>CM026202.1:12555390-13167890 GCA_014839995.1 Xenentodon cancila | reverse complement strand
ATCAAGTTTAAAATTACTTCTTCTATAATAATTAAGATTAATTAGCAGCCAGGTATCGTTGATCAAATATATTTGATTAATTAATTTGTGTCTTCAGAGCCTTTAGAAATGCGAGGTTTAGGGTGGTTTTTTCATGTCATCATAATTATGACATAAGGAGAAAACTGAGGTTGCTTACTGGACTCCGCACATTTCCACCTCTGCAGGACGGATTTGCCAGAAACAGCCCACCTGCTGAAGAAAGGAATGGTTTTCTTTAACTTCCTAGGGCTTTTAGATTTTTTTTTCTTATTGATTTTGTAAATCAAAACAGAAATATATTTACTTTTGGAAATAAGGATAAATTGACTAGAAAATGTAAAAAAGCATTTAGCTGCAGTATGTGCATTCAGTAATCGCAATACTTTCGTTGGTTGTATCCTGCTGCTGTATCTCTATACAGCAAACACTCTCTACTTCTGTCTGCATTTGCAAAATATCTCTGGCAATCTGATGGACGAGTCTGGGTTTGGCGGTTGCCAGGACAACAGCACTTGTCTGAGTGCATTGTACCAAGTGTAAAGTTTAGTGGAGGGGGGGTTATGGTGTGGGGTTGTTCTTCAGGAGCTGGGCATGGCCCCTTTGTTCCAGTGAAAGGAACTCTGAATGCTTCAGCATACCAAGACATTTTGGACAATTCCATGCTCCCGACTTTTGGAGCTGGCCCCTTCCTCTTCCAACATGACTGTGCACCAGTGCACAAAGCAGAAACCAGGTGCTGCCTGAACCACCTGAGTTGACTCCTCTTGATGTGGAAGAGCAGTGACTCTACTCCTGAGTCTCTACTGGATGACTGAACTTCTAAAAAGTGTGGAGAAAACTGATTTCAGCCACTTGTACTTGCAATGTCATGCTTTCAGTCGCTATTCCCAGAAATACACTCCTAAACCCTATTGATAGCTTTCCCAGAAGAGTTCAGTTGCTGCCTGAACACCCCCTACAGTTTGTACTCGTTCATATTTTGGTATTTGTGGCTCAGAAGGTAGAGCAGTCATCTGCCAGTTGGTTTATCAGTGGTTCAGTTTGTGTTGAAGTCTCCTTGGGCAGGATTCTGAACCTCGCGTCCCCCCACAGTGTACTCATCGGGGTGTGATTTGGACTGCTTCTCTATTTACTAAGAGAGTGTTGTATAAATGTGTGTGGATGGGTGAACGCGGCTTGAAGCGTAAAAGTGCTTTCAGTGGTCAACAACACCAGAAAAGTGCTATATAAATGCAGTCCATCTAACGTTTAATTTCTTAACTAATGGTTGTTGCCGTAGTTTTCTTTTTTCTTCACAGTGATTGAGTTCTTTCTTTTCCACAGAAAATCTGGGGTGACAGACCACTATGCTTTGGACGATAACCACGCTCTTCATTTAGCGAGAAAGGCAGTGCGAAGCCTCAACTACAGGAAAAATGTTGAGGTCAGGCTACTGGTGGCTATACTTAACTCTCACATTCAAGCATTTGTGTCTGCACTTTCTGACACTCAGTTTCTGTGTTTTGCAGGTTACTATAGAACCCACTGAGGCTCCTCTCTATCCTGCTGATGAGCTCTATGGCATAGTTGGAGATAATTTGAAACGCAATTTTGATGTCAGAGAGGTATTTGTCCGTTTGCTTGCGTAGTGGACGTGTGGAGTTGTAGGCTGTGCTCACCAGGCTGTGACTTTTTATGAAGCAATACCCCTCTGTAAATGATTTGAACTGGTGATGTTTGTTAGGCTTCTGCATGACACTAACCAATTATTAGTTGATGAACATTCTTTAGCTCCACCTAAAATGGTGAGAAAGAGACAATTTGCCAAAACTAAATGGGAAGTGTGCGTCAAGTGCCATAAGTGATTGCTTATGTTATTGCAGACATAATTGTTTTTAAAACATAGACTCTCAATTACCATAGTTTCATACCTAGGATTTAAGGCTGAACCACACACATCCAGCTATTACAGATTCAAGAGTGCATTATAAGCGTTGTTTGGATGTCGGGTCCTTGTATCAGGCTCCGAGTCGATAATGGCTGGCTGGCATCAAGCACTTTGTTTTTCTTTTCTCAAGCTGTGCCTCAGCATTTGATTCATGACGTAAACTCCGGAGCAAGAATTACTGTCAGTTTGAGAGAAGCCTGTGTGTTTTTTTTATTTTAAGTGTTGAACAGAATTGGGAGTTTAAAGATGAATCGACACCACCCTCTTTAGAGGCGTTTTCTTTTTTTTTTTTTTTTTCCGTCCACATGTAATGTCTTATTCAGTACAGTTTTCTCTTATATCCTCCTAGATAAGGTCACATGATTAAAAGCAGTGTTGCACAGCGCGCTCTGTTTTCTGTCACCATGCCTGTTGTTTGCCATTGCTTTTCAGGCTGTTGTAACATTGCCTTTTCATTGTGTTTTAGGTTATTGCCAGAATTGTGGATGGCAGTAAATTTGATGAGTTCAAGGCATTTTATGGGGACACACTTGTCACAGGTATAAGGTTATATTATCTTGTTTTAAATTTCTTCACCATAAAGAACTATAAACCTGTGTTTTTTATTTGTTAGTTGTTGTTTTTTTTTTTGATCTACCACTGCTGCTTTTTATTTTTCCACATTTGTTCCTGTGCAGGGTTTTCAAGAATATTTGGCTACCCTGTTGGAATCATTGGCAACAATGGAGTCTTGTTTTCAGAGTCTGCAAAAAAGGTATTTGTTCTTCAAGCCCAAAGATAAATTACTTGCTATAAAGGAGTGTTTTTCAAATAGAAAAAGGAAGGAATCTTATTTTCACCTGTGCTGTGTAGAAATGTGAGCTCCAAGATCACATTGAAGAGAAAGCTAATGGTTATCTATCCATCATTTTTGGCTTATCCGGGTTTGGGTCAAGAGGGCAGCGGCCTCACCAGAGAGCCACAGACCTTCCTCTCATCATCTGCCTTCTCCAGCTCTTCTGTGAGGACACCAAAGCATTGCAAGGCCAGCCAAGAAATATAATCTCCCCAGTGTGTGCAAGGTCGCCTCCAGGCCTAATCCCAGTTTGACATGCGCCCCAACACACCTCCTCAGGGAGGTGACCAGGAGGCGTCCTAAGCAGATGCTGCCTGAACCACCTGAGTTGACTCCTCTTGATGTGGAAGAGCAGGGACTCTACTTCTGAGTCTCTACTGGATGACTGAACTTCTGAAAAGTGTGGAGAAAACTAATTTCAGCCACTTGTTCTTGCGATGTCATGCTTTCAGTCACTACCCACAATTCATGACTAGAGATGAGGATAGGAGCAAAGATGGACGGGTAAACAGATAGTCTTTCCTTTTGACTCAACTAAGTACAGATTCGGCTGAGAAGCTGGTAGCTGAGCTCCAGTTGAGGTGGCAATTCACCCCATTTTTTTTTATTCGAGAACCTTTGTCTCGGATGTGGAGGTGCTGACTCTCATCGCTGCTGAAGCAGCTGAAGGTGCCCGCCTGATGACGCCAAAAGAACCACATTATCCGCAACGAGCAAAGATGAAATCTTGACAGCTCTGAATCAGACAGCTTCCACCCTTTGGCCGCACCTAGAAATTGTGTCATAAAATGTAAGGAACGGTATCAGTAATGAAGGGTAGCTCTGGCAGAGTCCCCCTCCCACCGGCGGCGAATCTGGCTTTACCACCAGCAGCACAGACCTTATTTATAACTCTTGCATTGTTTGTAAAGGGACTGAATAATAGTTATGTACCTCTCAAAAGGTCAAAGACTTGCAACACAACACTAAAGCTGTTCAGATGGTAATCACAGAGAATAGCTGCTCTCAACATTAAATATCACATTTTCTCTCTCGTGGCAGCTTTAGTCTTGATGGATAATTTGTTCTGACCCTTCACAGACGGCACACAATTTCTCAAATGCTTGTCCCCATCAACTCATAAGTACTCTGATTAATGGAATTTTAATAACATAGCATTTGAAAACCATGGACAAGGAACAATCATCATTTTTATTCTATGTAATTCAATTAATTTGCAAGGCAATTTGCTGTAAGTAGAGCTGAACTTTATACAGGCATGGAGAAGATAAAGAGCTGAATTTTTGATTATAGACTTAATTCATTTTTCCAAACACATTCTGAACTAGATTAAAAGCTTAACTTTGGGGGGTAAAAAAAAGATTTTTTTTTTCATTATTTTCCTGTGAAGTCTCCTCATAACGGTGTTAGAGTTAGCAATCACATTAGTGCAATTAGTGTCAAAAGGATGCGGTGGCGTGTCATAGAGAAACAGCTGTGGGAGAGACGCGCTGAAGGAGGGTATTCAAGAAAAATCAACAGAGCGCCCGTGTTTAAAAATCCTTTTATGAAACGCTGTCATCAGATAAGATGAACCCGAGCTTCTATTTTATCAGTGGTTTAAAAGCTTTTTCTTGAGGTGGTCAAAGGAGAAGTAACAAAGAAAATCTCTCTTGTGCATGTATTGTTGGCAAAGCGATGGATGGGTTATTTCCCAGCATGTAACAGTTCCTATAGTTATCGGCCTCATGCACTGTAATCTCAGGATGGCTGCTTCACTGAAATGCACCTCACACAAGTAGCTGCAAAAAATGAAATGAAAAGAATCACTTTTGTCATTTAGTTCATGGTGTAGATTCTTTTTTGCCCATTTTCCTGCTTGATGTTTTTTATTGTAGAAATTTGTGTTACGCTCTAAACATTTGATTTTGTGTTTCAGGGAACACATTTCATTGAATTATGCTGCCAACGAAACATTCCACTTATTTTCCTTCAAAACATTACAGGTTGGTGTGGATTTTTCCTACATCTTTGGGATTATTGGTATCTCAGATGTCATTCTGTTTAGCTCTTTATTCAGCTGCTTCATCCACAGAGAGACGTAATCCGTGGAAAGACAATAGCAGCACACAGACTCACAAAGGTGATTTAGTTATTTTTCTATCTCATCTCCCCATCTTCATTTCAGGCTTCATGGTGGGAAGAGAATATGAAGCAGGAGGAATTGCCAAGGATGGAGCCAAGATGGTCACCGCTGTTGCTTGTGCCAATGTACCCAAGATTACCGTCATTATCGGAGGCTCCTATGGTGCCGGCAACTACGGCATGTGCGGAAGAGCGTACAGGTATGAAGGCTGCCTTCTCTGTAGGGTTTACAGATTGTTGCCATAGTAACAAAACAAGGAGAAAATGTTCTCTCTGTGTCAGTGTGGATGAATATGCATCAGTTGCCTTTTGAATTGTTTGTACATACAAGCATCATTTCTAGAGAAACTGGGAAATTTTCTAAAATGCCACAAAAACCTAGTGTGTTAATGTGTTATTTTCTTTGTGGGCATCAAATTATTAATTGGCATTGGCAACCACTCTGGGCTGCTTTATTATTAGTTTTATGTTTCATATGACTTGATTATTTCCATAACAAATCATAAAGACGGCTAAATCTCTTATTTTTGCTGTGTCCACAGGTTCTTTACTTTTCCTAATTTGCAATAGTTTTTCTAGAAGGTTGTAAACTGGCTCTTGATTTCTGTAAGAGCTCATTCAGACAAGTAGCACAGGTTCTCCTGTATAATTTAACAGATTATTTCAGAGTTGGGACTTTTTCCACACCTTTCGCTCAGCCTTATGCTGTACGTCTGAGATATAGCCTTCATAGATGATGATTTTCTTTTGTAGATTTCAGTTTTTATTTGTGATTCAAACAATTATTCTGGCTCAGCAAACACAAGAACGCTGCTATTGTGTGATGTGTCACAGCCCCCGGTTCCTGTACATGTGGCCAAATTCCAGGATCTCGGTGATGGGTGGCGAGCAGGCAGCAACGGTCCTGGCCACCATCACTAAAGATCAGAGGGCACGCGAGGGAAAGGAGGTAATGACTTACATGAATCCGCCCATCTGTGTGTCATGAAATAACTTTGGTTGATTTGCTGCTGAAAGCATAAACATAATGAAAGACTCTTTCTTTCATCCAAGGTTTGACATGGCAGGATAAAAGTACATCAGGGCTAGTTATTATCGTGATGACTTATCCTCAGTGGTGCAGTCATCAAATGGCTATAATTAAACTGTCAGCTTTTCTGTTAGTGATGAGTGTTCAGTCATGTTCACCATGAATTAATTGGATTTAAAACTGCACCTCAAGTAAGCGCCCATCTGCCAGATAGTTTAGTAATGTTGCAACATAAAAAGATTAAAAAAACAACTAAATATTGGTAATCTTGTGAACGCATCTCCAAAGCGGAGAGTTCATCCTCTGTGTAGAACTAGCAGCCGTCCCTGCACCCCGTCACTCCGATTCACGCAGCCCTCAGTTTTCCCATCATGCCTCCGTTACAACGAAACGGCGCCAGCAGCAGGACATGTCACGTCATTCCTCCGCCGTGTGATTCACACAGCACAGCAGAGTAGAGTAAAGGTGCTGCAGAGGCAGAACAAACCCAGTGTGTGAATGGGACCAAAGTAGGTTTTTGGCGATTATTCTCAGTTGAAGCTGGATGAACTAATTAGTTCTGTGTTAACAAACTTCCAGGCATTAACTAATAGAACCCAATATATCTGTCCACCATAGAACCATTTGGAGATTTTTGTCTGTTGGTGTGTGTATTTTCATTTTTCACTTTTCCTATTTACTTCACATATATCTGTATTTTGATTGACACTCTGACAAGCTTTAACATATATTTATCTCCCCCCCCCCCCCCCCCCCCCCCCCCCACCTGTATTAGCGGAGTATTTGATGGCCTTCATGACAAATGAAACGGCGATGTGCTTTCAGCTTTACATTCCACTGCGCCTTCGATAATTCAGACATCCTTTGAAATGCCCCTGGCTCAGGTCCTTATTGCCTTCTTCTGTTTTCACAATTTATTCACAGTTCACAGCAGAACAAGAGGCTGCCATGAAAGAACCAATTGTTCGGCGATTTGAAGAGGAAGGTAGTCCGTACTACTCCAGTGCAAGGTGAGACTCGTTCATGTCCGAAGAACAGAACGTCTGTTATAACATAAAAGGATGTTCAGCACTGCTGCATTGTATCTTTTTCTTTTTTTTTTAGTTTTAAGAAATCGTATCTTTTTAACAGTGATGCTGAAAAAACTGCAGTTAGTCTTCTGAGAGGGTGAACCTGTCTGTTTTCCAATAATGTTCTGAAAATCTTTCAGTGCTTTACGTAATCTTCCTTTTTGAGAATTGAAAGAGCACAAACGAAACCCTTGAAGCATAAGAGCGCTGCTGTTGTTTCTCAAATATGTCTTGTCTCCATTATGTCATGCTGTTTTTATATTTAATTGCTTTTCATTTAGCCCCGTCTGCTATCATCATTGTGTCCCTGAGCAATGCTCATATCAGACAATGGAGTCATTGTAAAGATGATAACTTTGAAAAGTGTGTATTTATAGCACCTCTGCCAAGCAGTTTGGACGGTACAATTAACTTATATCTTCAAGGGCTCTTTTATGCTCATGTACTGCTTTATAATATTACGTTAGGGTTCTGCTAGAACCATTTTACGTTCTTCAATGTACTAAAACACATTATATTATCATACAGCAACTGTGGTCGTTGTGTGACACGTTTTTTTGGTGCCCTCTCAAAAAAGAGCAGTCTGCTTTTACGCGTCAGTCAGCCCGATTTCAACGACCGTCACATGTTGTTGCTGAAAACTCCAAGCTTGGATGTAACCGAAGCTGCCGACAAAACCTCAAAACAAAAGCAGAGTCCTGCAGAAGCTCCTGTTTTGCACTCCATTGACCATCTTGACCATTTTCTTTCGGAGATGCTCTGTTTGGTTACCCTGAGGGCAGCACAAGACTTGATTATTCGATTAGGACCGTTTGTTTTTTGAGTAGGATTTTTCATTTCAGTTTTGCTGTTCAGGTCATTTTGATTTTTTTTAATCGTATCTTCATTGGAGTACGATTGTAGAAAGTGTAACGTGTGCTGGAGATGGCAGACAGTAGTTTTTTCTGGGTTCACTGGCATGGCAGGAGGTTTAATAAGCAGGGCAGGCTGTGTGCCAGGTGGTTGCAGTGCACGTGGAAACCTGTTTGCCTTTGACACGGCATATACGTGCTGTGTTTGAGTGTGTATGAATTATACATTACAATCTAGGCAAGATTAAAAAGATGCTAAGTAAATGCAAACCATTTATGATTTATCATGTATAGTTTAACATCTGAATGAGTTAAAATCAGTTGATGAGCGAGCCAATCTTTTGGCTTTTTTTAAAAGTGTTTTTTTTAATTATAAGCAGTCAGTAGTCAGTGCTGCAACAACCGAGTGTAACCAGGCAGCTGCTTCTGCTGCTGCTGTGCTCTGACGGTGCCAAAGAGCGGCTGCACCCACGCAGGAGCCCTTCTCTCATGCTCGCTCTGGTCTTGTGGTTTGTAACTTAGAGAGATGCTGAGTGCTGCGTTGCAAGAAGTGAGGATGGTGTTCTCTCAGTGATCATTTTGGCACAAATGTACAGTCATCATATGTGTGATGTAGCATTTAATGATGTGAAGCACTTTTATCATCACAGACTGTGGGACGACGGCGTTATCGATCCTGCTGACACCCGTCTGGTTTTGGGACTGAGCCTCAGCGCCGCTCTCAATGCACCAACAAAGAAGACGCATTTTGGGGTGTTCAGGATGTAGTTTGGACGAATACAAGCCTTGCGCTTGCCAACACTCTGCTTTGTTTGTGCTAGACTTTATAGTTTTATTTTTGACACTTCCCCAGATTAAGAGGAGCAGAAGAAAAATAAATCACGAAGGACTTACAGCGTTGGAGAAATGCAGATGTGATCAGATGTTTGTGGGACATTTCCACCGTAAACTCGTGCCTTAACTGTTACTGTTCAAGCGTAAATCCAATTTTACTTATAAAACTGTTTGTTTGAGTTCGTTTTTATTACATATTGTAATTGAACAATAATAATAATAAAAAAAGAGATCCTAAAACTGGGCTATTGTCTAAATTTGGAATTTCTGATAGTGAAATATGTGTGAAAGCATCTATTCATTAGGGGGCGCTGTTTAGCCAAAAATACTCCTTTGCCTTGTTCAGAGACACTTGTTAGTTTATCATTTGCTGCCTTTCTGAACTAAACTGCTGCTTTCCATTCATATTTACTATTGTGCAATTGTTGGTTTATAGCAGATGCCTAATAGGATGTAGTGTCTCTGCATTTATGTTTGCCAAAGCTGAACCACCAAGGGAGAGTTTTTAATCTTACCAGCTGACTGCCTTCTCCTTCCCTCTTTCATGATTTTTTTTGCCATTTTTTTCAGGTTTTACCACTTTTACTAAAAACAAATTGCAATTCTGACATCATTGTGTGAGACAGCAGGTCTCAATTTTACATTGTATGACTCTTGAGAGGCCAGGCATTTGGTGCAGCAGTGGATTTGCATGTTTTTATGAAGCCAGCTGGTTTAAAGTGCTTAACTGGAAGCCCTTCATGCTCGTCCGTGAGTGACTGCGTGGCTGGTGTTTTCAGGCTGTGGAGAGGCTCACCTTATGGAGAGCAGAAATAACTCAGGGCATTGTGCATGGAGGATATGTGCGTGTGTCTGCCCACACATGTCCTACCACCAATTTTAAAATGGTTTGCTGGATATGCCTTCATCTTCCTGCACCAAATGTCTCTGTGGGAGGCATCGCCAAAGCACATGTGGTGCATGCAATTGTAGCGTAACAAGCGGTAACTCCCCGTCTCCGTCACAAAAATGTTGTCGACTTCTTTTTAAATGCAGCAGAAATCATTGACTGGGCTGCTTCCAGGTCTCTGACAGAAGGGTGAGCATATCCATTTGCTTGGCCAGAATATCTGCCAAGCTTTCCATCTGCTGGAGGGTGATTTCCTTCAACGTTCACCGCCTTTCTTTGCATAGCACAGGATTTGAAAGCAGAAATTCACATACGGACACTGTCATTATCAACTATGTTTTTATTTATTTTATTTCACCACTCAGATGAATACCTTTTGGATGAAGCTTAAACTACTGAAAACGCTGCAGTTCTACATTAACAGAGTCAAACCGAGCTCATTCAAGTAAACTGTGGCATCATCGATCTTTTAAAGACTGCAACATTTCACTTTTCTGCTGTTCTCTAAAGGAACTGAAGTTAGTTTAATTATAGTAAAGGTTTAATTGACCCTTTTTTTTTTTTTTTTTTTTTTTTTTTTTAAGAGGCCATCTCCCTACAATGTATGACTACACATAGTGTGGCATGCAGGAAATGTGGCCATTTATAGCTTAAAATATAAAATAAAACTTCAAACTAACCCAGGCTGCATCTAACACCATGCCTGTTTGGAGTCCATCAGGTGTGTTCTGCAGCTTTTTCTGGTGGTACTTGGTTGAGACAAATGCGTCCCAGGAGACAATGTCAGCACATATTCTGCCTTCAGGACCTTCTTTTACGGGCCATTTATACTAAGACCTAAACAAAATGCTGTGCTTATGAGATATTACTGTTTTCATCTTGGACTTTAAAAAGCACGTTCCCTCGTGGGTTATTTTTGTGCTTTAATGACTAGATGGAAAAAAGCATCGTAGTCTAAAAACCTGCCCCGGTGACCCGTCATGAACTCTACCATAGTATCAGTCAGAGGGTCCACAAGTGCCTACTTTAATGACCTGAGTACATTTAGACTTTCATACTTTCTTATCAAGTTTTTAATCTCAGTTTCAAAGTTTGTGTGAATTTATATAAGAATAAGAACAGAAAAGAAGATCTGTAAACCCTAGCAAAGTGAAAAATCATCCTCCTTACATTTTTAAACTGCACTACATTTGTTCTGTGTTCAATTGTAATTTAATGATCCATTCATGGAACATTATACAAAAGCCATTTCAGAAGCTCTTTGACAGATCTGCTTGGACAGTTATGAGTCATGTTGAAGTGACTCACAGGCCGGAATGTGAGTCATTCCCAATGTTCAGTTCCAGAAGAGTAATTGATTATTGTATGATACAGACACTAATGGTTTTTTTCCCCCCCAGACCTCAGCTGTTGAGCAAAAGAGAGATTAATATAATATTTGCTTTCAATTTTTAATTGAAATATAAGAGAATCGAGTAGCTTCAATAAGATGCATTGGATTGCCTTCCTATTCCCAGAGATCGCAGATTTCTTCATGACCAGTTTGTTTAGTTTGAACTCAATTCATATATCTCATAGAATTTTAAATGTAAAATCAACCAATGTTTTTGCTTTTATTCGTTTTTCTTCTTTTATCTGGCCATGTTGAAAGTCAGCATACTCTGCCTCGCGGTGTTTTTTTTTGTTTGTTTTTTTTTTTGTAATAAAAACGTGATTAAAATAACATATAAAAACTATGCAGAGCTGTTTCTTGCTGTAATGCAGATTGTGCAGATGTATGGGGCCCTGTGGCCGCTAGGGGGCCCCCAAGGTACAAGGTCAGCCTCACTGCACAGTATTTGGGATAAATAAAACTAACCATCTTCATTTGTAACCAAATAATTACGCTCTGTTGGTGGTTAGATAGTAAAAGGTATCCCCACAAATGTATGAGTTTTTAGAATACGAAATTTTGACTTCACAATTTGACAATTTATTTTTCTCATATTTCTCTCTTCTTTTCCATGTTATGTTGTGACTTGTCAGATAATGTCAGAGTCTGAGTTTCCTCTTGCAAATATTGTGAAACTCAGAAATGTGTGAGACTGGCTCTCCAAGAAACCAAACTGTGATGATTTGATTCCCAGAGCTCTAAATATGCGTCTATACATTTGAGTTTCTTTGTTTTTTTTTTTGTCAAATTTGCGAGGTAATAAACTCAGTTTGTGGATTTTACCCCATCCTCCTTTCCACAAAACGTTCTTTTCCTCAAATCGCTCTAGTTGTCCTTAAATCTAACATGCTGCCTTCTCAAAAAGTAACATATTGTTGCATAGACAATCTTGAAGGGGCTGAACTAATCCGTTGCACTGAAGATTTACAAATCAGGGACCTCCCCAACAGAATCATGTATAGGCCCCCAGGAACGCTGGAAACGGTCCTGAAACTCTTGCTCTGACTTCAGAGAACTGCACAAAGCTTAGTTACCTATTCTTCCCAACTTTTTTTTAGTCCGGGTCCCCGGAGGGAAAGAGAAGACAGTGTGCCTCTGGGGACAGTTGCAGGCTCTGAACTCCTCACTGGCTCCTGTGTGCGGTGGCCCGGACGCCCAAGTGAAGCGACCAGCCTTGTGGTGCAATCTACGTGTGCACCGTACCCGGACTGACAGGGATGGAGGTCCAATGAAAGACGTCGACATATTGAGGTTGTCAAATCAAAGCCAGAGAGGAGGCGCTGTCCCGACGTCGTGTGGGTGACGTCATGCACAAACAGCTGGTCGCTGGCAAATATCTGAAAAAATGTAGACCAGCACAGCGGCTGGAAACTGCGCCCGGGCTGTAGCCCCCTTCACAAAACATTTTGCTTTTAACGATGTGGCAGCTGGAGCGTCTGGGCGCGGGATGTAGCCCTCCATGGCTCCTGTGGCTTGTTTCCACCTCTTTGTGCGCGGTTGGAGGTGAGTGATTCCGCTTCTGTGTTGCTTTGGTTCTCGGGAGCTGTTCTCTTTGTCGGGGTGCTGAAATCCTCCCCGGTGGCGGCAACGGCACCGCATCCCCTTTCTGGTTTGAATTCAGACTCCCGAACATCCCCAGCTGCTGCTTTTAGTTCAGACCTCTAACAAGAAGCTTTTCACGAACAAGAGCTGGCTTCAGTTACGTCTTGCACGAGAAAGGTCGCTGCTAATTACGGCACGCACCGCACTGGTAGATGCTCGGTTGTAGCGCAAGATACTGACATTTAAAGATAAAACATGACATTGTTCGTTCTCATTGTTGTTGACTTTCGTTGTGTTTATTCTTCTTTTTTCGCTATAGAGAGTAAATGGGAGTTACAATACCCTGACATCGTACTAAATATCAACACATATTAGTAGTTAACTGGACAATGTTTGAACCACTGACTTCCTGTTTTTAATTAAAACAACTTCAGTTCCAAATTGAAAATTAACACAATTAAATGGTTCATGTGGTACTTTTAAGTTTTAAATTCCTTTATATTTCACAGTGTGGACAAAGTACAATAGACCACAATGAATTTGTTCTACATAGGATCTTTATTGTCTTTAACAATAGAAAGGAGCTTAACCCTGGCCATTTTTTTTTTGTGGTTTTATGCTCCAATCACCAAGATGTTAATGCTCCTTCAAGAGGAAGGTGTGAAATGAAAGGCTTAGTGCTGAAGTGTGGGACAACAATAAATCCATACAGGACACACTGTACTGGCTGTGGTCACTGAGGACCGAAAGGGTCTGTCCAAGGATGTGACAGACTTGTTGCTGCTTTGCCCCATCAGTTGATTCTATTATAGATTAAAATATGTCCACTAGGTGGGCTCTAAAGATTCAGACAGGCATTAATCTGGAGTTTTCACGTATGATTTATTTGGTGTTGAGATTGTCAAAGTAGAGCTTCTCGTAATCTTTATGGCTGTGTGTCATAGCCTGTTCAATGAATATTCCTGTTGGTGGATCAGTGCAGGCTGATTCACAGGGTGGTTTGACCAAGAATGTGAATCATTGTAATGTGTAATCATTGGTAAATTATTTATATTTTTATTTTTTTTTTGTTTGTCTACGAGATAAATGTAAATTCTAATGTGAGCCCTTATCTCTGCTGTTTTGGGGGGGGAAAGTTTAAAGACATCCATGTGAAGTATTTATGTGTAAATTTCATGTTGAGATGAGGAAAAGCTGGATTATGTCTGTATTAAGCCTCTGCCACAGTAAAACACTGGTAGGGAGGTGCTCATTGAAGAGATTAGTGAATTTCAGAACCGTGCTGCAAGAAAGCTTACAAACCCTCCGCTGCCTTAATCTTAAAATGTAATGTCTTTATTCAGCTGGCAAAAATAAATAATAAAAAACGCTTATTTAGATATTTGGGTATATTTACAGTTCCATAACAAATGCAGCCTCCATGTGTGGCTGCTGGATTTTGACTGAGTCGTGCAACGTGATTGTGACCGAGGCTTGTTTGGATTAAAATTTCCTTTGTCAAATCTTATTTTCACACTGAGAGGGTTTGAAAATGTACATGCCAGTTTATATTATTATTCTGATATCCCGCTGTCATGTAATTTATTTGTCACAAAAACTCAGATATTTTTATGTTTTTGGTGTAGCATGCCTTTGCATTTGCAAATATCCCGCCACCCCTTCCTCCGTCCCCATTAATAAATAAATAAATAAAAATCACAAAAAGGAGCTGCTGCATTTGGTTGGTCTATTGTTTTCTGCTGCTTGATAATAAACAATAGCTGCAGCTCAGAAAAGGATGGATTTTTGCCCTACTAAACATGTTTTTATATATAAAGAAAAGGTAAACCACTAAAATAAAAAGAATGGAGACGGGTCTAAACTGACTTTCATCAATTCCTCTAACCGGTAACTGTCTCACGACCCTCCTTGAAAATCTTGACCTGAGTATGCCGAAGCATATTTTTCATGCTTTGCCGGAGAAATGTACTTATGAACAGTTCATTTTAGATAAAGATCTCTTTTCAACATCCTTGACCAGATCTTTTCAACTAATGCAAAATCAGCTACATTTTTCTTTCAAACCTGTTTTGGTCTAATTAGTGATCAGCCAGCTAAAATATGTCATTAACGTTTAAAAGGTCCTGCCATTGTTCAACGATCTGTGTCTGGAAGACAATCTTATCTATTTGTTTCTAATAAGACAGGCAGAAAATAACAAGCATACTGCAGACTCCAGCAGCGAAAGTGCCAAACTCACACTTTCTGCTTCAGTCTTTGACCTTAGGCATAGTTATCCATGTAATGAAAGGGCAAAGAGAAATTCAGCTGTGAAGAAGGCTCACATGTAATAGAGATAGAGGTCCAGAGAAAGGCTGGCGTTAGAGTAAAGTGGAGGCTGGGAGCTTTGTATGAGATTAGGCTTTAGCTTTTGACACCAAGATTGCTTCATTCTTCTCAGTTTCCGCTTTCTTATTCTCCATCTTTAGTATTCAATGTGGCTTCACTACTGTCGGTGAAAGCCAGCGCACACTTTGAGAATTGGTTATAGTGTGAGGGGGTGGGTGGAGTAGAGGGGGTTAATTTTTCTCATTTTATACAAATAGAGAACCCTTCTCTTATTCATCTGCATCCCAGCTCCGAGTCATTGTACGAGCTTTTCTCTTTTTTCCTTTCTTTCTTTTTTTTTTTTTTTTTTTGAGTCTTTGTTGCACTGAAGGCAAAAAGCGAAAAACACTTGCAAAACAGGAGAAGCAAATAACGGAACTGACACAATAGCAGCCGTGGCCCAGGTAGTACGAAACCTTGAAAATGAAACTGTGAATAGAAAACACATTATACAATGTTCTGCAGACCTCACTGAAGTTAAAAGGTCAAACCATTTGCTTTCTGTATTGCTTTAACTCGTACAAAAAAACAAAGATTGTTTTTTACATTCTGCACTGAGAACACTGCTTTGATTTTTGTACACTTTTGATGCGGTTTGCAGGTCAGATCAATTATCTGCTAAATGAGAGCTCAGTAGTGAGAGATGTCGCCACAGGTATTGGAAGTACAGATGGGAGAAGTCGTTGACATACACAAACTCAAGGAGAATGTGTTATAAATAGAAGTCATTCTCCCCTGCTGAAGCAGAAAGGTGCCTCCACATCGTTCCCATGGAAATCTGCTGCCTTGCTTGTGTTTATGTTTATGATAATGCTCATCCTGGTGATGCTTTATGTTCGTCTGTAGCAATTAACAGACCCACACGCAGCTTCCTCCAGATCTGGCCACCTGCTGGGCATGCTTGATGCCAACCCATCTCATGTAGGTAATGTGGTAGATTACACCTGCCACTTGTTCTGCTGCTTTTATATGCAGAGGCTTTGGTGAATGTAATCCAAGGATTTGACGTTATGCAGGGTGGGAATGAGCATGCATTCATGCATGCATCTCCCCCAGATGACTGAAGCGGTGTTAATGGCTGTGATCATATATTTAGATGCTGTAGCTCACTAAAAACAGTTTGCTGGTTTCAAGGAGGAGCTTGTCATCGTGGATTTTTGAAAGAGACACCATATGGCTTTCTGCTCAGAAGAATTACAGCACTGACAAACGGAAAATGCTTCTATTTGGACTTCAGTCACTGAACGCAAAATAGTCCTAATAAAGAGCTATCCTCATTAGCAATAGATCTAATAATGCTGGTCTGAAAGAAAAGTAGGAGTCTGAGCAAGAATCCAACCTAGGTCTTTGCTTCTGCCAATCCACACGTAAATTACTTCACTTCTTGGCCACCTACATTTCAGTTTTAGAGTGTCTGAAATTTAACTCTTGTGTTGCCATGAATGAACATTAATATTGTCGTTACCTCACACTGTAACATATTTGGCCAATTTAATAAAAAGTAACTTTTTCGAATGTATGAAACTGTCAGAAAGTGTTGGCAGTGATAAATGAGACAAATCATTTGATGGGGGGATGAAAACGGGTTTTTCCAGCTCCTTCCACTACGTATAGATGTCCGTTTCTCCATCTGCCTGCATATTAAAGGCAGCTTTTTCTGAAGGAACGACGTTAAGTGGCAGAACTGAAGCACAACAGAGAGGAATCACAAAGTTATTCATTCATTCATTCAAATGGTCAAGCATCACACACGCTCACTAAAGGATGCCATATATGTTTTAATGTTTAAAAGAAAATATTTGGCTTTATGTAACAAGTAAATGACATGACTGGTTTTTTGTTGGTTAAAAGCAGAGGGAGAGAAATCTTAGGTGTTTAGACTGCACATGAGTTAGTTTACAACCATAAATCGATGTTGAGGTGCGGGTTGGTGCTTCTTCAACCAGGTCATAGGTCAAAGACATCAGCTGTCCTGTTAAAGCCCATCTATGTAAAGATTCACCATCTGACCACATGGAGGCAGCATATCACAAGAATGTTCACATGTTCCTGCCCCCCCCCCCCCCCCCCCCCCAAGTGCACGCACTTGGGCTGCTTGTGTTAGGACCCCTCCCCCTCACCCTCACCCTCACCCTCACCCCCACCCTCACCCTCACCTTCACCCTCACCCTCACCCTCACCTCCTCGTATGCTCGTCTCTTGAGTCATTCGGTATGATGTTGTCTGGGTATGTTGCTTTTTGTGCTGACGTGTTTTTTTTAAACTCATACTGTGTCCTCAGACAGGATATAGTTTTTTTTTTTTTTATCCCTCCTTATGTCCTTATGTCACCCTTTTCTTACCTAATGAAAGGGTCTTGCTGACTTTTTGGCTGCATTCTCAGGCACCTGTGTGCCCATGCCTTATGTTGTTTGTTTGTTTTTGTTCTCTTGGATGGATGGTACTGGAACATCAATTTCCCTTCACAGGATTAATAACGTATATTGAATTGAATTGAATGTCAGACCCTGGTGAAAGACACAACAAAGTGCACCTCTAGTGGGATAAACAGGATTAATTAAGTATTTTTTAATTGAATTTAATTGAATTGAATTACAAGATGTGATATTTCCACTCATTAGTGCAGAATTACGAGTGGCCCTTTGGTCAACACAACAGTGGTTTATGCCTCCATGTGGCCAGAACGGGTACTGCTACATAGACTGGCTTTAATACTGGGGCTGATGTTTCTCGGAATATTAATCCCAACTTCTGTTATGATAGCCACACATTTCAGTTTATCACTTTATCAAGCTCAGTTATTAAACATGATGACAGTTACACCATAGTTACCTAATAAAAGGCATCATGTTGTCGCCAACGTTGTGACGTTGGTACAAACACACTCACACACAAAAATCATTTATGAAATAGGAATTGTTGTTTATTCCTCATTGACATCCTCACAAGTATTTAAAGAGTTTCATCTGTCTGTTTCCACCACAGATAGCCTTTTCGTGACCGAATACTTCACCCGCACGCCTCGTAAGCTGAATGCTTTCAACTCCTTCGCCAGTGTGGAACTGTTCCACTTCAATGTGCCTGACGACACCATGATGGCCGTATGGAACCTAATCACCTTCAAGGAGCAAGGAGGCACATTCGGGGACAGCTGCCCGAACCGCAATGTGACAGTGTAAGACTATACATTTGTTGAAATGCATTTTGATAAATTGCTGGCATTGATTTTGTTATTTGCGGTGATGCTTTCTCCATCTGAAGAGAATAAATGGATAATGATAAGTCTTTTACCTGTGGGGAAAAGGTTGGAACAGCTGGTTAAATCTAAGCAGGGCCAAAGATTGCTGTCAGCCACAAGGATTTAATATTGCTTATTTATTTTTATCACATTGATCAGTAGTATGTCATGAGATCTGGTCTTTCTTTTCTGGCCGCATGATTGTGATAAAAATGTAAATGTCACTATTCATCTTGAATAATTTATGTTGTACATGGACAAATCCATCTGTGCTGATGCTGTCAGTGTTCCTATAGATCTGTTTTTATATTTGCCCGTGCCTAGATGGCTGTGTTGTTTATGAAAATGTTTAGACTCCCAGGGTTTGAATTGTGGCTTTGATTTGATTAATAGGTACTTCAGGTCAGGGGCTCCTCCAGTAATCAACCCCCTGCACACTCGCTTCCCTCTGGATACAGTCGTCCCGGGATCCTTCGCTGTGACTCTGACTTGGACTCTGCCAAACCGTACAACAGGAGCGTTCAACGTGACCAGCCCTCTGCCGGGGGACTGGTTCCTAGCGGCACATTTACCCAAGGATGAAGGGAAGATCTCAGTCAAGGTGAGCCCTAACATTTATAACAACTAACCGACTTCCCAGTGCTCCACTGACAAATACATGCTGCAGATAAATCTGTCTTGATATTGAACCAGCAGACCAATACTGCCATCTCTGCAGTCACGCAGAACTTGGCTAAAATATAAAAAAAACCCCCATCCTGCATCAGCTGTTTAAAGCAGCAAATTAAACGCTTGAGTTAGTGTTATGCTGTTCATCACTCGCCAGTTGTGACTGGTAACATAATTTTAATGAGATCTACTCCTTAATTTTTTTTCATGGTTGCTTAACTCCCCTTTATGGATGAAAAAAAAAAATCAAATAAATATGATGCGAGTAGCTTCAAGGATTAGTATTCCAGCTTGTGCTGCAAAGCTTAAAGAGGCAGAACAGTGTCAGAGAGTTTGCCTTCATCTCATCATGTTCTCCTATTTGGCTGCATAAACACCTGCTGATTTCCATTTCAGGCAATTTATTTGTCACTGGCATGGTGTTCTGTTGTGCTTCTTTTGTGGTTTCCCCTGGCTGGCAAAAGTGCACCTAGAGTACACAACAATCAAAAACATCATCAGAAGTTGCCATTAACATCAAATGTACAAAAGAACTGGTTTGCTTTAGGGACACTGCGGATGGGAGCTGCCGTGGCTAAAAAGGGACCAGTTTCCAATGACACGCTGGATATGCAGGAATAGCAAGTTCTTCTTTATGAAGCAATTTTCTTGCAAACAAGATGATTTCGTTTCAGAAAGGAATCACAAATGGAAACCATGCAAGCAGAACAGGGGGATGCGCACTGCATTTATAATGATCCTAGTTGAACTGTAAAGTAAGCACACAATAAGCAAGGATTCAGTCGGAAAACCACATGTTCTTTTTTCTTTTTTTTAAACATTCTGTCCCTTATTACACATAGAAGTATACAGATCCTATTTTAATTATTTACTTGCATGCTTACCTCATAATTTTTTTCAGAAGGCATGGCTCTGCAGTGGTTTAGACACAGTTTCTTCCCCCATCTCTTGCTTATCGACGCCAGGCATCTTGTCTTCATTTTCAAATCGCTTCACTGAACTCTGTAGAAATGAGGAAATTAATCAGAAAGGGAAAAGACATGTAAAAATGATTTAACAAAAAAAATCTGCCTCCAGATATGATGTGTCCCATTTTCAAATTTAAAGATCAGGGTAACCTTTTTCTTTTTTCTTTTTTTTAAATTCAACCTGGAATAACAGGTTGTTGGTTCAATGAAATCAGTTCTTAAAGCTTAAATAATAAAAAAAAAACCCAACTCTTCATTGTAGTCACTTTCTTTCTGTATCCATCACTCAAAATTGATGACTGATTTTCAGGAGATTTTGTGTTTTTATTCTGTAGCTGATTACTAAATGTTGGGCATGCAGCGCTGTCTACTGTCAGAGGCTGCACATACTGTATTTAAAAAGCTGTTATTGGATGATTTTTTTTTCTCACTTGAATTTAATTGTACATATTCAAACCAGCATGTGGCACATTGCCCATCATCAATTCAATACAACAGTAGTACAACAGGCAACACAAATGGCCAGAGCTTGACAGAGCTGAACACGAGCTCTGAAAGGCTGCATTTATTGTAGCACAGTTGCGATGGATTGCATGAGATTGTTCAGGGGCAACTTATAGACTGGATATTCACTGTATACCCCAGAGTTGACCCTGAAAAAGCCTCTGTGGGCATGTCTGACTGAAGGAGCTAAAATAATGCAATTAGTCAGGATTTCTTTAGGGAATTTTAGTGCTTTATGGCTCTAATGGAGTTTTAGAGGCTTTAACAGCTTGCCAAGACTGAATTTCCTACCAAAATTAATGAAAGCTTATAAGAGTATTGGTATGAAGATGGTCAAATTTTAAAGCTGTCAAACACCATACAGTGCAGAAGCACTGGCCTTCAAAAGCCCATGCTGAATGAATCTTAATGAAAGCACGACTTGCTCTACAAGACACATGTGCATGTCGGAGCGAAAGACTGTAATAAATCAAAGGGTCACCCTGGCAGCTCCCAGACTAATGACACGCCACAGTAATTGTTGCCCAAGCAGGAGGGGTTACTGATCAGCTGACAGGAATGAAGGACCTAATTTAGCGTTTGCACTTGTCCTTCTGTATCAGGTGCTTATTTTCTTTTCGCGAACACGTTTGACAGCAGATCATGTGGCGAAACAATGCACGGTCTCCCGGCTTTTCAAGGCATTCTGGTAGTTCGACTCATCTCATGGCATTCATGGTGCAGAGCAACATGAGTGAAATGGTGGGACGTGCTGCTCTGTGTGGCAGAGAGGAGGGCAGGGTGGTATTAATCCCGGAGGGTGACAGGTTTTAATGCACACAGTCCATTAGGAATTTTCAGCCAGCCAGGAATGATATATAATCTTTTACTTACTAGCTTCAAACAAATATTGGTAAATCACCGCAAAAAAAAGAAAAAAAGAAAAAGAAAACAAGAAACTACTCTTGTGATATTATTGTAGGGTCTGTCGGAGGAATGCCAGTATCTGTTCCAACCTCAGCTCATCGTCCAGAAGCTGATTGGAATTTCAATGCTTTATCCTGGATACTTCATTGACCAGATGATTCCAGTCCACAACAGATCTGCACTTTACAAGTAAGTCTTTGATAGTTTTTTTTTTTTAGAGACCATGAATCCGGTTAAGTTGACTTCCAAATGATGCTACAAGATTAAAAACCTAATTTTATCCACATTTATCGACTTCACCCTTTCTTGATTTCATTCTTTAGAGCAGAGTAGTCTGACTTTTTCAGGGCATCTTCACTTTTCTTCTTCTTCATCTACTTTTGCTTAAAGGAAGAAAAAACATTAATATATGAGTGATAAAAAATGATTTCAGTATTATGTATGACTTATAGTTACATTTTGCCTTTCGGGGGTTTATGAGCGAAACATAATCGCTTCTATACTGATTTTTGAGCTTTGTTACTTTAGCATCGACTTTGCAGTTGAAGGTGTTTGTATTTATATTTATATAAATATATTATATATATATATTTATTTATATTTTATATACATTTTCAGATCTCACCCTGACCTGATGACGTGGAGACATGTATTGTAAATGTAATAACACACAAAAAAAAGGATCTTGGTTTAGGTTTAGAGGCAGATTAGATGCACCAGTGATTTGAAACAGAGTTTCTATTGTTCATGTGAAAACTGTCGTCAATTTTTCCATTAACAGGAAACAAAACTGCTTTGTGTACCCCCCTTCCTTCCTCTAATAACCCCAATAAACAGTAACGCGTGTTAACACGAGGCAGTGTTTGATATTTTACAGACATTTTGATGTATGGTAGTGGCTAAAAGGTTTCCGTGTGTGTCTGTGTAGGGTATTCATCCCTAATTATATATCAAAGGTGAAGGTTCAGCTGGTAAACTGCAGCACCAAGAACAAAAGCAGCGACACCTGTCCCGTGGTGCTGAAGATAAGAGCACGGGCGCCGCCGGTGCATAATTCAAGTGCCCTCGACTGCAGGGAGTGGAGCCCGTGTGAATTAGTCACCATCGTACCTGCCTGGGAGCAGTGGTACTACATCCTAGTGGAGCGGTATCTGAGTAACTCTGACGTCTACTTTCGCATTGGGGTTCAAGTCATGGGTGAGTATGTTTACCTGCAAAAATATTATATATGTGCTCGTCTTTCTTCGTTTTTTTTCTCTCTAGCTTGTTTTGAATTTCAGTCGAATCAGAGGTGAGCTAAAATTCCAAGAGTTTTCCTTATTTATTTAACCCTTACCCTTACATGCGGTTTACTGCATGTCCACATGTACATTTGAAGATATGTAACTTTGATCGAAAGCGTAGACTATGTAAAGAGAACCAAACAAACTCCCATAAAATCACTACAGGTTTTCTGAAGTCCTGGTTATTCCAAATATGGGCAAACGGGTGGAATGAGCAAGCGTGGAGGTCCTCCTGGAAACACGCCCACATTGCAGTCCTTAAGTCTTCGGGAAAATATTATTGTGTTAAAGCTGAATCATCCTAGAAATTATTTTAAAAACAATAACAGTATTATCACATTAAAGTTACATTATATTAAGCAATAATTTAATAATTGTTTTTACAATTAAAAAACAAAAAAAAAAAAAAAAAAAAAGCAATTCTGTTTAGATTTAAGTAGAAGAATTTCCCTGTGGTTATAAAGATTCTTTTCATGGCAGTTTTATCATACTCACAATATTCTTGCTACTTTCTTTAATGTGAAAATTAATACAACTTTGTTATTTTTGTGGTTTGTTCCCATCAGGTGTTTTCTGCCAGGAGCTGATTGTTTTATAACTCAAGCTATTTTACCAATTTTGCCAGTTGAACTAAACCATCAAACAATAATTTGTTGGATATCTCTATTCTTACTTTATCTCAAGCTTTAATTGTGAGCATTTATTGCAACAACATGCAAGTTGTAGCTTCAAACCGATATATACCGATATATATATATATATATATATATATATATATATTTATTAAATGAAAAGAATATAGATTCTTTGTATGAAATGTTTAAACTGACACATTCTGTTTTCCTTTTTAGATGTATGCTCATATTTCAAAAATGTTGAGACAGGGAAAACACCCACAGAAGCATCTGTTCGAACATCTTACACATAACTAAGTCAGTTGTCAAAAGGTTAGTAAAATAGCTAGATATACAAAGACCATTCGAGAGGAAGTGAAAATTCAAGTAATTCAACAATTTATCAATGGGGAGATCATGTAGATTGGGGTCACAGAACATCTGCTGTGATGCCGATGTTGTACTAGTCTGTTGAATCTTGAGTTGAGTCTATTGTGATGAAAAGAGAGTGGACTCAAAGGGCAAAGCTGCTGACTTAATTGGTGATCTGTTTCCCCACACTCACCTGTCATCCTGAGCTGTGGGTAGTGACCGAAAGAATAAGGTCATAAATGCAAGTGAAAAAAATGATCTTATATAGGATGGATGGACGGGCGGACAGGAGGGACGGATGGATGGATTTGAATAGAACCAGTATCACTGAAAGTTTAATAGAATCAGGAGAAAGGTTTGTAGACAGTTTAAGGTATACATAGATGGTATAAGGTATACATAGACAGTTTAAGGTATACATAGACGGTTTAAGGTATACATAGACGGTTTAAGGTATACATAGACGGTTTAAGGTATACATAGACGGTTTAAGGTATACATAGACGGTATAAGGTATACATAGACGGTATAAGGTATACATAGACGGTATAAGGAATACTTAGACGGTATAAGGTATACATAGACGGTTTAAGGTATACATAGACGGTATAAGGTATACATAGACGGTTTAAGGTATACATAGACGGTATAAGGTATACTTAGACGGTATAAGGTATACTTAGACGGTATAAGGTATACATAGACGGTATAAGGTATACATAGACGGTATAAGGAATACTTAGACGGTATAAGGTATACATAGACGGTATAAGGTATACATAGACGGTATAAGGTATACATAGACGGTATAAGGTATACATAGACGGTTTAAGGTATACATAGACGGTATAAGGAATACTTAGACGGTATAAGGTATACTTAGACGGTATAAGGAATACTTAGACGGTATAAGGTATACATAGACGGTATAAGGAATACTTAGACGGTATAAGGTATACATAGACGGTTTAAGGTATACATAGACGGTATAAGGTATACATAGACGGTTTAAGGTATACATAGACGGTATAAGGAATACTTAGACGGTATAAGGTATACTTAGACGGTATAAGGTATACATAGACGGTATAAGGAATACTTAGACGGTATAAGGTATACATAGACGGTTTAAGGTATACATAGACGGTATAAGGTATACATAGACGGTTTAAGGTATACTTAGACGGTTTAAGGTATACTTAGACGGTTTAAGGTATACTTAGACGGTATAAGGTATATTTAGACGGTATAAGGTATACTTAGACGGTATAAGGTATACATAGACGGTATAAGGTATACATAGACGGTATAAGGAATACATAGACGGTTTAAGGTATACATAGACGGTATAAGGTATACATAGACGGTTTAAGGTATACTTAGACGGTATAAGGTATATTTAGACGGTATAAGGTATACATAGACGGTATAAGGTATACATAGACGGTATAAGGAATACTTAGACGGTATAAGGTATACATAGACGGTTTAAGGTATACATAGACGGTATAAGGTATACATAGACGGTATAAGGAATACTTAGACGGTATAAGGTATACATAGACGGTTTAAGGTATACATAGACGGTATAAGGTATACATAGACGGTATAAGGAATACTTAGACGGTATAAGGAATACTTAGACGGTATAAGGTATACTTAGACGGTATAAGGTATACTTAGACGGTATAAGGTATACATAGACGGTATAAGGAATACATAGACGGTATAAGGTATACATAGACGGTATAAGGTATACATAGACGGTTTAAGGTATACATAGACGGTATAAGGTATACATAGACGGTTTAAGGTATACATAGACGGTATAAGGTATACATAGACGGTATAAGGTATACATAGACGGTTTAAGGTATACATAGACGGTATAAGGTATACATAGACGGTTTAAGGTATACATAGACGGTATAAGGTATACATAGACGGTATAAGGTATACATAGACGGTATAAGGTATACATAGACGGTATAAGGAATACTTAGACGGTATAAGGTATACATAGACGGTATAAGGTATACATAGACGGTATAAGGTATACATAGACGGTTTAAGGTATACATAGACGGTATAAGGAATACTTAGACGGTATAAGGTATACTTAGACGGTATAAGGAATACTTAGACGGTATAAGGTATACATAGACGGTATAAGGAATACTTAGACGGTATAAGGTATACATAGACGGTTTAAGGTATACATAGACGGTATAAGGTATACATAGACGGTTTAAGGTATACATAGACGGTATAAGGAATACTTAGACGGTATAAGGTATACTTAGACGGTATAAGGTATACATAGACGGTATAAGGAATACTTAGACGGTATAATGTATACATAGACGGTTTAAGGTATACATAGACGGTATAAGGTATACATAGACGGTTTAAGGTATACTTAGACGGTTTAAGGTATACTTAGACGGTTTAAGGTATACTTAGACGGTATAAGGTATATTTAGACGGTATAAGGTATACTTAGACGGTATAAGGTATACATAGACGGTATAAGGTATACATAGACGGTATAAGGAATACATAGACGGTTTAAGGTATACATAGACGGTATAAGGTATACATAGACGGTTTAAGGTATACTTAGACGGTTTAAGGTATACTTAGACAGTATAAGGTATACTTAGACGGTATAAGGTATATTTAGACGGTATAAGGTATACTTAGACGGTATAAGGTATACATAGACGGTATAAGGTATACATAGACGGTATAAGGTATACATAGACGGTATAAGGAATACTTAGACGGTATAAGGTATACATAGACGGTTTAAGGTATACATAGACGGTATAAGGTATACATAGACGGTATAAGGTATACATAGACGGTATAAGGAATACTTAGACGGTATAAGGAATACTTAGACGGTATAAGGAATACTTAGACGGTATAAGGTATACTTAGACGGTATAAGGTATACTTAGACGGTATAAGGTATACATAGACGGTATAAGGTATACATAGACGGTATAAGGAATACATAGACGGTATAAGGTATACATAGACGGTTTAAGGTATACATAGACGGTATAAGGTATACATAGACGGTTTAAGGTATACATAGACGGTTTAAGGTATACATAGACGGTTTAAGGTATACATAGACGGTATAAGGTATACATAGACGGTTTAAGGTATACATAGACGGTATAAGGTATACATAGACGGTATAAGGTATACATAGACGGTTTAAGGTATACATAGACGGTATAAGGAATACTTAGACGGTATAAGGAATACTTAGACGGTATAAGGTATACATAGACGGTATAAGGAATACTTAGACGGTATAAGGTATACATAGACGGTATAAGATATACATAGACGGTATAAGATATACATAGACGGTATAAGATATACATAGACGGTATAAGATATACATAGACGGTATAAAGTATACATAGACAGTATAAAGGACAATGCTACACCATACAGAAAAAAGAAAAACATGTTAAAAATATATCCAGAGATATAACAACTTTTTCTTGGGGTGCGTGTATTTAACATCATCATAAGTAACACAAGGCGCATTGCTGTATGTTGCATGTGAAACATGCACATCTGGGAAGGCGCTAATAATCCTGATCAATATTAACAGGTATTGAAGAAAAGGTTACCCCAGTCCATCTTTTTCAGAGAAGCCATTACTTATTTCAGCAAGATAGTGGAAATTAATATTGTGTATTCAATCATTATGTCTCCTTGGTTAAAGAGTCCGGCTGCTAAACTGGCCTGCCTGCAGTCCAGACCTGTGACCTCACTCTTCTGGTGTAATATGAAATAAACGCTGTTGTAACATTTATTTTTTAAAATTGATTTGCTCGTATTGAACTATCGTAGTGGATCCCCCCCCCCCCCCCCCCCCCCCCCCCACCCCCCATTGCAACATTTTCTTATTTTCTTGTACTATTATGTCGTCCTACCAGAACATTTCCTCATGAGTCTTGAAGCATGTCCACAAGCCTCGTGCTTTCAAAAGATATATAGGACAGAAATTGATTTTTGAACACACACTTTTTGCTGTGAACAGGGAGGCCAGCGTCGGTTGTACCATTAAGGGGCTTGTTCAGGGAAAGGCTAGAGCCCAAACTACAGTGATTCATCGGGGACTGCAAAGAGGCCAGTTATTCCACGCCTGAGTGCTACATGCTGTTTTTGGGATGTGGACATCCAGGATATTCTTTATGCTCCCTCTACAGGGATGGCTGACAAATCTGTGGGAAGTCCACTTCCATGTAGGGATCCTCTCCCTCTCTTCCATGCTGCACCGTGCACTTTGTCACCATGGCAACACAGACACTAATTATTCACACTCTGTCTCTCCTTCTGCCTGCTAGGCAGATCTTAGTTGACCTTTTGTGGATTTGAATTGAAGAACACCTCAGGTTTAGGAGGAAGACCATCTGGAGCGCTCACCTTCTCGTGTTTGCTCGATAATATCGGTTATTACTGTTGTGAGCTGTCTCAGAAAGGGGAGGGATGCAACCTTATTTGAATTCAGTCCAACTTTTAATTTAGCGTAGTAGAGTGCACTAAAACTAGGTTGCAATTTATTATTTATTTTTGTTGTTTATACAGCCTCTTTGCTGCTGGTGTTTTGCGCTGAATGCTTGGACACTGAAGAGAGTTAGTGCGTTACGTTGAGCATGAAAGCAAAATGAAGGCGTTTTCTTACATTATAACGTGTTGTGCTGACTGTCTTCCCGAAGCCACACACACTTACATCTGCTATGTGCTTCATGTGATTCTTCATGATTTACATTTGTTTTACTCTCTAAATTTACTTTTGTTTCAAGCACGCAATTTAAGGTCTTTTTGGTATTTCCATGAGAGCTTCATCTGCCTGAATGCAAATCAAAATGCTTCACAATCTTTTAGAGACAACATTTTGCAAACAAGGCTGAGACAGAAAAGCCTTTGCAGGATGCTGTCCCCTGGGGCACTGGTGGTATTTGACAGTTCTTTCCCAGTTTCGATGACCATTTTACAGTGAGCTGCTTTGTGCTGACAGACAGAGGGTGTGCTGTTTGCAATGACAGTGAATCTTTGTCTCATTAAGAAGCACAGAACTCCTCTGGATTTTGCTGTAAAGATTATTAAAGCCAATTGAAAGCAGCACTTTCAAATGTTTGCAAGACTTGGTTTCTTCGCATCGATAAGAGCGCAGTCAATTTACCCTTTTTTTTTTCAGATTTTTAGATGGTTGGTTGCTTTATAAAAAAAATGTCACAGGTTGCTTTGAAAACCTTAGATCCGCCTGAATGTTTAACTCTGAATGATTTCCCTCGTTATCCGATCTTTCTTTTCATGGACAGATTGCTCCAAGCTCAGTTTGTCGAAGGATCGAACGCAGCCCAGCTCCTCCATGAACATGCCTCAGTCTTTTGGAACGGCGATGGGGTTTTCCTTGTCCGACACACTTCTGATGGCAGGGCTGCCGGGCCTGTCTCAAAACGCCAGTCACCTCCACACCTCAGAGGAAAGCATCGTTTACATTGCACCCACTGCGGACACCAACAAGTGTTGGCCCATCCGTCCAACCCTGCGCAATGAGCTGGACACCTTCTCCGTGCACTTCTACGTCTTCTTTGGTCCAAATATATCAGTTCCACCAGACAGGGCTGCTGTGTTTGCCATCAACCTGATGCCCGTTTTGGACAGTGGAGGCGTGCTCAACATGGAGCTCAAGCTAAATGTGGTGAGTTTCACAGAAGACACTGCCGCTTCATGCTTTTAGGAGCACCACCCATGGCTCCAGGTGGAAAATCTTTGTTTCTTTGATACTTTGCATCTCAAGCTTGCTATAATTATTATCATTATAATCCTGGACTGGCTGCAGAAGAAAAAAAAGCTGCTCCAACATATTGAATAGAGCTGAGTTTCTCCCCTCACCCTTCATGTGCTGCATAATTTTCTCTTACAAAAGAGACCAGACTGTAATCAGGAGATTAAATATGCAACAGTTAGCAAAGAGAAAATCCCCAGCCAGCAAAGGTGAATAATTTTTCTCACGAATTGTCTGGCTCAGCTGCTGTAGACTGTAAATATTAATGCATGTATGGTCGTAGACGTTGCTGTGGAAGCTGAACGAGGTCGCAATGAAACAGGCGCCGCTGATCAGGCTTCTGACATATGTCTCTAATTTAAAGCGAACAAAAATGCAAAATTGATCAAATCAGGATTTGATAGGCCTTTGTTGATCTACCTTTCAGACAGTGATGACATTACAAATGCATCTGCAGTGGCTCTGAAAGTCTGGAGGGAGCCTGAAAACTGCAGGCTGACAGACTTTTTAAAACATTTCACTCCTAATAGAAATCAACCCAGCCAGCGCTGAAATGAGAAGAGGTGGATGCGGAATACAGATATCGGTGATTGTTTATTTGAAAGGAATATCCTGACATTTAGGGAAATATCTCCATCTTCCTCTCTTCCTGAGACTGATATCAGTTTTACCCCTTCTGCATTCAAAATAGACCAAGCAACTTCAAAGTCCTTCCTCGAGATTTAAGAGACCATATGATCGGTGATTTAATAGAGAAATCATAGTCAGGTAAGTCATAGACGTATAAGCATCTCTGCGTGTGTACGGCGACAGCTGTGAAGATGTTGAAATGCAGCTGCAGCCTCTGCGCCGCTGCTCCCTGCCTCCAGACGTTGTGATAAGCGAGGTTAAACACATCCTTCATCTCCACTGAACACAGAGAGATGAAATTGATAATCGATCTGCCCACCTAACCCCTGCTAAGAAAACAGAAAGCTCCGTTTCTGAAAAATGTCACAGAAAAACACAAATAATGGGCCTATAAGGAAATAAAAATAATTATTTTTAATTTGCCATTTTCAGACAGAGAGAGAGAGAGAGCGAGCGTGAGATCGTCCTGCTGTTTGAATGGCAGCCATGATCTTTCCTCCGTCGACTGTTTGCTGTGTCCATGTTTCCGTGCGTCTGCTTTATTCTTGTTAGGAGAAAATCTTGTCTTATAACCTTTATTTAACCAGGAATAACATGAAAATACAGAGTTTTAAAAAAAAAATCAAAACATGACATCAGATCAAATTATCTGGCTCTCAGCCACAGAAAAATTCCTTTTGGATTTTTATTTTTTTAGACCCATCAAGCAGTTCTGAAGCTGATTTCAAGCTTCTTTATTATATTTGTACATAACCTGAGTATATTTTTCTTCCGCACGCACGCCAGACAGACCCTGACCTCTTTCATACCGAGTATCAGTTTGTAGAGCCGTAGTGCTTTTAGTTAAAGTTTCAAAACGCACCAGACATCAAATCAGGTAACTGACGAGTCTGTGCTGGAAGTTTATAATTACCGTACGCACAACAGAAACTGTGTATCCAGGACCTTGAACAGAGCGGCATGACTCCGGTGTGCCCTCCTTACAGCAGAAAGAAAATCCTTTAAACTGTCAGTGAATAAACACCTCTCTCACATTCCTGCTATGCTCTTATTAAACCATTCATTAAGGCAATTATTCCTTCAAAGGCATAATTAACTTTAAATATGGCGTCTCTTCTAATACTGCACAAAACGTTACACACTTGGAGAAGTGTAATAGTCTCCTTTCTTGGGGTGCAGGAAATTTTTAATCGTCACAAAAATGACAGTAAGGAAATGGAGACCCTTAATTAACACATAAGTATGTGGTGACTTCTTTTTCTGCCTAATAGCCATTAAACTGCTTTAACACCAAGTCCCAAGGAAAAAAGAAAACTTTATTGCTAAGTAATGTTCCTGAGTGAAATGACCTGGAAGTATTGAAATGGCAGTCATGATGAGAGGTGGTCAAATTTTCTAAATGCTAAGAAAAAGTGCGTCAGTGCTTCTTTTATTATGTCCTTGAGCACAGGAAATATTGGATCTTCCTAAGTGAAAGAAAGAAGATAATTATGTCTCACATTTTGAAGCTGCCGAAACAGTCAAAGAGGTACTCGATTATTTTCATCCAACTGTACTAACGTCACGTAAATAAATATGATGACAGGAGGGTGAGTGTGAGCAGAATAGCTGAGTAGCTTATGGCAATGTCTTTCTCTTTTTCAGCTTTTCTTTACTAACTATGTTAATAAAATAGAATTTAAATTATATTCTGTTACACTGGTATGATTTGTATAAAATACCCTCCATTAAACGATGTGTTAAGAGTAGACTAGGCAGAGTACGTTATGTGATTTTTACAGAATAACGTTTGAAACCTGGTGTCATCAGGTGGTGAAGTTTGGTCTGATTCTCACCTGTTTTCCAAAGTCTTTACAATCTTTCCGTAACTTTGTGGCATTTGACAGCACTCTCATGGAAATGTTTTCTGCTTGACTATTTGTCCATCCCTCATGTGTGGAACAGCATCTACTATTAAAAGTGGAATATTTTCTTGTATATTATCCAGTGCAGGACGCACAAAATAATGCGCCACCTTAAATACTCGCCATGGTGGTCTGGGCCTCTTTGCTTAGGCTTGGATGGATGGATGGATGGATGGATGGATGGATGGATGGATGGATGGATGGATGGATGGATGGATCGAAATATTCTGCCTAAACTGACTCTCCTGCAAGGCATACTTTTTTAGTGAGGATTTGAGCTTTTATTGCAGATAGGGCTTTTTAAAAATATATTTCAGCTAGAGTTTGTCAGCTTAGGAAAAAAATAGAAATCAGAGAGATGTTCCCATGTGTTCCTGCAGCGCTTCAGCTATGTAGTCACAAGTGAGATGGCTGGTAGATTGTAACTCTGCATAAGTCACAGAGAGTTTATGTTACTTTGAGACTCGGTAGCTGTGACTCTTCTATAAGCAGCACGATGTACTCTTCAGAGACAGTGTCATGGTATATTATTCTATGGACAGATTCCTCCCCCCTCTGTGGTGATCTGTCACTTGCTTGTCATGGGGAGAGTATTCTGTCAGCCGCTGCCAGATTCGCAGGGCTTTGGGAGACAATGGCTCGAGCTCATTGCCTGCCTTGCATCACTCTCTACCAGAGTTTGAAAGGAATGCATATGACTTTTATTTCCATTGATACCTCAGGTGGTATTGTATGGATTTAATCACATTAGAGCCATCATTCAGAGGTCTCCCTAGAGAGGGCCTGTACAGAAAAAATAAATGGTAAGTATTGCTCTATGCCTTTGAATTCATTTTCTGTGTTTGCACTTGTATTTTTTCATTATTTCATACATATGTACCTTTTAACAGATAGAAAATTGACAGAGAAATAACACGTATAACACGTATTAATATGTGTAATTTTTATTACAATTACTATGTTGCATCATATTTATATTTATTCAATCTACAGACATTTTTTTCCACTATGATAGAGTTGTTTTTTTTTAATTGAAATTAAAGGACTGCAATATCTCACTGGTGTAGGTATTGAAAACCTTAACCGAGTAGGTTTTTATGTTTTTTTATGGATATGATTGCACAAGCTTGGCTCACCTCTCCTTTGGAGGTTTCTCTCGTTCTTCTTGGCAACCACATTCAAGCTCAACCGTTCTGAATGTGGAGCATGAGTGCACAGCTGTTTTTAGCCGTCCTCAGAGACACTGTACGTTTCACATTCTGACTTCTTCACTCCAGGACATTTACACGAGTTTCCTAAGGTTACTCCTGGGTTTTCTTGGCAGCAAGCTTGAGATTGTTGTTTTGTTGATGGGTAAACCTTCACCCCAGCGTTCTAGTGAAAACTTGAAACTTTCTCTGCATCCATATTTTTAATCCTTTTTAGTCTGCATACCACGCAGAAAGATGCTGCCATCACCATGTTTTACTGTAGTAGCACTGATGAAGTGATTTCCATACGTGCTCTTGGGAGTTGTGGCTATGCAGTCCAGTCTTGGTTTTGGCAGCCGTAGAGGGAATGGCTTCTGTCTATTCTGTCTCTCTGCTCTGCTGTAAAGGTGAGATATTTGGGTCGCTGCACTGATGGTGATCCTCTAAAAGGGTCACCCACCTCCTCCCAGTTATTCATGGGGATCAACGGGTAAGGTTATAAATTAGTAAATTAGTAAATTGTCATTAGGTTATAGTATTAGGCAGCATAACCATAAGCCTCCACTGCTATGAAGATGATGCTCAGCTCTACTTATAACTGAGGTCCGAAGAAACCCATAAGTTATTCAGCAAAATTACAAAATTTACATATAAATCTGCACAGCGAATTATGACCAGGCTCTATTTTATCTTAAATATTTAATAATTGCATATCATAGGCAAGTCTTCGAGGCAAGTCTTTTCCTGTAGAACCGCTACTCAAACTGGGTTCAGGAGTTGGACATCCTCAGTTTCGCTACCATAGGCCAGGACTCCTGTGTGTCCGAAACAAACCACTGGTTTCCTTTTTTATGAATTGGCATCACATGAATACAATCATAATGAACTGAACTGAATTAGATTGAATTTATTCAACTGAGTTAGACTGAACCGTATTAGATTTTAAGCTTGGGTCCTTGTTTTTGCTGTAAAGGATCCTGAGAAGAGAAGAACTGACTCTGTATAGCTGAAATGAGCTGAAGTTAAAAAATTGGGATTGAAGTGGATGGACTCATTAACCCCGACTGCCTTGGGTGGGAGTCTGTGTCCTCTGTTTTGGATCTCTTTGTTGGTGGTCCCAGACTTCATCTGTTATACACGGATGGGGACCATTGTGCTTCTGGATGCTTTCAGTTCTTCAGATATGTTTCTGTATCCACCCCAAGCAGGCTGAGGCGATCCTGCTTTCCAGGTTTTTGACAGTTCTCTTGATCTAGTGGCAACATTTCACTCGGCCATCAGCTGTGACACTTTACACAGACAGGTGTCAAATGAATGCATTTATGCACAGGTGACTTCAGTCAAAGACGCTGACAGAGGTGTGATGAATCAGAGCGAGGTGCAAGTGTCAAACCTTAACCCAAGTGAAGGGGATATGTGGGATAATGGAGGGCATACAGACTACTCTGTTTTTAAGATAAGCTTGAGAAACTGTGAAAAACATAAAAGGTTCTTTTTGTGGACACATTTTATCCAGAATTTCTTTTTCTTTACCTTTGTTTTCAACGAGAGTCGAGAGTCTGTGGTGCAGTTGTGTAACATTAGCTGTCATCGGACAGGAGAGCTGAGAAAAGAAATATTAGATAGAGAAAAACGGGAAAAAAATCATTTTTTAGAAACATATAAACGAGTAGACCATCATTTATTATTATTATTATTATTATTATTATTATTATTATTATTATTATTATTATTATTATTATTATTATTATTATTATTATTATTATTACTATTATTATTATTATTATTATTATTGTTATCACTATCATCATCATTATTATTATTATTATTATTATTATTATTATCAATAATACTAGTAAATGACGGTCTACTAGTGGGTTATAATTCACAATATAAAATATGATTATTATTAATATAGCAACACTCACAAAAATGTTGCAAAGTGTTTTACACACACTACTAGTTAATGAAAACACAGCATTAAAATTCTGGTTATTTATTTATAATTGGGCTTAAAGCAGAACATCAGATGAACGTTCATTAATAACAAATCAACCAAGATATTTTCAACATTTCAGAGGTGTTTAATATGCTTTTTAAAAGAGCATGTAATGTTCTTAAGCTGTTGAGTGCTAGATGCACAGAAGACAGACTTAGAGCCTTAAATGTTCTCCGTAAAAATCTTAATTTCAGCTTCAGACATCCAGGCAGAGTGGAGTTGAAGCAAGATCATGTCCTGGTTTCTACAGGACACGAGGAGCTCGGATGACAAACTCAAGAGAGCTCGAACACATATACATCACAAAACAATTATCTGTGTCTTCAGATAATCTCGCTTCCGTAATTTCCCGTACTTCCTGGTGAACCAGGATGTTTACAGCAAGTTTTTAAAAAAGGCGTTATTTGTCAAAGTGTTCGCCCGAACAAATGACCCCCTATCAAGATGGCAGAGGCGCAACAATCCATCACCTGCGAGAAATGCTCCGACCCTGAAAGATGCTCCACACATAACTCTTTCAGTGAGGTGTAGCGGAGCGTGAGCTTTTATGCAGATTCTTTAGAATTAAAAATACTTTAGCATAATTCATAGTTTTCCAGCTCCCTTGTTCTCAATGGCAAATTAGATGAGTTTCCAAGGCGTTAAAATTCTCACTGAGTAGCAAACAGCAAGAGAGTTGTTTGTCTCCATGTCAGCCAAACAGGAATTCCTAACCTCTTAACATTCCCAGATGCCATCTAAATTATAGACTGGGGTTTAGTGCAGAACCGTATTAGGGTTCAGTATTTTACCGGCAATGACAAACAGTTCCGTCTTTACTTTACTGTAGATATTTATGACAGAAAAAACAGAAGCTTAATTCCGGTTTTACATCACCACATGGACGGATGCTTGGTCTGTAACAGGAAGTTGTACAAAAACCAGCAAATAAAATGTTTGACTTCTAAAGCGTTACCTTTCGTAAGGAAAAAAGATTTTAACTTGTATTAAAGAAGTGATGCAAGATGCCAAAAAAAGGTCATATGTGTAGGCATGCTGTGAGAGACAGCAGGGGAGTTCTCACTTGTCAGGTTGCAAATGAATTCAAATGGAAATGCCATGATAAAATTATACTCTCAATTCAAATGAGATGACATCGTGCGGTAGTACTCGTAGTAGCGTGGTAGTGCTCATAGACCTGGATAGTCTGATGAAAATGTTCACACCAGTTATTAACATTTAACTGAAAACGTCAAATGTCAACTTCGTTGCTGCATCTCAAGGCAAACTAGTTGGAACATGAGCTTCCTCTCAACACCATGGAAACGTCAGAGCACCAAAGTCATGTCTCTTTATCCCTCTTAAATTCCAGTGTAAAGCCTTGAAAAAGTCGAGCACATATTTTTAGCGTCAATGTCTTCCTTGACTGGTTTTCACTTAGGTCGTCCGTCTACGTATTTGACTCTTTCCTAGTGTATTCTGCTCATACGGGCTCCTTCAGTATTTAGGACTTAAGTCTTTCTTGCTTAAAACTTCATCTTCAAGCTGTCAGGGAGAGTTGGGATGAAAGACAGGAAGGAAGAGTGTGGAACCATCCCAAACTGCCAGTGGGTGTGATTTAGTTTTACTACCAAGAGAGTACAGGCCAGATGGTTAGTTTCGAAAGTCTCAGCACCTGGCAAAGTGTTTGTTAGTCACTGCATTAATCAACAACTCTGCAAACTCCCAGCATATACATTATCCTCATTTTGTGCTATGGGAGCAATCGAAATCTTATCTATTCCAGGAATAATTGCCAAAAGTTATCTCCATCATCAAGTGTATTCCTCTCTGGACACAAAGCAATTGCGTTTGATGTGCTGAATCTTGTTCTATAAAGTTTTTTATCTGACACAGAGTGACTTTTACTGATTTTGATGGCGCTTTCTAGTTTAGATAATTGGTTAGAGTTTTTTTTTTTTTTCTTAATTGCCCTGCTGTGCCTCAACTATTCTCACCAAAATAGAGGAACACTGCAACTCAATGATGAGAAATGTTGAAGCTCACAAAGAGTCGTATAAGGAGCTTGAGTTTGCACTTATGCTGTACGAGCATTTCTAGCTTTATTTTTTTCTTGCTGCTGTTTGTTCTCCTGTTGTTCTCCTGATGTACATCCCAACGCCTGAATAATTCCTTTGGATTTTTTTTATTTTTTTTTTATTGTAATGCATGAGCATGCTAATTTATAATTGATGCTTTAAGGAGATAAACTGCCAACATCTCCATTTGAGAACCTCTGGCAGACGGAGGGAGAGCGGTTTCACTTGGTCGGTCACTTTTTAAGTTTAGCAGCTCATCGCTAAGGCGAAGAAATGCCTGCGGTAACCATGAGCGGTGTTTGCTCCCCGTCACAATAAAAAAGCAGCAGATGTTTAGTGATTTTACGGATGAGTGATGTTTGCTTGTGTTTCCCTCCTGCAGTCTACGCTGAAAGGAGCTAATGTCACAGTGTTTGGCTGCCTGAATCATGGGATGCCCCTTTTCCTGCGAGAAAACTCGTCACTAAAATGTGAATCAGGTAAGTTACGTTTTAAATTTTTACAGAATAGCTACTGATACAACTATAACTCCATTAATGGATTGGCTGATTAATGCTTTTCCTTTGTAAGCATAACAGTTTTTATTTTTCTTTTCTTTTATGCTTTTCTTCAGAATCTGTGGCAGGGTTTTTCCTGTCTGTGAACGTATCTGCCAACGTCACCAAACTGAGAATCCCTTACCCGCAAACGGGCACTTGGTACCTCAGCCTGCGCTCCCTCTGCGCCACTCAACATGGGTGAGACGGTCGATGCAGCTTCACTGGAGCCTTTCATTCAGAAACATACGGAATGAATCCCATAGAAACCATAAAAAAAAGTTTTTATGTCTTTACAGGGAAAGTTTGACACCCCTGGAGAATATATTTGCTCTCTCAACCTTATGTAGATGATCGATACCATTTTCATTCCTGTATGTTAAATGTGAGGCCCCTGCCAGCTAGCTGAGCTTAGCAGAAAAAGGCTGGAAAAGCAGGAGCGTGCTGCTTTGTCAAAAGATAATCCTTCTAAAAACACGAGAGGGGTATCTATCTTCTAATCCAACTCTTGGCAGGAAAGCGAATAAGGACATTTCCAAAGATATCAAACTGCTTTTAAAGCGGAAATGAGTGTGTAAATTGCGATCTCTGGAGCGCTCTACCAAGAAAGTCTCCAAAACACAATTTATAAGCAGAACTTCCCTGAAATGAGTTGGTTTCCTGTTGGTCATAAATTTTTGACAGCTTCATAATCAGTTCTTAGGCTTGGCTTGGACACCCCACAACACCCTCTGGGAGTCAATATTTGCCATCAGCTACAGGAGGAAATTGCAAAATAGGTTGTTAGGTTGTTGTTCAAATAATAATACAACTCTATTGATGTTATTTAATTATTTACCACATTACTGGGGAACAAATCTGCAGTAGATTGACATTATCTTTACATATGTGCATCTATCTATCTATCTATCTATCTATCTATCTATCTATCTATCTATCTATCTATCTATCTATCTATCTATCTATCTATCTATCTATCTATCTATCTATCTATCTATCTATCTATCTATCTATCTATCTATCTATCTATCTATCTATCTATCTATCTATCTATCTATCTATCTATCTATCTATCTATCTATCTATCTATCTATCTATCTATCTATCTATCTATCTATCTATCTATCTATCTATCTATCTATCTATCTATCTATCTATCTATCTATACACAGTTCACAAGTAAAGGGCCAATAACACTTTTACTTTAATAATAAGACCTTTTACGATGTTGTCTGTATAAACGATGTGATCAAAGTGTAAGCTTTCAGTTTTAATTTAGGATTATAAAACAAAAATATATCTACAGAATGTAAATATTGCCTTCTTTTTAGGAATTACAGCTATTTTTTTTCAATTTCAAATTATTTTTCATAGTGACATAATTGTAATTATAACCATAGCCCTCAAAACGTGGATGAAAACCCTTTACCCTCGGTATCTATCTGTAGTCCATGAACACCACCGTGTTCTCAGTTCCCCCTTGGAGAAGCTTTGTCAGACCTTCACTGCAGACGTCCTCACCTTCTGCGAGGACGTCTGCCCTTGTGGGACTTCCGGCCTTCAGTTTTGTCTTCAGTAAGTGAAAAGCTGCTCTGTCGGGTTGTGATTGTCCAAACACTTTTGGACCTAACTTGAAATAGTGATTTCTTTTTTTTTTTTTTCAATAACATTGTTCTTTGTTTATAGAAGTAGATTTATTTATTTAATTTCAATAAGCAGACCAAACTGAACAAGCATGTTCTGCTTTTTCCAAAGGACACAGCTCTTATCGCTGCTGGATTAGATAATATCTTGTAAAACTAATGTTCTCTCCACCCTCATGCACTCCAGAGATAAACTGAATAAGTCCACACTTTTTTCATCTGGGGGTTGTTTAAAGTCACAGTGAGGAATGTGGGTGTCAGATTTGCAAGGAATATTACCATTAAGTCATCCGCTGCTTCGGTTTTCATGAGTTGGGAAGTATTAGCCTTACAGCAGCTTGAGCTGCAGAAATGTTAATGGCCTGAACATGTGAACAGAATGAAATTAAGCAGATTTTTTTTATTTTTTAACTTTACCACTCACCCCCCACCCACCGGTCATCCAGTTGATTTTGAATAACACATAACAGATGGTGTGGGACACGTTCACGTCCTCGCAACAAAGCTTAGCCGAGGTATGAAAACGGTGACAGGATTCGCATCACTATGTGTTAAATTTCACACTTTTTAAACACCCTAAATCAGTCCAGTTTTTCTTTATTGGAGAGCTGTTAGTGTGGATGACAGGTGCTCTTCAAGACTAAAATTATGACCATTATATCAAACACAAATAGAAAAGCCAGCAAGTGTGTAATTTTAAAAAATGAGACGTTGGGAAGGACAACGAAAGAGGCAAGAAACGGATATGCTATCTCCTATAATTGTTTTTTTTTTTTTTTGCAGTTCTTATACTGTATTTCATTTAATGTTGGAGATAAATTGTGGTTAGATTAATGCCCTGTTCTTAGTTTGTGGGTCGTAATTTGCTGCAACTTCTGTCACATTGCTAATCATTTTGTGTGAAAAGGATCTTTAGAAATCCCAGCAATGGAGCAGATGTTTCTCTGTGATTATAAGATGACCAATGTGAAAAATTCCACTCATTTTAATTAACTGAAATATGAAATTAAGGTAAAACTATTGTCATTCATGTTATCTTGGTCTTCTATATCCCAAGGACTAGATTTCCTCTATGAAGTTGGACACTAGAGCAACATTCAGCATGCTTTGGTTATGATGCTGCCAGGATTTTTCTGTCAAATGTGAATCCTTGATTTCAGCATCTCATCAGCAACAGCAGACACGGCTGACACCACGGAGCCGAGTAAATGACCAGTTAGCGATTCTGTCCAAATGTCAAACAGTGAAGGGATCACCTCCAACCCGGTCTTTTCTTCTAAAGCCGAACGCGCACAGAGCGCAAAACAAGCGCAATAACGTTTTTCTGGATGAGTTTTCCAGATCTGCAGCGTAAAGGCTGCAGTCAAAGTTCTTGGTAGCACTAACTGATCATTTCACTTTCCGTCTGTACAATGTTCATCATCGCAGAGGTCTTCATTATTCTGATTTTAGATTTGTAATATAACAGCTCTGTAAAATGAGCACAAATGTCAAACTGTTAACCAACATTATTGATATTATTGAAATAATGTGTTGTCATCTGAGGTTCAAGATGCTGCCATCTCACACCATTTTTCTTTGCCCCCTTCCAGATTCAAGGTGTGCACCAATGTGACTGCAGAGGTGTACATGCGCTCGTACCTCACTCCGTGCATCAATGACTGTGGGACATATGGACAATGCAAGCTCCTGCGCACCAACAACTACCTTTATGCTGCATGTGAATGCAAAGCAGGTAGCTACTTATGCAGAGAATCTGTTGCAGCGGTTCGCCTTGTCAGTGTATTTGTCAGGCTTGGGGCTGATTTTCAGCAGTCAAAAGATTTTTCTGCTCGCAAGATGATAAGATGAAACTTTCTGTGAGGAAATGGGGTCATCACCACTGCAATGAATTTCTAATCTGTTGGAAAATACATCATGCAGTGTGACAAGAAAATGGAAGAGAGCCAGGTGAGGTGGCACAAGTCATTTTCCAGAAGTGAAGCGAGAATACTGCAATTAAACTGCACGCGCCACCGTCCGGCCTTCTGCTAATCTTCTAATATAAGCTTTGTTGATACAACAATAAAATCATTTCTTTATTAGAAGATCAAGCTTATGAAAATAAACAAAGGACATTGTCTAAAGTCTATATTTTTTTTATTCTTCCTTTCATCTCCATTTATTACAGCCTTTTTCTAAGCGGTAAAATTCATTGTCATACTTCACGTGTGCCTCTGCTTCCTGGCAGGCACTGTGCATTCAGCACTTGCCCTTGGCCCATCTCACGCTGCAAAACCTCTGCTCAACAGTGCTCACGAATATTTAATCCATACTGTCTTATCTAATCCACCAAGTGATAAGCATCCAATGTGGCAAAGCGGGTTGTGCTGTAACAGAAGGGAGTTCAGTCCGGGATGCTCTGATGTGCTGGAAAAACTACTTCATATGTATCTGTTTTTCATTTTATTTTATTTATTTTTTTATTATTATTTTTTGTTTCTGTACAGAGTTTTGGCTGTTCTTTAAAAAAAAGGCTGAAGATGCACTTATTTTATCAGGACATAAATATTTTATATATTGTATGAGATACCAAAAATTCAAAGAAGAAAGTTGTGAAATAAAACATCTCTTATGATGAAGTTTCCTTCTCCGACATCAACACAAATATCTAGGACTTTCTTAATTAATTTAGAGTTTAAGGCATGAATTTTTTTTCTTTAAGCCTCTTTTGACGTTATCTTTGAGGTTTAATCTTTCTTAGATCAGTGCTGAAAATGTGTTTGTGTGCATATTAGGCTGGAATGGTTGGGGATGCACCGACAACTCGGAAGCCTACTCCTACAGTTTCCAGCTGCTCTCCACCCTTCTGCTCTGTCTCAGTAACCTGATGTTTGTTCCACCGGTTGCCATCGCCATTCGAAGCCACTATCTGCTGGAGGCATCCGTGTACATCTTCACCATGTTCTTCTCCACCGTGAGTGACTTCAAAATGATCAAAATAGTGACCTGAAGAATAAAAGTTGAATGAAATAATCATACTGTTCTTTAAAACTTTGATGTACTGAAATAACGAAGCCATGCTCTGCTGATTATGTTAATTTTCAGTCACCTGATTTTAATCTCTGATACTTCTAGAGTAGCTTTGCACCAACTATGCAAAGCTTAAAAATAATAGAACTAAGATGATGTGATAAAACTCTATTGAACCAAGTGTTTTAACGCAGATTAGAGCTGGACATCTCTTTGGAGAATACTATACTCATTACCTGCTTTTCTGCAACATTACTGATTATGTGAAGTGTAAAAAAAAAAAAAAAAAAAGCAAACAAACGGATATATTTGCTGCATTTATTCTCTGGAAAAAATAAACCATCTGAACAAATATCACCTTTCTTTAGAGACATCTTGGAAACAAAAGCAAAAGTCTTAGTGAAACGTACAAGCAGATCTACCAGCAGGGAAAACGCACTCAATCCTGCTGTGTAGTCGTAAATTTCATTTTTAAAATGACCGCTGAAGCACTTGTTCTTGTGGACGTGTACTGCATAGAGAACATGACTACACGAGGAACCGCTGACGTCTTTAATGCCACAGACAGGTGAGGTATAAACAAAGAGGACTCTACAGAAGGGATCGTTCTCAGCATCCTGAAAACCAAGTGGATCCCGCTTAGGAATCCTACATTTACCCAATTATTGAGCCTCTGGTCACATTGAAGAAGACAGTTGATCACAACAACAAGGTAGATAAGTTAGTAGAACACTTTAAGTGTTTGTCAGGGCATGTTGTGGTGTCATTTGATATATTCATCCTGTAATTTGATTGAGGGCCGTAAATGTTAAAAGGGCAGAAATGGCTAAATATATAAACTTCAGGATTTTGCTTCCACGTGTGCATGTGGACATGTTTTCATCCACTTCAACGGATGAGCCGCCCTTATTCAACGGCCCTCTTGTTAAGCAGCTGTGAGATAGCAATACACCAAGGGCTGATCTTGTGCTTCAACTCGGAGTGCATGAACACGTTTTGGTGACAGATGTGTTTGTAAGTGTTATCGCTGCCCCTCTCTTACTGCAGTTTTATCACGCGTGTGACCAGCCGGGTATTGTGGTCTTTTGCATCATGGAGTATGACGTCCTGCAGTTCTGTGACTTCCTCGGGTCGCTGATGTCCGTGTGGGTCACTGTCATCGCTATGGCACGTCTGAAGTCCATCATCAAACAGGTCTGTTTCTCCTTAAATTCTTGTTGTTTTAACTGATTAACACTGTTTTAGTGTAGGCTCTGAAGACAATGGAACAGGAAAGGACAAGGAAAGGTTAAATTAGTCAAATATAGATGTACATTTTTGTATGAAAGGTTGATAAAAATAGATATACATTTTTGTATGAAAGATTAATTTTAAAAATCAAAATGCAAATGACTTCTGCATGTTCAGGAATACAAATGGGAACATTTTTTATTGTAATGTCGTGATACTAGAAGCCACACAAATCACTGACTGTTTCCACTTCTAGACCAACAATAACATAACATAAAATTATAATTATAACATGCTCAATTACAGAAAAATACTGTTTGTTTCTGATGAGTGACCACCTGCTCTCATTAGCCATTACTGAATATAGACTGTAGCACCACCGTCTGACAAACCAGCGCCACCTAGTTTATTTACCCCAAACAGATTTGTGAACCCCAAATAGGGTTTTTGTAAGTAGGCAACCAGACGGACTCTACGTTTGGTTCTTGGTGTGACCAAAATCTAGCAAACAGGGTTTTTATTGATTTTAACAATATGATAGTATGCACATAATGTAAACATTTGTCATGATATTTACTGAGCTTAACATCAGATTTATACTGCGCACAGCTGTACAAAGAGTGAAATAAATTAAATCACAACCAAACTCTGGCAGGGTTAGAGACATAATTTTATACTTTCATATAATGTAATTATGTGGCAGACATAGAGGGTTTTTTCTACTAATTACTAATTAAATTAAACTAAAGTTTTCTGCTGATTCCCAATATTGGAAACAGAAATACAGTTACTGACACATTTCCAGAAACAATTAAAATAAGCATCTGGGGCTTTAAAAGGTGATAGTCAGTCGACCAAAACTGGGAGCAAAAATAAAAAAGAGTTTGGACCTGACTTTTCTACATAATAAAAGTAGTTTTTTTTTTTCTAGGAAAATATCAAGTGTTTTTAATGGCTATTACCTAAAATTTTACATTAGTGTTAACAACTATAGATCAAAGCATGCAAATTTCTCTCTCATGGGTGATACAGCATTCCTGGGAATTCTATTATTCTAATTGTGTGTGAAGTACAGTATATTGTGAAATATGATGTTTTTTCTGGAATGGGCAACAATTAGTCGTGCTGCTGTAAGGATGTGGAAAAAGCCAATGGGAGTTATTAATCACTCTGAATATTCAACAAGCTGAAATGTGTAGAAGTTCGTATCCGTCACGGCTGCGGATGTGAATTTTCCCAGTGTGAAATCAGTGCAGTATATAAACACCGTCCTATATCCTTAAGAGTCTCTTAGATGCTGCTCTGAAAGAAAAAAAAAAAAAGTAAAGTGCATTTTGGATTTTATTTGTTATAATTATCCCTGTAATTCTGACCATCTGTGATATTTTATATTGTATAATTAAAATAGCTTTTCACGTTGAACTATTTATTGCTTTATGCTGCCACGTTTGGCCTGGACTCCTCATCTCACTGGTGCCTTCTTATCTAGAGAAACGGCAACTCATTGTCTTCTTCTATCAGCTTTTCCCATTAAGGGTTGCCAGGAGTAAAATATAAAAAGTCAAAATAAGAAAACCCTGCCCCTGTCGCATTAATCCATGAATATAACATGTTCCATGTGTACCAAAGCGCTTTCTTTTGCTCTCGTGTCTGTGTTTGACCACGGCGGACAAAAGACACGAGGCACATTTACATAATCGCGGCCTATAACTGAACACTAGAAGGTTCTTTTCTTTAAAAAGACTGATGACGAGATTAAAGTTAGACAACCCAGTTCTTGAAAATAGTTCAATAAAGACATATCCTGCATTGCTGGTTGTGGTAGAGAAAAACAGTGGATGTCATGCACATAGCCTACTCTCTATTTGAGCTTTTTTTTTTTTCCTTCTCTGCCTTTACAGCTAAATAACCGGTATATCGAGACAACCGGCTTGAGCTCTGTGTGCTTCAGGTGTTTCTCTATAAAGCAGGCAGCTATTAAGATGAGAAAGATCATCTGTCTCATTTGTTTGACAACATGTTGGATGTGGCTTGTGATTCAGACATCTGGGACCAGACGTCTTGCATTTCGGATGTATTTCCAACGGCATGCGGTCTAGTGCCACTTAAACTGAGATATCAGCAGCTTACAACATTAAAATAATAAACAAAGAAGAAGAAGAAGAAGCCCTGAACATAGAGAAATTAAAACTCTCTGGGGCTGAGCAGGAGATTTATAAATAAGCCTCGATTTGTAGTTATGAATTTTAATAAAAAGTGTGTTTGAATCTGTGAAGCATGGCAATGAGATCGGTGGCTGTTGACATATTGTGGAGGATAAACACTAACAGGTGCACCCTCTCTCTGGGTCACCCTCTGGCTGCGCACCAATGTGGAGCAGTTTGAGGGAAAGAGAGTGTGTGTGTGTGTGTGTGTGTGTGTGTGTGTGTGTGTGTGTGTGTGTGTGTGTGTGTGTGTGTGTGTGTGTGTGTGTGTGTGTGTGTGTGTGTGTGTGTGTGTGTGTGTGTGTGTGTGACCATGTCCATAAACAAGAGCGAGAGAGAGCGAGAGAGGGAGGGTGGGGAAGTGGTGAGAGTGGTTGTAGTTGGGGAGGGTGGGTATGAACATCTGCTGTCCTCCAGGGTTTTCATTTTTGCTTAGTGCTGCAGTATGCAGTCACTAATCAAATCGCACATGTCAGAACTGGCAAGAGGAACTGTGTGTGTGTGTGTTTGTGTACCTGAAAGACACACTCTGTGTGTGCGTGTGTGTGTGTGTGTGTGTGCGTGTGTGTGTGTGTGTGTGTGTGTGTGTGTGTGTGTGTGTGTGTGTGTGTGTGTGTGTGTGTGTGTGTGTGTGTGTGTGTGTGTGTGTGTGATGTCTAAGACCACTGTGGCAGTAATGGGTAAAGGACCCCCCATAAACGACGGGGTGTGTGTGTGTGTGTGCGTGTGCATGTATGTGAGCCACATATGTGACTCTTGGATCCACAAAGCCCTAAAACTCCCCACAAATATGTCAGCAGAATTGCGTCCAAGGACACTTTTGCCGAGGTCCGTATACAGACAGCAGTTTTAAGATGTTCGGCTTAACTCGCTGAAGGTTATTGCATTACGGTCACATGAATCACGTTTGCTTTCACAAACGTAATTGCTGATGTTTTGATGTAATGGGACATGAAACACTCAAACAAACACTCCAGATCAGAACTATTTTATTAAAGAATATATTGGAAGATTTTTAGTTAAAGAAAGCATTAATAATGATAAAAATCCTCAGCTCTATGTTATTTTAGCTCTATGCGTTATAATTTTATTTAATTATTCATCCATTTTGCATAAATAGATATTTTAATTTACAGAGTTCAAATTTCACTGCAGACGTAATCAGTAATTTATTAGTCTGCAAGTTTAAATAAAAACATAAAAAGCTGCTGCTGCTTTGCTGTTATTCAATCAAGCCATTGTGAAACATCGTTCAGTTCAACAGATTGAGACTGAACACGTAAGAATGCGGCTCAGCAGTGAAGATTTTCTATTTTAGTAACCGTCTTTATACTGTGTGAAACTGAATACCATTTGCAATATAAGTGGCAGCCAAAAATTAAAAGACCAATAAAATCAGAGCAACAACCTGTAAAAAGTTGTGATACTAAAGGAACACATAAGGTTTCAGCATGATTAAATTCCTCATAAGCTTCAGGATCTTACATTTAATTAATGACTTTGAGATTAGCTTGAAAGCTGGAATGCCCGTAATTAAATTTTCAATGACTTTAGACGTGTTTGCTCCTCTAAGACAGCACATAGTGGTGCTGCCATTAGGGTGTGTGGTAATCCACACTTGCACAAATAAGATATAGGACATTGATGGTATTGGAGAGCATGTAAATATACAGTATGTAGGTGATAAAAATAGTATTGCACCAGAATTTTTATCAGCTCGTCTGTCACGGTGGCAGATAATGATTCATTACAGTAAAATCTCCTGCCCTTGAATGTCAACGCATTCATGCCTGCATATGATGCATGCATGTTGGGGTGCCTGTGTATGATCCGGCAGCGCAGTTTGACTGATGACTGTGGCTGCACAGAGTCCTCCGGCTGCACCACACTGCTCCTTTCCTCCATGGTCTGTGCCAATTAGTCCTATTCTCCTGCAGGCAGGTCATCCCCTTCCTGCTCAAACATTCCCAGTTTCTCCTCACAGACAGACCCCAGATATCCTGGACAGACTGTCATCCTAGAGCATGTGTAGTCAGCTTTGTTATTTTTTCTCTTATTTCCATTCTTTTATGTCCTGTGGCATCATGTTCTTGTAAGTTTAGGAAAAATAAAAAAGTACAGTATTATCTACTGTGGCTCTCACTGATGAAGCTAAATGCATCGTCCAAAAAGCTCTTTAAAAATTGTGATAATGTGATAGCTCTGTAGATGCAGCCTTTTTTCCCCCCTTATACAACCGTTTCCCTCTCTGCTCCATTCAACTGTAGACAGGTTTACAGAATTATAGGCTTTTAATGTTTTTATTGAAGAATTTTTAAAGTGACTATCAGGATTTCTACCTTGGTAGTCTGTCCAATGACACATGGATGCTAAATGACCACAGCGAACCACAGACAGACCACGATGAGATGAAAAATGACCCCAAAGAAATGACTCAGAGAAACAGAAACGATCAAAGAAGGCTGGCTCTGAGCGGGGGACTGTCCTGGAGCCCCTGGAGTTAATTGTGCACAGATGAATGATCCATAAGATGCAAATCATCATGGACAACAATAGCACTTTATCTATACAACACAGACATCAAACAGCAAGTGTCCTCAATTAGATACGTCATCAGTTTTGCTGCAGTAGAGCATTCAGCTCATGTTGGTTTAACATTCATCAGTGATTACACAGAGGTCAGATCTGCAACTGCAGAGCTTTCTTTTTACATGTGCGGTAACACCGGTAGGGTGGTTTAACCACACAATCACCTCCTGCTTTACTGGGGATGCTGCACTGTTGACACTGTTTACAGCGGGCACTTATTGATCCGTGTGCTTTTTGTCAAGGTGCTGTATCTGCTGGGGGCGATGTCTCTGTCCATGGCGTTGCAACTGGACCGTCACGGTCTGTGGAACCTGCTGGGACCCAGTCTGTTCGCTCTGGGGATCATGGCCGTGGCATGGGTAAGGGAAATTTAAACATCTCCTGCTCACTAGAAGAAACGGCTGCACACAATAGGGTTTATGCCTGTATGATGTCTGATTGTGTTCTTAAGAAAAAGAAAGAAAGGGAGGAAAAAAAAGGTGAATTATGTGGACATGCGATGAAAATGAACATGTTGAAGCAGGAGGGAAGCCTGGAGGTAAGGAAAACACATGGACATTCAATTAAATAAATACATATAAGAAAAGGACAATGGCTTGGCAATAAAAAAAAAACAAAAAAAAAAACTGCATACTGCAACTGTGCTGTGGAATTGCTATATAGGAGTATTTCCCACACAGGCTGACCAAATTATGTTAATGCACATGTTCAACAATCATGGTCAAGCTGTTCAAACATGCAGATGACACTTGTCTGCACTGTCCTCTATTGCTCCTTTATGCCAGTGAGAGCAAAAGCATTTCATGTGTCATTTAAGCCAACAGAGGGCTGGGGCATATGTGTGGCTAAAAACCAGGTTTTCAGACCAATGAAGCTATTTTACATTAGTGTACAGCAGAAGGAGCTTTAAAAGTTTTTCAGTCCATGGCGATTAGTCATGGTTAGTAGTCCCATTATAACTCCACTTGTACTTTCACTGACTCTTCTAGTCATAATGTGCTCCTTGAACTGAGAAGATAAAAATAATAGTGTCTCAGGCAAGGTTCTTGGGAGGAAAAACGCGGCTTCAAAAGCTGAGGCTCTGACATGAGTTTGAAAACAGAGTTTGTGTTGCCTTGGAAGATGCTGCGTGTTGGATAAATAGTGGGAGTTTCGACTATGAGAGTTATTTTACTGTGAGCTTGAGGATCCAGTGAAAGACGAAGTGCTGATTAATTCCACGCAATAAATCCTCCAGCTTTAGCACAAAAAGGAGGAAGCAAAAGCGGAAATGAAACTAGGCTTTGGCAGAGTTGCAATTAAATTATAGCTGGCTTGTAGACACATGTTATTTGTCAAATGTAAAACATAAACACAACAGCTGTGTACAATGGAACAACATCTACAGAACGAAAACATAAACTTTGGGAAATTATTTCTAAACTTTCCTTGACAAGTAGACCACTCACTAACTCGACGTAAGGCCGGACTTCGCACTAAAATCCCCCCCTTCGAAAAAAGTCTCTTGCATGTTAGAGTTGTTACAGATGAACCCAGGCTCACGCTCTGCATGCACGACAATCAATAATTTATAAATGTTCAGCGAAGTATATCTGCATTTCAACAGTCTTCTCCTCAGAGCGGCGCCTCTTAGCTTGAGAGCCAAGTGTTTTCTACAAGAGCCCTTTCATTTCAGCTTGTCATGTTTCTGCAGAGCTTGGCATACTGAACGTTCCCAGACACAATGGAATTAGATCAGTGAAGCGGAGGGCACAGTGCGTCTGCTGCTGTAGAGGGGTGTCATTAGCAGTGAGAGGAGGGAGAGGGGTTCAGACCAGTCAATGCCAAATAACCCTAATTCACCAAACTAAATGAGGCCTCTGACTCGAGCGTGAAAACACCATCCTGCTCTGGAATTGTTTTCTTTAGCAAGAAAAATATATAGTTCTATCTATATATCTATATCTATATATATATATATATATATATATATATATATATATATAGATATAGATATATATATATATATATATATATATATATATATATATATATATATATATATATATACATGTACGTATATATATATATATATATACATGTACGTATATATATGCAAGCAGTTATACTGCATATGATCCAATGATGATAGACTCAATTAAATAAAATGTTGATCTATTTTCTCGTGTCTTCCGTTAGTGTTTCTGACCTCTGTAGGAGAAGATTATGTAAGAATAAAGACATCATATTCACCTACTGATAAGATAAGACATGGTTATCTTTATTTGTCTTATACACAATTATACACAGTACAATGCACAGTGAAATGTGTTTTGTACCAGGGTCCAGTAGCAATAAAAAAAAACTAAAAAAAGGTTAAAGAACTATATGTACATATAAATCAAATAAAGCAAATTGAACACTGTTATATATTCTATAAGGTGCCAGTGTGTCGTTGAGCAAACGGAAAGCCTGAAGGAAGAAACTCGTCCTCATCCTCTCTGTGGCTTAGTAAACTTAGGCAACGTAAACTCTTGTTGATTTTTAACAGTAAACTTAACAAGGTCACAGATGACACAATAGATAAAGAATTGACTGGCCAGTGACTAGTATGGCTCATTAGTATGGTAGACCTCTGCTGAAGCGTTAGGTGTGAATGCAAAATTCAGACAATGAAACCCATGGACAACGATGAACGACGTAGTCCTTTGAAGCTTCCGGGGACAGAGTTCCTGCTGGTTCTTCACCTAAACCCTCACTGGTCTCTATTTTTGGAAGACTTACATGTGAGCTGCCTATGCGTCAACAGAAAATCTTTATTAAATTAAACTTAAAAAAAAAACCTTTTCCCTCCAGTGTGCCCTGGTTTTATTGAGCATTTATTATAAAAGGTCTGCAAAGTTGAGTCCATTGTCCCCATCAGAGGGATTTATTTTCACATAATACAGCTGCTGAGTTGCTTCAAATGCCTCATACTGTCTGTAGTCCAGGCTTCCTTTTGTCATCACATAGCAGATTCTCATAATTCCTGCCCAGCAGCTAGTTTGGCAGACCCTCTAATAAAAATGCCAAACATAATAACTGTTGTTAGCTCCAAGAGCATCCATAAGCGTCTGCATGTACACCGAGCATCAGAGGAACTAAGGACCCAGTGGGTTACTTTGACTTTTCATGGCACTGGCCCTGCATTAATAAGAAAACCTTTTAATGTCAGCGACAGCAATTAATGCTGCTGCCGTTACCTGCAGCTTTGATCTCATGCTCATAACTCTAGTTTTTTTTTTAAACATCACATCTGATTTCAAATAAACAATGTCTAAATGTCTAAATGTCTTTTTTGCTTAAGTGCAAGCCAACTTTATGACTAGTTTGCTCATTTGTTATCTAGCTACCAAATGAGCAAAAGAAAAAAGATGGTTGTGAAGAATTGTCAAAATGTTAACACCATTATACACTTCATAATAGCAATTTTAGGAAAACGTACCGTATTTTCCGCACGATTAGGCGCACCTAAACGCCTTCAATCGTTTCAAAAGCTGATCATGCGCCTAATAATACAATGCGCCTTGTATATGGCCCAGTATTAAAACGCATACAGGTCTCAGTTACGGTAAGCAGCCGCGACTCGATTTTCCCTCGTAATAGTGCGCAGTGCATGCTGGGATACCGGGAAACTGGCGTTTCATTTCCATTTTAATATTTTTGTAAATACCCTGAAATGGCTCCTACCAAAAGACTCGCGTACAACGCTGAGTTTAAACTCAAGGCGATAAGCCACGCACAAGAACACAAGAACACAAGAGCCAGATGCAGTCGTCAAAAGAGCCACATGTGACTCGCGAGCCATAAGTCCCCGACCCCTGATCTAATGGATGCGTTATGCATCTAATGGATGCATAACGCACCGTAACTCCAGCCTCTACTTTAGCGCCTTATGCGAAGCGTTTTATTAAAGGTGCGCCTTATGATGCGATGCGCCTTATATATGTAAAAATAATTAAAATACGTCATTTATTGAAGGTGCGCCTTTTGATGCGGTGCGTCTTTTCGTGCGCAAAATACGGTATGTGCTAAATTCTGTCAGTGGACAGTACCCAGTTATAAAGTAGTGAAACTCACTTTTATACACCAAAATGTTCCTTTACATCTAAGTAAAGAGGGATTTGAAAAAAAAAAATCTTCACGTTTGAACACAATTTACATCCAAACAATGAAAGAAAAGCACACGTAACTTAATTCTCCCACATCTATTATGCCTTAAAGTGATTATCACAACCTAAATCCAAAGGAAACTGATAAGTTGGTGAAGGTGTTAACACACATAAATGAGTGATCAGTCGTGAGGCCCACAAAGACGAACTCTCGTTCTCGCTGAGAAGAAAACACAGTGTCGGATCATCAAATTAATTAAGAACAAGTTACAAGAGATTAGGACTAAATTGACGAGGTTTGACAATTACGCGCGTTTCCTATAAACGAGTCGGGTGTAATTGTGCAACTGTGGAAGCTTTGGCACAACCAGAAGCCATTGAAGAGTTTGGAGGGAGCATATCATCAGAGCCCACGCTTGGTTGGTACGAACTGATATGACTAAGCAACATGTACATCATTGTTTTTATTCAGTGTTTACTTTCAGAGTCAGTTCTCGGTTGATGAAGGCCGGTTTCTCCTCCTGCAGCTGCAACACTCCGATTTACAGCAACTCTTCTTTTACATTCTCCAGTTGGTTTTTATGAAGGACAGCCTATTTTTAATTACAGTTACATTTAAATGTATTAATTGGGCTGTTTTACAGCGTTAGGAGCATGCCCCCAATAAATGTAATGTTATACTTTTAAAAGTGACCATCAGAACGTGACCTCAGCAAACGACACTGTACAGTATCCACATTTAGTGGGACGTGCTCACGTTCGTTCCTGTACATGAAATAGGGTGGAATTAGGAGAGTCATTGTTTGTCCCTCCGCCTTCAGCTATGGTGTTGACAACAAGCCCGAACGCAATAAACCCACGACCCTGCACTGAACACAAGGAGACGGGGAGGAGTGTCGTGCTCATGCATCCGTGTTCAATTTCACGTTGGCTGTGATGTTCAAAGAAAACATGCGTGGATTTGGGCGTACGCACAGTTTTGAACATGAGGCCCCAGTTCTTTTTGTTGTTCAGTTTTGATTCTGGTTTTGGCTGGGATCCACACTACTCCACAAATGTCAACCCTCAAAACATTTTATAAATACAAAACAACAGACAAAAAAACAATTGAATCCAGTGTAGAACCCACTTAATTTTGTTACATCTACAGAGGTAAGCTGTTAGTGAAATTAGTGACATTAACAACTTACCACCACTCGCTGGTTTTCTATGACCTTGATAAGTACGTTTTTGGCAATCTGAGATCGATGTAAGGCTTTGAGTCATTCAGTAGCCAATGAGATACTAGATCTCTGCAAAGTCCCGCCTCCCCACTGTAGATTGACGGCACTAATTTCACTCGTTTCCGAATTGCAACCACAGAAAGAAAAAGTGCAACTGAGATAGATGACTGCACTTTCGGTTAGAGATTTTGATTTCTTGATTACTAATTCTAAGTTTTGGTTGTCAGATTTTGGAGTTTATGGGTATTGATTCACAATACTTTTGGCATTGAATTGACTTGCAGTGCGATATGCTTTTATGCTTGTGTAATGTGGATGAGATCAAGTCTAAGAAGGTGAGTTTTATCTCTCAGGACTTCCAGTATGCTTTTGCTTTTTTCCACAGGATTGTGGGGATTTTCCTTCAGAAAATCGTTTTAAAATCCGAGTGGCATCAAAGTTGGAGATCCCATCACCATCTGCTTTAAATCAGAATTCATTAGCTAAATACTCATAATAGTTGTAATTAAAAAAAGAACAAATTTGGCTCTGATACATAATTGATACTGTATTTACTAAAACTAACATGAAATCAGAGCTTTTTATATTTCTCCTTTTTGCTTATATCCATGTGTAAATAGTTATTTTTGCTGTCTATTTTGTGAGCACTACTTTGATGGATTGCAAAGCTTTTAATATAATGGAATGATCTAATGATCCTCTACAGGTTAAACGCAGAAATTAAGAGACATGGTGCTGATAGAATAACTAATGGGGGAAACTTATTAGCTTTTACAAATTATCATGATTCCAGTCTATTGAAGGGTTAAATTAAAGCCGTAAAGGAAAAGCTCCACTTTACAGGACCATAAAGAAGTCAATGCACAACACACTGCGCCATTGAAAGGCATTTGAATTGGTTGTTTGTGTGTGCGTTGCTGTTTCAGACGGTGCGCACAATCCGTCGCCGGCGCTGCTACCCACCCACTTGGAAGCGTTGGGTGTTCTTCCTCTTCCCAGGCACCATGATCGCTACATCTGCCGTGGCGCTGTACGCCTTCGTGGAGACGGAGGAGAACTACTTCTACATACACAGCATATGGCACATGCTGATCGCGGGGAGCGTGGGGTTCCTCCTGCCGCCCCGCGCCAAACCCGACGCCAAGGTGACCCCGCTGAAGCGTAAGCGGGGCTGCGGCTATCAGCTGTGCGTGAACGAGCACGAAGAACTGGGCCTGGTGGATCCAGCCATCATATCCATCAATAGCATCTGCAAGAGCTGATGAACTCTCACTCACAACCTTTTACCTTAGAGACACTTCATTGCCTTCTTTTACTTGGGAAATTCACACATGGGAAATTAAGCCACAGAACTTAAAAAAAACAAAAAAACTAAACAAAAAAAACAATGTAAATACTTAAATCCTAATGTGACACACTGGAATCCTTGTTTTTCCTTCTGTTGTAATAGTCATGGTAATTACAATCAATATGTAATTATTATTATCTATAGTCAAAGTTCTGATGAATTGTGGGTGTACAGTGACACACTGTTGTTTGTGAATATGTATTTAAAGTCCAAGCTGAAACACTGCTGCTATCTGACGGTGACTGTAAAACTGCTTCTGTTGGTCATTTCTCGTTGGTCTTGTAAGCAGGTCGGTTACTTTACTGTAGGGGCACAGGTGAACGGGGAGCACGGTTAGACATTTAGAAATGGCACGGCTTATTATTATTTTTTTTTTTAATTCTTTTGAGATATATCTTTTGCACTGAGACACAAAAATGTTCTTCTGTAATTTTTTTATAAAAGTATAAACACCAGTGGGCATCACAAATGTAAAACATAGTTGTCATGTGGAATGTTAGACTGTATCACTTTTACACAACCGTGCTGATTGTTCATGGAGGGAAGAATTCCAAAGTTCCTAAAAGAGAAGTGGGAAGGCACGAATACTACAGAGACCTCAAAACAAAGACCTCACTTCCCTCCTCTTTTCTGACAGGACCTGTGTTACACCACGTTCATGAACAATAAATGTTTTCTTTCTTTGCCTCAGTATTGCTTTGTTGCTCTTAAAGCTTTTAAATGTTGTGCAGCTGCTGAAATCTCTGGCGAAGACGTCACATCGCAGTTGCTGGCTCTAATGGAAGCTGGTGGTTCTCAGATAGGGAGATGAGGCACTGTCAACAGCAGCCTCCCCGGAATAGAGCAAGAGATAAATAATTCTCCTACACAAGAGTGGCATGAAAGCGGCTTCAGAGTAAGCTGTCAATATGTGGACTTTCTTTTGTTGTGGAAAAAAAGGAGGAAGAAAAAAAAGAAACAGACCTGTGAGAGTTTTATGGCTCTCTGCTATATTCTTCTTAGGTGTGATCCATCATTTCTTGTGCACGCCAGGTCTTTTTTTTTTATGAGTTCATTTCAGAAAAGACGGAAGACTTTATTATTTTAGCGAGTGCACATTCTCCAGAGCGAAGGAAGGGGCTGCGTTACCTGCACTTGATGTCATGGAGACAAAATCGTCACAGCTTTTAAAGTTAAAGCACATTTTGATGATATGAGAGGGGCGCTTACTCATTTTATTACCATAGAAGGATTGCTTCTGCTTACCTTTATTCTAGCCACAAGGTTTCAACCAGGAAACTGGAAGCTAAGAGCAAAACAAAAAACAAAATGTGGGAAAGCAGCTTGCCTGCACATGTTCAGACTGAATAAATGAAAATCTTTGGAGGTGTTGTTTGGAGAGTTGCTGCAGCTTTAAATTTAACAAACGAATATGAAGATTGTAATGATCTCCCTCAGCAACAAAGCATACAAGCTTGTTTTCCAAAATGTCAGTCCGTGCCTGTTACAATGGTGAGAAAAAAGAAATATGTATATACATGTGTGTGTGTGTGTGTTTTTATCTATCTATCAATAGATATACATTTAACATGCGATTATTTTTTTATGTTTAAGTCAAAAAGCTCCTCACAGACCGAGCACATGCACACGAAACCAAAAACACAGTAAAATGCAAACCTTTTCTTTTGCATTTGCAAGCAAAGCATTTGTTTCACAGGATACAATAGAGGATTTTTCCAAAGCCAACACTGCCGCAGCCAATTATGCCTCAATTTTATGTAAGCTCAGCTTTGAAAATGTGATAGAATGAGGCCACTGATGGCCATTGAAAGTTTTAAACTGGCTTCTTTTAACTTTCTGCTCCAAAAGTCAGAAGTATCTGTAGTGTGATGTCGTGTGGCGTCACTGAATAAGAAACAGGTGCAGTACGACCAACACACAATGTTCTGGGCTTCCCTTTTCATTACACTAAGGATTATTTATTATACCTGTCGGGAGTGTACCCCACGTGTCCCCGACGTGTCCCCCACTGACACTCAGGACAGGCTCCGGCACCCCTGCGGCCCTGAACAGAATGAAGTGGGTATAAAAGATGGATGGTTGAATAGATTATGTATTAACGTGAACATGGTATGTTCCACACAACCTAGAGTCTTTCTTGCTCACTTCAGCTCATAAATAAATAAAAGGATATTAGTCATTTTAGATTATTTATTTCCCACTCCAGCCAAATTATTTAAATTACCTTATTCTAGAAGGAGATGTTTGATAATTAAGGGAAAAATGTCAACTTAAAACCAACTCGACTTATACGTTTTTTTTTGGATCCTCATGGTAATTCATGTAATAAGAGGTTTATTACTCCAAACGTGCCAAAGTTTATTATTCTTGGTGCAAATTAAAGGCTTTAGAGGTCTTAGATACTAACAGTTGTTTTTATTCACTAAAGCAGACACCTTTTTTGTATTCGTTGACTCCTGACTTACCTAACAGGATTATTACTCCAAACACGGTGACCTGCAGCATGAGAGCTTTGTTCCACGGATGCATTCCTTGGGTATCATCTCCCATATGAATGCAGAACTAATGTTCTGCAAACATGGTGATCTGTGTGGTGCAAAAACACAATTTGTCTTTACGTTTTTGTTTCATCTGGCCCTTGTACCTCTCACACTGGTCCCTACATGCTGGTCTAACTTATTCTTGGCCAAATGATGCTCCAGAACCTCATGGATATATTATCCTGAGCAGATGTGTTAGCTGTTTGTGTTAAAGGTTTTTATAAAATTAGAAACATCAAAGCTGCAAATTAAAACAAAATGCTCAAAATAGTAAGTTAACATGCACATGAATTATCATTAATTAACACGCATTTCCCAAACATACATACCTGAGAACCTACTGGATCATATCATTTTGGAATAAAGTGATTAATGCCTTATAGAGGGTGTGCATAGTAATTACTTAGCTCCATTATCTGAGTTAAGATGGATAAAAAAAATAATATTTACTGACAAATATAATAAAATGAAAAGAAATTACTATGGCTTTTTGGAGGATCCAAAAGTAAGTACACAAATAGAAATAAAAGCAATAATGATTAAACACAAATTGTAAAAGACTAAATGCTCAATCTGAAGCAGGAAAAAGTCAGAAATTAAGGTTTGGTCCCATATTTGAGGAACTGCAACCAACCCAGAGTTTCCAGCGATATGAAGAGTTAAATGCTTGTAAGCACGATTGAGGTAGAGAAGACACCTGTACAACAGCTACTTAAATTATCACCTCAAGACTTAACAAAGAAATAAAAAATAAAGGGCATTTTTAAGTGACAAAGAGTGACCCAACGGTTCATGCTAAATCACAAATAGACAAGTGGATGACTCGGATTCACGTGTCAGAACTAAGATGAAGGTTGTGGGTCAAAGATAGACTAAAAACTGACTCCAAATCTTCCATCAGCTTCTTGAACACATTGTATTCATGCAGGGGAATACTCCATCACATGCCTTCCGATTCTTCACAGCTTCGCCAGCCAAAAGCCCAACTAAAATCTTATTGAGAGCGTGTTGGGTTTTTCCGAGCATGACAGTTACTTTGAAACAAGAACTACACCTGTTTGAAGATAATTTTGCAGGGTGTGGTAGCTGCTTCGGCCAAAGCTGTTGGTGAACGGGTCAGGATGCTGCCAGACTCTTGGGCTGTTGAAGATAAGGGTGGTAACACGGTAAACTGTTATCATCAGATCCTTATTTGTTAAAGTAGAAAACAGACAAGAAGTGTATATATTTCACTGACAAAGGCAAGGCAAGGCAAGTTTATGTGTATAGCACAATTCAGCATTACGATGCTTTACAGAGACATTAAAGCATCACATAAAAAAAAGACAATTCTTGCTTTTCCTTTATTACAGGTTTGATATTAAATACAGTTTAGGATGGGCTGAGAGCATTTAATGTGTTCAACAATAAAATAAATCATGAGGAATACAATTTACCTAATAAGTATGGGAGCAGTGCAAAACATAATTACAAAGAAGTCATCGAAACAAATTATTTCCATTTAATATTCAATAAAACAAAACAGTAAACACAGTTACAAAGGGGAACAAGTTTGCACTCAAATTAGAGTAAAAACTGTTGAATGCAAACACTCATCAAAAATAATGATGACTTATTCATTACATGAATAATCTGCCCAGGCATGAACATTTTATAATTCAACTTTCCTAAGCCGAGAATTTCCGTCCGATGCCAGCAAAGGTCCACATCACATAGTCAGAGTAAACTAGGAAAAGGGTCTCAGATGTTGAACTAATGTGTCTAATTTTCATCTAGAAGGGTTTGAATTTGAGCAGAGAAAAGGATGCGTTTAACCCATATTGTTTGTTTTCCACTATTAAGCATGCTGCTCCATCTGTAATGGTTTAAGCATCCATCTGGTGAGAATCATCAAGTCCAGTCTTTGTTCTGCATGATTGCATAGCAAACAGGAAATATGAACCCATTTTCTCTGACCAGATGCACTGCAGGGTGCAAATGTGGGCTCCAAATCATGTTAGGTTAGTTTGGATTGAGGTATTAAAGAATCAATTACATCTTGAAGAGACCAGTCTAATTACTTAGATAAATAAATCTTTTTTTCTTTTTACATTTTACATTTTTCTCTCTATTCTGATGTTGACATCCCCACTACGTTAGTGTTCCAGTGAAATCATCCATGAGGAAAACACAGACTTTTCCTGCATCCTAATCATTGTTAACTTAACTTCCGCTGGAAACAGTAGCAGGACCCCGTTTTATTCCTGAGGGCAGAAAGTTGTGATTTAAATATTAATGAGAGATTAGTGAAAGTCCATGAGGGATATTAGGAGTTAGGAAAAAGAACAAAACAAGTGATTCAATTGCCCAGCTGCTGCTGCTCCATCAGTTGGAGGAAACACAGAAGCTCCTCTTTTACTGGAAATGCAGGAAGCTCAGAGACTAAAGCGAAGACTCTTAAGTTTTATCTCAGGGCAAGAGGTTAAATACTGTACTGAGCAACAGACCCAGCAGTGAACATATTGGTTAATAAGAGAAGGAGTCTAGTGAGTTTCAAACCTCTCAACAGAACATTGTTCTCTCCAGTTTATCTTTAATGACAGCCAGTTCATACTATTTACCACCACTGCCCTGGTCTCTTGCTTTCGGTGTGCAGCCAATCAATATCACGTAAAGAAATCCCCAGGCTTAATCATGGTGTTTTTAGTCTTTTGTTGCAGCTGAATCAAGTGTTATGTTGCTATTAACCCTCTACACTGACCTTTTGCACTCATCAGTTACGAATCTGAACCCTTTAATGCCAGCAGCACAGCTCTGGGGACATTGGTTGGTTTGAAGCAGCTACACAACCACAGAATAACGTATAGTATAACTGTACTCGAAGAATGATTACAGGAATGATAAATACAACAAACTTGAAACTGATATTTTCAACTTTGTGTTATCTGCTGACTGGCAAATGTGCTGTTAACTGCTGTTAATATTTACAGGTAAATACTTGATTTATAGTTCCACGTTAACACTTTTTCTTGCTTTTTACAAAAAAAACAAAACAAAAAAAAAAACGCTAAAAATTGTCACATTTACATTTTGTCTAAACACTGACCTCATTTTAATTCCATCCTGTACGAATCTAAGCAGTGCTGTTTTAAGGTATAGTCTTGTTGCTTGGAAATGACTGAAGTTTGTGCATTTTTTTTCACTTTAAGAAAGGAAAAAAAAAAGCAGGAAACATCAACTATTTGTCTCTCAATAATCGAAAGGCGCCCAAAGAAACAAACTGCTTGCCTGACTGGAATTTAAAATGTTTTTGACTGAAAATAAAGAAAACAATGACTGGCATTTTTATTCAGGTTGAACTGTATTATAATTCCCAGTAAAACTGTAGATAATTTAAATAATTTTTCACAAAATATTTTGTAGTTAATAAAATAATAGACCAGTGCTCCATGTCTCAAAATGGTAAATATTCAGGCAGAGTCACCGCCTGACCAATTACGGATTACCAATCACCGCAACTGAGTTTCACTAGAAATGGCATATGGCAAAATAATAAATAAATAAATAAATAAAAAAATTACACAATAAATCAAAACATAATGCTTTTCAAAACCTGCTTTTCTTCTAAGTCAATTGATTCGAAAAGTAATGACCAGTGTGCTGCACAACATTTTGAAAATATACCATCATCAATCAAGCTCAACTAAAAAGCTAAAATTGGACAAATTGAAGATTCGGGAGACTGTGCGCTCATCCATCACATTCACACATAAAAAAGAGAGCAGGAGTCTAATTATGTTGTATTTTTTTGACAGGAACAAATGCTGAGAATCTGTGGTCTGTGGCCGATAAGCACTTCAGTCATGTTATGGCTGAAGTGATAGTGCTATTACAAAAATATTCCTGACAACTTCTGAAATCAGTATAAATAAATAGGCCTTTTGAGCACTTCATAGGGCACTATGTTACTGCCTAGTCTCTTACACACCGATCATTCAGTGTCACTTGAAATTTAAAGCAGAGGGGGGGAGTTATAGGAAGATCTAAACAGAAGAGTACTGAGGAGGCAGGAAACTGTCAAAATAGGGTCGAGCTGAATAAGTAGCTTCATTTCTCCGATTTGGCTCAGCTCTACTCCTCCTACAGATTCCTGTCAGCACATGTAGGACCCAAACACATCAAGCAGACAGCAGAGCTGTCTGATGAGACCAGAAAGGTCATGCTACATTTAAGATGCTGTGTAGTGAGGGATGGTTGAATGTTGCAGCTGCAAGATTTAATAAAGTCTGTCACGGCTATAAGCTATGTTTACCCCCACACAGATATCTGTCACTGGGGATGTAATGATGAGGGGCTTTGGACACAGTAAAAGCAGACGAGCTGGTGGAGTGCTATTAATGCTCGCAGTTTAAGATGCAATTAAGCTGTGACTTCTGAACCAAAGTCACTTGTCTTTGTACCGCTGTCTTAGATTTGACTCCTGCTGCAGAAGGACTGCGGCTTTAATTATCACCGCTCAGCGTCAACACTTGTTTGCTGGTGTGATGCCAAGTCTTCCAGTGTATTTTACAGTTTGCCATAGTTGTATACGTGTTAACCACTGAGGAGATATGATGCTTGTGCAGTATCTCACTATCTTAACATCCGCCACTAATTTTACACCACAACATGAAAATGGTCTCTCTCTCTCTCTCTCTCTCTCTCTCTCTCTCTCTCTCTGTCTCTCTCTCTCTCTCTCTCTCTCTCTCTCTGTCTCTCTCTCTCTCTCTCTCGTATGAATCTTCAGGGATGTATCATGCAAATCACCTTGTTGTCCTTAACAAATAAATAATCTGCAGCTCCAGTCGGTTTTATTCAGTTTGAGGCCACAGATTAAGCCGTTCAGGCTGTACTTTTAGTCTTTTGGTGAAACAAACAAATGACCTGTGCAAGCAGCTTATCAATAACCAGTAATTAAATCTGACTGGGACGACACCCTGAAGAAGCAATAGTGATGATACTCTGAGCAAAGGAGGAAGTGAGGTGAACTGTTACAGTAGCAGAGCCACAAACACTGCAGAGAAAAGAGACTGAAGAAATCGACAAAACATTGTACTTTAGTACCGGAGACTACTGTTTTTTTCCTTTTTAAGCTGTCATTTCTTTTTACCTTAAGACTTTAATTATTGTGACCAAAGACAGCTGAGGTTATCTTTTCGACTTGATCATCTTTGAAAGAATGCATTTAAAAGATAAAAATACACGTACCTGACATTTTAAATGCAACTCTGTCGTTATCAGGCAAAAGGAGGGTACACCCTAGAGAGGTGGAGCAGTGCAGATTCTAATCTTTCTTTTCTAAATAAAGAATTAAAAGAATTCTCAAAGGCTTGAATCGGAGTAAGCTGGACTTCTTTTTGCTTTTTTTCTTTGTTCTTGAAGATGTCAGCTAAAACACTTTGGTGGGGACTTTTGAGCGTGTAAGCTGTTTAAAGTCATATGCAAATCACTGACCCTCCTGTCACTCATGCGGGTCATTAGAGACTCTTGTGGGCAAGAGATTTGGAGGCTGTGTTTTTGGACCTGGAAAAGAAATCAATCCTGAGTGATCTGATCACCAGTGGGCAGCTTTGAACATCCCTGTTCTCACCTGGCTCCAGCATGCGTCTACACATGCGCCTCTAGTTGCAACTTTTGTTCGGATGTCACTTCCCTGCCCTATATGCAAATAAACAAGTACACGATTATCTGTGGGAGGCTGTGATGCACAAAACTGCCTAATTGCCAGGAAAAAGAGCAAGAACACCGTATCCTGTCTGTCAAACTGTTTTACAGCTTCATTTACCAGATTAACTGTATGTAAAACAATAATGGCAATAACAACAAAAGACAGCTTCACACAGACAAAATTAGAAACAGGAAATGCCAGAAGTGAAAAGAAGAAGAGGAGCTAAGACAGGCAAATAAAAAAAACAGAGACAAGTCCATGACCTGTGGTTGTGTGTTGTCAGTTATTATGGCTACAACCTATTGTTTTACACTTTAAATGACAGTTCGCTGTGAAAATGATCGCGTCCTCCTGCCCAGCCAGCAGAGACCAGGCGCAGGACACATTGTGGATCTCAGTGTGCTTCTCAAATACATCATGGTTGCATTCACACCTGTACTTAAGGGCATCCACTTAATAATAATTTTAAACATACTATAAAACCAGATTTAAAGAGGACCTTAATGTTGGATAGGTGAAGCCTGAGGCCTCCTCTTTTGTTTAAAGGTCCTATATTATGCTTTTCCTGACCTTTAAATGCTCAAATGATCCAAAACGGTCTAGTTTAAGGAGTAGGCATACCAGGAACTTCTGGTATTCACTTTTTTTCCAAAGTGACTTTCTCTTTGTGTAAACAGAGATCGCATCCACACATTGGTGCAAAGCCCAGCCCAGCCCATGCATCTGTACCTCTGGAGGGAGGTGAGGTCAAACTCTCCACAGCTCACAGAAAACAGAAGATTTTGGCTGAACCATCGAACCGACCCAAACCAATTGCATGCTGGTACATTTGCAAAACATTTGGATTTTAAATGTCCAGGATTTATGAAGCTCTGACTCCTCATTTAACAAACTTCCTTTATTCTCACAGAAAGACACAAAGCAGTACAGTCCGTACGCCTACTAGATTTTCACCTGAGCCTGTTGAAAAGATGTAAGACCTCAATGAAATTGAAGCTCAAAGTGCAATTTTTTTTGCCGACATGCACAAAGACCAGAAGATATAAGTGATAGCGGATATGTTTTTCTGCACGTTACTAGATATGAACTTTCATTTTCTGTGTGCCAGGCAGCTCTGAGCCTGTGTTATAATGCTCTGTTGAACAGTGTGATCTAACACAGCCTTCTGCTTTCATTTCCATTTTTCAAAGCATGTTGTTTTTATTGGTGTTAAGCTGTAGTTTTCTCTGAAGTTCTCCCAGAAGTTATAATTGCTAAAAAGCAGATCATATCCCCTTGGTCTTTAGTTGTTATTTCACATCATGAAAGACATCTGGCCTCTTTATTGTTTTCACGGATGTTATGCATTGTTCTAAATAGTCGCACCTATCAGCAGATACCATACAGGCTTGCACCAGCTGCTGTGAGCTATAACAATATGAAGATCACTCAAAATTAAATGACTTAAATCACTAAACTACTTTGTTATGAAAGTTTGCACCTCTGTGATTTCCATTTAGTGTGCATTTTGAAACATTTGTAAAGTCAGCAGGTGCATTGTAATTAAGTCCGGACTGCAAAACACATTATTATGTTTGATTCATCTTCCCGCAATTTTCCCATCGGTGTTCTTTTGATGCTAGAAACCATATTCAAACCAGCTGAAGGTGTATAACCACCATGATTATTTTTTAAATAATTATGTCTGTTGGATGATGGAGAAGGTTCTTTCACTAAGAAACTGAGCTCCCCCGAAGATTAACGTTTACGTGACAGCTATGATTTTTCTAGCTGTCAACATTCCCGCCAAGCTTTTACTTGTTATTATCTCCAAAAAGTAAATAACATCCATCCCCTGGCCAGTCAAATGGTGCGTCTTTAATTTTAATTCTAATTAAATAAAGAAAAAAAGTCACATTATTTAGACACATTCTGTTTATCCAGACTTTATGTATAACAATATCCTAGTGGTGTCAAACCATACCATAAATGCCAATAAATGGTATGGTGCGTCAGGTGATGTTAAATCCACGCTATGATCTGGCTGTCAGTAAGTAAAATCTGCCTAATTAATATCATAAGATTACTAATCAAAACCGACAGCACACCACATTTTTTTAAAAATCTTAAACTTACAGTTGAAACATTCTTCTGATGTTTTGCTGACTTGTACTAGGATGAATGTAACCCTGTATTACAGTGCAGCAGCGCATCAAACACCAACAACGCCACTGCTGGTCAGTTAACCAGAAAACAGCTGAGTCACTGTTCTCAGATGTTCATCATGGTAGACACCTCCACAAGTCCAGGTCAGAGGAGCCCGGATGTTGGAAGGAATCTTTGCTGGCTTTTACTAATTGGCATGAACTATGAGATCGAAACATGATGCAGGAGCGATGCTGGGCGACTAAGTTAAGGCTCATCGTCCGCTTCCAGTGATTTCTATTTTTTTTTTTTCATGTGAGAGTAAATCTGTCCACTTTTCTTTTTGTCTGTTTCATTGATTGTTAATTGACGTCTCGCAGACGTGCTACGTCACTCTAACTGTAACTGGTTGTCCCTTCCACAGGCTTTGCTCCCTTTGCCGGTTATTCTCTTCCCTATCTGTGAATCAGGCTCAATTTATGGCTTGAACACACAACAGTTCTGCACCATACCTGGACTGTAGAGGGGCCCCAAGAGCAATAAAACACAATGCTGCTGCATGCTCCCTGAAAGGTGCCAGATAGCCCCATACATCCTGTTTTTTCCATGGGAATATTGCTGTTCTCGGTGTGTGAATGCAACTGCAACTTTTCAGAAAGGTGAAATTGCTGATCACCTTTATTTTTCCAACCTACTGGGGTAGACAAAAAGCGACACAACATCAGTTGTGTCGCTCCAGTTCAACAGTGTTGAACTGGAGCGACACAACAATACGAGAACCTCAGAGTCTTTTACCAGAAGATGAAATGAAACACTACAATGACCTGCACCGTCAAAGACGGACCGTTCTTTTTAGTTTTAGTTGCATACAGTGTGCATCAGTGGTTATGTCACAGGTCTTTTTGCAGACAACTTTGAATCATATTTGTTTCACTCTTGCTTCCAGCGTGCTGCCTTTGTGTCGGTACGGGCATGTAGATGCACAATTCTTTTGTCTCACTTACTCCAATGTATAAAAGCAAAAAGTGTCAAATTGATGGCACATTTTAACATGAAAATTACAGAATGTCAGTGTGCCAAGTGTCTGGTATGACCTTAGTCCTTAGGAACCCTTTATCCACAAAAAGGAGGAAAATGACAGCTAAATGAGGTGAAAAAAATATTTTTTTTTTCCAAAAAATTGTGTATTACCTTACAAGTTTAGAGCCTTTATGTGGGACATTGAAGACATGTATAATATTCTCTGATGACCGTTTAACGGATTGATGAATTATTAAGGATTAAATTGTGCTTTTTTCTCATTGAATAGCTATCAAACTGAAATGTGAGTCTTATTCCATCGGATGCTGCTAACCTGTAAAGCTTTAAAGGTAAATGTAGCACACAGAATTTACACAAAGTGCTTTCTAATGGAAAATAGTTCGTTGATGATTTCAGTAAGTGTGCTGTGAATTCTGGTGTGTGTTTTTGAGCATGTTTGTGTGCCGCTGCTGCTGCTGAAATGATGCCACCAGTAACTATGCCCTAACAAGCTTCACAGCCAGCGTGCAGCTCCACTCCCGTGGAGTGGAAGACATCCTGATTGGCTCCTTCTTTGCAGAAAGTCCACAGTCTTCCCAATTAGGAGCACAGAATATTGCTGTGGGAGGCGAGGGACAGGCGGGCCAGGGGGTTGGGTCAATCATCAGGTTGAGTCTGGTCAGCTATCACAGCTTCTGGCTGGCGTTGTGAGCTCTGGAGAACTTGTGTGTGTCTGGCATTACGCTGCAAAAGGTTTGGAAGGCAAATTGCTTTAAAATGTTTGCCTGTGCTTTTATTCAGGAAACTGAGAAACTCGCACTGGAGGTGTGCCAAATCTTCACTACAAGGAGTATTTTCTAAAAACTCCAACATTTAACATGTTGAATGTAAGATAGAAATAAACTGTATAAATTTGGATTTATTTGGCAGAGTCATCCCATGTGGGCTGTGATCTCAGTGCTCACCTGGAAATACCCCTCAGGGGCACTGAGGATGATTTACAGCAAAGATGGTTGCTGAGGCTGTGACATCTGGTTTGGATGGGCAGGTGGAAATTAAATTGGAATTGAGCCATAAAAAAGTTAGGTGAGTGGGAAAGAAAACATGTTCATTAGCAGCTCACTGAGACGATGCGAGCGCTGGCATCACACCACTGCGGGTGACATAAACTGTGCGAAAATTTCTTACATGCATGGTTAACCACGCTGCACAGTATTGTTATTGTTCTTTTTTTCTCCCTTTTACAAGTCCATTAGAGACCTTTCTTTTGTATTGCAATTACTCCCTTTTAAACATTAACTGCTTAAAGTAAAGTTGGGTCTTTACGGCTCCCTCCTCCGTATAGAGAAAAGCATTTTTCTGTGACTTATAAGTTCAAGGCAGATCTGCAGGTGACTCACTTGACACATTTTAGTGTTCTGAAGATGTCGCCAGCTCCCCTTTGGCATTTTCCAACACTCTTATAAAGACGATGATTCAATAATATGTCTTCAAATCTATTTAAAAGAAATGTATTTGTCTTAAATATCTAAGGCTTATGAAAATAAAAGCCATGAACACGTGTCCTTTTGCGTCTACTGATGGGAGTTTGTGCAACATTTGGTGGTTGCATACCAAATGATTACTTTGGTCTGTCTGTAGGGACCTTATCTACACTGTCACTTAAGTCGTCTCATCAGATGCTTGCGTTAATTGCCATTTTACTGTAAACACATACTCCAATCTCACTCAAAACTGCTGCAATTCACATTGTTTTGGCCCATAATGAAAGTGTGTCTGTATGTGCTTCAAACAGCTGCAGTGCTCTTCACATGTGAACACGAATTGCTTTGACATTCTTTAATGCCAAAGCATTGCAAGACTTTAAACTCTTACCATTTGATTAAGCTTCTTAAAATGCCATACTCTCAGCGAGAGACAGTCTTTACCATCTTATAATAAGCCTAAGGCTGTTTTCATTCTGAATAATTTCCAGCCCTGTGAATTGGACAACTTTACCATCACAATTGTAATAAAAACAATTAACTTACATGTTTGTATCAAACATTAAGATTAGAGTAATTCCTGCAGTAACAGATAGCTGCTACACAACCACCAGGGGCAACAGGAGAGGACAGGAACATTTCCAGTCACTCTCGGAGGTCATGATGAGTAACGTCAGGTCAGACCAGTATTGTGTCTGTGCAGTTTTGGTTGAGTTGTCTTCCACAGCTGCAAGATGTTGTTTTGAGAAGTGCATGTAATTTTGTGTAAAAAGCACCAAGCTCTGTTCTGTAAATCTTTTGTACAGATGACTCTCTGTGTCACTCCTGCATTGCAACTTCAGATGTATGTTCTGACCTTTTTTTTGCATGCAAAAGATAAACAGTTCACAAATTTGAGCCGTATCGCCAATGTTGCTATTACATGATTTCAGTCTTATTTAGGTATTGTGGTCACCTTAAGTGGTTAAAATGTGTTAGGTCAGAGGTATTAGATACTATTTTCCACAACAGCGGGTCAGTGCTGCAGGTCAAGACTGCACAGCTCATCTGCACCTAAAGGACGAGGGACGCCACCTTGAACAATAAATGCAGAGAAAAGAGAGTTTGAGAGAATTGAAGGGAGTCTTTTGCTAAGGTGCCAGCAGGCTGTTTGATTTCAGTTTGAATTATAATCCATGACAAATTGTATGGCATAATCCTTGTAAATGCTATGTTTGACATATGTAAACTGTTAGTTACAAGATACAACTGTCATCAGCTGTCGTTCTGTCCAAGCAGCTTCTCACTTGTCACTGTCATGATAATTGGAGGGCACTTAATCTCAACAAGGCCTCTCCTTCCACAACTTAGACAGATTTTCATTTTTCTTGGGATGTCAAGCATTTCATTTTGCATGTTTTTCCTCAGTTTACTCGATTTCCCCTGATTGGACTCTTCCACAACATCTTCACAGTTGAGATGATCAGCACCTCATATTGTGTTGCATTCCAGCTGGTTTGTTAGGCACAGCAGCCACCGGCAGTTGCTTCACATTCGTGGGAGGAGACTGGACTAGCCAGATAAAACCCACGAACATGCAAACCCTTCAGAGAAGAAAGCTAGAGTTTGGTTGTCAACTTCAATCTTTAACTCCAGCAACCAAAGATACTGTAACGTGAAGAATGTAGCTATAAATAGCTACACTGGCCATCGGCATGAAACAGTGCAGCTTCACAACAAACTGTAAAATAATATTTTGAAGAATCGAAAACCCTTAAGTACCTATGTTTGGTGTAAAAATCATGACTTCCCTATAAAACTGTTATGAAAGCATTTGCCACGCTCATGATGGACAAAAACATTTGTAGCGGGGTAATCGCATTAAGTTGGAATGAGCCTAAATGCAAAACAAGATCACGTGTTTCAGGCCCATAATAACAGGGGAGGTGGCCTGAACACCAGCACGTATCAGCCATATTCATGCTGACATCCCTCCCACGGACTTTAACAGACGTTCACATCTTGAGGGTCGGTTCATCGTCAAATCGATAAATTCCCAAAAATCAAATCTGCAACAAGTGAGTAGGAAGGAGAGATCTTCTGAGGTGAAATGTCTTTAAAAACCGAACAGGAGTTGAGTTTGCTTTTACCTATGAATCTAGGACGTGCATGCTAAGGTTAGGAAGTGATCGCAGCTTTGCTTAAATACAATGTCACATAATAAAAACTTCGACAGTCTTGGAAATGATGGAAAACATAGTTCAGTTGGCATGAATTTTTGTCAATGTGTCTGCAGCATTTCTACAACACACTAACTGCGGTACTTGAGACTGATAAAGGGGCTTTGACAGAAACAATTTCTAATGTCTATGAGTTATAAATTTGCTCTCTAGTGTAATTTTCTCTGTGTGGATGCAAAAATCAGCTTCAAGCAAAAACCAAGTATAAAGGGTCACATATAATCAACATATACACTCACTGACTCGACTGTATACTTGTAACTGGGTAATACAATGAGTCAGCACCTGCATTGAAAACCAGCCAGTAAATCACAGCATGCAGACTCTTACTTACCCTTTAATACCGGGAAAGAACAAGCTGTGAGAATATATAAATTTGGTTCATCTGCACCGGTAATGAATACACCCAGAGGTGGATCCTTAGTTCACTTTTCTACATTCACATTTCACTCATGACTGCATTGCAAAATATGATGGGGGCCGCATCATTAAATTTGCAAGCAGCAAAGCTGATAGAGGAAATTTAGAGTAATGGCAAGTCCTTTTCATAGACGAGAGTTTGTGACTCACAGAACAGTGAAGGAAACAAAGCACCGAAGCCAATCAATCCTGGCTTAAAGGAAAACAGCAGAAGGCACCACTGGAGCTGGTACAAAAGAAGTTGCTTAGTTCTAATACACTAAGTATCCCTAAAATGTTAACAGAGAACAGGCACAGGCAAACAGGTTGAGCCACAGCTGAAAATAAACCTAGATTTGTATATTATAGTAGCAGGAAAGTGTGCAGATGAGGCGTGGAGGCTTCTAGACAAGGTTGTAAAAACAGCACATTTGCCAGCTGTGAAACACAGTTGCCATCTGTGGATGCCATTTAGGCACCATGATGGGGAGATGTTCACAGATGCAAAACCAACACGACGACAGGCTGATCGCTCCGCTCTCATCAGGGGAGTGCTATTACGGCAAGAGCTGCACAGGCTGTAATATAAGTAGTTTGAACCCCAGTTTAAAACAATTTCACACCCACACTGACCAACTTTTGAATTTGCTGCACCACTTCACTAATCCACATCATGCCACTGCACCCTGTTCACAGTTCAAGAATTGGCTTATTTTATTTTTTTCTTCCTGTTAGTTGTATCTCTCTGTTTTGTATATATTGTTTATCTGTTATTGCTGCTATTATCTGGTGATTATGTCTCAAAATGTAATAATTTATTAACCTATGCTGTTGTTTTGTTTCTGTTATTCAAATTTGAAGAAATTCGCCTGATGCTGAGAACGTAACTAGTTTGCGTTACAGTCAGTATTACTTAGGCTACATTCCTGCTTAATTTTTATTTCCTTTTTTTACCTGTAGATTTTCTTTGTAATTCTTTGGGATGGATGGTGTGGTTCTTGCCCTGCCTTTGCACTCTGACTCATCTCACACCATTTCAGTCAGGTTTAGGTCAGTTTAGTTTACCAGTTTAGTCAGTTTAGGTCAGGACACCGTGGACATCAGGCCATCTGATTCAGCACTCCAACTTCGGATGAAAACGCCTCTAAGGAGCACATCCACGTGCTGTGGCTCAGTGTCCTGTGGAAAAAACAAATACCCTTTCCCTCCGAGCCCAAAGTCGATGTCACAGCTGAACGCTGTGGCGCCCGTGTTGGCTGAACCTTTGCACCAGCTCATCCATGCACCCCAGAGGGAACCACTCGTCTTGACACTCACGATCTTGACTTCCACTCTGCTAATTTCTTTTGTGTCTTGGCTCAAGCAGTCATCTTTGTTTTCTTTGTCGCCCTCAGTTTTGATTTCTTTGCCAGCCTCCTCCTAATGTTCAACGTGACTGCTGCTTGGAAAGCACTGAAGTGAGCTCTAATCTGATAACTTGGTAGTTTTAAGGAAAATACAATATTTCCTGTTGGAGAAAAAGCTGCTTTCATATCACCTTCTGAGAATTGTGGAGACTTTCTTTCTAAACTTACTTAATTGTTCTGAATTGAGTGACCTTCAAGTAATTATGGACTGAGACATTCTTATTTGCAGGATTCTTGACATGGTGGACTGTTGTAAACAGATAAATAAAGCTATTCTCTGCACATCTACAAAACCCAACACACCTGATGGTCTCAGAGGAGGGTAGGAAATTAAAGGGATATGTAGGTATATAAAGCAGTGTATATATGCAGTGATATAACATCATTATCCGTACTTAAATCATTCATAAATGTCAGCAAAATGAAAATAAAAGATTGCACCCTGGTACTAAGATTGCACATTTATAATTCAGCCCAGGAGGGTTTCGTTTTGCTGAATGCACTCCTTCCACCCCGAGCAGGTTTTTGATATGTATCTCCTCACCTAAGATGCTGAGCTGATTGTAAAGCCTGAGCCATGGTCAGCCCCTTTCATATATTGCTTCATGGAGTCAGTTCAATAATGAGCTCAGATAGACTCTACTGCCCCTGAAACCCTCCGCAAAATAAGCAGAGATGGAAAGCAGACAAATCCCAAAATGAGACTCGCTTCACAGCATCAGATCCACAATTATGTATAAAGACTTCTTCAATTATCAATGAAGTCGAAGTCTGTGCTTGTGCCAAGAGGCATTATATCGATGCAACCACTTGCTAAATAACAGATTCAATGTGTCAATTATGGAGCATATTTATCTCTTATTTGTTAGATAACTAGATAAAACCCTAATTTTGCTTCAGAGGCAGGCATACAGTCTAAGGCTGCTGTGAAATGAGAAACATTGCATGTTTAACGAGATGCTGCTTTAGATAAGGGTGATTGAATCAAATCAAGCTGCTGGGTTTGTGCAGCTTGTCATGAATAACTGGGTGAAAGCCAATAATCCTCTTTTTGGTAGCCAGTTTTTTGAATTTCTGCAAATATTAAGTTAAAGCTTGACAAGTCAAAAAGGAGGATTGGGATAGAACCAACCATTTTTCTTGTTGTTATTTGTCATTTAAATAAATATAAATGTCATATGTCTTTTAAATATATATACATTTCCATTTAGCTCCAATACTAAGGTGTGTACTTAGAATTCTAAACTGGTAAATTAGACTTAACTGGATTACAACAAATTAAAGTGGATTGAACTGGACTGTAATTGGATTGACCTGAACAAAATTTAATTGGACTTGAATGCAATTTGTTTACGTTCTCAGTAAAGTTCCTTGAGATGACTTTTGTTGTGAATTGGCACTTTATTTATATAAATATATTGAAGTGACTTGAATGAGATTCAGTCATGCCAGAAGCTCTGTGAGATTTTATCTACTTAAGTTCAGCAGTCCTTTGAGCCAAAATGGAACCAGACAATGTTAATTCTATTACTGATTTACTTTTATTTTATTTTTTGAAAAGACATAAAAAATATGGACATAAACTGCTTTTCGAGCAGTGAGAGGGTCAATACAATTCATTGCAATCTATCTGATAATTGCTAAAATATTTGACTTATTAAAGATTTTAGCATCATTGTTCCACCACAAGGACAATCTGGGATCTGGGATAGATCTGTAAATGATTTGTACTCTGGGACTGTAACTTTAATCACAATATTTAATTTATTCACAACTAGCTGAAACATTTCAGGCTAGACCACAGTAGTGAAATAACATCATCATTCCTAAAGTCATGCTGCAACATGGCTGTTGCAACCCATGAAGACTTTACTGCATCTTCTTTTCAAAGCTCCTTAAAGGTTTTGACAGATGCAACCATACCGTGCATTTACTATTGTCTGATAATAACCTGGACTCCCCTTCTCATTCTTGAAGATCCTGCATCCATTACTTTTTTATATGTTTTTTTTTTTTTTTTTACTTTTTTAAGCTTGAAGGTCTCCCTGTCTATCAAAAATCAAACTGAAAATCTTTTCTTACACATAAGAGGAAATAAGTGTGTGGATGAGTGGCAGTGACAGAACTTGCTGGGTCAAGGAAAGTGAACATCAGAAAAGCTTTTACCTGGACGATTTTGCTCAGTTTAACCTACCAAAGCCATATTAATGTTGAAAATCAACAACTTTTTGAACCGTATAATAGTCACCCTCCCAAATCACTCGCACATAGGCCACCATCTCATATGGCTAATGTTTTCGTTTGCTTGTTCACAACATCCAAACAGCATCCATTCATTCGTACAAGTGACACTGTTTTGTCCAAGAGTGAGAGTCTGCGTGATTGTCAGTGTGCTGCAGTCCTATTATTATTTGGAGTCCTGCCCAGTGTATTTTTAGATATACTTCACGTCTCTGCAAACAAGCAATACCATGAATAATTTACAGCATGCATACATTTACCATTGTCATTCTGTTACAGGCATCCTTCATTTTTTTACTGTCTGATTTACTTGTCATTCTATATTGTCTGGAGAACCTTTGCATTTATTTACACATTTCTTTTGTCTTGAAAGTCTCATGAAGCCACAATTCCTTTTACAATTTTCCTTTTTTAGAGGTCGCGAGTCCATATTCCACTTCAGTGTGTTTGATTCTGAGAACAGCCCACTTCATGTCAAGTAGACAGCTGAAAACAACTGCAGTGGCATCACAATATGTATTTGCTGTCAAAAATCAGAGAATTTTCCACACAAAGAACCCTGCATACATTTGGTACACGACGTGATTCAAGTTATAACAAAAATTACAGAAAATAAAAATATCTGTATCATAGATCTTGTGTGGAGAAGATCTTCTAAAGCGCAGTTTCCATTTCAGTCTCTGTTTATCACCCTTCGGCCTTCTGGTGGTAACAAACAGTTTTTAGTTTAATCTTTAGCACACTTTCACAACATGTCTATGATCCGTCCAATCTGATCTCTCTTCTTTCTTTCTTTCTTTCTTTCTTTCTTTCTTTCTTTCTTTCTTTCTTTCTTTCTTTCTTTCTTTCTTTCTTTCTTTCTTTCTTTCTTTCTTTCTTTCTTTCTTTCTTTCTTTCTTTCTTTCTTTCTTTCTTTCTTATTAACAAAACATATTATAGTGACATTAAGACACTCGCATAGTAAATCATCAAACAACTGCACTTTTAGTTTGAGCTTTCAGATCTCAAATCTTCTGGAGTCCGGGCATGTTAACACGAAGCACTCACCCAGCGTTCTTCCAGTGCTCTGCTGTGGAGATAAACGGACAGCCTGTAACCTTCTGCTTTATTGGATTCTGCCAGAGCCTGTGCCAGACATTAGGCTAAACAGCTTCTATTTCTCCCCAAACTCTGTAATAGTGTTCAAAGACCTCTGTCTGCCAAAGGTCAGTGCCTGTCAAAGACGATGGCTGTTAAATTAGAGATATGCCATTCTTTCATTCGCTTGACCGCCTGTGGTGCTGGTCACATCAGGTGTATTAGCTGAAGCCCAGGGACAGAGCATATCCCACAAAATCAGATGAGTTCATAATAGCGTTCTGCTCTTCATACATCACAGGCCGATTGTGGGCAAAGATTCTGACCTTGAAGTCCAAGGGAGCTTGACATATAAAGAGAATTTATAACAGGAAAGTTTTGGTGTTGTCAACATCAGTTAGCACAAGCAGGAAATGCAATTTTTCATACTTAGCATCTGACAGTGAAGGTCTATAGAGCACAGCAAAAATGAAAAATGGAGGAGCATTTTTTTCCTATACTGCAAGTAATGATTATACTGAGTTCAGAGTTCTGTGGCTAAATGCAGTTTTGACCAGCTGATCCTAAAACTGAGACCGGAAAATGTCTAATGCTGTTAGTAAAGGAAAGTGGCAGAGTGGTAAAAAAAAGCAAAAAAAGCAACTGAATTTGTGTTGCGTGCTGTGGTTCACAGCACAAAATGTGGATGCTTCACTTTAAAAGCTCAAAGATTGTTACATTACTGCATTTTCTGAGCTCTAAAATCATTGCATGCTTGCATTACACTTACTTGCATTGGTCTGCACGTTTATGTAAATAGTTTTATTTTAATTTCCTTTACTTATTCATAGTCTATATTTTATGCCCTCCCCTCCATTTTTATTTCCTAACCAGGGCAAACTTGTTTCCTTACTGCACATATGACAATAAACGTTTTGAATCTTTGAATCTTGACTCTTTACTCAACGCTGCACCATGAACTGTTAAAGAATAAAGTCTGAGCCCCTTTCAAGCCAACTCTGCACATAGACTTTTTACTTGTCAGTATCATTGTTAGTCATGGTCAGTAACAGTTAGAGATAATGAAAAAAATAGAATAAAATTGATAAGCTTAAATATGAAAAAATAAATGGGTACATGGGGATTGCACCATTCCAGCCCTGTAGGATAAAAGGAGGCAAAATAATTCATTAACATCTCTCAATTTCTGCAACTGTTCTGCAATGCAATGACTTCTTTTTTAAATCTCTTTGGAAAAATTTCACAGTTCACAGTGCATGCCTATAAGAAATGATTACTCATGCATAGTCATTGCAACACAAGAACAGTTCAGGAACACACCAGGGGTATCAGTTGAAGAAAACTCACAGCACAGGGAATAACATTCAAAAATCTGTATTAAACAAAAGAGGGGTGCCTTGGTGTTGTGTACATTTTCAGTCAGTTTGAGTTTCTTTATTTTTGCTTCTTGGAGTCCTATGAAAAGGTGACTCTTTCCATAATAACAATTTTATAAATTATATTATAAAAATGTATAAATTAACACCCGTGATCTCCTGGTCCATTACGAACCAACCAGAACCGTCAGGTCACCAGGGTCACGCCTACTTTCTGTACCCAGTTAGAACCAAACATGGCGAGGCAGCGATCAGCTTTTATGCTCCTCACCTGTGGAATAAACTCCCAGAATGCACCGGGGCTGCTGAAACTCTCAGCTGCTTTAAGTTAAGGTTGAAAACCTTTTTATTTACTGCTGCATTTCAGTAATTCATCATAATGCACTATAACCTTTATATGTTTCAAATCATTTGTTTTATCCTTTTAAATCTATGTCTTTAATTTAATTATAAGGTGCTTTAAAACCCTTTTACTTTCAATGTGTTTTTCAGTGTTTTATGGAAAGCACTGGAGTTGTCATGTACATAAAATGTACATGACCAGTATAGTATAAGAAGTATAAGTAGAGTATAAGAAGAGTATAAGAAGAAGAGTTTTAGAAACTTGTTTACTGTAAGATATGACAGGGATATAACCTGGTCAAAATCAAAATATGACATAATAAGATTGCACCCAGTAGTACTAGTAAAAGTAATACTACTAGACTAGACCATTTCTGTTTTGTTCCTATTTAAGCAAAAATATGCTATAAACAATCAATACTTCTTCAACAGGAGATTAATCCATCACTTTTCTCAAATTTAGACTTTATTGCTAAACACTCCTTTCATGACAGCCTCACAAAAAGCGTGGAGAGTAGAGTAGACTCCCACATGGAGCCATGTTTCAGTCCATGAACAGGACAAAAAAACCCAAAAAAAACAAAGAAAGTTATGTCCCAGGACAAAAATCAACAGATTATATGCTGTAACAGTTTTATTAACTGCCATGATATTGTGTTAGGATATGCTGTTAAAAAAAAAAAGAAGAAAAAAATTAAACTTCTAAAGACTGCACCTCTTCAAACTATATTACATAAAGGTGTTCTTTGATCTTGAGTGACTGTTGAACATTTAATCAGACATTGGTGTGATACGAACGGAAAGCTCCAAGGTAATCTTTGTTATTCTGCTAGAAGTTGTGTTCCCCATAGGGAGAAGATTCCCAGACTGTTTAATCAGCCGTATTATTCATACATTATTTATTACTATTACAAAAGCGACTCTCCAAGGCAATAGCCCTTGAAGACTTGCAGCATAAAAAAAGAATGTGTGTGAATAGATTAAACTGAGCCTTTGGCACATCTCAGAAAACAAAATGTGTCATTCAGGTCCAAGTGAGACAACATCTTTTTACCAGCACAACATGGTGTCATTCAAGAAGCTGAAATGAAAGACAGATTTCGTTAGTGTTGAGTGGAATATCACCCAACATGTCACAAATATCCTAAAATGCTGCACTTTCCAGTCGTGGCTGTAATTAAAGGCATCATGATGGAACACTAACGAGGAGCAACTCCAACAGACACAAGTAAAACGCAATGGGGGAATGCAACAACTCAACCTGACGAACTTCCTGTAAAATACCATTGTGGTGCAGAGCGTGAAGGGTTGCAGTTTTCAGGTAGAGAGTACAAATGCCTCGGTCTTCACCTGGATTTTTTTCCTTAAGCCGCCGTGCAGTTTAGGAGTTTTGGTGTGAACATCAACAGTATGCATCGTTGTAAAAGTAAAACCCTATTGTCAGGGTTAATGTAACTATTTATTTATTTGTGTTTGATTTACTGGTGTGTGCATTCATGCCGCCACATGACCTACTACCGCAACACCATAGTGGCTTGAAGAAAGATCTAAAAAAATAGGAAAGACAGGTATTTTGTCTTTGTGAACACAGCTACAGCTTGTGACATTGTTTCCATGGTAACAGACTATACAGAAGCCAAAAAAATAAAAAGATGAGTGAAAGAGGCAGTCAGTGAGCTTCCCTTCCTTAAACATTGTAAATCTCAGTGACGTCATGAAAAACTAGTTCACTAATTGGAAGTCTTTTTTGGTTGATTATGTTCAACCACAACATCTTACGTGACCATGATGACGCATACATGTTACATTTAGACATTTCAATGTTTTTGCTGTGTCGGGAAGCTCATGCTCACTGTTCTTGTCGTGTTTATATGTAACATCTCAGCACGCACACCACTCCATGATAAGGTATGTGGTTGACACAGTTTATTTGGACCTCATGAAGTGTGCTGACCCAGCCTCTGTCCTCAACGGGCTGGGTCAAAAGCAAGTCCCATCCCCGCTGATCCCTGTGTTGCAGTAGAAATAAACAAACGGTTTTGTCATCACTTTTGCTACTTAGTGGTTGGCACTTTACTGACTTCTAAGTATAGTGACCTAGAAGTAATTGGGATCTAGAAGTTATTACATTTAATCTGTAAAGATTTAAGTTAGGAGTATATTTCATTGGTTTTTCCAGGCTTTTCTGTCCATTTGCAACATAGAGCCATGCAGTATGAGGAAGAAGAAGCTCACATGCTTCCTCTGTGAAAGGAAAGACTGTCCTACTTTTGACTAACACTGCTCATTAATGGCAGTCAGTGTTTCGTGGGGTTTGTTGGTAAGCTTAGACACAATTGTTGTCATTATTATAAGTATCTTTAAATTAGCACTAACTTACCGGCCTAAACGCCAGCATTTCAGTTATGATGCTTTTGTGTTGTCCTGTGTGTGTTTGAAAGTATTTTATATCTGCGCAGTAAGAAATAAACATAAAACTGATGGAGAGTTATATATATATATGTTATTGTTCTGCTTTTTATTTCTTTTTTAAGTGTTTGAACAAGGTGTGACTGTTGAAATGTTATCAAAATTGTGCGTGAGAATTTTGAACAAACTCGGTTCCTCCGTGAGAAATGTGGCCCATGATGACTCCTTAAAAAAAAAAACCCTAGAGCTGCAACTAGAAAGACTTGCTGCACATTTTAAATCCAGTCCGTCATGCTGCTACAACTGCGTCTACCAGCTGGGGCTGGTTTAAACTCATTGGTGGGAGTGTTCATGTCTCTGGAGATATTCAAGGCTTTCGACTGAGTAATGGCTTAAGTGATGGGCAGGCCTTCATTTCTTTTTTCAGTCACACACTTATACACCCTCTGCTCGGTCTCAGCCAGATTTCTTACAATGTCGGTGGTCTTAAGGTGGTCTTTTTGGCTTGTCAACAACACAGATTATATTTTGTGTAACATACCATTTTCTCACTGATTGGCTGTTGCTGGACAGCTCCTCAGCGTTTATGACCATAATCTTAAAGTTGGCATCAAAAGCTTCTTCTCATTTGTTTTCCCACTTGCTCTACTTTTGACCAAGCGTGAACGCTTGGCTCACGCTCTCAAATCCACATGCAGGCTACTGACACTGCACCACCAGGTGCTGTGGATGTAAAGGTCTAGGTTTTTCAAATTATAGGACAACATACGCTTTTAAGACATATTAAAAGGGGAGAAAAATAAAATCCTTGTCTTATATTAAGGTCAATGTGGTACACAGACCCTCCATAAACAAAACAATCCTTAGAAAATCTTAAACCAGTGGCGATAAAAGGAGACAATGAGAGGTGAAAGCAGGCAGGGAGGAAAAGACAGAACTAGAAAAGTATCCATGCTTTCCCAGGGTTTCCATCATGTACTGCAGCTACAATAGTATATAGTCCCCTAAGATGTTCACCCTGCATTGTTACACTGCTACATTTTGGAGATGCAGATAAATTCTACCTATTACACAATTTCATGTGAAACTGGGAATGAATAGCCTGAAAATGGTCCAAATGCCTTTATCAGCTGTTTGGTTCTTTACCATGCTTTTTGGGAATGAAAACCTTCTTTGGCAGCCACAAGGCATAGCACAACACTCGCCATTACAGGTATCCCTCCATGCCATCCATCATCTTGCCACAGCAGTGCTGAGGTATGCTTAGGTGAGTTTGATTAAAGCAAAGGATGCCTCCCAACCCGCTCCAAAGGAAACAAGAAGGGAGGGAGGACTCGGATCCTGCTCCATCCATCTCCCTACTGCCTTATTCATGTGCTATCTGGTTCGCTGGCTTTTGCTTCGTGTTCTCTCTCCATTTCCTTCGATTCTACAGCAGGTGCCGTTGAATCGTGCATGTCTCATTATGTGTTCCACAAAGCCTCCCTCGCTCTTCTTTTGTGGGTGGATAAATGTGCCTAGAGAGATTATTGCCAATCATCTGTTTGCAGGATCTACCTTTTCACATAATAAGAATAGAATTAACCACTGAATTCAAAGTGATTTTTTTTTTTTTTGTATTAGTTGGCTCACAAAGAGCAGTGCAATTGAAGCTGGTGATAATGCTATTAACTGAAAAAGAAAATACCCCCGGTAATAACAGCCCAGTAATACCCCAGTAAGACTGACATTACATGTCAGACTTATTGTAAGTGCAGTTAAATGTGTGGATTTATGTTTTTTTAATATATATTCTAATCAGTAGTGGAAAATAACTCATATTTCTTTATTTATTTAGGGCTTTTTTTTTTAGCATTTCTACATTTTCCTACTAAATGGTAAAAGCCCCCACAAAAAAACAAAAATGTACTTGATGTAATACTATTTATTTAATATCATATGGTTAGATTGTTGCACTGAAATGACTATTACTTCAATCATTTAAAGGTCAAGCTCAGGACTTTATTTATTGTTGGGAGTAGGTTGTAAATTTCCACCCAACGATCAATGAAGCCTTATTATCTTTTAATAACACATCATCACTCCTTCATTGATCATATTTTGTACCATTAGATTATTTGTATCATACACACAGACAAAGGTGTTTGTCCACATGAAAAAACACAGTCACGTTCACCTTTGAAATTCAGATCCTGACTCCAAAGAGAGTTTTTAAATAGAGGCTTAGGGAGCTGAAATGTTTCCTAGAGGCCCCCAAGACTATATCTAACCATGGATTAAAAGTAATCATTAAAATTTAAAATCAATTCTAAATGGTTAATCCGCGAGGAGAGGCCTGAATTGGAATGATGTGATTTGGTCTGCCTTTACCAATCAAGATCTGGAGAGCGAGCATGCAGAGCAGGATGGGACTGTAAAAGAGATGTGTGACTGGATGCCAACGTAAAGAGTTACATTAGTGCAGCTAGCTTTATACAATGAAGAGATCAGTAATGACTTCACAAACTGCTCTCTGAGTGAACAATATAACATTACAGTTTGTTTTCTTAACCCTTGCTTTTTATGGTGTTTTTGTCAACTACACGCATTGTATTTTGTTTTGTAACTTTAGGTAACACGTTAGTAACATGTATAGTACATGGGTGGTTTGGTATGGTATCCATCTACTGAGTCACAAAAACTCTTGAACATGTGTAAAAGGGACTATTTCTTAACGTTTTTGTCTTTTATCACTGCTTGTACATTGTAAAATTGTAAAATGAATGACCTTGTCACAACGGAAGCACTATGTATATATACCAGGGCAGTTAAAGTTAACAACGTTACGAACAAAATCATAAATTACTGCTGTTTGTATAAACAGCCTGTTAAAAGTGATGATGCCTAGACATTGGCTGAGCTGACTGTCAATCAAAAGGATATGCTGCATATTATAAGTAAATGTATGTTTTTTATATAAATTCACCTGATGTGGTTAAAAAAATCTTAACTCCCTTCAGAGATCAAACAATGTAAACCAAGTTTGTTTTTTTGTTGTTGTGTTTAACGTGATGTTTAATTGGACATCTTTTATAGAATTACTCAGATCATCAGCAGTTGTTGCATGTTGGACCAAAGTTTTCCCTTTTCAGACTTTCAGGACATGTTTTTTTTTACATATAGTAATAAAACAACAACCATTTTACACACACATATATATATATATATATATATATATAAAATGGTATGGCAGGGCACAAAACGATTGGGTATGCATGATTTGTATGCATTTAATGTGTCCGAGATGATTAAAAACTATACGTTAAAAAGGGCTATGTCTGAGATTTGTGTCTTTTATCCCTGATTGAGCACTGTGAGATGAACTTCACTGCCACAGAAGCAAATCAGAAGACAGAAACAGTGTGACAAGGTGCAGTGCGTCTCGGTGTTTTCAAGGACAGCGCATATCTGTCATCTAAATACATAGCATGGTCATAAGGTTTCATTAGGATGTGGACGTCTGGAAGCTTTTTTTTCCCCTCTTTAAAATGACACATACAAAATGAACACAATTGCACACTCAGAGTCTGGAGGTGGGACATAACTCATCATCACTGATGTGAGCTGTTGGCTGCCGTGACAGGCAGCTTTTCATTTTTGATACATCATCTATGAGCCAGTCGCCTGGAAGTACAAGTACATTTAGTCACATTTGTGATTGACAGCCTACACTTTTTAGTGACGTGCCACAAATAGACGCTCAGAGGAATAGTCTTAAAGATTATTTCTTCAAAGACTTTGACACATACTAAACAGAACATCTACCATCTACATCTTTGGTTTCACAAAGGGAACAATTAATCCAGGGTGAATGCGTTTGGTATTTTGGGTCCACATGCGACCAAAGACATGATAAAAATAGGGAAAGGCTTCTGATTGAGCCTTGAGGAGCTTCTCAAGGAAATGTGCTCTCAAAGGTTTCCAACAGTGAGTGGAAATAATGTAGCCAATCGACATGACTGGGATATTTTAGAGTTTTGTCATTGATGTCTTGTGTCAAATTAAGAGGATTAAAATGTCCCTTTATATCCCGGTCTTCTACAGAAATCTAACTGCTCAATATGACTTGTATACAAAGGAAGCACATAACATCATTGAAATTCAGACAGAATCTCAGTTGTTAGAAACTGCTAATTCTCATAAAACTGAGGCCATAGAAACAGACCCATGTTTAAAGTAATAAATTGAAAAGTTAACACAGTATTGTGTCGTACCTGAACATTTTCACCTTTCTTTGACACATGGAGGTCAGATAGATTGATGAACACTAATATAATAGCAGCTGTCACACTGGTGTGACAAATTCAGCTGTAAATTGTTGCAAACTTTATCATTTAGGCAGGTACAATAGAAATCATAAGCAGTCATATTCCTCATCACATGACATCCTACTGTTTTTTTGGTAAACTGTTATTTTAAAAAACAGTCTATAACTACTGTGAATAGCACTAAAAGCGAAATGCTTTTCATCATAGCAGGATTTCAGAATGAGTCACATTTACCATTTACCCAGAGCTGCATTGTTAAGCAGCTCTTGTAAGATAGAAAATATAATATTCCTTTTCCCATTATTTATATGAACATGTTAGCTTTTATTTTATTTTTTTTTTAGCTGCCTTTCAGTTTGTTAAATGAAATGAGACCTTGTGAGATTAATATGTCTTACCTGTGTGAATCACCGAAGCTTTTTTATGCTGCGCTCAGAGATGTGGGAATGACTCAGACTCAAAGTCAGACTGGAGCCGAGGTCGAGCTTTTTCCTTGTTTTTGTGCTTCTAATGAGCTGTTTAATCTCAAGTGGCTTATTCTGTTGCTGAAGTGAATAAACCGAGTGCAATATATGTTTGGAATAGAAAATGAGTTTAACTGCCTCCCACTGTTGGGTAATGTTGTACCTTTTTACCAAGGTGACAAGATATTCAGTGGAACAGAAGTGAGTGTTCTTGTTTCTGCCTCCGATAACAGAGACATGTTCAGGTACCAAACTCCTCTGCTGCAATAAATAATTGCTAAGGGCTGTGTAAGCTCCAGAAAAATGTCCCAATCAAGATTCCTGTCACCTGTCGTGGGAGATACCCTCATATTAACAAATGTATAATGAGATTTTTGTTTCTGGGAGAGCTGCTCCTCTGGGTGCATCAGGTTTCTCTTGGCAGAAGCAGAGGACGTAAAGTGTAATCTTCTAATGACAGTCAGGCCCGGCTTGGCTCACATATTGCTGTGAAGGTAGCTACAGCGATCCTGTTAACTTCAATTTGCTCACCGCTGCTGAGCCAGCAGACTGAACTGAATGATAAGGGACCAGATTCAAGTCTAATCCTTCTATCACGCTCCGTTTCTGTATCCCTCCCCTTCAAAACAATCTCTATCAGTTGATTTGCCATCATCCCTGACTACGGGGTAGGGGGTTTGGGGCGCGGGGTGGGGGGTGGGGGCAAAACAAAACAGTTTGTTGTCTTCCACATCAACTGATTCTCATTTTGTACTAAACTTTTTTAATAAAAGGAAAAGCAAACTCTAGGCCTTTTTTTTTTATTGTCCATTCGGCACCCATTCTTCTCATCTTTCCTGGCAGCAAACACGTTTTCTCTTGAAGAGGCAGCCTTCCCTCAGCGTATTTGATATCACGTAGCAATACAGTAATGGCTTCTGATGCGTTTGAAACCTGGGCCTCCTCAATCTTCTCTGATGCGACCCATACTTGTGCTGTGAACAAGCATTACACGGCGAAACACATCTACATATTTAACAGGAATGTTTTTCATTTATTTATTACCTTTTGGTCAAATCCAACCATGTTCTATCCCGTTAGGCGTGTTGATGCGGATTCAAAGGAATTGGTAGGTTTAATCCAGCGTATTTCATTTCTTAATTTTACTTCACTGTTCTGAATTTTGTGGGGGTAATTCACGTTGAATGAAAACAAGTCCAGCTCAGAATTCCAACATTCCGAATGTGTTTATTTTTTTACCCTCATTTCTGCATGTAAAAAGCTTGTTTGTTGTTTATTGTGCTTTGTTTGTCAGAGGTGTTTCATATGCATCTGCATTTGAATTTCAACTCAAAGGGAGAACCCCTGTCTGAACCAGAAGCTGTGCAGGAAGCTCGGCACAGGAATGCAAACGAGCCAGAAAAAGACCAGCATGTGTGTCTTATCATGTAGAAGTAGATGTATGTTATTTGCATTGATAAAGAATAAAGGGCTTCAAATAATAAGAAAAAAAATGTAGGAAAGCAACAGATAGAACTGATTGATATGTAAAAAAGTTGACTTTGTTAAATTAGATATAGATTATCTCATTTTAATGGTCTACTTCTTTAATTACACTATTTCTTCTTACTTATAAGAAGTAATTGTGTAATTATGTAAAATACCAGGAGTTTGTTATCGGTTGATGGCTGTCAATCTGACCCTATTTATTGAGTTAAATGTGCATTATACTGCTCACATCTTTGCATTCTAGACCAGTGCTGAAACTGACCGTGAACCTGTCATGAGAGCACTTCTCACATCTCTGATTTCTGAGCCGTAATCTGAGTATAAGAGCCGTTTTTCACCTGATTAAACTTACGCTTGATTATTTGATTTTTCAGCATATACTTGAATACATTTCAAATCAGTCCAAATAAAATTCAAGGAGGCATACCAGTACATTCACTTGTTAATTATTTTGAACGGGCTTTAATGATAATCTAAAAACATCTCGAAACATTTCGAAATTGAAAACAAAAGCACTGTTCTTCACAGGTGCCTTTACTATTTCCATACCTCTCTAAATACAAGTACAGGAAAACAGTGATATAGAATTAATGTGTTGATATCTTTTCAATAGTTAGATTAAACTATAGTTAGATTGCTGTTTTCTCCCATAACTAACTAATCGACTTAAACCCAACTTTTTCATTTATTTATTTATTTTTAAGCGTCCTGAGATCAATTTTATCATAAATGGTGCTTTATAAATAAGGTGGATTGAATTGGTGACTTGAATTAACTAAATTTTGCATCCGGTTACAAGTTTAATTTGCAGATGATGCTTGAATATTCAGGTTTAAAACGTATTTGTTAAAACAATGCCAATTCATATGTTTTGTTTTGTTTTAAATTGTGTGAACTTTAAAAAAAAAATCAAACATAATAAGAACAAAGGAGTAAGTAAGCATAAAGAAATGTGTTCTTACGTCTTGTTCAAGCTATTGTCAGTAAGAGTAAGTGTCCAAAACCACAAATAAATTGTTTCATAAACTACCATGAATCTGTAATGTATAAACCAAATAAATACAATAAGCTGATGTTTGGCCTAAAGTGGGGACGAATAGGTTTAGAGAAGAAGTAAGGGTCATAAAAGTCATAAAAGGGTTCAAGTATTTTAGTGGCAAATGTATTAATATAATGTACTTTCAAGACAAGAAGTAAACAACAAAATGTGTGTGCATGTTGTGGGATGTTGTCTGGAGACATGTGACAGCTCCGAGAAGGGGTCTGGGGAGGACTTTAGCATCTCTTAGCACATTTTGCAGCAGATGGTTAGGTTGTCAGCATGGTTGAGCTGAGCGGCATGCCCTTGTCTCTCACCCGTTGTCATCTTTTTCAAGTGTGGAGGCTGCCTGAAGGACAGTGATTTTTCATACTGGAGTTTGCCCTTGCAGGAGGCACGCTGTCTCGTTTGAGCTGGGCTGTAAGAATGCGTCTTCTCACAATCGAGCATTATTAAATTTGCATTTGGTCTGTGTTCATGACCCTCACAAGTACTCTTAAGGGGTGTTGCTGAGGCTGAGCAACATCTTTCAGCTCCTACAGCCATTCTCACCATCTCCAAGTGTTCTGCTGCATCATACATTTATGGCTTTGTTTGTTGATGTGGACCTCAGGTAAGGATTAGTCAAGTTGTTTTAGCTGAGATCCCCCAACATTTTTTTCAATTATTTCAATGAGAAGTTATTTCCCAGTATTTTCTCATGTCATACTCACAATAGCTGAAACTTATGTCTATGTCTGACAACAATATGATCACAGCAGACTAGAATATTTATAAGCATCTGGACCTAATCCCCACCAAACATTTGTCACTTTGACTGTTAAGCAAAAGGGAGAGGCATGAGCTCCTGGTTGCGATCTCCAGAGATGCTTCTAGACAAATTCATGCTGTATCAAAACTTCAGTGAGGGAGATGAGAAGTCAGATGCTCTGTTGTGGGGGAGTGCAAACTGCAGAAATAAGAAATGAACAAAGAAAAACAGTGACTTACTCCTATTAGGTTTGTTCCTTTCAAGACTTCTCTACTGACACCTAATGGCTAGAGGAATAGCATGTTAAAAACATCTACCAAAATAAAGGTATCCTCTGGCACGTAAATCTTATCTTTATGGAGTTTGAACTCCCTGAATAAATCCTATATTTTGAGTAACATGCTCTCTTCTTTATTTTCTCGCTTTAAATAAACCATTTTACTTTTTCTCACACCTTTTTATTTTTTCCAGGCCGTGCTATATTTATTGAGCCATCCTATTCTACCTGTTCCTAGTTTTCATAATAAATTATTAAATTAGTAACCCGTCAAATTCTGTTTTCCTTTTTTAACATGTCTTTCCTTTAAAAGAAAGCAAAAATCTGTCCATCCATGGTCTCTTATGGAGCCTAACTCAGCTGTCTTTGTGGGAAAGGAAGGGAACACCTATTGTAGGCCCACATAGAGGAAGACAACCATAGTTTATCTGAAATGCTTGTTTTTGAATTGTGGGAGTAAACTGTAGGACCTGGAGGAAATTCACACAAGCACAGGGGAAATTTCACTATAACCCTAACATCCTCAAAAGATATCCAAATGCCCCAGCCAGGATTCATGCCAGGGACATTCAAGTTATGAATCAAGAGTGCTTACCAAGCCATCATGACTTATAAAAAAAAAAATAATAATAATAATGAACTAAAATGTGAAAAGCTGTATCAATGTTTGTATTATAACCTCTTGTGTCATTCGTGGAGGCACCGCTTGGGTGAGAGTACAGTTGGGTGACTGCCACCTTAAACATATCACTGGTTTAATCCCCTGTCCTGTCACGTGCTAAAGTGTCCCTGGACAACACTGGGAAACACTGATCCCCATGTTGTCCCCATTCCCAAAGCCACCAATGATGCTAGTCCCAAGCCAAGATAAACCACAAGGATTATGTCAGGAAGGGTATCTGATGTAAAACCTTTACCAAATTGATATGCCGAGCACAACGGTCTCCTGTGGCGACACCTACGAAGCGAAGAGCCGAGAAAAGTTGCTTGCCTATTGTGTGTATTGTAACTGGCTGTGGTTTAACCTTGCAGCAACCAAACTCCTGCGAAGTTTGAGCAGCAAACGGAACAGTGTTCAAAGACTAAAACAGAGCCAAGAAAGCGAGCGTGGTTCCTGACTTTTCAAGCGCTTGAAGGTTAATTATTCAACACTTCATTCCTCTCACATCAAGCCAAAAGCAGCAGGATAGCGCAGCGAGCTGCAGCTTCTCCTTTACTCCCTCAGAGAGAGTCACAAGTTTAAAACCGGCGCTCTGCCGTAATTAACATGCAAATGTTGTCTGGAGTCTGGCACCTTCTTGAATGGCAGAAAAAATATAGGACAGGCAAGAGCTCAGGTACTCTGCTCAGTACGCAGAGCAGTCAGGGGTATATCAGCAACAAGACTAATTTGTTCTTTGTTTCATTGATGGATAGTGAGTGTGAACAATGTGGGCAGTTGTAGCTCAGGAAGTTCACCTTTTAGAAGGCCTCTAGTCCAATAACAGACCTCTTGGATTTTATAAAGCTATTAAAGCTTTTAAAATCTAAAAACTGACCATGAAAAGGGCTTTCATGAAGAAAAAATGATGTATAAAAAGTAGGAGTTAAAAGAAAAATCTTCTAAAGGAGTCACATAACTAAAACCCTCAACGTCACTTGTGTATAAAAGCCTCATTTATTATGCATTAATGGCATTTTCCTGTTCTCGTCATTAAAAATAAAACTATGCATCAAGAGGACAAGCTAAGTTTTGACCTAGACCTTTTACCCTGACCAATCTCTGAACTTCATGGAACGACTTTACAACATTATTCACTGAAAATTCTAAAACCTTAAATTGTCAGCACACATCAGCAGCTTGTAAGACTTCAAATTCCCCAGATTTCCAAGTCACATCAAGTCACATCAAGTCACATCCACTCATAGAGGACATGTGGCTAGAGGAAGAATTGATTATATATATAACCCCCCATTTCCACACAGAAACCTTAAAACAATTAACCATGTTGTGAATTTTCTCTTTTTAAACCTCCATACACTTGGCTTTTCTCTGGTACTCATAAACAGACTATGTACAAACAGGCATTACAACAATAGGGGCAATAGTTTTACATGAATGTAAACAACAACTACATTATGATGTTCTGGAAGCATACTGGTGGCAGCGCAGTTGTTGGGATGCAAAAAAAGAAGCAATGATCCGGACATTTGCATTAACTTTTATTTCTTTGCAAACAGCATGAACCTAGTATATTTTATGCATTTTCCCATCATCTTCATGACATTTAGTATAATGTATATGAATCTACTTTATGCATTTCAGGCCTGTTATGTATTCTGCAACAATTTCCCTCTTATTATAGTTAAAATATCTCCTGGCATTAATGACACCAAGTGATTGACTTATTTTCTATCTACTTTCCATTCAAACGTCCTCAGACATTCTCTGTTGCAGACAGCTCAGAACCACAGGCAGGACAGTCCAGTACCAGTTTTGTTGCTTTGTTGAAACATGCATGGATGTCCCTTGCAAAGTTGTTGATGGTAGCATATGGTGCCGTCTATAAATTTATCTGCACTAATTTTCAGAAGTATAAGATACTGTTGCCAAAGGCACTGAAACAATTATATACCATCACAGAGCCTGGCTTTAAGAACTTGTTGCTGAAAATAGTCTGGATGGTCTTTTTTGTCTTTTGTCCAGAGCATGGGACATCTAAAAGATCAAGAGTACTTACTCCAGTCCAGACCTATTCACCATCTGTTCACTAAAATTCCTCCAGGTTCTTTGAGTTGTTTAATGATATTATGCATTCAAAAAGGAGAAACATGCAAATCCTCTTCAATTTTCTTTGAGGATCATCGTTTTTAAGCACTTCATTTGCCACCTTTGCTCTTCAGAGATTATGCCGATGCGGTCATTAAATGAAATCCTCATCACAGTCTCACTGACGTCACCTGTTTGCAGCTCTGTTTTTATCACTTATCTATTTAATATTTATATATTATATAATATATATATTGTTTGGCATTCATTGTGACCACAAAGAAAGAATTTCATTGTACAGCCACATGTTTCTTTACTGCGTAAAAAACAATAAATCTGAATCTGAAATGATTTTTTTTCTTCCAACTTCTTCCTTGCCCTAAATACCTATAATGTTTTTTTTTGTTTTGTGGGCTTGAAATGCATAAATGGATGCATATTTACATATAAAATTAAGTTGATGAGAAATAAAAAATTACCTCCAAACTTTTCATCATATGGTGCTGTGTGAGATTTAATATAAGAGATTACAGGGGAGAAGAACCCATGAGGACGGAGTACATCATGCCATCATGTCTAGTGGCCTTGACTGAATGAGGACGTGCTTGTCATCTCATCAAAGAGCAACAAAATGAGAAACTTTGATTTAAATTTCCTGGAGGAGAATCAGACGCCCCAGTTCATTTCTCCTCCACCACATTCAATCAAATCCAGGACTCATGCAGATGGCCAGGGTATTCAAAAGGTTTGTTCTAAGAAAGCTTGATTACTACACTTGGCCACCTGACTAGAATGTAAACTGTTGAAATGACAGCTGATTACAGTCCTGCTGCAACCCTGACCTGGATGAAGCAGGTACAGATGATGGGCGCAGGGATGGATGCGTTTCCTACACATTTCCAACAATGTTTTTTATTTTCTCTTTAACATTTGGTGATTGAGAAACAACAACAAAAACCCCCGGAATTATTATAAAACGAACTTTTATAATTCAGCTTAGTTAGTAACAGGCAATGTTGCATCAGAATGCTCGAGTGACGTCATCACCAGCCGTCCCCCCCGAGCCGCTGCCCGTCGCTACAGACACTTCAGACTGTAAACAACTCTAAAAGTCGCGTACCATTTGGCTTGTTATGGCAGAACAGACTGTCGTGGAGAAAATGAGCGAACTGCAAGTGACCGAGGGCAAAAAGGTGATACTTGATTCCCAGGACAGGTCACTGTTGGGTAATTGAAAGCTAACCGGCAGCTAGCCTAGCCTGCCGCGCGGTTCACGTGCTGACGTTCAGCGACACGCCGCCAATATTTCTGTTAGTTCGCCGGTGTGACTGATTTTATTTTGTGTTTAGATACTCTGACACTTATAGAAGGAAACGCGCAGTCTCTTTTGTCTGGTTGCGCTTGTGTGAATCAGTCCTTACGTCGGACGTACGCGAGATCAGGCAGGTTGGCTAACGTAGCTGTCACAGGTGCGGCGAGTCTTGTGCCAGTGTCAGTTCAATTTTTGGATAGTTTTATATATTTATCAGTCTGTTGGCTGTCTTGTGCAGGTATAATCCATTTTTAAGATGCCACATTAAGCGCAGCATTACTCTTTGTAGATCGTCATGCGTAAACGAGCAGTGAGATATTTAAAAACATGTAAAACCCACCCAGAAACACTATTTATTTCCTCTAATTTCTGAGCTGCTCTTTAAGTGGTGGTGGAGGCTTTTGAATGTGAACTTTTCAAACCTGTTTCAGGAGTATCTGAGAAGTGCCATACCACCACCATTAATTTCCCCTTTCTTTATGGTGGAGTTTTTCTAACTTTATGGTTTAATATTTTGACAGAAGGGAAGTGAAAGTGGTAAAGATGGAGCGAAGAAAAAAACTAAAAACGCTTCTGTGGACTCTTCAGGCAAGAGTGAGGTGAGTTACCAAGCCAGGAGTCCTTTTGTGTACATTCATCCAGGATTTCCTCTCAGGAATCAGTTTACCTTTGTTCACATTTCCTGAATCAAACTCTGTGCAACATTTATAAATGACATCTGTAGTTCCATTGTGTTTGTATGTAGATGTTCATGAAACACTAAACCATATTAAATTACATATTTTATTTAACATATATGTAATGCATAAACTATGCAAATTCTGAAACTCTTTAATTTGAAGACCAAACTTTGCCAGAAAATATATATTCCCATAAATAAAAATATTTCATAATTTCAAACATTAATTGTCTTTATGATGTGTGGTTATGGACCTCTTTTTGAGGGATTTACATTTTAGACACTTTTAGACATCTGCGTGTTTAAACATTAGAAATGCTACAGTAAAGGATATTTGTTAAGAAGAGTAACAAACAAGTACACAAACCCACACTCACAAAACTCTTACTGCTTGGGCGCTGCACCAGGTAACTTTAAGTAGATTTTTTTAACGGGCAAGGAGGTTGGTCTGTTTTGGTCCACTCACTGCTGTGCATTATTCGTGACATACAAAGACATTGACGAGGCAGGCTTTCAGAGCTGGAGAAACGTTACTTCTCAGTCATCTGTAATGAGTTTGATGTGCCTTTTGCAAAAAGTGTAATCTTTCTTTTCTTTTCAGAGGTAAGCATATAAGTTGTGCATAATGTGTATAGCAGTGGAACCCCTATGGTCTACCTGTTCATTTATGTACAACTTTTTTTTTTTTTTCTTTTTGTCCAGTTGTCACCACCACCTCAGTACATCGAGGACCGTCTTACCTTGTATACAAAGCTGAAAGCTGAGCATGATGCACTAATGGCAGAGAGAGCTACAAAGGACAGCAAACCCATAAAGGTGACCCTGCCTGATGGGAAAGTGGTGGAGGCGGAGTCCTGGAAGACCACCCCGTACCAAGTGGCATGTGGAATCAGGTTAATGCAATCATTTTTTAAATTCCACCTTGGTTTTTCATAGTTAAATAAAATAAATTAATAAATGAAAAAGCTGGAAAGATTAGCTGTCAGGTTTATTTAAGCAGCCTGTCACCTGTTACCATTTTCAAAAGGCTTCATGGGACCCATGCTATGAAAACTGCAATTACAACTGAAAAGTTTAAGAAACTCTAGGTGAAACTTTGCTCTGACACTGTCTGAAAATATTGTCTTTATCGACACGGTCCAGCGTAAAGTAGGAGCTGCAGCTGTGTTCAGACATAAAAGTCCTTTTAAATGTCAGCAGCGCCGTAAGAATAGATGCCAGCAATGTCCCATATGTCTTTATAGTCCTGGCCTTTTTTGTGTGTACTTCCCTCAAAAAGGTCATTGGAAAGTAATGGGTGCATTTTTATTTATATTACACTTTTTAAGAAAAGATGTTTCAGGGTGCTACACACAAAAAAGAAGCAAAATAAAGTGTTATAAAAACAACTGACCAGATACAGTCCAGTCACGACTAAATAAAAAAAAAAAAAGAAGCCATTGGGAGCAAAAGGGTCCTGAGTTTTAAAGGTGTCCACAGTGATTACGGGTTTTACATTCAGTGCGAGACATTTTAAAAGTTCAGGAGCAGCAACTTTCAAAGCACAGTCTCCATTTGTGGAGGTAGTTCGGGATGAGCTAGTGCTTTGTGTTTTGTCACCAGACTTGATGCCATCCAGATATCCCCTAACCTGCTTTTATGACAGGAAAAAAAAACTAAACAATAATTTCTAACTGCAGTAAGAATACAGCAGATGTGATTTTTATTCCTAACCTCATAATACAGAATTTAATAAGACATTTACATACTGATCCAGACTCAAACCCCAACTAATAGAAATGCCAGGTTTATTCAAAGTATACAAATATGAATGTTGAGCGTTTAAGGTTTGTGCACTTGAAAAGCTTTTGTTTTATACAAATTTGACTTTTTTGAGAGAAACATAAACTCCAGACTATCACCTTTGGCCTTAAACGCTCTGGGACAGAAAAATATCATCTCTGTTTAATCTGCAGTCGACAGAAGAAAGTTGTCAGCTGTTGAGCCCTTTTTTTGGATCTCATGCAGATCAGAAGGGCAAAAATATTTTATGTTCTTTGGGAAATTTTTGTAAATGGCTGGTGAAAAATGAATCTGAAGGAGAACTTATTTTTCTGTCCATTTGTACATTATTTTGATGTTTTCTGGGGGGTTTTTTTGCAGTCAAGGCCTCGCCGACAACACAGTGATTGCCAAAGTAAACAACAGCGTGTGGGACCTTGACAGACCTTTGGAAGATGACTGCAGCCTTCAGTTGCTCAAGTTTGATGACGAGGAAGCTCAGGCTGTAAGTACACCTCAGCCATGGTGTCTATTCTCCCTCAGACTCGTCTAAAAAAATGTGTTTTGAATTCGACAAAAACGTGTATGACAATATCACATTGTTTTTCTTTTTTTTTTTTTTTATTACAAAATTAGTTCATTTATTTTTATTCTTAAACATTTATATCCCAGTTCCACTTTAATATTTAGAAGGGTTTATTTTATTCTTTCTTAAAACAATAACATTATCCAAATCATAACTATCCCCGAAGATATGTGAGAATTAGGAGTTATAGTGTAAAATGCAACTAGTGTCTGCTTCCTCTTCCGCCTCTTCTTCTAGTAGAAATACTCCAATACCTTCTTCTTTTTTTCTCCCCATTGAGAGTTGATGAAAGTCCTTCAGCAAAAAATATGTAAAAAAAAAAAAAATTTTTTAAATATCACATTTAAACACATTGGTGGTCCAAATGTTGCTGATTTCATAACGCTGACTGTCTGCACTTCTGTTAGCTGACATGAAATATGACCCGTCAGTCATTTTTAACGACGGTCAGAAGCTGGTCACATCAGGACAATGAATTCTACAATTTTATCTGTGATTTCTCTGGATCTTTGGCTTTCCACTCATTTCTGATAGGCAAACCAAAGTGTGCCCCCTCTTTTCCCTTTGACTTGATAAATTTGTACTTTTTCATATGGTGGCTGCTTAAACGCTTAATACGGCTTGCTCATGTTGTTTTTATCCGCGTTTGTGCCCCCTCTGTAAACCAAAGCCTTGCATACCGAACATGTTGCTGTTTTCCTGGTTGGATTTTCTACCCTGAAATCTGCCGTAGTGCCAATGTGATGCTGACGTTAGATCCAACAAATTGCCTGCCTTTGCTCCTCCATCTGGTGACTCAAAACAGGAAGTTGCAAGGCAGAATCCTGGGTTTTAGAGCAACAAAGAAGTAAGAAGGCCTTTTTAAAAAAAAAAAAAAAAAAAAAACATATTGGATAGTATGTCAAAGTAAATACTGACGAATTCGGATAGATTTGATTTGTTTTAACCAGTATTGGTGAATATTTCCGGTGCTGGTATTGGAAACACTCACACTTGGGATTTTGTGCTGGGGATGCATCCTAATAGCACGAACTGCCAGAAGGTCCAGATTACACAGGAGACAAAACAAGCTTCAAAAACGTATCCTGTAACAATACAGTTTTGTCAGCTGCACTTTGAGATTGGTGGGATGCCGCTCTTTATGCCTGTTTTTGTTTATCAATCTTTGCAAGAAGTCCGGAGAGAATTTTGCATATGTTTGCTTTCTCACATGCCATCCCTCTGGGAAAAACTCGGAAAATTTCAGGGCCGCAGTGCAAGTGTGAAAACAGACGTGTAACCATATTGTTGACGTCCCCCCGTATTCGGCGGAAGGGATGCAAATTAAGTGTTAAAAACCCCAAAAGTGTTTTTCCTCCAAAGTCTGCTGCCCGGTGATACTGGCACTGATCAAACGTTTTTCCATCTTTTTCCCAGTATCCCATTTTTAGATGGCTGCTGCTGCGTTTCTTACTGGAAGGTGCTTTTTTTCTGTATTTTATAGGTATACTGGCACTCCAGCGCTCACATCCTGGGCGAAGCCATGGAGAGGGTGTACGGAGGCTGCCTCTGCTACGGCCCCCCGATTGAGAACGGCTTCTACTATGATATGTTTCTGGACAACAATGAGTGAGTTGGGTTTTGGGTTCAGATTTGTTTCTGTTAGACACGGTTCAGTGTTAATTTTTTGTGTTTACTTGAGGGCGCAAAAGCTGTCTAAAAGGTTCCCTGAGTTTGGGAGCTTAAACCGAACATGAGAAGTAGATCGTAGAACTAACGAGGTTGTGTCTGGATTTTACATTGGTGTGAATTTGAAATAATTTTCTTTTGTATATGACCACAGGTTTGATTTACTAAGAGCAAATTGCATTAGAAAGCAGACTTGGTGATTAGTTTAGCTTTGATATTGTAACACGATTTCCTCAAACAACTCTTTTCACTTGACCTTTCTGTGCACCAACTGCTTTCCTGTCTGCTTTAGGCTGCGAGAACTTGAGCGGTGCTGTCTAATTAATTCTCCAACCTCCCTAATGAAGTCATTTTATGCTAATGGCATTCTTAGAGATGCTTTTTTTCCACAAGGATATTCTGACATTGCTTAAGCCCTAAAGCCAAGGATTTAAAATATTTGTCCATCCTTGGCAGAGGTCATCAGTTTCTTGGTGGACAAAAGGTCTGTTTACACTGTTAAATATCAGGTCACATCCATGATGCCCTTTGGAAGCTGTTGCAGGCTAAATTAAGTGCTGGAGACAATGTGCTCATTAATAAACATTTTTAAAAAGCTCTGTTGACAATAGCGTTGTTGTTATGTTTATCTCTTGATGTGTGGACAGGGGTGTATCGAGCAATGACTTCCCTTGTCTGGAAAACCTGTGCAAGAAAATCATCAAGGAGAAACAGCCATTTGAGAGGTTGGAGATCAGGAAGGAAACTTTATTGGAAATGTTTAAGGTACCTTTTAAACACTGACGCGCATACAGAGGTAACAGATGGAAAAGATGTATATACTGGACAAAAATTGTATGTTTTTATTTATCTTTTTTAACAGTACAACACCTTCAAGTGTCGCATTCTGAATGAGAAGGTCACCACTCCCACCACCACCGTTTACAGGTGAGTCCCGGACCAGACCATGGAAGTGTCCTGATGAAGTCGTCTGGTTTTTTTTTAAGCTTGAGTTGACCAGGATGCAGTGTGATGGCAGCTGCAGCTGCTGTGAAACTCCTCCATTGTGGTGAATGGGAGTGATCACGCAGCTCCGGCCGCGGAGCAGCTCAGCAGCTTCCCAGAATCAGCTGTCCGTGCTGCTCCAATTAAAATATGCTTAGTGTACTTTGACCCTCGACCACCAGTGAACCACGTCAGTTTCCACACAGCAGATAAGGCTGGTAGGAAATGAGTCATCAAAATTGTAAATTGTAGTAATTTTCTAAATAAAACACCACGAGCAGGCTCCAGACATTACATTGAGGCTATGGGTAAACAGTTCAAACCAGTTTTATTTATAGCCTCTAATTTTTCTCTTGGCACTTAATGGAGACCCAGAACATGACCCACAAGAAAATATTAAAGCAAGAATGGCAACTAATTACAAATACAGTTTTTTTTTGAGAGAAGTAGCACTTATAAATGTTCTTCTTTTCAGATGTGGTCCCTTAATTGACTTGTGTCGGGGGCCTCATGTTAGACACACCGGAAAGATCAAGGCACTTAAGGTCCACAAGGTTAGTCTTCTTGTTATTAGGTGTGAAATCCACAAGAAATGAAGCAGTGTTGTATATATTTTGTCTGTCCTCGTCTGTAGAACAGAGTTGCCGTGTCTTTTTACTCTCAGGGGATTTGATGGAGTCTACAGAACAATGAAAAGTAATATTCCTCCTTTGTGATTTGATAGAATTCTTCTACTTACTGGGAGGGAAAAGCAGACATGGAAACCCTCCAGAGGATCTACGGAATCTCCTTTCCCGACCCCAAAATGCTCAAAGACTGGGAGAAGTTTCAAGAGGAGGCCAAGAACAGAGATCATCGCAAACTGGGACGGGTATGAACTGAAATGTAATTGCATTTTCAGTAAGCAGAGGAGTGTAAAATTGCTACCTGCAGTTTTTAGCATTACAAAGGAAGGATATTTATGGCATGTTGGTATTCACTAAGCTGCAGGCAAAATAAATATGAGATGCAGGTAAAGGTGGGGTTGGGTTTGATGTATTATGTAACCTGGCCATATTTCTAAACGGACGATTCTAACAAATACTGGTGAAAGAACATTTTGATAGCCTTTTTGTTACGTACATTGTTTATCCCTTGCAGAGCCGTTTGTAATGGGCTGTAACAGGGGATTTATGGTTCAGGACGTGGGCTATTGTAGCCCTTTACTCGTGTAATTACATTTGTTGAAAAACAAGTTGAGCGCATAAATGAATACATGCACACACTAATTAAACTAGTTTGACCAAGGAGTGAACCATTTTAATTTTCCATCACGCTAAAACTTTTTTTTTTTTTGTTATTCAGGAGCAGGACCTGTTCTTCTTTCATGAGCTGAGTCCAGGGAGCTGCTTTTTCCTGCCGAAGGGGGCCTTCATCTACAACGCGCTGATTGAGTTCATCAGAGTGAGTTAGTCGTCAGACCTTTAGTGAATAATTACTTTGATCTCACTCCAGGCTTTGAGCTTTTAAGATGCAAGAAAAAGGTTGAGGCTGAAAGGAAGAAGGCTGTTTTGCGGGAAGTCCCGAGGACAATAAAATTAAACCATAATCCAGAGCTTCAGATTGACTTTATCCACAAGAGTAGTTTTTTTTTTGTTTGTCCTGGATGAAAATCTTGGTAGCACCTCTTGCATCCTTTTTTTTTTTTTTTTTTTTTTAACCCAACACAGCTGTATTATTTATCTTAATATATTTTATTAATCCCATAAAGGGAAATTGATTTTCCAGTACAACAAAAATCATAACAAACATGCCTGAGGTCGCAGCCCAGAAGTCTGCGCAACCCGTATATTAGGTAGGAAATGGGCGACACAAGGAACGAGGAGGGATAAAAATAGCATCAGAGGACACAGTGTGGGATTACAAAAACACCTCAACACAAAAAACAACATAAAAATTGAGAGGGGGGAAGGGTCCTACCGCGTTTATAGCTCCGTGCGTGCGTGCCTGCGTGCACGCGTGTGTGTAAGTACGTCTCTGAACTCTGCCCCAGTTCAGTCCCCACCCACAGTTCGCCGTAGTCCTTGATAGCAATGGAGTGGTATCAGCCGGCCTCGGTAGAGCTCTGATTCAGGTGTCATGGGGGGAGAGGGGAGGGTTAGTGGGGGCACAGCATCATCGTCAGCATCACATCCAGGAGAAATTGTGATGGGCAGCCTTCCAAGGGCGACAACAGGGGAGCCAGTCCAGATAACAACAATTATTCTGGGTTAGGCTGACTTCAAAGTCTCAGAGTACATCTCAAACGGTGACTCCAAACAGCCAAATTTGTGGTCAATTTCCACCAAGTCGAGCTTGCAACTTTTCCAAGTTCTTTTCCATCCCGCCAGTGAGTTTAAGAACCGCAGCTCGCCTGTGATTCTGTTCAAGAATCACATCCAGTTTTACGATTTTGGTCACAAAGCATCTGAGTGTTGATAGGACGACATAATCCATCACCGGATTTGTCGATATGCCAGGTAACCACCAAAGTCTTGTTGTCAAGAATCTAACAATGTAGAACATCCTCGACCGACAGTATGGACAGACACACGACCTCCAGTCCTTCCACGAGTCCATCGCGTGTCCAGCAGCAAACGTCCGTCGCTGCTCGCGGGCTCTCCTTTGCCCAGTCTTCTCGTCAAGAGTATTTGGATTAATACTGTTACTAGTCGATGCTTTGTCATTAAACAGTTTGCAGACATGTAAAACAACCCTCCTTATTTTCTTCCATGCAGACAGCAGATAAATCAATTCCACCCTCTTTATGTCTTCATTTACAATTAAATAGCACTTTGGTATTTGTGTAAACTGTGTTTTCATTACCTCATTAGTTATGCATATCACATGAAAGATTATAACGTTTTTGCTCTGCGTATTGATGTGCTGGCTGAGTTGCTGCCATTTGCTGTTTTGAAGCACATAAAACAGGCTGTGTGAAAGAAGGGTGTTCTTAAACCAGCGGTAACACTTTCAGGAGAAAGATCCAAAGAAAATCCTCTTCCTCGGTCACTTACAAGGGCAAAAATATTGTTTCTAGAAATTGGTTTCAGTTGGGTATATTGTTGGCTTCTCCATATCGGCAAGCATTGGCCATATTTTTTATTCTTGAGGAGATAAGGGCTACACATTAGGTGATTCCATCTCCCTTAATGTGCATTAACTTTAAAAAAAAATAAGGCGACTAAGCGACCAAGATGGATGAAAATGTGACTAGCGACGCTACTAACACAAAACCTGCATTTGTGTAATTGGGATTCGCTGGAGATCCTGTTTTTCTTTTTCTATTTTTTTTTTTTTTTTATGAAACAAATGTAACCCATTAACCTAAAAAATAGCAGCTCGTCCTTGATTTGCTGCATTTCAGCCTCTACTGCAGATCGATTAGCTGACTCCTGCCTTCAAAAAGCTGCTGGCTTATGTGCCGCAGATCCATCACTTTAATTTCCATACAGAGTTTATGCATCATGTTGTTAAGCAGTATGTTTTATTTATTAAGCTTGTGCTCATATTTTGGGCCCAGCCATCATAAATGGATTCATTACATGATGTTCCCTTTTTTTTTTTTTTTTTTTTTTTTTTTTTTTGCGATATTACTCAAAAACTGCACGAGCCATCTCAGTCAAGGAGCCGGCCTTTGGCGTCTTAACATCAGATTTGCTGATGGTTACTCATCTAACGCTCAGCAGAAATTTGTGACTGTGGTGACACAGGAGGATTTGAAAGATCTTTTCTGCTTTGACAATTAAAGTAATTGTCTCTGTGCTGGTGCTGTGTTGGACAGGGCCCTGGTGTAAAGACTTTTAATCTCACTTTCTTTTTTTTTTTTTTTTTTTCCTCCCGTCTCTGGTTGAAAAGCCTGAGTGAGAACAACTGACGAAGCAACTGTCCCGATACTGCGTTGTTTTAATGAGAAGAGCTCTGTATTAGCTCCTCTTTCTCTCACTAATAAAATATGCACTTGCACACATCCTCCTCCAGTTTTTACTGCAGTTCGTGAAATAAAAGCTGCGTTGAGTTGAAATGGTTTTGAAAATTAACCAAGAACAAATCACTAATGCTTTGATTTGAAATACTGTGAGCTGATTGGAGGAAAGGTTTTGATTATATTTCACTGAGATAGCTTTCATGACATGTTAAAGTTTTAAAGATGAGACAAATGGAAACATATTTTTATTTTTGCACAGTTAAATGATTTTACCGTCATACCTTTGTCTCCCAGATTGGTTGAGATGTAAATATGTACCGACTTGTCTGATTCATGGGAGTTGAAAGCAAACTTCTGACCTGGCAATAAAAAAAAAGAAAGAAAAAAGATTGCTTATTGTGATGTTAACCTTTGTACAACAATTCGAGAATCTTATGTTTCTTGTGAATCGTAGCTTATGTTTGGTAGGCTGGGCACATTTGGAGTAAATTGAAACATGGAAGTCATACATTTGACCGCATTAAGGAGAAGCTCTGTTCCACCATGATACAGATGGTCAAATTGGTTTTCAATTGGTTTTTTTAGATGTCGATTTTCAATATTTTTCAGCCGTAATGGAAAAGTCATTGGAAGCAATTTCACATTAATATTGTGAGAAATGAGGCTTGTTTTAAAAGACCTGCCTGTGCAGTCTACAAAAGTCCTCACATGCCCAAAAACCGTTCATATTTAAAGTAAATTTACTCTTTCATTTTGATTTCAATAAATGTGTAACAAAACAGGACAAGCCAACGTGCATAAACGACTTAAATCTCAGTGTAGTGCAACACATGAGTGTACCTGCTCCTACGCTGTTGACGTTTTGATGGGTTAAAGCTCTGCAAAATATGACTCCTAATTTCTTGAAATGCTTTATGATGGACGAAGATGTCAGGGTGCAGCAATACAAACATTCTGAGACATTATTTGCTATTAAAATCTCTGCTTGGTTTATGTCTGCTGCTGTCAACGTTTCCCCAGTTACTGACGGAAACCTGTTCAGTTAATTGTTTGTAATTGTTATGCTGTGTAATTTTTATTTATTTTTTGTTTTGTTTTTGTTTTTATGTCTTAAAGGTAAAATGTGTGTTGTGAGAAACACTTTAATTTGTCTCTTTCAGAGCGAGTACAGGAAGAGGGGCTTCCAGGAGGTCGTGACTCCCAACATCTACAACAGCAAGCTGTGGCTGACCTCTGGCCACTGGCAGCATTACAGTGAAAATATGTTCTCCTTCGAAGTTGAGAAGGAGATCTTCGCTCTCAAACCCATGAATTGCCCTGGACATTGGTGAGGTTTTAATTTGTGTGCATTTATATGGGGTGGGGTTTGAGAAGGGGGGTTGTGTCGAACTATATCAGGCCTAATTCGTGTGATATGGAAAGTAAATCTCAGAAATCAGAAGAAAAATTGCAGAAGGCATGGGTGCTTTTCTCCAGCATTAAAAGTTTTTGTTTTTATTGTGTGCATTAAATTATCTCACAGTACTGCCATGATTCTGCATCTTTAGGTTTGATCCAATATTTAGTTTTTTATTTAAAAGTGGAGGGAAAAAAGCACTTTTACAGTCTACATTCCAAGTAGCTTTATTAGATTTTACACTCAGTCCTGTTATCAGTTGTTGAGAGACTCCTGCTTGATTTAATGCAATACTCTGACGCTCCTAGATTGTTTTCAGTCATATAATGACCCGGTTCAGTTTACCGCTGAATGCTGCATTGTAGTAACTAGTAACTGGCTCGATGTTGAGTTTTATATACACATTTTGCTTATTTATCTGCTGGGCGCCAGCCTGATGTTTGATCACCGTCCTCGCTCATGGAGAGAGCTGCCCCTCCGCATGGCCGACTTCGGCGTGCTGCACAGGAACGAGCTGTCGGGGGCTCTGACTGGGCTCACTCGAGTCCGCCGCTTCCAGCAAGATGATGCACATATATTCTGCTCCATGGACCAGGTGAATACCGTTCACATTACACACATTTTTCATTTAAAAATGTTTTGAAACATTTTGCCTGAAGGACTTTACACATCAAAGTCTGCTTACAACTTGGAATTTAATATTGCATACAGCAAATGATTTGGGGGGGGGGGGGGCGTTATAAAAATCACTGTGGCTGATAAATTGCCCTCAGTGCCATTGCTCAAGGCACTTATCTGTTCAGGTTGGAAAATAAAAACAATTTTTTTCTGGAAATGCATGTTTGAATCTCCCGTGCTGAATGGTTGGTTCATGCATTGTGGATAAAGTTGAGGCACAGGGGTATTGTTCCTGCAGTGCAATGAAGAAGCAACTGTCTAAGAAGTACCACCAACCTCCAACTCCCAGTACCTGATGCACTGGAATCTGCCAGATAAGACCCCAGCTTCCAAATATCCCCTGGAGACTATACAGCACGTAATACAGCAGTAATGATTGACGTGGCGGTCCGAAGCAACAGCAAGAAGAAGGAACACAAGAAGCTGGAGAAATACCAAGAGCTGAAGGTAGATATGGAAAGGATGTGTAAAGTGAAGGCAAGAGCTGTCCCAGTGATAATTGGGGTGCTTGGAGATATGACCTCCATGGTGTGTGAGTGGCTCCAGCAGATCCTGGGAGAAACATCAGAGATCTCAGTCCGGAAGGGCGCAGTCTTAGGAACAGCAAACGTATATGGAATCGGCAAGCTCCCAGGCCTCCGGTAGAGGACCAGAGCTTGAAGAAGGCAACTGCCCACAAAGGAATGGGCGAGGGTGGAGATTTTATATAAAGCAACCAGTAATGAGCAAAAAAAAACAAACCAAAACAATTTGCAAGACGTTGAGGTTTGAAGGTTGTCGGTACATCACTGTCCGTGTGGTAGTAATCTTGTAGCGATGAATGATCTGTTCTGATTACCAGGTTAAAACTCCACAAAGACCAAAGAACACTTCTTCATGAGTTCAAACAGTAATTTACAGGTTTTTCTCCTCAGATTTCTTTCTTTCTTCCCTTATTAGTAAAGGCACTGGATTGGATGGGTGCTTTATTTGATATGCAAAAACTGTCTCTCCCTTTTTCCCATTCTTTCCTTCATCGCAGCAGCTGCTCGCTGTCTTTGGCGATTAACAAAATCAAACTGAAAATATGTTTCAGATGAGATATTCTTTTCTAATAGTTGCCATTAAGCTTGTTATCTGTGACACCTGAGTGCTACATCTTTACAAAATTGAAAAACAATCTATTTTCCTCTAATCATTGCCATCTATCTTACACATGCCAGCTGCTATTTAAAAGGATGGATGGATGTGATGAAAGTACGCACACAACAAATTATGATAATGCTTCTGTTATTGATCCCAGATTGAGGGGGAGATTAAAGGCTGCCTCGACTTCCTGCGGACCGTGTATGGCGTTTTTGGCTTCACTTTCAAACTCAACCTCTCTACCAGACCGGAGAAGTTTCTGGGAGAACCGGAGATCTGGGACCAAGCTGAAAAGGTAATTGGAGGGTTTTGTGTTTTTCTCCTTATATCAGAAAATATGAACACCGCACACAGCGGCTCCCCTCAGAGAATTAAGATGCTGATGTGATATAATCTCGACGGCGACTCGAGCGCCACTCCACATACAGCAAATTGAAGTGTGAGATTTATAGATCCAGAGAAAATTTATGTTTTAATGAGGTTTTGTTTTTTTTTGTTTTTCTGTCAACCTGCCATCAGGTCTGAAGGATAAAAGCCTTTTCTTCTCTGGAGATTTCCTCCCCCTCATATATGTGCCACACTCGCTGTCTTGCGTGTGTTGTCTGAAAACCATCTTTATTTTCTTCTTCTTCTTTTCTTTTTCCCAGCTCTCATTTCCACAGCTTCTTTTTAAATTAATCACGAGCGAACAATAACGAGACAATGAGTTGAGCTAAACGATGACGACGGTTGAATGATTGCTGCTTTGAGGATTAGATGACGAATCCATCCTGGGACAGCTTGAAGGCTGCGAGATAATTCAGTAGAATCGGTATTACATGACAGTTGATAAAGGTGTCGCGTGCGTATTGCTGAGTATTGTCAAGAGCACTTGTGTATCAAAGACATACAAGTTGTTATTCTGGCAAGTCTTAACTGGCGGACTCCACGTGGATGACAAGGTGTTTTGTTGGCAGAGACAAAGCATGAGTTGAATTTTCTATCAGGGTGGGAGTTTTTTTGTTTATTTTATTTATTTATTTATTTTTTTCCTGTGGTGCTCATTTTCCACTGAATTTGACTTTGGAGTTATTTCACAAGATAAATACCATTTATTCTACCAGTGTGACAATTTTGCTGATGCCTTTTTTTGTTTTCACTCTTTTGTAAACTGCTGTCTGACATAATAGGTTGATGTTTTTTTGTCTTATCCCGTCTCCACTCCGGTGATGTATTTATTTATTTTCTCCCTTCTTCTTTCTCTGGTGCGGGATTGTCATCTTATTGTGCTGTTGGCTTCTGTCAAACTATTCTGGAGTTTTAATGCTCTGTGCTGCGTGTTCAAAAGGGTTTTCTTTCTGCGAACAAAAAGTACTCAGATTTTCTCACATTAAATGTTAGCTGATGACTCATTTTTGGCTTTGACAAAGAACCGAGAACTAAAGCAGCTTTCATACTTGAAGTTACAGGGATGGTACAAGACTAAGAGACCTTACTGGCTCTATTTTACTGTTTTGTTTTTCACTTTATGGTGGTTCGTGACCCTTGAAGAAGTTCATTTTTATTCTAGCCCTGGTTTCTGGTTTTTGTGGCTCAGTCTTGTTCTCAGCACCTCGATTTTCCATAAACCATTACTGTAAGTTTTTAAGTTAATTTTGAGATTCACTTCTCACAGCAGATATTAGACGCTTTCAGTCTCCTGAAAAGACATTAAAAATGTTTGTGCACACAGGTGATGTCACGCCACGGTGGCTGGATGGGAGATGGCTGCGTTCTTAACTCACCTCATTAATTCCCACAAACAACCATAAAATATTATTGAGGTGTTGAAATTGGCTCCGTATGTTGTAAAGGTCGAGCCGGACTTGTACAGCTGTGGTTAACTTCTCTATTTGCCTTCATGACGGTCAGCCTCATGTGGTAACAAACCGAAAACTGTTTTGTTTTTGTTGTATTTTCTGTAAACAGCAACTGGAGAACAGCTTGAATGAGTTTGGCGAGAAATGGGTTCTCAACCCAGGCGACGGAGCGTTCTACGGACCCAAGGTGAGCCGTGCACTGCAGCCCTGATGAAGTTCACCGGGGAATCAGCAGGAACGATACTGCTGATCATGTGTCTTTTTTGTGTCCAGATTGACATTCAGATCAAAGATGCCATTGGTCGATACCATCAGTGTGCCACCATACAGCTTGATTTCCAGCTGCCCATCCGCTTTAATCTCACCTTCGTCAGGTAAATGGTTTCCTGCTTTTCAGACAGGGTAGAGTGAAGTTGCAATATAAAGTGATTTAGAGGTTTTCATCTGATACAGAATTAAATAAATCATTATCCACTTTTTAATGAGACATTTTGATCTTATTGGATACTGGATTGAATTGTAATTTTAAGAGCTAGAAATATTTTTGGTCATGTGTCCAAAATACATGTCCTTATGGATGGCTCATGAATTAAAATGAGTTTTTTTTTATTTTGTTTTTTCTTTTATTTCTCCTTTACATGAGCCATAATTAAAATGTAGTATATTGTAGTAACTAAGAATTTTTGTTGTGTAAGAAATTGACATGCACTGAGGTGGGATTTTAATTGTCATTGATTTGAGCTGCCGTTAGTGATCGTTCACAAACCCTTTAAATGATTAGGAGAAAATCATTTTCTTTTAGTAAACAATACATCACCACTGAGTTAAAGCATCAGTTTAATATAACACCAGGATTATTATTTACTAGTAGATTTTATTGGTGACCGTGAGTTTATACGTAATCCGGGTCATCAGAGCTTAAAGCTTACTAACGAATTCCCACAACACTAAAATAATATCTACGTCCTGTTGTGATTTCAGCATCCTTTACATGAAAGCCATTAAAGAAGGATAAATAAAATGATTTTGAAATATCAACCAGCCCCAGTCTGAAAACTCTTCTAGTGTCCTCATGGGCTTTAAGAGTTTAAAAACTGTGCACACATTTATTTTTTTTTTTTTCAAAAAGATATTGTTGTCCCATTTTTTTCTTTTACTTCTCACTCTGTCGTTTTTAATTATTTTGTAGCCATGATGGCGATGACAAGAAGAGGCCCGTGATCATCCACCGAGCCATCCTGGGATCAGTTGAGAGGATGATCGCTATTCTGACTGAAAACTACGGCGGGAAATGGTTTGTAAACAATCAATTCAAATGGTTCATTCATCAAGTGCAGCCTTTTTTTCTGATATTTGTTTGTCTGTCGTTCCTAATGCGGTGTTGTGATGACTTCCAGATTTATTGCAGATGTATAGAAACAGTTTAGGAGTGTAGATATTTCCTAAACGTTCCTGGATACGGTGTTTTGGTCTGTTGTTCCAGAAACCACCTAAACACAGATGTACCCTGTTCTGTTTTAGGCCTCTTTGGCTTTCTCCTCGTCAAGTGATGGTCGTTCCCGTGGGTCCAACCTGTGAGGAGTACGCGGAGAAAGTAAGCACTGACCAATCTGCACCAGTACAGGCACAGATACTGCAGACAGGAAAGCTGTTTTTTTTTTTGGTGTCACAAAACTGTTAATTACGCTCATCTTTCCACACAATTCCATCGTCATGGCTTTAAATTAGGGAATTTTAATAGTGCGTTTAAAAAAAAAACTTCTAGTTCACTTTAACTCATCTCAAAGGAAAATTTGCTGTTAGAACATCGTTTCTCTTAACTTTGATCAGGATATTGGTTTCTTGGATCTGACTGGAGCAAATGACACAAGTTGCCATCAGGTCAGCCTCTCAGGTCTGCCACGTAACTGTCCTTTAATGTGTTTTGGGACATTTTCTGCCCTTTACTGCTATAAAAGCCCATCTTTAGAGCTGCAATGGCACATTGACAGATGTGAACACACTCAGGATGCATTAAGAGTTGATCACTCGGACCATATCCTGAGCCATTTATATGGTAAATCCATACAAGGTCACGCTGCAGGAACATCTAATCAGCTGTCATCACCTGCAGAAAAGAGTTCGGACTACAATTCTTTTAGGGTCTATATCCAGTAGATTAACCACAAAACCTTGTGTGGCTTATTTATACAGTACAGCCCCAAAGTTTGAATGTATTTATTTATACATTATATTTATATATTGTAATGTGGAGCATTAGACAAGGAAGGGATGATGCTGCAGAGACACTCAGCTGACAGAAACATACATTTATTTGCAGAAGTACATTTGTACTGCATGCAGATGGGATTTTGCTGTTTCAACCTTTTTATAACATGGAAATGTAGAGAAAGGTTGTGTATATTGTTTGAAATGCAGCTAGATTTAAAGCCTCACCAGAGGTGCACTCACAGAGCTGTCCATCAGAATTAAAACAACTAAACAGCTCAAATTAGTTCTGTCTCATTAAAAATGATGATAATTAACATTTTGCAGAAACTTTATGAAGAGACTTCAAATCACAAAGGGTCATCAGACAGCATTAGAGTTAGTTGTGGAGTTGTGAGTGTGCACGCATGTTCATACCAGGTGTAAATGAGGCTTTTCATCATTCAATTAAAAAAAAAAAAAAAGCCCTTTTGTAATACGTTTTATAATCTTGTTAGCCATGTTACTGGAGAAGGCAGCAGCTTCGTTTAGTTTGTTAGAGATTTGAAATGCATATGGTACAGTAGATGAAAAATAATTAATGAAATATTCTGTGGTTAATGTTGCAGGTAAGAGAAGAATTCCACTGCAGCGGATTCATGGCTGACGTGGATCTGGACCCCGGCTGCACTCTGAACAAAAAGATCAGAAACGCTCAGTTGGCACAGTACAACTTCATCTTGGGTCAGTGGCAACACACATCTTTACCTCCCGCTTGTTGATTTGTCTCCTTATCGCTGCTTCGCTGTCCATCTGAATATCGATCTGTTTCTCTGTCTCCTTTTTTTTTTTTTTTTTTTTTTTTTTTTGAACCTCCGTTTATTTTTTGCTTTTCTATTCAACCTGGAAAAGTGGTGGGAGAGAAGGAGAAGACGAGCAACACCGTGAATGTGCGCACCCGAGACAACAAAGTCCACGGCGAGCGCAGTGTGGAGGAGTGCATCGAGCGCCTCAAACAGCTCAAGACCTCCAGGAGTCGAAACGCAGAGGAGGAGTTCTGAGCTCAGGCAGCTTCTCAACGGTACCTACAATCACCTTTAAAAGGCCACGAGGCTCAGCTTTTGGATCAGGGATATAAAATCTCGCAAAAACTGACAAGTTGTGCTTTTTTGCTGAATTTTTTGGTGTCTTCCATTACTTTTTTTTTTTTTTTTTTTTTTGTAACTGTTTTTTGTTATCAAATGCCAAGGTAGCAGTTTTCCATGCAATGAAGTAAAATTTTCTGTCCTTCTCATCTTGACTGTACTGTGATGAAGTCTTCGAACAGTTTTACAAAGAAATGTCTGTTAAAGAATAAACCAAACCTTAGAGCCTGAGTCAAAACTGTTTGTGTGTAACAAACCGATCCGAATAGAGGGAGAATGGCTGGTACCACTGTCTGAACAATTTCTGTCCAACATTTATGTGGGGCTGTTGTATGTGGGAAGAAGTTTTGATAATTAAACAATGCAACCCTGATGAACGTGTTATACTTTGTGTGAGACGAGATAAAGTGAAGTGCAATGCTTCTTTGAAGAAAACGGAGGTAACTGGTTCTGAGAGTCACAGAGGTCTCTCGATTCCTCCATGGTACTAGAAGATCTACGTCACCTGGAATAGGAGTATTATAGGAGTATTATAGGAGCCAGTCCTGGGAACAGTCCGTTATCCGTTGGGAGCAGCTGGGCTCACCTTCAGCAGGGTCCATAGGAGACTGAATGATCTTTTTCTCCTCAGGGGGTAATAATAGAATTTGAGTCATAATTGTTAACTATGCAAATCTGCAGATCTTTTAAAAATACAAATGCGCAACAAAAATGTGGGAATAAATGAAATAATGGTAATAGACTAGACAGTCAATGACAGTTGATAGCAGAATATGAGAACCGCACACAGAAATACAAGTACAAAAGTATCCAGAAAGGTTTTTCCAACTATATAAAAATGATTTAACCCTTTAATACATGACATATGAAATTTCACAAAAACATTCTTTTAATTTGAAGTGTTTATATGTTGGAATCAAAACACTTCAGATTATGTATTAAAACAAGTTCCTAATTATTTTGTTTATCATTATGAATACGAACAATAGTCTCAGAAATTCATGTACCAGATATGATACATCTGGCATTAAAGATAAGCTCACAATAGTGCAGGTAACCAGCTTTAATAATTGTGCACCCAACTCTTTATTCCAACCACTAGTTGGAGCTCTAGCGGGGGTTTCCCAGACAAAACAGGTAAACAATGCGCCATGTGTTGAGCGGCTGCTATGAGGGGGGAAAACACAAAATACATTAAGTAAAATAACCTAAGACACTCTTAACTGCTCCATTTATATAGCCACACTTCCTTTACACTCAACTTGTTTTCTTTTTTGTTTTTTTTTTCCTTTATAATTATTTGTGTAGTAATTTACAGAGAATTTGACCCTCTTTTCTGCCATAAAGACTGGCAGTAACCACTTCATGTTATGTTTGGAAATGTGACCTGCTTATATTTTGCAACTTCTATTAATCTAATTAATTTGACAGAGGCACTAAATGTTAAGTTGGAGTTGAAAGTGGTGCAGAACAAGCAGAAAGCTCATTATTCTGCATACAGGCCAACAAAGGCATTTAGTTTGGCTGCACCAAAAGATATAAATGATTATTATATGCAAGGCCGTCAGTTATTTTGGCTAATTCGTAGTTTTCAGCGCCAAAGAAACGTCTTGCAGACTGACTGTGTAACTTAAAGGAGTCCATTATTATTTGCATGCAGATCATTTACCCCAAAAAAGGTAAAACATTGACAATAACCTCTTTGTTCCACCCAAATACCATTTTAACCCTTAAACTCTTTATTAAAACATTGCATGACATATATAAATATTTAATATGTGGGTTTGCTTCCCCGAGGTAATAAGTGAGCATAGATTTCACGCCTAGAAAAGACAGGGAGAAAAGGAGTGATATAGGCAGGTATGGACTACAGCATGTAGTGCAAACACACCTCTTATCAAATATGACCACAAGGGGGAACAACTTGACCAGAATCTTCTATGGGGGAAACTAGGGAATAGTGCTGCAGTCAGTGGAGTGTGGGAGAGAAAAACATTTTGATAAGGGGTTAATGAAAAAAGTCAATGGAGTAGGAGAGTGTCAACAGACAGAGCGAGACAGCCTGAATCCTCTGGAGATTCGACTCTGCTGTTAACTCTCAGCCTCTTCCTGAATCCTCACTCGCTCTTGTTCTGCTGGATCTTTCATGCATGCCTGATTGGGGACCTGGCCACGAAGGGTCACAATGCTTCGCTGAACTGAGCAAACTTCTTTCTCATGCAACACATGTGTTTCAAAGAAATGATTCACACGTTTCACACTGCGGCCCTTTATCCAGGCGGTCCTGACGCAAGAACCTCTAAAAGGGAGTTGTCTTTTTATCACAACACATACAGGTATTTGGGGGCTTTCACATCAGCAATTTGATATTATTTGTGCATATTTTATAATTTGCTAAGTATTTGTAACAAAAAAAAAACAAAAAAAAAAAAAAAACAGTTTTTAGCAGCCTTCCATATTAATATTTCTTTGGAAAGCTCAAGCCAAAGATAAACTAGTTTTGTCCAAGACAACAAATTAAGCATTTTTCCCCCACGCTAAACTTTTCTTTTAAACCTCATCATTATGCATGCTGAATATTCCCTTTTCCATCTTTCTTTTTTTCCTGCAGTAACACCGTGTATCCAACGTTCCAACTTCCAGGTTGAAGCCAACAACTGCAGTTCTTCAACCGACCACCGGGGGCTCCAAAAACGAGTCACTCTCCTCTGACACTTCATGGTAAAATGAAGCAGAAATACACACTGCCTTGTTTAAAAAGATGGTTTTGGTCTACATAGATGATGTACACATCCATGACAATGGTACAGGTGGTGAATTCAAGTAAAATTATATAAAGCAACAAATGTATGTATAATTAGGGGTGTGGTCTTAATTGGCAAATGGCTAGCTGTCATGACTTGTGCTGCTTCGCACTTTATCAACTTCTGAGCTGGCTTCAGAGTGGCGAATAAAGACCCAGGACAGACACAGCATAGTCTTTCATATTTTAAAGAAAATACATTTAGGTAATTTTACTAATGGACCACCGTGACTGGCTGTGGATTGACCTGGAAGAGTCTGAAAACTCACTAAATATAACAACGTTGCACGACTCACAGCAGTTTGTCCAGTTCTTCTTGTACAGTCTTTGAGTACAACTTTGTTTTTCTGTTTATTTTCCTTAGTCACCAAGACAACTGTGAGCAGCTGCAGTTGTGTTCTTAGCGTCTATGATGGTGGTAAAAGTTTTTAGTTTTTTTTTTCCTCTCCATGTATTTTGTTCGCTTTACATTGACAGTCCAAACCTAAAAAAATCGTCTGTGTGATATGCTCATGTTCCTACCTACTTCCCGCCCTTTCATCCTGGAGTCATGCTGCTTCTGGGCCAAGCTAATGCATATTTCACCGCTTACCAACCATTAGATTCTCCAGAATACTTCTGTGTCTCTGGAAAAATGCCTGTCACCCTACCACACACACACACACACACACACACACACACACACACACACACACACACACACACACACACACACAGACACACACACACACACACACACACACACACACACACACACACACACACACACACACACACACACAGACACACACACACACACACACACACACACACACACACACACACCTCCTCCTGCACCATCACCCCTCTGCATAAATGAAACGAAACCCCAAATTATGGTCAGCCGCTCATGAAGTTAGTTTTGCTTGGGAAAACCAATGCTGCCAGCTTTAATATCATAATGTTACCAAATTATATGCTTCTAATTAGGAACCGTTTGATCACACTTTCTGGCTGCTGGAAAGTTAGCGTGTGACCTTCACAGGCCTTTTATTCTCATCTCAAAAATATGACCCCTGTTTCGAAACCTCGCATAAATGAAGGAAACCACTTTACACCAAGGAGAGGCCTTCGCCACCAGTTCCACCCTGCATGTAGCCAACTGCTACAATTCACTGTGGATGGCGTGATGTAGGTCTGGAAGATATACAAACTTGAAGCAGCTGCAGAAGATGGCAAACTCAGGGGCAGTAAGTAACCTGGGGTTAATTAGTACTATGGTTGTATACACAGAGGAACCTTTGCAATTTTTAGCTCAACGGGTCGCCCTATAGGCATGGAGATGCATGGAGACGCAGGAGCACATGTCACAGGAACAAGCCCAAACTGTAACAAGATTGCAACATTTTCTGTAAATTTGACTTGGTTGTAGACGTTAAAGTCAGCTTTGGTTGCCTCTGCCATAAAGTCCACTGTTAGTTTTAATTTGCAGACACTGTTGACCACCGCTGTTGTGGTGGGACATAAACCCTTAACATGATGGGCAGTTGTTGTGAGATACAACAAAGTCGGCTGATTTTTGCTGATTGTAGGGATGAGAGAACATGAGATTTATACAACGCTGACCAAAAGTAAAAGTTTCATGAAATTATGCCTTGGATCGATTTCGTTAGCAGATGTTTCTTTGTCTGACAGAGTTAATGCTTAAATTTTGACAAAAGTTACTCGAGTACTTGAATTTTAATGACAAGTCAGCATAATTGATAAAGTCAGCTATGAAAATGTGTCTAATTTTGGCATTGATTTATTGTATCACAGACAATCTCAGGTCTTTCCAGCTCAGTGGTGAATAAAGTTTTAATCCCAATGCAGTAATTTTCACTGTCTGCCATGAAGACTGACACTAGGCCACTAAAAAAGGTCACAATTAGGATGACAGCAAAATGGAATGAGGATACAGATACTCAGGGCATAAAAAAAAGACTAGACAGCATTCTTAACGTAACGTATTACAGAAAGTAATCAAATTAAATACCAAAATAATCATAAACTGTAGCCCTGTTAACTGTTGAAACAATCTAGAAATATGTTCATGCAAAGACTTCCATACTAAATAGTTTGGACACAATTTCAATTATTTTAAGGAAATACAAGTAAGAAAGGGGTTACCACCAACTTTAAGAGATGGTCTTCATCACGGTGATGTCACCCACTGGTTTTGTAGATTACTTTTTTTAACCTCAATCCCAACATTTGCTTTTTCACCAGTACTTTCAAGTAACCAGAATTAATTCTATCTGTATTTAATTATTCAGTAGTTTCATGTTCAAACTACAAAAGTCCCTTTTTTGGATGCTTTCATTCACAGTAATTTGAAAAGTTCTCGGCACCTTGTGGAAACCAATTTTGTTGATGACTTTTGAGTGAGAGTTATTTGTATATTTCTAACAAAAATGTGAATTTGTTAAACTGCAGTATCAAAGACATGGAGGATTGAGGAATGAGAAAAGCCGACAGTTAATGGCCCAGATCATACTTGATTGACTGAAAATAATGTGCAAAGTTAATAATATGATATCAAAATATTCAAGATTACAAAATGGGCATACCACAAGGTTCCATTTTAGGACCAGCACGTTTTTCCTTATCTATACATTTTAACACATCTCATTACAATTTGCAGAGTTATTAAGCAGACAAAGAGTAGAGGATTTCACAGTTCAAGAACCATGTGTCACAATCAGAAGCAAACATGTGATGACTTCTGAAGTTTTTAATGATCAAAGGGAAATCTAAAAAAAAATTTGAGTTTGAATATCTGGACATCAATTTGGTTGTCTAAATAACATTTGAGGTTGTTATTGTAAAATATCAACAAAAAAAATAAACCCAATCTTAACAGCACCTGTTGAATGAAATCATATTTGCTTGTAAAACTATTCAGTTATATGTCAATGCTACAGTTAAACATTGTTTTAACTGTGTAATGATTTGTAATGTTCAGTCTCGACGCCTGTTTAACAAACAAGATTTGAAAATTATGGATGAAAAGCCAATAAAGTGGCTCTAATTAAAAATACAGGAGGGAGAAGTATTTAATTAATAAAATATATTCTTAAACATGGCACAAGAGCTAGTTGGCCAAATAATTTCAAAATTGAACAGGAGTGGAATATAAAGAGTAAAATTGAACTGAAACTGATCCGAAGTGACATGTGTGGGCTTTCACATTTGAAGAGTGATGCATATATATTTAATTAGCCATGTGATCATCAGATTTTTTTTTTGCATGTTTTTGCCGATAAACCCATGCAAAACAACTCGGTACATAGTACAGAATTTCCGTACCGTCCACCTTCATTTCTTGTTGAGATACGCTCAGAGCAGCGTTCCAGTTTCACTCTAGTATCCTCATTACAACCAAGCAAAAACCCATTACTCTGCTCTGCCCACAGGGAATAACACTTTTTTCTTCATCAAGCAGCAAAGAAGAGCTATTACCCACAGTTTCCATTCCTTTGTACTGTACTGAACCTGATGCTAAATAACTCACCATTCACTTAACTGACTTAATTTTCAACAGATTTTCCTCTTAAAAATATCCTCTACTTAAGCCAATGAGCCCACATGAGCATTACAGCAATACTTATGCAGTTTTAGTTTTTTTTTTTGAGGGGGGAGTGTTAATGCTGTTGTCAATACAGTTGCCTTTAATGATTCTGTGCAAGTAACATGCAAGTAACCGGCTGTTTCACATGTGAATTCCTCCTTTCTCACTTTGCTTTAAACAAAACACAGCCTCTTCCTTATATGCGGCCAGCCAGATGTTTAGGCTGGAAGATCTCTGCAGAGGAGGCCTCAGCGGTCTGCATGGTTGTTATTTATCTTAATTCTATTTTTTTTTTAACAGCTATTTTTTTCCTTCTTTCTGCTCACAGGGGTGGTTTACTTTAGCCCCAAAGTAGGAGGTGCAAAAGCACAGGCTTTGCCAGCATACCCACAATTCACTGATGGCTGACGGAGCTGATGAAGTTGAAGCTGACAGCTGCATAAATCACCAGCTCGTGGTGCTAATAGGTGGCAGTAAAATCAAACGGAGACCACCCATGTTGCGAAGAAGGAATAGTAGCATCAAGTCATATCCACCGTGCAGTACTGTACAGCCATCCGAAACACTTAACCCCCCCTTTGGCCGCCCAGGCTGTTCCAGCACGTCCAAGGAGCTCTCTAAGCAACACAGGAAAGGCCCGTCTGGCATCCGCAGTGCAGTGATTCATATTTGGCACTTTCATAAAGGTTCCAAGCTGCTGGAGTTTTTGGGGCCTATTGTCGAACGTTTCATTCTCAATCGCCCTTTTGGAAAAACCTATAAACATTTCAAGGCCAATCACCGAACAGGAGCCTGTGCTTTTTCTTCTTTCATATAAAAACCCCAACTGCATTGCCCAATGCAGTTGGGTTTTTTTTTTCGCTCTTCACAGTGAGGAGAAGGGGCTGCACTCTCTCCATTACCCAGATTTTTTTAAATGTGCTTGCATGAATGGAAAAGTACTTGAGATCATTCAGAAGAGCTGCTGAGAGGTGTGAAGGAGGGTGGTTGCATGGCCTCTTTGTGAAAACAGGAGATAAAACACAAGGAAAACATAAGGGGGGGGGGGGGGTGGACCCTAACTGAACAAAGCAGAGCAAATTCACTATCAGGGAGACTCTTGAGTGTAGCACGGCAAAACTTTACCATGGGTGAACGGACTAAATGCAAAGCCCCAAACCCCCTGATTTCTTGGACATTTCAATCTTTATTCTGTCCCCTCGAGTCTGACGAAGATCACAAATCAACCCAGAATATAAAAAAATTAATAATGTTCTTGTAAGATTTCATAGCTCTCACATAGAGCACTTGATTCTGCATTGTAGGCTCCAAGAGCTGTGAATAAAACTGATCCCATAACCGTTTGAAAGGTTATGTGCATGCTTCAAATAAATATATAAAATAAAAAACAAATATATTAGCTCGTTGCTTGGTCCTGGCGAATTTTATTAACAAATTAATTTTGCACTATTTATTAAAACATTTCTCCATAGCAAATGAGACATTTTCATGTTATGTGGTACTTTTTAATGAATGTAGCAGATTTAGGTGTGCTGAAACACTTCAGAAAAGAACCAGTGAAGGAGGAAAATGGATTTGGATTTGTACGCATAAGTAACTGCCTGTTGACACCATTGGACAGATAAACAGCCAATCAGAAAAACAAGGCATGTGACGAAGGGAGAGCGACAGCCACACTGGAATCAGCCAATCATATCCAAACGCGAGCAGAAAAGGGGAAACTCCAGTGAATGTTGTCTGTCCCTTGATGTCCCTGTATGAGCCATCAAATAACACCCACTTGCTGTGATTGGTTTGGTACACTATGTACCAGTGGAAATAAGTGAAATAAGTTTTTTTAATTCATGTCACTTTATATTAAACATTAAACACTGTGATTTGTTCAGGCATCAGGGTTTTAAAATTATGACAGGTGCTTCTCTCCAAGAAATGAGTTTGTCTTCAATTAAGCTTTTTGCAACATGAATGTCATGTTATTATAATCAAGACACACAACTATGTCTTTAAAAATACTGATATTCTTACAGAAAATTAAGCATGTCAATAATTTAGTTAAATCTGAAGAAGTGTTTTACTTTTAGGTTTAAAAAAAAGCTTTTTATAAATGAGCGTAAAAGGTTTGAATGGGTTAATCATTAGGAAACTAGCTACTCCAAAAACCAAATTTAATTTTCTTTTAAATTTTGTAATTTTCTGAGGCTTTGGAACAAAATACTTAGATAGATAGACTACTCAACAAAAAAAACAAACTGGCAGATTGATCAATAATAGAAATAATTTTTTATTCACTAATCCTAAACCCCTGAAGACAGCAATTTTAACTATAAACTGATGAGAAAAGGAAAATAATGCAATGTTAATGCTCCAGCTCCATAACAACTCTTTATTTCTGTCATTATGTACAGATCACTTCTTCTCTGCAGAAGCATGTGTTAACAGGTGTGATATTTCACATGGGGCCCTCAAACCAAACAACACACACACACAACAGCCAAGGCTGATCGATTTGAACGAGTCTGCAGACGCCTGGCAGCTCTCTCTTGGTCCCACCATCTGTGCCTAACGGTTCTGTTCCAGTCCAAAATGATTAACTTGCCTTTTTAAGCTCAGAAAGTTGCGCTCATCGGAAACTGTGGTCCAACAGAGGCAACAGTTTACAGTACGATGCCATCTTTTCAAGTCGTACTAGTTTGGAGGGTGTGTTTTATGACTTATAAAGTTGTGAGTGTTTATGGCAGCTACCTGTGCTCCAGTCTCACTGTCTGACCAGCTCAGTCTGATAATGGTAAGTCTGCTATGATGTTTACACCACTGGTCAATGCCATTTATGAGTCTCAGAACCCGCCTCTGTAAGAGTGTGCTACATAATTAAAAAAATAAATTATTAAACAGACCCACCAGGTGTGTGCATGAAAAACAATTTGTGGTTTACTTGTGTCTTTACATAAATATAAAACCTCTTCATGTTCCGATAGCTGAAATTGAAGACTTCAGTATTTATGTTTGATGGTGAATTTCTGAGAATAAGTAGCAGTTTGTGGTGCGTGTGCAGTCAGTGGTCAGACTGTTCACACAGAGCAGAGACCAAGCCATGACTGTTAGTCTGACCAATGACCACAGCCAAGAGGGAAAAGTGGTAACTGCCGGCTACCTACCAGAAAGTATCTGCATATTTGTGTTTCTGCACATACTGATACATAGTTCAATTGTCTAGAATGGATAACGCGTAACATTCACAAGTAAATCTGTTCTTGACACTTTCTTTCTGTGGTTTATTGTTGAGCACCTGTTACAGTTGATGAACTTAAAGGTAGGGTAAGGGATTTCTGCACCTCCTCCCTGCCTCTGCCACATGGCCCATGGTGAACTCCCCCAGGCCTCTGCCCTAGTTCATGTGCACAAGCACAAACCCTTCCCCAGTCCGTGATTGGCTGGAGCAGCGCTTGAAACAGTTTGTGCGGTGGATTGCTCCCACTCTGTTTCCAGTTCAGAGATCCAGGGCTGTGTACGTAGACCAGGATCTGTTACAGTGTACTCAGGAGATGGCATTTAGCACTACACTTGGTGGCTTTTGATGTGGATTCTTGGCCAACTGATTAATCAATATAAAGTCATGTTTTAGCTATATAACTTAACAGCTTTTGGGTTGGAACTATTTCAATATTTTTAGCACCAAAACACAATAAAGTAAAGGAAAAAAGATTGCATACTCCGGGCTGGATGCAATTTCAGCTTTATTACTTCCAGGGATTGGGGATAATGAATAATACCTACATGTTTTTATGTAATTAAGTTTAATTTTGATTGGATAAATGAGATTAATAAAATACAAAATGATGCATTATAGTTAGTGGATGGATTTCTGCATGCATGATTGAACCACTTCTTCAAAATACTGTAACACATTTTACACTACAGTTTGTTCATACCCATCCACCCCTCTAGTTTGGGCATGTGTACGTAGTTTGGTATATGTATACAAATTCCCCTCATGCGGACATGAAACACTAGACAGACACAAAAAAGAATTCAAATCATGTCTATAAAATCCATGTTTTCCACAGGAACATTTTCTTAGGAAATTCAGTATATTTAGGCAGACATAATAGGGGAATACAACTATGTCAATGCTCAGTTCTCCAACGTGAAAGAATGAGGTAGTGGAACAAAAACACAACTGCAAATACACAACTGTTGGCAGTAACTTGCTCGTGGTGACGCACTTACAGTAGTTTATTGTTTTGTTGTTTGCACTCAGGCGACATTGCTGTTGACAGAATCGGGCCTGTGACACAACTGTATTTTGTGTTTGTATTTTGAAACAAATATCAATTTGCTATGTTTAAATAATTAATTCATATGCCACCTTTAAATGGATGTTTGCAGTCAGCTGCACGCTTCACCCTAACAGTGTTTGAAGGGATGTCCCACCCAGGGGTGACATCATTCCATGAAGAAATGTGACTTCACTAAGCGCACTGCACGGCAAACCGACTGCAAGCCTTTTTTTTTTAATGTTGTCACTGGGTAGATGACTAAATTCGTAAGCGCCAAACAAAAGGCGCCTTTGTCCCCCGATCCGCATCTGTCCGAAATCAGCTCCTCTAATTACCGAGGTTAGCCTCTGCAATTTACAGCGTAAATATTAAACTGTCAAACTCTGTGAGTTGTCAAGATGTTCCAGTGTGAGTCACCAACTACTGAGGTCGAAGGAAAACAACCCTCTCTCTCTTTTACAGGCTGGGCCAGACAACAAGCCAAAAAAAGCACCTTAAAATTCACTTCACTGTGAGTGTAAAAGTGATGTCTTCTCATTAAACGCCTAAGAAAGCTAATAAGGCTGTTTTCAAAGTTTGTCACACTCATAAAGATTATGTGCATGAGAACCGCTAAATAAGGGGATTAAAAATCCTCTTCTGCTGTATTCACCTCTCTTGATCCCAAACACCTCTGGGTAATCTTCTGTTGAAAAGTGAATCTGCAGAAGTTTGCAAGAACAGAGACGTTTCCTTGCAGCCGTCTCAGATGGAGCACACCTCCGCCCTTAATCATTTTCCAGACAAAGCCTGGGATTGCATCTGAGGAAATGTTCTGCCTGCAAATCTATCACCGATGATCTTTTCAGATGTTGACGATACCTTGAAAAAGAGGAATACAGCTGCACTGATGGGCATAAAACCTAAACAAACTATGCTGACAAGACGAAGAGCTCTGCAAACAGAAGATTAGAGGGGAGATGAAAGAAAGAGGAAGCTGGTTCAGTCAGATGTTGCCAGCAGTCTGTGGCTTTTTGGCTACTGTAACTCACACAGTTTGAAACCTGAAATAGGTTGAATATACACCCTGAAAACCATAAATTAACCTCTCATTAATTTAGTGAACCTTTTTACAATATTTAGAGTAATAAAAGTACAAAACTGTACGTAGGTTTAGTTGTTCAAAGAAGCTTTTGGTGAGAACTATGAAGAAGCTCATGTTTCATTTCCGCATTCCTAAGTTTAAAAAGGCTTTGTTGCCATGGCTGCAAGAATCAACATGTAGACCTATGTCAGGCTTTAAAAACAATAGCTTAATGTTGTTTAGAAATCTTAGTGGTTAATTACTACGTTTATGAACACGGCCCATATGCGCTGCCCTTCTGGGTCCAAATTATTTGGCACAAAAATGGTTTTAATTGGTCCAATACAGTTTGAGAACACTTAAACCAGCTGTTGGTGGAAAGTCATCGGCTGAACTTGAACACAATTCATTTTCCCAGCTGTTTTCACCTCCATCCATCTTCACATGATGAGTTGTTTACCCGTGTAGAGCTGCCGATTACCTTTTAACCCTTTAATGTCTGACATATGAAATAATACCTAAAAAAATACTTTTTTTATTTGAAGTGTTGATTATATTTAAAATGGAAAACACTTCCAATTGTGTATTTAACAATTACTAAATAATTATTTTTCTTATCATTATGAATGCATTAGTTAAGTTTATGTATTTTTAATTTAGTTGTGTATAATTTTTATAATTTTTTGGTGTGTATAAATATTTTTTCTATTTTGATTATGGAGGAAGTTCAGAGGTCTCACAAAATTTATATATGAAATGTGATACATTTGGCATTTTAGGGGTTACTACTCCAAATGTAGTGGAAAACCAGATAATATCATATGACTGCAAGTTTTCGGTTTTTTGAAAATTGGTAATACCATGAGCACCAAGCAGTCACCAGTCAGCAGAATTGTTGTTTTGTTTTTTTAATCTCTCCTCTGGCAGAGGTTGAACGTATGGCTTTTCAGGACAGCCCTGATGTCGACTCTCACTGCAGCTACAGTCGTCAACATGCTCTTCAAAGTGCTCAAATGGCTAAAAATAATTTCTACAAAAGTAAAAATGCCTTGTTTCAAGAAAATTAGTCTTGCTTTTTATCTAGTTGCTCAAGTTGACTAGATTTAGGAATATATAGTTTACTTCTCGAGGGCCTGTTTTTGCAGTGCACATGTCTCTGCTTCTTGATGACAGTCCTTCAATCTACAAAGTAATACGTGGTGGCTGGCACCTGTTTGGTGTAACTAGATATTCACATATCTAACAAGAATCCCATAAACATCACAGATCTTGTCTAAGTGTACTTAGAAATGTTGATGCCGTTGTGAAGGCAAAGCGGTGGTTATAGCAAATATCAGTTTAATTGAGATATTTCTTGTTTTTGCTCACTTTGCTCATTTTTTTTTAGTTCAGCTTTCTTGCTGAACATTTGACTGATTCCAAAAATGTTGTTGTTAAACATCTGGTGTGTACGTTCATTTAAAGGTTAGTCTTGATTAGTACAACTAATAAAATATACAGATAACTGCTTCAAATAAGAATACAAAATCACATGTATATAGCAAGGAAAGGCAAGTTTATTTGTATAGCACATGTACAAGACTATTCAAAGTGCTTTACATAAAAAGATCTTAAAAAATGCATTAAAAGTAAAATAGTTTAAAAGCAGAAAAGACAAACAGACAAACATAAGTTAAAAAGAATACATCAAATGATAAAATCAGAACGCTGCCTCACCGTGTTTGGATCTAACTCTGGGTTCAGAAAGACGACCTGAGGGTTCTGGTGGGTTCATACTGACCAGGACATCAGAGATGTGTTTTGGCCTGAGAATGTTCAGATTTATAAACCAATTACCTAAAGACACAAAGTAGACCCTCCCTTTTATAAAGGACTCCAACCAGGTGCTGTGACAAAAGTCCCACCAAGTTCTTCAACAGTCCATCGAGATGTTCTGGTCGACCGTGTTGAATGCAGCACTGAGATCCAGCAATACTGAAATGTTGCCACTGACCGTATTAAGGACCTTTACTAGAGCTGTGTTGTGGTCGGAAAAAACAGTCAGGAGGTTGTACAGCTGTTTAAAAACAGCTTTTTCTATGATTTTACTAAGAACGGGAGGTTTGATTCGGGCCTATAGCTGTTCATAAGTGACCTGCCGAGACTATTCTTTTTTAAAAGTGGCTTAATGACGGCTGTTTTTAGACACTGAGGGAAAATACCTGAAAGCAGAGACGTGTTTACAATGTCTAGCAGATCTGAGGCCATACGACGTGCAACACTTTTTAAAAAACCCTGTTGACAGAGTATCCAGGCAGCAAGTGGTGGAATTCAGCTGATGTTTGATGTCACCCAGGTTCTTATGAGTGATTGGACAAAATCGTGTCATGGTTTCTCTCATGAACCCTTTGAGTTCTTTAAAAGATTTATTTTCTCCTGAAAGCAGCTAATGAACCCAACTGACAGAGGGTCTTGTGACCATACGGAAACTGCAGGACTTGGCAGAAAAACTTCTGCATATATTACAGGCAATTTGGCATTAATGGCGTTGTGTCCAGTTATACATCTCAAAAACAAAACGGAGCCTCATTCATGTAGAAAACTAGTACATTTGATGGACTGTCTTTGTATTATTTTGGGGGCCTATTGCGCCTGATGCTGTTACAGCACTAAACATCTATGAAAAATGCAACTGCAGGATAATAATATAAGATAAACTGAATTTTGCTTGATTTTAAGTGTGAAGGGCTTTTTGTGACACCGTGTGAGCTCGCTCTTCCCATGACTTAGGACACACAGTGGGATCACCTGATTACTCCTCCTCCTCACTGAGGCGACAAAAGCGCATTTTGTGTTGTTTGGTTAGTTTCGCTGTAACCCCCCACATCCACTGGTCCATCACACAAAAGCCAAACACAAACGAACAAACACTGTCAGCCAGAGTCGGTTGCTAAACAACCAAGGTAGGCATCCTTGCAGATGAGCAGCACTGCCCTGGGTTTTAAGGACCCCTGACTGTGCCATGGGCTGACCATGCCCTGCCTGCAGAGAAGTGTGACAGGCGGACCTGACAACTCCGCTGCCATGCCCAAGGACACGCTGTCACCGCGGCATAATAGGAGCCGACCAAGTGGCCCCTGGCGTCACAAAACACCACGGCCCCCACCGAACGATTAGAAAGAACTTTTCAACAAAAAGGGGCCAACAAAAGATCCATGTTAAATTAGGCATTTAATTCAACACTCGGTCACAAGGGCAAAGTAATCAGAGGGGGAACTGTAAAAACATATTAAGAGGACAAGAAGAGACGTAGTGTCAGATAAACTGTCAGAGGTGACTTCGCTTTTATGAAGAGAAACACAAAGAACTGAGGAGTTGAATAAAAGAGAATAATAGACAAAAGACAATTAAGTCTTTTATCTATTAATCTCAAACAAATCACCAAACCCGAGCTGAACTCTTCACTAAAACCAAAGCTATGAGAAGTATAATTGAATTTGTCACGCATCTTGGGCTTAAAATTCCTCTGAGCAGATGAGAATGTGAGGTAGGTTTTTATAATTACGGACTCCTGGTGCTGCTCCTGCTGCTCCCGGGGCCGGTGCAGCTTGTGGACGTAAAAAATGTGAAAACAACAGAGCAGGCCACTGTTCAAGACAATGCAACTGGATAAAACTGGAGAGCCTCAGAGCCTCAGAGCCTCGGAGCCTGAACGAGAGGGTAAGAAGCTGCAGTTGCAGAATGATTCCGTGTCTGATAACCTGTTGAAACTTGTAGACGGCAGAAGTGTGTCGCATTACTCAGTGACACTCATCAGCACGCGAGTATACCACTCTGTGCTGCACCGCCAGGCGAAACGCCTCTGCAGAGCGTGATATACATTTAAAAACTGACATCAGTGGAGTCATCTGACATGCACCCGTTTCCTCTGTTCACACTTTTACAGCCCTAGCGTTGAAAACTTTGAATTTGGAGTTGCTGTTGCTTTATGATTTAATTACAAGTCTAAACCTCTGAGGTATTATGAGGGGGTGAAAGGAGGGCTGCTCCTGCAGCGCTTGTTTAGCGGAGGATAATTACAATGGAGGGAAAACCTTGTCAGAGTCAGAGGATTTCTGTCTGATTTATTCAAGAGTGAAAGGACTGCTTGTAAGCTTTAAATAAATTCTAATTACAGAAAGATGTTTAACACAAGGGACCCCTCCTCCTCCTCCTCCTCCTCCTTTCCCCTCAAGCCCTGATGTGTTGGGAACTTTGATTAGATTACCAAAAAAAAAAAAAAAAAAAAAAAAAATAGGGACTACTGAGAAGCAACAGGAGTGCACAAGCTCGCACAAAATGCCTCATTTTCAGTTGAAGAGCCACACATCCAACTGCAGCCCAGCAGCTTCCTGACATAGCAGTATGTAGATTACTCAACAAAGCAGTGATTCTGTATTTTTTTAAAATTTATTGGTCGCACTGAAAAAAAAGTAGGCGTGAAAAAGATGAAACTGTAATGCCAGTTTGGAATGCATGTTTCCTAGTTTCCTATATCCTTTGGCAAAACAGCCTCCTGCCCTCATGTCCCACTTGTCAAGTCATGTTGTGGTATTTATAGATTTGATTTTCCAGCCTTCGTTCTACTGTATTTTATACTCTCTAAACCACATTTGTCTGTGTGTGTGTGTGTGTGTATGTGCTGCTTTAATGCTCTGATTTATTTTTGCAGTGGCAGTTAATGTCCTGATGACTGCATAAATCACCTTTATATGTAACTGCATATGCATGAAGAACATGAACACTAATAATGGTAAATGTGTAAAAGTGCTGACGTCTGATGACAATAAATGATGAGAACCTCATTACGGTCTCCATGTAAGTGGAATGTAAACTTGTTTCTATTCAGCCACTTTACATTCCTTCTGGAAACCAGGTTTTTGTTTGGAAAGCATGAAAAATAGTTTCTTAAAACACTTTTTTGGACATCCCCGGCTCTCTGTGCATGTGTGTTCTGAGAAATGGGCCTGTAAAAGTTGTAAATGAGCAAAAACGGGTGTCTGTAGTGTTAAGAGGACAGATCCGTCTTCAGAATTTGATATTTTCCCTGCAAAGAGGAAAACTGCCACACTGTACAGGCAGATGGCTGGACAAGGATGCGTGAGATGAATGCAAAGAAGGAGGGACATACATCTAATAATGACTACCTACATGTGTTTCATTCTTCTCTCTTCTATGTTTCTGTTCAACTGACCCACTTGTGTGGATCTAAAAGGTAAAAGTTTGGATGCCAGCACGATCAATCTCTTTGTACTGTACAACAAACTTACATGTCAACGTTTCCTTTTTCTGAGCTCACTGAATTAATGACTTTATGGTTGAAGAGTTTAAAAATATATGTCTTAAAAAGACAACCTTATTTTCCCTGTTCAGCCGGGGTTTGAAACACAAGTGCTGCACAAGTTGAAGCCTGCTGCTTGATTTCGGGCCCTGAAGGAGAGACAAGAAGGATTACTGAAATGACGGAAAAGGAAAGTAAAAATGACTACATAGCTCAATTCTGCTGAATATTCAACTGTCAGTTGTCCCAGACCTTATGATATTGATACTTGTCATACAAATTAATTATCATTCAGTTTTTTCATCACAAAAAAAAGGATTTGATCTTCTATATTCAGCTGTGTCAAACAATTTACTCTAACTAACATAAGAAAAAGTCTCTCAGCTTCCCTCTCCATTTAGTATGAAGACTTTATTTGATCAATTTCACTGTGTAGCTTTTCCCTTCATACGTGCAATTATGGATGGCGGCAAGTCAGATTTTGTAGAGATGCAAGCAAAGAACCGTGTCTTCATATCATTTCATTTTCTGTGGAGTTGGGGTTGTTAGAGGTGTCTGCAAGTGGTTTTGTCATGAAAACAAATTTCATTCCAAGGTTCAGATCACAGCACCATCTTGGGGCTACTTCTGGGGATACGACTTTCATCATCGCAGATTTCCGTGCTGTTCATACTCACACGAGTTGCCGTTTGGTTTTCAATACACTTTGCGGTGCTCACACTACATGACTGATAGGTGATGCTGGGTCTAACAGGGACTCACCCAGCAACTCCATCTAGTATCCCAACCATGTTTTGCCATTGGGAATGATGTGGGAAGTGGAATAAAACTATGAACGAAACAAGAGTATCCGCTGAGTGAACCTCATCAGCTGAAGCTCAGGTATGTAACAGCGCTGGCACGGGCGATGTGTTGGTGAGTGTCTTTAATTATCGAATGACTACTGGAAAGTGCTGATTACTTGCCAATTTTCTTTTTTTTTTTTTGGCAGCTTGGTGCCTTGCACACCTATGAAGCAAGTTTTAGGATTTTACTTTGTTGATCATTAGTGTCCATCAATGAAGCACCCAGTTGGAAGAGCTGGATAGAAAAACAGACACAGACACTTAACAATCTACCAGAGGGAAGCAAACTGTATTTTAACAATCTGCTGTACAAAGTAGTCTGGCTAAAAATAAATCTTTTTTTTTTTTATTATTAGAAACTGAAGTTGTTTTCACTTCTAACCATTTAACATATAACCAAGCCAGAGCAGCAGTTACCATTGCTAGGAGAATAAACAAAACATATGTGAATTATCTTTCTAAAACTGTTTGTTCTTTTTCATGATCAGTCTTGATGAGACTTGTGATTATCATGTCATGGTGCTTTCTTGAAGCGGCACAGAGGCTAGAAGCCCAGAGAATCTGGTCACTTTTCAAAAGAAAACCACCGTTTGTAGATTCACAGACATTTAACAACCCCGAGGCAGACAAGGTTTCCATCCATTATTACCTTCCATTTGTGTGAGTTTGGGTCACGGATAAGCGGCTGCTGCAGTCGAGGTTTCAGACAGCACCAGAGAGCACAATCAAAGAAGTACTCAATGTATAACCCAGCAGTACTGAAAGACTGGAGAGCTGGGTTTAAACAGGAGGCCAGCTGCAAGGACTGGTAGGGCAAGATGAACCAGAACGCAGCCAGGTACCAGGTGGGAGGAAGAAAATGTTTGTGTATGTAAGTAAATCAATGCCAATTTTTATTCGTTGCTATTATATTGTATAATATTCCTTGTACGATCCATATTTAAAAAAGAGACAAATACATGACGTGCTTTTGAAAAAAAACTGTGAAGTTTACCTAAAACAATAAGTCACAGACCGGTTGAAGCGGCTCAAAGACACTTTTAACTGCGTCGCCCCCACAGGTGTGGAGGTTGAGTCGGCCGTACAACTGTCTGAGAATTACTCATGTTCAGTCTCTTGGTTGGTCAGGGTCTCCTTTTTGGGGAGAGGCAAAATCCCGACCTTAAAAGAGACCAAAAGGTCTCGAGGCCTCCTCTTCTGATCACCGGCATCTTCTCTGGCTCAGCAGTTTCTCTCAACAAACAGATCATTCTGCAGCAGCTGCTCTGTACTGCAGGGTCGCGACCTGCTCTAGACGGGAAAGAGCCCGCAGGCTCTCAGTCACTCAGCTGCAAAAATCTGACCATGAATCTGACTAAAACCTGTCTCGACTTCCATGATTTACTCCTGTTTTTTTAATGTTGATTTGAATCCTGACACATAATGAAATAACATGAATCTATATGGAAATATATGTCTGTATTAAATAAATTTAGTTGAAATTAGTTGAATATTCCTGGGGCTTCTGCAAGTTAAGGGTTCAGTTGAGCTTGAGTTGTGCAAAACCCTCCTGATGAGATGTTCAGGGATATGGAAACAGAAGAAAGGAGGGAACCAAGAGGAAGAACAAAGCACAGGCACCTCTTTGGAAAGCTTTAAACACCACTGGCATGATCCCTTCTCCAAAAGAGAGCTTTGTCTGAATGCAGCACGAGCTTCTAATGAATATCGCTGGGAATATCTTCACACCTCCTCCTACGCACCACTGAAATGACACAAGGATGATGTTATCAGATGTGCTATAGTACAAAGACAGCTCGGAAAAAACTTTCTTGTGGTAAATGTGTTAGTTTTCAAGATTTTTCCGACAATAGAATCTCACAGCGTAAAAGAGCACCTGTTCTGAGCTTTACATAGACATTTTTATTACAACCTTGGTCTCTATGTGCTCTGCTATGAAGGCTTTGTAAACCCGCACCGAAACCGTTTTAAAATGTCCTTTACCACTAGATTATTTTTTTCCACGCTTTGTTTCCAGATGTTGGATTAATTTCAAAGTTGGATGACCGTGTTTTTTTTTTTCTTTTTTCATGAGAAGCTTAACAGTTGAGTTAGTTTTCAGTCATTCAAGATGGTCTGGGTGCTGTTCCTCATTACGCCTGGCAGCTGCTCTACAGGGGTAACCCCTCACCTCCCTGAACCTGTCAGAGACGACGCTTCCAACTGGAGATCTTCATTACCAGGTTGCTCAATTTCGCTGGCACTTTCAATGGTCTCTATCACTGCTAAATATATTTTCACGTTTTTATGTCACTTAGGCTACTGTTCAGACTGCCGGCCTCAATGCTCAATTTGAATTTTTTTGCTTAGATATAATTTTTTTGTGTGGCTGTTAACATTATGAAATGAAGGATTAGTAAACAGAGATCATCATATTTACAGATAGTTTTCACACGGCTGTTCAGACTGATGGACACATAACCAAACATCCGCACAGATGGGAGCGTCGAGGTCCTCTGGCAGACAAGTGGCTTCCATTTCTACTTACATTAGGACTATAGTGAGAAAGAAAAATCAACAAAATGATTTAGCTGGACATATTCATATTCAAATGCAAGGGCAATCAACTAAGAATTGAAAGGATCATTTATGAAATTAGAAATCTTCCTCATTCATTTGCATTTTGTATTTGATCAGAACTGATATGAGTCATTTCCACCATATTTCATATTAGCTTTTTTGCATTTACTTATATAACTTATATAACTGTGCATGAAAGAGTTCATGTAACTTTGTGCTTCTTCTTGTTTACAACTATTTCGATCCAGCTCCTACTAACTCCTCCTCTGACATCAAAGAAGAATAAAAGCATCAGCGTTTGATAAATATTGCACTGATGGTACTGATGTGTTTTATTGGTTTTCTTTTCTTTCTTTCTTATTTAAAAAAATAAATAAATAAATAAATAAAATTAAAAAAAAATGTTTTGCGCTGATTGAGGGGTACTTGGCTGAAAAAATATTTCACCAGGAGGTAGATCACTGAAAAAAGTTTGAGAGACACTAAAACAGACTACAAAACACACTCGACAGCCAGGACATGGAAAACTAAAAGTGAGGCGATCCCTTGGGAGCAAGTTCAAGCAGGCATCTCAAACAAGTGTTTTATGCTCACTTTCACCCCTCTGCATGGTTTTATTCCAATTATTTCATGTCAGTCAAAGGTCTGTTTAAGGAGCTACTCATCTCGCACGTGTTTTCTGTTGTCTCTCGACCTCCAACGTCACTTACACTTTTAAAAAGCCATCTCTTCCTCAGTTTACACCAGTGGGAGCTGATTTTATTAAGGGAGTTAAGTCACATTCATCACCCTTAATATTTTTATGTATGCCTAACAAGTGAGGATTAAGGCTTGGTTTGAGATTCAACATGGAATGACGGATGTGCGTACTGGGTAACCCTTCGCCATGAGCTATGCCGTAGCCTGATGTATATGTCACCATAAATGTCAACTCGACGCTGCCCACAACAAATGCAAATGGTAAAATTGTTCCTTTGGTTTCCTGCTAGTATTTCTTCGCCATACCGAGCACAAAGACAGATTGCTGCAATGTCAGTAAAACTTATTGTTGCTAAACATTTATCAGCTTTAACTTGTATAAAATCTGCTTTTTGGCTTCATGCTTCTGTTTTTTTGTCTGTGCAACATGAAGGTAGTAAACAAAAGGAAGCTCAGCACTGCAAGCTACAGCGTTCCGAAAGAAAACCTGCATCAGCACCAAGTTTTTACTGGAATAATTAGAGTGACACAAACAGCAACAACAAACGTAAATGCCAACAGTAACCCAGGTTCTGTACGTGGGCTATGACCATGCTACGTAGAACCATAAATCACACTTCACTCAACTGCACTTATTCTACCTTTTTTAACCATCTATTAAAAAAGTATGCCAATAAAGATAAATAAATAGATAAAAGCTGTCATTTTGTTTCCTTTGTTTATACATTCTTCATGTAAACTAAGTTAAAAGAGCTATTTCACTGTAATACTGTCCCTGCTTTCTTCCCTAGAGCATGTTTCTGCAACTTGCTGTTGTGTCTCAGGTAGACAATTAAAATTGTAAACAAAAGCTTGTACATGCACTCTCTACTTTTTAAAAATTCACAGCATTCCCAGATTTGTAAACCATCAATTTGCATTCACGTCACAAGCTAAGAACATCACGAAGCATTGGTCATCTACTTGATGTAAGAAAGCTTGCTGGAAAATCTTTTATAATTTATAATTTTTTGCATGCACATCCAGACATGACACCATAACTGGATCCTAAGAGACCCTGGCAGAATATGTGAATTTGAACCATTCATTCGTATTGTGCCTCCTACAGTGACAACAGGCTCTTCAATCTGCCTTCAGTCAGAAAAAGTCAAACAGAGCAGCTCATTGTTCTATCGGCGGGTTCTGTCCAAGCGAACACAGACAGTCAGTGCACACCAATCTGATTATACAGCGTGCATTTTTGGATTCAAATGCAGCGTTGGGCCATTGCTGCTTGTCATCAATTTTTCTCTCGCTGCCTTTTCTGTTCTCTGTAATATACTAAAATGCTGCCCAGCAATAACTCTCATGAATCCACAGCTTATATTCATGTCCTGTCTTTGTTGCTTGTTAGATCAGAAGGACCTCAGGCAATCGCTTGTTTTAACAAAAGCAACTTGTTCCGTGAGAGCCACAATTAAAGAGTGCAAGGCATGAAGATTACACACAGGCTTTATAAGCCCCTCCAAATAACTCAAGAGCAGACTATTCACCAGCTGGTAAAATTATCCGCCATTGTCACGAAACATTTAGAGTGAAGCGCCTGCCCCCAACCGCCCCACTTTCTCCTCTTCCCGCAAGGTCAGAGCTACTTTCAGAGGCGTCTCACTTCCCTCGGAGTGAAGGACTTTATGTATTCAAACAAGCTACAAGACTTGTATGTTTGCAGAGGGAAGATCATTGGAAAGTTTGACCAAGCTGCGATGGGGTCAGCAGAAACCAATTTCAAGGAAGACTCGCCAGCTATCCTGATCCTATAGGTCTGGTTCGTCTGGATACGCAGGGCAGTTGCAACAGGTGCAGACGTGACAACCAGACCAGTTTAAAAAAAAAAAAAGACATTCAAAATGACGCGCAGCAGAGTGGGAATGCCAATGAACGGCTGCTGTTGTTTATGTTGTGAATACTTGTTGACCCAAGGTGTTATTAGCAATTCAGCAGTCATCTTGGTTGTTTTAAATAGTCGCTCTTGGACGCTTCTGTATGAGTCATCACATAAAGCCCGCCTCCACCCAGTCGCAATTAGTGCGGTATGTTCTGTTCTGTTGGAAATTGACTGCGAATGGGACGAGTCCCAGACTTATGTCATGAATTTTCCCAAAGTGAATAGGTATGGCAGGCCAGGCTAGATGAAAAGCACAGAAATGGCCAATTTTTTACTCTTAGTTTTACTTTACCACAAAGCAGATTCTTTCCCTCCATAACTTCTGTCTTTTCCACAGCAACAGCACAATGAAGGCAGGTTTTCCATTCGTCAAGGTCAGGTTTATTTATATAGCACATTTTAAAACAATAAAGTTGACCAAGTGCTTTACTATGAAATAACAATCAAACAAAAATCACAATTTAAAAGTAGAAAAATATAATAAAAAGCATTTAAGAAACAATGGCACTACAGTCCAATATCTGTCTGTGTGTCATACTCTACTCTGAATTGAAAGCCAATGAGAAGAAATGTGTTTCTAACATTGACTTGAGCATATCTAAAGTCTGAGCAGTGTGTATATAAAAAAGCAAGCCAATCCATAGCTCTGGGGCTGCGACTGTAAAAGCTCAATCCCCTCTATGCTTTAATCATTATCGCGGCTCGTTTAGAAGCAACTAGTCGGTTGACCGTGGGGATCTTAGTGGTGCAGGAATCGGCAAAAAAGAGGGTGCCAATGCATTTAAAGCTTTAAAAGTCAACAATAAAATTTTTAAATCAATTTTGAATCGAATGGGGAGCCAATGAGAGATGCCAAGACTGGTGTTATATGATCACGCTTCTTGGTGCCAGTTAAAAGTGGAGCCACTGCGTTCTGAACCAAGTGCAGATGTTGAGGAGGAGATTGATCTAGATCAACATACAGCCCGTTACAGTAGTGTAAACGTGAGGTAACAAAAGCATGAATTGCTCCTGGGTCCATTAAGACTTTGTGTCTCCATTACAGTGCTGGACCCGGCTGGATCCACTGACTTAGCAAATGAACACTTGTTTCAGCCCCACATAAGTTCCCAATAATTCCTGTCGTGGAGCTCTTCCTGCTGGAGACTATCTCAGACCCGGGTGAGGCAGATATCCCGGTAGTGGATATCTGCCTCACCACTACAAAGAGCAGCCCACAACTAAGACTGTTTGTCTTATTTTTAAGACTGTTCCCAACAGGCTGTTACACTCTATGACATGTAGACAAGCAGGTGAAGAACCACATTCAAGCCATTAGAACATCATTGTATAAGTTACAAAAGTTCAGCAAAATAAAAACGAAAAGAAAAGTGGTCACTCTGCTGTCAAAATAGATAAAGTCACAAAGTCCAAAAACGCCAAGATCTTAAAGCACACTTGATTACACCTAAGAAATAACTTTAACACATGACATCTACCACTTTGCATCACGTATGAAACTTCAAAGGGGCAAATATGGTATTTATTGATGGATCCATAATTCAATTCTCTCCTAAAGCAGGTCAGATTTCATTGGACAGGGCAGAGAGAATAGAAACCAGATGGTATGAAGTCAAGGCCCCAACTCTAACAGAGCTTTGACTTTTGGGCCTGCTGGGTCAAATCCTGATGGGGAGAACCCCCTTCATCTCTGGGTTGTGGGGGAGAGTGAAAAACAACCTGTAATTAAGTTGTTCCCAACTTTTCTCACAGATAATCATATAAGATGAGCTCCAACATCCACATCAATAATACAAGTCACTTATTGCTAAATAAAGACGGAAGCTCTTGCAATGATTTGCACATTGAAGTCAAGTTTTCTGTCTATATTGTCTTCGTTGTCTGAATACAAAAGAGTCCTGATATGGATTAAAGCGTTGTCTTCTGTGAGTTACTAAATATGTCTAGCTATTTGCAGGTGCTGCCTTCACCAATTAAAAATGACAATGCATCTGGTGTTCGCAAAAGTAAATCACTTCATTTTCTTCCTCTTCACCTTTTTCCTTCAGGGGCTGCCACGTCCAACCATTTGTTTCCATCCTAACCCATTTTCTGCATCTTGCTCTCTCACAACCGCTTCTCCTCTTTCACCACGACTAGGTTTTTCCTCTTTGATCTTCCCCTTCCCCCTCCTGCCTGGCATTTCCATCTTCAGTATCCTTCTACCAATGTATTCACTATCTCTCTTCTTTATGGGCTTACATCTACGATGTAATGCATATTAAAGCATTTGCTGTTTCTAATCAGTCAGCTCTAGCTTCAGCCTCTCACACAGAAAAACCAAAAGGTAAATATTTAACCAATAAGGTTCACGTAATTTTTTCAAAACCCCATACCCCCCTAGTGTTTAGGCGGTGAATTGCTTCGCAGTCCCCAATACAGGACTTTAAAAGGTTAAAAGGCTTTAGTTTGGTACAGTCAGAGCTACCAACCACATTTCTTACTTCTTTATATGTCAGGTTAGTTTAGGATTTAATTCAGAAGAGGAAAACCTCACCTGCTCATTACTGCAAACCAGACACTCGCATGCACTGACTTGCATGAGCGGTCAGTCCAGTCCACAACACACAAACCAGGAAACAAAGTTCTCTCTCTGGTAGGAACGTGAAGGCCAACACTAGACAGATAGATTTAGATAGATAGAGTTAATTTTGGCCCTCACTTTCAGGTTCTTTCCAGTCATCCATGGATACTGATTTCTTCTCTTAAAATGCAAATAACATTCCCAATAAGCTGAGAAATATTAGTCTAGACAGTGTTCATTAAAATGATCTAGTCCTGCTGTACTAACATGCTCAAGTTAGACCTCAGTCATGATTAGAAGTTCATAAATAGATCTTTTGCACGAGAAGAAATATAACGTTTTGCCTGCATGAATAGGAATCACTGGCTTTTTAAGAATCACTAAGTTATTTTTTATGTTAAAGCATGTTTTACTGTAAGCGCACACCCGCTAGGAAAAGAAAGAAGTGAACAAATGGCTTTTGTGAACCATTTGTCCCGTCTCACTCTGCAAATGCTGAAGGGAATTCCACAAAGCAAACACTGGTTAGCCTCGCTATTTAGTGCGGAGAGCCATGACAGCCAATAACTTCAGTCCGTGAAAAAAACAACAACAACTAAAGAAGCCCAGCCTGCCTGTGATAGGTTACCAGTGTGTGAGTGCGTGTATTCCTTATGAATCTGCACTAGACCAGATGGATAATTCTGGATAATTCTCTGGCTGTTATCCAGACTGGATGTGGATGTAGATTTTCTCTTGGGGGGGGGGTTGACTATCAGTTACAGTGGCTGGAGCTTTGCAATCTGAGCCCCTTCGTGATTTAACCACGCTATGCTGCGATGCTTGACTGGTATTTGTGTTCTCTTGGGAAAAAAAGAAAGTCTTAATGTCAGTTGTCATCTCACTTCCTGGAAGCACTTGTTTATAATCCTGGTGGCATCTGTGAACAGATGCAAACGTTTTAATTTTCATAGATTGCAAAACCTAATCATTTTTCTACTAGCATGGCTTTTTTTTCTTTCTTTTTAGTCTGTGACAACTTAAATACAGCTGTTTGCAATGTACTTTGTATTTCTGAGTAGACTGAATGCCGCACTTTTGCCAGAGATAAGTTAGATTAGGTGATGTTTTGTAAAAAAAAAAAAAAATCCATTGTTTTTTGTCTTTTTTTCCATGCAGTTTCTTAAAACATCTGTATTACATCTCATGCTTTTTAAGGAATTTTCTACAGACTCGTGTTGTGATGACGTTCAGACACGTACGCAGTAAGAAAACCATTGCTGAGGTGCCAATTTTCTTGCCACTTTGGACTCAGCAGGCCAGAGTTCAACAAAACCACATGACATGTTGACATGGATCAGCCCAAACACAAATAACAATATTCACAAATGAAAAAATGTCTGTTTCTGGCTGTGATGGGAAACAACAACTGTAAAAGCTCTAACTGTTGTTGAGGAGAGTATGGGCCCTGAAAAACTCCAAAACAGACTCAAATAGAAGCAGATGGGTTTTTAATATATACCAAATGGATGTTGTTTTGCATGGAAAAATCTCACATGTGCTCTTCTGAAATGTAAAACACCAATCCAATTAGCATACCTGAATGCATGCACAAATCACTGCATTCATCCGGGACATACCTTATAAAAAATCCTCAATGTGGACACACTGAGATACTGTCTCTGCATATATCGGAAACAAGTGAATTTCCCAGGTTAAATCTTAGTTTTCTGAGTTTTTTGGAAACTGATAGATTGAATGTTTGCAACCTTCACTGGAAATTCAGATACTGCTGCATAAAAGAGAAACTTTAATATAGGACTGAGCATTTGCTGAAGGAAGGAATTGCACTCACAATTCTTTGCACGACTAATAGAACAAAAACATGTCATCTCTGTTTGCGTGTCAGTATGAAGTCATCCTCTTGGTGATACAGACAATCGGAAAACAATTGGAAATCTTTTAAATAGCATAAAGGCCGTTTCCAACTGGAACTGTCAACTTTTAAAATCTTTCTTTATGTGTTTATTCCCCAAACTGATAGTAGAGATTTGACAACATTAGTCTGTACAGGTGCAAACATCAAAACAGAACATTTCTTCTGGGAACATATTTTACTTGTAATATTACACCTATGTAAGACCATTATAGTGGGTGAACATTTAGAAAACCTTAATGATGACAGAAATGGAGAACATCTACTATCAGGAAACACCAGCGGTAATGTAACTTTAGTACGGCAAATTATTCAGTTACGCAGACAAAATGAAGCAAAGATGAAATGAAATACAAAAAAGAAAGGAAAAATATCTGCCTTCAATTCTACAACATACAGAGCTGCTGTTAGCTCAACAGAAGAACACAAAAACATTGTAAAATGTGTTTTTTAGAGTACGAACACTGGAACAAGGGTTTCCTCGTGCACTGCAGCAGGTCCTGAAAGCAGACAGGTGTAACTGCAAGACCAAACACTAATGCAACCTCTTTTGAATGTCTTTTCTGAGCAGCCTCAGCATCTCAAGGGACATGAATAAATGACCTGTAAAGACCAACTCAGCTCATCAGCATTAAACCTGAGTGCAGGACCAGTTACAAGGAATCACCTTCTATAAATCAAGTCTACAGGAGGGCCAAGTTTCATTAATGGTAAACTAGTTTGTATCTCTCTTCTTTTACCTCTACAACTTTTTTAGAGCATGTTGCTGGGATCAAATTCAAATTCAGTTTGTAATTTTCATTTTTTTAATGGAAAATTCCTTCTTTTGTACTTGCGTTTATTAAAGAAAATGTTCAAAACAAATGATGTGTTTTGTTTTTTTCTTACCTTTACAAATACAATCCAGACTTTTCTGGAGAGGAGGTGTGGATTCCTGATATGTTTTATTGCTACGGAAAACCTTCAACCATGCAGTTATTTTTTGTGTAAACAGCAACAGCAATCCACATCGCTCATTAGAGACCGGGGAGGGTGTGACGACCCCCGAATAGAAATGTCAGTAGCTGCTCTGTGAAACAATCATTCATGACGCATTCTTTGATTACTCATTGGACAAACTGATAGACAGCAAATAAAAGAGGGTCTGACACACACACACACACACACACACACACACACACACACACACACACACACACACACACACACACACACACACACACACACACACAGAAAGTTTCCCGGCAGTGTGCAGGCCTCTCATTGTGCAGCTCAGCCATCTGTCTCTCAGCAGTTGGTCCTTGTTACCTGTTGTACTCTTTCTTACCCTGCTTATTCACCAGCCACTCTCAATGCCAGCAGTCCTTTTCACCACCTCGCTCAGTGAGAACTTCTCAACCAAAATTTCTCACAGAGAGTGGGCAATCCAAGTCTCTTAGACTGATAAAATTAGAAAAAGGGGCCTTTCTTCGCGGCTTGTTTAAACTCGATTATTTAATAAACCTTGAGACCTCTCTGATTGTTTTCTAATGATTTAAGCAGTTTAAATAAATCCAGAATTTTAAAAAGAAAGATAAACCACATCATTGTCAGTCTTTGGCAAGAAGTGGATATTGAGAGCAATGGGGTACAGATGCTTCTGCTTAGAGGGGGTGGGGGGTGGGGGGCTGGGGGTAACTGTGGCCCCCATTCAGATGAGATGCTAAGTTTATGTTGAGCCAGTCTGCAATAGTCTTAGAAGTCAGTTGGATATCCAGACCTGTAGACCTGTTCCATATGGAGCTGTTTAGCGCCTTCGGGCCTTTTCTGTCTCTACGGGACCAGCAGTGAGCAGTCGCCTCACTGAGACATGCCGCAATCGCTGCAGGCAGCATAAAGCTTCAAAGATTACAGTCAAAGTTTATGCTTTTGAGACGTGAGAACAAAAAGCTGCCATCTAATAATGATGAAAGGATTCCTGAGAGGTGTGATGAAAGCTGGATGGATGCTCACGTTTAGGTTTACCATTTGTTATTAATAAGCACAGCGTTTTACACTATGTGTCATGAGAAAAGTATGGCTGTTCGTGTTGAAAAAGTCCCATTAAAACACAGTTAAAACTGTACTGCAGGGTTGGGTTTTTTTTGTCCATTTGGTAATATTCCGACCATAAAAAAAGTCAAAACATTCCTAAAAGCAACAAGACACAAAGCAGTGGTTTGTCTTTACACGTGCAAACTCTCACAAAGGTGAGAATTAATTTGTTGGATGCCCTTTTACTTTTTTACTTCACAATTGTTTCTTTTCAGTGTAGTGTATTTTTAAATTCAGCCTAGATTCTTACACATGATATTTTTACTAATGACCCTTATTTAAATTTGCAACTAATGCGGTCATTATCATTGAATAACAGGAAGTAAATTTTCCTGTTCCTAAACTACCCAAACCTCTTCTGACCAACGACCTCTCAGACGAAGGGGTCAGAGCCAATTATAAGCAAACTGCTAACAGTTCGTTAGTGAGTCCAGATGTTGTTGGCCTCCATTAAAGTTATAACCGTGTAAATGACCCCGACAAAATGGATCAGACTCAGAAAAAAAATGTTTCAAAAAATCTAAAAACAAAGGAGACACATTGTTTAGAAAGAACATGCAAATGTGTTTCATCTTTTTAAACCTGAGGGTTTTCTAGAAACTTTAAAAACTGTCTACAAAATCCATTTTATTTCATGAGGACAACAAAAAATCCATTTTGCTTTCTTTGTAAATAACTGGCTTTAATGTGTTTATCAATATTGTTTTTAAATCACAAGACATCATTTGCATCACTCCAGACTCCAAACGTAAAAGCACAAATATGTCTCACTGAGTCAAAGTACTTAATGAAGTTTCTTTATAGATTGGTCAGAAAGGAAACGATCAGAGAGCGTCACTCAGCTGGAGGAACACACACTCTGGATTTGCTTCTTGAAAATCAAAACGAAGGTCCCACATCATGCAATTTTCATCCCTATTCATATTGATCCCATTCCACGAAAGAATTGTTTTACTTTGATCAGGACTTCAAAACGTTAGATCATGCAGCCTACAATTCAGCTTTATCTATATAGTCAAATTATGCCAAATCATCAATCAGGCAGTTCAATAATACAGTTCAACTCATTCCCAAGTAGTCCAATTAATACAAAGCCAATAAAAAAAACAATAGGTCAAAATATACAATAATAAACAATAATAACAATGTGTGAATAGGAAAAAAAAAACTCCCCTTTAACAGCAAGAAAGTGCTGGCAGAACCAGACTCAAGAAGGGTGGCCATCTGCCTCGACTGGTTGGGGGTTGAGAGGACAGGAAAGAGGAGAGAACAGCAAAAATAACAGATCAGGAGCACCTGCTGGGAAGAAGGAACAGGTTAATAACAACAACAATGATGTCATTAAAAGAGCTGGAGTAGGAGAGAACAGAGTGAGGAGAGGTGCATCATGGATGGTCCCCCAGTAGTCCCAGGGCACCTGAGCTATCCCCTAACTAAAAGCTTTATCAAAAAGGAAGGTTTTAAGCTTAGTCGTGAAGGTAGAGAAGGTGTCTGCTTCCTAAACACAAACTGGCAGCTGGTACCAAAGGAGAGGGGCCTGATAACTGAAGGCTTTAGCTCCCATTCCACTTTTAGAAACTCAAGCAACCACAAGTAAACCTGCTGTCTGACAGTGAAGTGCTCAGCTTGGAAAATAGGGAACTATGAGCCCTTAAAAATGTGATGGAGCTTGGTCATTAGGCGCTTTAATAATCATTATCTTTATTTGTCAGTATATTTATCAGTATTTCATGACCAACTGCATAATATCTAGTTCCATATTTTCCAAGCAGAGCACTTCATACATCAGCTGAATTCCACCACTTGTTGCCTAGATACTCTGTCAACAGGGTTGCACGTTGTATGGCCTCAGATCTGCTAGACATTGTAAATACGTCTCTGCCTTCAGGTATTTTCCCTCAGTGCCAAAAAAAAGACGTCATTAAGCCACTTTTAAAAAGAATAGTCTAGGCAGGTCACTTATGAACAGCTATAGGCCCGAATCAAACCTCCCCTTTCTTAGTAAAATCATAGAAAAAGCTGTTTTTCAGCAGCTGTATAACCTGACACTAAATGACTGTTTTGAGTTCTTACAGTAAGGTTTCTGGCCACATCACAGTATTGAACAGCTCTAGTAAAGGTCCTTAATGACCTCCCTTCCAAACTGGATAGTGGCAACATTTCAGCCTTGCTCTTACTGGATATCAGTGCTGCGTTCAACACGGTCAGCCATAACATCTTGATTGACCGGTTGAAGAACTTGGTGGGACTTTCTGGCACAGCACTTGCCTGGTTGGAGTCATATCTAACAGAGAGGGACTACTTTGTGTCTTTAGGTAACTACAAATCAAAGCTGACAAAAATAACATGAAGTTCCTCAAGGTTCAATTCTGGGATTTCTGTTGTTTAACATCTATATGCTCCCACTTGCTCAAATTATGAAAAAAACAAAAACAATATGTGTTACCATAACTACGCAGATGACAAACACGTCTATATAACCATCTTGTCAGGACAAGATGATGTCAGGACATACAATTCAAACATTGATCAAATGTATTGATCAAATTAAAAAGTGGATGTGCCAGAATTTTCTTCAGCTAAATAGAGACAAAACAGAAATAATAGTGTTTGGAGCCAAGGAAGAAAGATTAAAATCCAGCACTCATTTTCAAGCAGTAAAGCTAAAAACCAATAGCCAAGCCAGAAATCTGGGAGTGGTTCTGGACTCAGACTTGAATTTAACAGCCACATTAAGACAGTAGTGAAGTCAGCGTGTTATTACCTAAAGAACATATCAAGGATTAAAGGACTGATGTCTCAGCAGGACTAAACTTGTCCATGCTGTTATCTTCACTAGACTGGACTACTGAAACACTGCTGTCACGGGTCGCCCTGAAAAAATTTAATCAAACAGCTGCCGTCAGTTCAGAAATCTGCTGCCCGAGTCCTCACTAAGACCAAGAGACTTGATCTTTATACTGGCTTCCTGTCTGTCATAGAATAGATGTAAAATCCTGCTGTTGGTTTGTAAATCTCTGAACGTTCTCAGGCCAAAACTGATCTCTGATCTCCTGGTCCATTATGAACCAACCAGAACCATCAGGTCATCAGAGTCACGCCTACTTTCTGTACCAAGAGTTAGAACCAAACACGTTGAGGCAGCGTTTAGCTGAAACTCTGTAATCCACGACAATGAAAAAACCACTACAACCTTTATTTCTTGCATGCATGCATGCATGCATCCATCCATCCATCCATCCATCCATCCATCCATCCATCCATCCATCCATCCATCCATCCATCCATCCATCCATCCATCCATCCATCCATCCATCCATCCATCCATCCCCACTTATTCCAATGCAGGGTCACAGGTATCTACTAGAGCCTATCCCAACTTAGTTCATGAAAGGTACACCCTTGACAGGCTGCCAATCTGTTGCAGGGCCAAAGTCCTTTTGAAAAAATCAAAATAAATCGCAGAAGCTTCTGATATGCCTGCTTTTTCAACACTTAGGTAATGCCTAATTAATTGTGCACCTCTTAAAATGAGAAGCTAAATGGCCTGAAAACTGGGTAGATTACATTATAAGTGCATTTTAAACCTTTCAAAGCCAAGAAACGTATCATGGGGCCTTTAAAAATTTCAACCCATTTTCCATTTTGTAATTTGATACTGTTAGACTGGTAATATAACAAACCCATAAATGAAATATGAAGCTCACAAGCTTTGTCTGAAAAACAAAGTCTTAATATTCTCACGCTGTACATTTTCATTCACATGGTGGATTGGGTTTTTGTGTTCTTTTTTGTGCTGTTTCTTTAGAGAATCTCTGTGGAAATTTAATTCTCTCTCAAACACCCTTCGCTCTTACAGAATAAATGAAAATGAAAGCTTATCTTGTCATTTTCATGTCATTTTGAAGTAGGCATATTTTAACAGGCAATAACTTAGCAGATGTATTTCTTCTGACAAGCAGAGCTGACCTTTAAGGTGTCATCTGGGGTGGCACAAAAAGATGCATTTCAAAGTGATGCAGGAGGTTGTGAAATAATGACTTCTTTAGGATGTCTGCGTACAGTCAAAAAACAAGCAAACACAGCTAAAAAAACGCAACAATATATAATGAAAAGTTTATAAACCTTTTCATTCCATAATCAGCAAAACGTCTGTGGTTAAATGGAAAAAAAAAAGATTCAACTATAATCTGTTACTCATGTAAGAGGCTTATTTCTTGAGAAAGAATTGTTTCTGAGTGTTTGGGGTTTTAAAGGGTACTCAATGAACAATTTATTTGTTTTTTTGTTTGTTTACTGTGGTTTGCCAGTCATAAAAATAAAGTCAGTTAAAGAAATCTCTCATGCTCGTGTTCCCTCACTCCCTGCACATTTCTTTTCTCATTCTCTCGCTCTCTGACACTCTCTTGGCTGACATTCAAACCCTCCGAGTCATTTGGAGCGTCACACCCACCCTTGGCTGGGGCTGAAATTAATTGCCAGCTAAAAAATCTCCTAGCAACTCCTTTGCAGTTGCAGCAAAAACATATCAACAGGTTGTCACTTGTGATATCAGGCAGTCTTAACTCTTCTGAATTATAAGAGCTGACAGTAGTAAATGATATACCAACACAGGAATTTACATGATGTCACTGAGCGTGCCATACTGAAGGAAAGCACATAGTGTACCGTGGTTCTTACGGGCTTCTGAGCAGGTTGAACAAGTACTCTTAATATATAAACACGATATTTTAACATTTTAATATTTTACTATTATATGACAATAAGTCATGAGTAAAGCAGGAGCTCAGGAACAAACATTTTCTTTATTCATCTTGCACATTCAAGTCTCACAGAAACAGGTCAATTTAAGAAATGTCACTACTAAGCTTTGTTTATGTCACTTTTAGCTCATATGTATACTATAGCTTGACCTTTGTGCATCATTAAAAACTCTTAGGGCATAATTTTCTGCAGCAACAACCTCTTAAAAACTAACTGTATGCAAGCTGGTGGACCTGGTGGAGTATTAAGTGATGCAAGCGAAGAGTATAATGCCCCAGAACATGGTTAAGAACAAAATAAAGCTATAAAAGAGCATGTAAAGACTTAAAAACTGTATCAAAAAGATTGTTGAAGCAACTGTAAAGTCATCCACCAGTTTCCAGAATGATATGTGTTAGATTACTTTTAAAGATGACCCATCTATCATATGTTTTCCTTTCTTATTCTTTTCCTCACAAATTGTTAATAATCAAACTATCGTATCATATCTATAAAATCCCACAAGAGAGCTTTCAGCATGCAGGATAAAAACCTCTGAAAGTCTCCAAAAGTAAAATAAAAAGCATTTTCATTACAAAACCTGATTTTATTTTGCTTCTGGGAGTCAGATACAATTTCTGCATATAACATTAAGTTTAAAAGTAATCTTTGGCTTGATGAACCCTGTTGTAGCAGTCACTGAGTGACAAGTGGAGCACACTCGAGACAGGAGACAGTCCATCACAGGGACACACAGAGACATCCATGTACGCTCACACTCACACACTCAGACAATCTAAATTCACCAGTCGAACTATGTTTCTAGGCTGTGGAGGAAGTCAGGTTACCTGCAGAAAACTCCTCACATTGGTGTGCTTGGCATCACATCAATGTGTTCCCCAGATTATTACAGTGAATATAGAGTTTTCTTAGAGATGAGAAGTGAAGGTAAATCATTTCAGAGGGACACAAAGTAGAGTCTCTGCCCCTCCACACCTCCAGATCTCTTGTCTGGTCTGGGAAGACCTCCTGTATCCCTCTGGAGGAGCATGTGGATGTGAGGATGTGTGGATGGGGAGAGAAAGGTCTGGTCCGTTGCTCAGGCTACTGCCCCAGTGACCCGATCTTGGATAAGCACAAGTTAATGGACGGATGGATTGAGTATTACATTTTAATGTAATTGGACTCAAATCATGCCGTCTGCCTTGTGATGTGTAAGTCAGTGATCATAAATTTTACCTATAGATATTATTTATTTCTTAAACATAAAAATAGGAGGGGATTTTTTTTCTTTGTTTCTTATTCTCCCTGCTGTAAAGTGCTATTCAGGTGATGAGCAGGATTAACGTACTTCGGAGTAAACCCAAACCCCAAGTGACCGTCTGAGGTACTGCAGATTTTGGAATGGTCCACTTGTCTTAACTTGTATTGTTGTTGATTTAAATCCATCAGATGACAAGAAATTTTCAAATATATATGTACATTTAGGGCAGCACGGTGGCTTAGTGATCAGGGTGGACCACTGCCTCTCGCCTGTAATGAGCCGGGATAGGCTCCGCCAGACCACCGTGACGCTGCAGAGGAATAAGCGGGTATAGAAAATGGATGGATGTACATTTGGTCTGTTACTGCTCTGTAAGTGTTTGCTTGCCTTACATCTTATCATTGTAGAAGAATGTTTCCCAGTCAAAGTCCTCAAAGACCATTGCCCATCATCTTTTAGATGTTTCCTTGCTCCAGCGCACCAAATCCAAATGAATGAGTCATTAAGAAGCTTGGGTAAACCTTGATGACAAGCCAATGGTGATCAGCTCATTTAAATTAGCTATGATGGAGCAGATCAACATCTGAAACATGCAGGACTGTGTTCCTCAAGAAACTCTGGGTTGGGGAACATTGTTGCAGAAGATGTGTTCACACCTTGTGCAAGTGGAGAGTTACACTGGACACTGATTAGACACTGAGTAGACACTAATTACTATCATTTCTACATGAGAAGGTGTTGCAGGAATGTTGAGTTTGAATTTGAGGTTGATTGAATATTGTAAAGGAAACATGTCTCAGCTGAATCTCTGACATGTGGACTGACCTTGAAAGATGTGTAGCTCCGCTATAGCTGCACATACGCTGATATCACTTCATGTCAGTTGCAAAATTACACGTGGGCATCATTTCCTTTCTTTCAAGATACATTTTCTGATATAAATTACTAGGTTAAAATACTCATTTTAGACGGCTTGCCCCACTGACATTTCTGAAATTAGTTTTCTCGCAAACCTTTCAGTCACAAACATGAATAATTGCTCAATATCCCAGTTGTTGGATTGCATCTCCTGCTAATACATTAAGTGATCTTCTGTTGAATAACTTGATGTTGTATTTTCACATTTTAGTGGGGAAAAAAAACACTTTTGAAAGCACTAAGCATATGAAAGTAATTTAGCTTTGACAACCTCATCAACATGGCTTGTACCCTACAGTCTGCTGATGCACAGGAATGTTCACAGTAGGAAATTGAAAACTTACACATGCAAGTGGAGAAGGCGGAAATTAAAATAATGAAGTCAAGCGTTTGGAGGCCTAAATCCAAAACCTGAAGGAGTTTGCTCCAAAACTTTTTTATTAACCTGTGCGTTTGGTTGGAGGAGCTCTTATAAGGTGCAGCTGGCAAACAGTCCCCAAGGCAAAATAAGTTGGAAATGGACAACAGCGCTTTCCCTCTTAGTTTCATTTCTTTTTTTCTTTTTTTTTTTTTTTTTTTTACCACATTTTGGTTTCTCAACAGGCTGTATTTCATTGTGATACGCACTGTATCAATAGAACAGATGTTTTTAACAGTTTTTGTGTGGGATGCCATTACACGGCATCTATAAATAATGTGCACAGAAATTCCTTCAATGATTTCGTGACACAAAGAGTCCACTTGCATGTCGTTACAGTTTCTGTGTTTATCTTTTCTTCTCATCATGAAGTCATCTTCCTTTAGGCCAAAAATGTGTACTGGTGTCAGACTGTGCTGAATGAGGCTGCACAAGTGAACAGACTAGCTGAATAAACGAGCTGACACGAAGCAGAGATGACTTGAGCGCCGGAGGTCTCATTGTTAATGGATGAGGATTTTAAAAGCCAACAAATTTTATTTTGTTAGTGAAGACATGATTGGGGAGCTTGCCTGTGTAAGCAAGCTATTTATTTATTTATTTATTTATTTATTTATTTGGTCAGTGAGGCTGTAGGATGAAAACCAACTCACCTACAGTGAAGAACGTGGCAGAATCGACTGAGAGACGCTGGTAACTGGAAAGTGATTAAATGTAAAATTAAATTAACATCCATGTCTACGAGGGACCTTCTCAGCTAAAAGTCACTAAAAGTTCCTTTGTGATGCTCTAACTAACCATGCTGTGTGTAAGGCGTTACAGCATGACAACTTTAAAAGACAATAATCCAACAGAGTCCTCAGCATATATTCATATAATCTGCACATCCATTTTGTTACTACAAGACAATCAAAACCAAAAGAAAGAAACTGTTGCTGATTCAGCTATGAAGGTCGCAGCAAGGACAGTGTTGATGCCGTGGAAGTTTCTAAATTAGCTTCAATTTGTCACTGTAAAAGGCAAAAACACCATCATAGTGAAATGCATGTTGTGCTTCTGTGATAATGATCGTCTTTCAGCACTGAATGACTATTATTCGGCTTTGAAGAGGAACCTGCAGGTCGTGCACAGCTCCGTGATGCTGGTGATGCTAGAGGGATAATGGCTGGCATTCAGATCAGATTTCTACCCACGGGGAAGTGAATAAGCACATTCCTGGTTGCACAACACCAACTGAGGAGTTGCTATCTTTCTGTAATATCATCAGTAAAATCTCTAGAACTTGTAAGGGTGGATTAGATGTTATGCTACGTCATGCAGTGAAATTTTAATTTTACTGGAGCATCATAAACCAAGAGTGCAAGGAATTGCAAAGGTGGTTCATATTTGTCAGTGCAAAAGTACTCTAACACAATACATGTCAACAATTGACTAAGTCATTTATCTAATTACCTTCTAAAGGAAGTGGTACTTTGTCGAGCAAAGTAAATACAACCTGGAGAGGCTGGAGAGTGTGGACTTTACAAAAGAAGGGGTCGACTGGCTGCATTTCCTGAGGAAGTTGGGTTCCTCAACATCTGTAAGACGCTCCTGCAGATGTTTCACCCATCCATGGTGCCTAGTGCTCTTTTCATCGGTGTGAGGAACCATAGAGGTTTAATACTAGCTATGGAACTGTGTGGGGTTTAGTGACGTACTAATGAACAGTTTGTGTCTCTCTGAGTGTTATTGTGTCAGTTATTCCAGAAAATGTCTGAGGATTTCTTTTAACCGGGGAACTAAGTTAACTGCGCTTCAGATTGGTACCATTAAAATATTAATTCAGCATCTAGAAACAACTGTCCAAGTGGTTTGAACAAATTATTGGTTTATTATTGATATTCATACTGGTGCATTTTTATATCAGATATTGCCACGGAGAAAAAAAAAGCCTAACGTACTGACATGAACAGCTGGGACAGAAAGAGGAAGAAAAAAAAAGCCCATTTTGCTCAACTATGAATGACATGAAAATGCAGTTAATCAGCTTCCTGGTTGATTCTTTTATCTGATTAATGAAATAATCATGAATAATAGACTCAAAGACATGCGTGACCGTATTCAGTCTGAGCTGAAGTAAAATTGGCCACATGAATGTTTAATTACTCCACTGACTCAAATTCTCCACTATTTGTCACAAGTTTTAATAGGTCAACGCCGTTTCTTGATCTGCTAATTTTGATAAAAAGCGCAAAGACTGAACTGATGTCAGATATCTAGACAAATGCATGTCTTACAAGGCATCTGGCCCCTTAGGCCTCAGTTGACCCTGTGCTGCTCTAATTGTATGTTCATTAAATGAGTTTAGTGGCTGGAAGGCCTGAATGTAGCTCTGATAGTTGAGGGTATCAACCAGGGAGAAGGACTGTGCTCTGGGGTATCATGGGGGAAGATTTTATCTATAGCTCCATTCATGGTGAAATATTTCTCTCCATTTGGCAGAGTACTGCTCCCTCAGTGGGCTGAGCCAGAAGATAAGAGAGATGACTAAGGGCAGGAGACAAGCTAATAGGAGGGAGATTTCCCATGGCTGACCAAACTGCTAGCAGCTGGCCATCTGCAAAAACACTACAGAGCATGAAATCATTATATTCCCAATAAGCTAATGCCTTCATCTGGATCGGATTCTCTACTTTGACTTTGTAAAAGTTATATATTTCTGGAATAAAGGTTTTACACGGCGCAGAGTAGCATTACGTTTACCGGTTTCTCTTGACGTTTGAGTTAAAATCACAGGTTTAGCAGCGTCAGACGGAGCTTTGTTGGATTTCATTTGGAGCCACATGAATTACGCAGTGCTCAATGTTTTCATTTAAGCCAATTTAAAAAAAGAAAATATTGGCAAATTTCAAAAATAATCTGTCTATCATGTTGTTTAAATATCCTCCACATCATAAAGGAACCAAAATATGGGTAAATTTTAGAAACTGCAATAAAAAAATTTTTTAAATCATTTTAATTTGCAAAAAATAAAATGACAACTGAAGCAATGTCAATAATAGCATCATAAAATAGTAGACTGTCCCACTGCTTCCCTGGAGGAAATTAAGTTTAAAACCCAGATAATAAATGTTGAAACCGCAGAGGTAATGGTCGTGGAAAGTCTCGTTCCTGAAAAATACTGCTTGCTTCGCTCCGCGTCTCATCTTAAGTTACTGCAGGTGACATCCAAACTCATGAGAAAGCACCACAAGAAAGGATCAGCTCTGATTACAAGCCAATTGTAAATTTGTAATTAGCTTGTTCCCACAAAGTGCGCTATAGTTAAACATCAAAGCTCTCGAAAAAAAAATCTAAACCTGCAATTAGAATTTAAATACTGATTAGAGTGAGATTTAGGGTGGAAAAAAAAAAAAAAAAAAACTCTCGTTGGAAATCACACACACACACACACACACACACACACACACAAACCCACGCGCACACACTTTCTTGGCCTGTTCTGAAGCCACCGCCGGAAAGCTTGTGGTTTGTGAGAGAAAAAATGTCCATAAACACGAGTGTGGGTTTGCCTTGGCTAGAACATATTACCGTCTCCCTCTTCACTGGGTGTGTAAATCTTTTCTGCCTGGTGTGCACTGAATTTGTGTATACCCCAAAGCAGCGCTGTATGCCAGCATGTTTGCTCGAGGCCTCCAGCCATCACAGGGATGGAATATGGAGTCATATGCCAGCCAGACTAAGGGCCATAGCTATTTCCTGTTGCACGGCACCATGCACACAAGAATTGATCTGCAAGGGACTGAGAAAATGTCGCTGCTATAGACCTGTCCTCTGTTTTCACTTAAATTTGCTCTTTCATCCATGCTCTTTCACCTCTTCCCTGCAAGCTGCCTTCACTTTCTCTTTTATTCCGCCTGAGCGGATTTGAATAATTCAGTCACATAGCATGAATCCTAAGTGGAGCTGAAGGTGCGGTTGATCAGCGGTTTATCTTCTCTGCAACCACTGTTAATTTTGTGTGTGGGGGGGAATCACACCACAGCAAAGTCCATTTGTAAAAACAAATATTAAGATGGGAAAAGCTCGGAGACTTTTGCAGCCAAAGAAACCAGAGGAGAAATCCAACCCCCAAGCTGATGAAAACATATTTCTGCCTCGGTTTATGTGGGGGAAGCCACCGGAAGAGAGATTCTGACCTATATGGGTTTTTGACCACCAGTTAAAGGCCACAGGCTGATTTCTAATAAGTGCAGTCTCACACCAACACTGCTTCCACACAAGGTTCTCAGAAAATTGCTGCTGTCACAAAGTGAGAAGGTCACTGTTCACTGAAAGGCTGCAATTAGTTTCACACACATCAGCTTATTTGGAATAATGAAAAGATTCTTTTCACTCTCTGTCTCTTTTGGGTGTCTCATGTGTGAGCGATAGAAAGGATTGAAAAGGTTTCAAGCCTCAGTTGAACAGTTTGCATGAGACTCTTTGCGATAGTTGAGGTTTGGCCAACTCCCACTTGAACCTGAGGTGCAAAACACAACACTGAGTTTAAAACAGAGCACATACACTCACACATGCAGAGACAATTCATAACATTCAACATTTCCAAAAGCACGTTATTCAAAAATAAATATCATTACAATATCATTCCAAATATGTTCTTTGTTTTGCCATTGTGTTTTGGATTATGTTTCTTAAAATGCATCTGTGTTTTGTGAAATTGTTTTTCATTATTGGGTTTCTGAAAGAATGTTAAGTACTTTTGCTTTTGTTTTTTACATGAAGTTTTATTGTACTGGTAGACCAGTACCAGTAGGGCCACCTTGATGTAAAACCCACATATGAATCCTTGGGAAAAAGCCTGGTATGTTGCTATTATGTCCATATCCTTGTTACGTGGATTTGAAGTTGCTTCGTAACAATTGCATGTTAGGTCTGATTTCATGAACTGGTTTGGAGCATTTAAAATAAGCTATATCGTGTTATTAACCACGGGCTAAACAACACAGGTTAAACATCTTTCTGGGTTATATTCATGAGAAAAATGGGGACAGGTCTTTGTCATTTTTTTTTTTTCAACTGACTATTGTTTTTAGATGTCAGGGAGTTCGGACCAGGCTTAAGCTCTGTGAGAAAAAAACAAACAAAAAAACAGCGGATCACGTGATCAGTCAGTCTTACGTAAAGATTCACCTATTCCAGTTATCTTGATAGCAATTAAATTGGATTTCTGAAGGCCCGATGCACTGCTGGTCAAGCCAGTCAAGCTGAAAATCACATTTATTGGCATTAGCCAGGTGGGTTTTTTTTTAAAATTCAGGTTCAATGCCAACATCATCAACGTCAGCTTGGAGATTGCAGGACTGATCAGGACACAGGAAGCAGAGCTGGTGGTGGCGGAGTTGAAGATTTTCTTCAGGAGTGACATGGACAGATACAATTAAACATGAGCACATCAGAGGAACAGCCAGGGTTTAATATCTTTGAGATAAAGCAAGATGGGTTAGATTCAGATGGTTTAGACAATTAAGAGGACGGATAATGAATACATTTGTAGAAGGATGGTGGAGATGGAGCTGCCCAGGAGAGGAAAGCAAACACAATGACCAAGAAGGAAATTGTAGACGTGGTAAAAGAAGATATGCAGTTGATTGGTGTGACAGAGCGAGATACAGAAAACGGTATGACGGAAACAGGCGATCCGCTGTGGAGACCACTGAAGGAGAAAGCAACGAAAAAGAAGATGAAGAGGAAACCATCATTAGTCCTATAAGATATCCATCCAGCCAGCCATCCTTCCCAGGTTTCCAGACCTTTCCCTGAACACCTCTTCCAGTTCCAACTAAGACATAGTAATTTCTCCAGAGAGCACTAAATCCGCCGGTGCTTCCTTCTGATGGGTCATGTATGAAACACCTACCCTGGAAGGCATCCAGCAAGCGTCCGTCACAAATCCCCAAACCAGTGCGGAGGAGCAGTGACTCTACTCTGCGCACCTCCTGGATGACTGAGCTCCTCATTCTGGCAGGGTTAGTCCAGCCAACCTACGGGGAACGCTAATTCCAGCCACATGTATTGGCAACGTCATTCGCCAATCACGGTCACGTTTGGTCAAGGCGTTGTTGTTCAGCTCAGCAGATGCTGCATTAATCCACCTGTCAGTCTCCTGCTGAAACTCTTACTGCCTCAAAACATGTCTTAATGTGACATGATTTTGTTTTATGTGACATGTTTTTCTGTGGATGCCAAATTAGATCATGAGGAAGACAGAAAGAAAAAAAACTAGTTATAAAATAACGTCCAGCCTGTCTTCAGGGTCACCTGTAATGACGTTTTTGTCTGTTTTTATGAGGCAGCTTTGGATCCTTACAGATCTTCTGCACAACAGTTTCCAAGTACAACGCTTAACGAATGAGGAGCTTTATACAGATCTGCGAGGGTTCGACAACTCAGTGGTGCTCGCGTTCAAGGTTTACTGAGCGGGAAGACACCGTTTACTTTGGCTGGTGTAGAGGCAGGGATTTGAAAGAAGATCAGGACGTTTTGCATTGTGGTCACTTTGTTTGATTGGACTTAATTCCTCTGAGTAACACGAACATGCTTTCCTTTGTTGATCAACTGTCAGTGGCAAAATTCACACAAAAGCTGCTCATTAGATAATACGATTGCTGAGTGAAGGAATTTAGATGAGCTTACGCTGCATGTACTCGCTCACACCAGAGGCGTCACCAAGATCCACGTGCTTCTAAATAATCACTGATGTCTGAAGTGCTGCAAAATCAACATGCAAAGCAATTACTGAAAAGATAAATACAACAACAAAAGGTCTTCATCTGCTGGGCTGAGATTACACAAGCAGGGCGCTAAAAAGCTAGATGTGGCCCTGTGCCCTTTGCTCCTTTCCTATTGAAGTTTTGTTGGTTTAACAATGTTAGATCCTGGAGTCTCTTGAGGTGCTAAAAAGGGAGGGCAGGCTGGGTGTCAGGGGGGATGTTCCACTTCCCAAAACCAAAAGGTGGCTTTTGTTGTGGTGGTTTTGCTTTGGAACAAAAAGGGAGGCTGAGAATGAAGTTTCTGTCAGCGTTGAAACGGTCACCTATTCGTTGGTTTTAGCTCCACTTACATGGAGATGTGATGTCGGCCTCTGTAATATCTGTTCGTGTTATATTTGATAACAGTTTCATGGACACAATGATGGGTGGGAGCGACTCCGCTTTTACTGTCAAGCACTTTGTGCTGCATTCCACTTCACAAAAGGTGCTTATAAATAGTTTGATTTGATTTAAAATTCTACCAAAATTCGACTGAGATTTGGAACTTAAAGTTCATATTTATTATATAATTGTATTTTGAAAATACATCACTAAAAAAAAAAAAAAAAGAAGAAAATACATCACCAGGCCAATAAAAAATAAAATAAAATTAATAAAGTCATACCCTCTAATATTTTATTGGACCACGTTTCAGCACATGCAAACTCCACACAGAAAGACTCACCGGTCCGGGAATTGAACCGGGAACCTTCTTAGTGAGGCAACAGGGCTGACCACTAAGCCTCCGTGGTCTGGACTCAGTGATGGCGATCCATGTTCCCTAAACCACTCTTCATGATTTGAGCCTGACAAATCCAGGCACTGTCATCTTGGAGTATGGAGGAAAAAACTATTTAATGATGGAAAACCTTAATTATTCAGTATATTCATGTAGTCAGCTGACCTGTCTTCCGACATTACTGTTGAAGAAATGTATCTGTTAGGTTTAAACAAGTCCTTTCCAGATAAAACATATTTTTTATAACTGCAGTACTTTTCTGGCTTTTCTTTTTTTTTTTTTTTCTTTGGGCCTGACTGTGTATTTTTCTAAGCAGCTAAAATAACAAAACTTGTGTTGGAGTACAAGTTTTTTCTGGAGCCGACTCTAAATCATCCGTGTTTGACTGCATCTGCCGAAGCACAGAACAACATATTTAGAGGATCAGGATAATGTTGTGTGCAGTGTAATCACCAATTTTAATCACACTGTCATAAAAGAAAACTGTCAGCGCCCGAGCTAGTCAAAACACAAACATCTTTATGGAGACATGGCTTTTGAAGTTGTTTGAGAAACAGCTGTGATGACAACACAATGAGTCATGAATATGCAGTCGTTTCACTTTTAGCAAACACGGAGGCTGGACAACGGTGGTGGCATAAACGGGGTTTAGGGAGGAGGAGGATGTCTGCAATGGCAGACTGAGGGCAGCGAGAACGAACTGTGGCTCTGCGGGTGAAAATGAGCCGCGGCAGACAGAAACAACGCCAGGAATGGCTTTGCTGGGTTCAAATGGTGACGGCACAGCTCATCTCTCAGCAAACACAGCATGACTCTACCTGAAGAATCAAGCAGAACAGCTGATTGCAGGCATTTGTACACAAACGGTGTCAGCGATAATTGCTCTGCTCTCAATTTGATCAAACAGAAGGCAACATTTTACGGAAAAATCTCATCCTTACTAGTTTATGTTTAGCATCATCGGATGTTAAATAGTCTGGATCCAGTCGGGGCTTTCAAGATGTATGAACACCTGCACTTTAGTCCTCGGTATCGGACAACGGAAGGATTCCCACATGCTGCTGGGGACTACTCAGTACTACTTAGGATTTGCGTTGTATGATGTGTTTGATGCAGCTGAAGCGTGTGTGACAGAGTGAAGGAGGGCAACACCCGCACAACCAAACAAATACGGCCCACGCTCTCATTTGAGTCTGGCCTGCACTGACAAAATTGAGGTTTCTATGCATGTTATGGTTGCACATATTCAGTCACGCGACCCCAGTGTTGAGAGGAGCTTGACAGCGAACGAGTGACCAATGTGTGTGAGACAAATGAACAAGTGTAACACAGAAGTGCACCAGATGGAAAAAAATAATTAGCTGCATTCCAGTGAAAAATATCTTTCATCGGAATAAACACGTTGGGGAAGAACCTAAGAAATATTCCAGATTCCAAAATTGAAAACCAAATGTCCAGACAAAATAAAATCCAGATTTCAAAATATTTGTATTCAGCAATTACGGTTGTTTTATATAAGACTCTTGGTTGTTTCACAAAGTGGCTGCTGGACGCTCCTGTATGAGTCAAAGCTGACGGCCCGACCCACCCTGAGGTGATGGGTTTGGTACATTCTGTACCGGTGGAAGTGGCTGTTAATGGGAGGGGTACCACGACCATTTCACAGAGACAATTGTTTTTTGCAAAGTGAAAGAGTCTGCCTGTCCAGGCTTAGTAGCCACCACCACTATTTTGTTATTTTGTGCACTTGGAGTTTGTCGAACATTAACCTATTCATTTAAAATGTATTTATATGTATTATAAATAATGACAGATATCAATCCCTGTCTCCTCTGCTGTCGTAAAATATCAAGTGAGTAAGTTAAGGTTTTTATTGAACTCGTCTGATGAGTATGCGCAGATATCTCACTAGGATATTTTCTTTTGCTGGTTAACCACCACCAAACATGTTCAGCCTGGCCTCCATCCTAACGGCTACATTAAACATTGTGGTTTTGCCCTAAAACGAGGACAAATCACGTACACACAACACAACAAACGCACACATCAAACAACTCAGCTGCAGAACCTGCACCATAATGCTCTGCAATTAGTTTGTGTTTTGTTTGATGATCTCCTCTGCCCTGCGGCCCTCAGACACATGATAAATTGGCTAAACAAACCTAATCGTAAAAAACCTCCAGCTGCAGCTATCCAAGTCTCGTATTGTTAGTGTATGGCCCAAAGAAAACGTGTTCTGCCAGATTTTGAGTTCAAAATCTACTGGAGACCCAGGTTATGGAAGTTTACAGAAGGGAACATACCATGACTGGCTTTTCCAACAGTTCATTATGGTCTCTGATCTACAAGTTCAAGAGTGAATATTATACATTAAAGTTGAGGAGGTGCAATCTGCTATTTTTAATTGGGTTTTAATTGGGTTTATCTAACATTTATATTTAGCATAGATAGATAACATAGATATTTAGAAGCATAATAAAACCTGTAGAGACAGTTCAAAAGTACTGTAAGGGCTCACTTACGTAGCTAAATTATACCCAAGGGGCTACATTCAGCTTTCTAATCTGAAACCAACCAGAAAGTTGCAGTTACTCGACTGACCACTGGGGGCTGCCTCCAAAAGTGAGCCAGTCTCCATTGACTCCTGTGTTAAATCTGTGCAGCACATGCTCAGATGGCTGGTGTCGGATGGCTCGCTATCCGTTGGGGTTTACAAACTGCACAGACTATTTTCTGTTCATGGATTAGAATTTAGCAGCATTTAAAGCTTTATGTGCTATTGATGACTGGATTGAGAACATTTCTCCATCTGCTTTCATGCAGTGTTCTGATTAAAGGATAACAAAAACAAAAAAAAATTAAACCATACTGTAAAGCTTTAACTTTTAAATATGATCATTTTACTGTGACTAAAAGAAAACACTAGATCTTAAACTATGTTGCAGGCACAACGCAGTCTTGATATCAGATCTCGTCCGTTGAGACAGAGCCACCTGTCTGAGAGGCCCGCCGAGAGGCCGAAGGCCAAATCTTCAGCAAAATGTTAGATTCTATGATTAACATTCCTGCCTGGGACTCATTTGGCAGCCCTGTCAACAGGTGGACGGACGGAGGGAGGCGGCGCTTTAGACAGAATAATTGGAGGGGAATTCTGACTCTGTCCTTCATCACTGCTAATAATGAGACAGGTGAAAGAAGGAGCCGAACCTGGGAGTTTCTGACCATTTTCCTCTTGTTCCATCCCTCCTCCTGTGAACTGAGCAAAGAAAGTAGGTGTGTGTGTGTGTATGTGTGTGTGGGTTTGTGTGCTTATTTTATGATATAGAGAAATGAAATGAAAGTATGCATGTGCCACAAATACAAAGTTCTGCCACTGGTGTCAGTTTGGAGACATTTTCTTGGCAAGAGTTTTTTATTTTTCATTAAAAAAGGGTTTTGGGGGATTTTTTGTTTGGGTTTTTTTTTTTTCCCAAGGACTTAGGGTTGGAAAATCCTGTGAAAGCAACAGCTGTTGTTTCCTTTTCTCTTAACAAAGGCCAAGGACCCACTGGAAGCTGATATGCCATTCAGGGGCAGATGTAAAACGAATCAGCAACTGAGAAACTTCTCCTCTTAGCCATGGCAGGGAAAGACGTTCCAAAGAAAATCTTTGTAGCACCCTTTTTGGTTTAAACCATAAGCAGGAATTAACAAAAAAAAAAAAACTATGATAAAACTGTATAACTAGGCACAAGATGATTAATTTATTCAGCTTAGTTGCCAGCAGGGAGGTGCTGAGTGAAAAGAAGCACAAAAAGTGACACATATAAGACTTTCTCAACTCGTGTTTCCACTGCAGTTCACAGCCACTAATTTGGAGGGAAGAGAGTCATATATCTCCAAACCAGACAGACGTTTTCACTTAGCAAATAGATAAACATTATTTTCAGCTCTTTGGTCCATAAAACCTTCCGTAATACGTTTTATATAGGATTGAGCAAAGATGTTTTACTTCTACAGCAACACTTTCTCGTCTCACTGGTGATCGTTCGAGTAAAACAGTGAAAAACGCAGCTTTACAGCATGAATGATGCAACCATCGTGCCTGCTGTCTGAGGTGCAGCCGTAGGTCAGACTCTAATCTAAATATTTACATCTTTCTCTCTACAAATCCAGTTTTGGGGTCTCCTGTTTGACTGCCTCAGTAAATAATCACACAGCTCAAAGCTAAACAGAAGTCTATAAATTACTACCGTGTTGCCATCATTGACCACGTCAGCTAAATTAATTTTTGAACCTGGCCACAAACTCGGCAAAAGTGTTGCAATTCTGTCTTTGGTGGGGAAAACCGCGGGCCTCCGAGAGGAAGAGCAGACAACTTCAGAATGCTGTTGAAGTTTACACTGCAGGATGGAAAAGAACCAACATCCCATTCATCTTCTGCACGACAGGCTAGGACAGAAATAAATGTTCTTGCTGGAGCATTTCAGGGGCGTCTTATCTCCTTATCTAAAACAGCTTGACTAAAAGCACAAGTGCACAACGTGAAAGCTTCTTGTCTTTGTAGGGATTTTGAAAAAAGAAAAATACTGCCTGAAAAGGGTAGAATGATATGCATAACCCAAATTAACAAAACATAACAAATGTAGCTACGTTTTTCTTGTTTTTTATGTTTTTTATTTGCCAGCTGAGGGTTTAAAAATCATACTTGTCATTTCTCTGCATCAAATGCCACCTGGGAACCAGAAAGCTTAACTCAGCACAAACCCTGGCTCTGTTTGATTTACGCAATTAAAAAATGTGGTTTCACTCTTTTTCATCCCCACACACACATAAACAAACCGGTAATATCTGCAGCAAGATCAAAATGCATAATAGCTTACGTCAAAAGGTTTTGTCAAATTATGGTACTAAACATTAATATATATGCAGACACTTTTAAGAAAAATAAAACTTGACCAAAACATTTTCATAACCTTCAAAAAGTCACAACTTCATATTTTTATCACTGGATGGAGCTGTGATGAAAACACACCAACAAGCACAGGCTTCATTTTGGTTTTGAAACGTCAGACTTGGTGCTCAGATTCAGATGAAAATACACGACCAAAGTTTCTTCAAAGAATAAAACGCCAAATATGACTGACCAGAAATAGGCTCGTTGAGATTAAAAATCTCTATCCCGGCCAAAATAAGCAGCAAATTTAACAAAACCAGAGAATTTCAAATGCATTCATTCACATACATACAAAGATTTGTGAAACTTACTTAAACCATAATATATTCAATTTCAATAGCTATCCAATCAATGCAAAAAAACATCTACAGGCTGATGATTCCACCTCCAGGTCAAATTCAGGTCTTTTTCCAAATAGTTCGAAGTACTTGAAGCAGCATATCTGAAAACCCCTTTTCCCATATCGTTACAATTCTTCAGTACCGATAACGGCGTGAATCCTGAGACAGACGGCAGTAACTGCCGCTATCGTTATGCTCGGTGTGGACTTGAAGATGCGGCGGCAGCAGACCTAGGACTGATTTATACATTAGCTCAAGCCAATGCTTCAGCCTACATGTGGCCAAAGCAGACCACCCAACACGAGCGTGCATTTGACAGTAGTGAGTAAATGATTTCAAGTTTGAAAAGAACCTCAGAGCTCCGTGATAGACAGCGTCCAGAGCATGTGAGCTGTGTAAAGATGTGTGCATGTAAATCACATCACCGTATTCCGATGCTGACGTAGAAGTTGCTCCAATAAGCCTCTTTTTAGCCTCAAAAGAAAAACAGGACTTAATCTAAAATTAAAACCCAGTTTTAATTTGACTTTTTTCACCAGTTTCCTTGTTGGCGTCTCCCTTTTGTTTCATTCCACATGAATGATGATAAACTTGGCCTGATTTCTTCCTTTTGTGGCTATTTTGTTCTGGGACTTTTAACATTAACATATTACCAAAGAAAGCTGACTTCCCTTTTACCTTTTTGCAAGAAATCCCTCCACCTCCAACCACGGATTTGAAGCAGGTGTCTACATAGTAGACTCCCACGCACTGTGAATTAAAATGAAATGAAACTATTGCTACAATAAAACCATAAATAATACGTAGCCCTTTGTAACGCCAACCAGTAATCATCTGGAAAGGACTGAAGCAAAATGAATCAACACATGAGGAAAGTCTTCCAACTCTGTTAGTCATCTCTAGGCTGGGTAGATTTACCAGAACCCAAGAGCACACAGGAACATTTCAAGCGAAGTTCATAAGCACACAGAAGAGGCCCAAGTGAATAGAGAAGTTCAATTTTGTGTTTTAATTCGATTCAATTTTCGATTCAATTTCCCCCAGTAGGAGAAAAACCTTAAGCCAAACAGCGGCAAGAGAAACTCCCCTTTAAAGGAACAAAAGACAAGATACATTAGTACAACTGTCCATCAGCTGCAGAACTAAGACTTCCATGTATACATGACTGATACATGGTTAGTTGGTGGACTTCAGAGACAACTATATGAGATCCACTACGTGGATTTTCATTACACTTTTTTTTGTCAAAACAGAAGTAAAACTCTGAATTTGCGAGAAAGGTTTTACTGCAGAGAGCCTGGTGTTGTTTTTTTTATAAGCGTAACTCCTAGTTCTGTCTCTGTATCTCATCCTGCGAGACGTCTTCTCAAAACAATAAAAAGTAAAACATCTCGGCTTCAAGGAAGATGGACAAAAACATCTTTAGTTTTGGACAAATTATTGCAACTGCCACGAGCGCTGATGTGAAACTAGTCAACAGAGGATGAAGGCAGTGAATGATCATTCAAATTAATATTGAGAGGCAAAGCTCTTATGTAATGTGGTAATGCATCGTGATTGGGTTGTCTTATAGCACAACTACACCACATTAATGAAACCAAAAACACCTGGAAACTAGATTTTGATGACTTTAGATTGACTGACTACGTCACATCAAGTGCTGCCAGGGAAATGCAAATGTGCAAAAAATGTTTCCATTACACTTTTGCAATAAACTGGATTATCGACACGTCTAAAAAAACCACCTCGTGAAAGTGCACAAAGGTTTTTGCGATATTTATTTAGGTGTTTCCATTACAGGATTTTCTTTCTGATATTCAGGTTTTGCACAAATCATGAGGTAATTGAAACACGACTGCCGTCTGTCATTCAGAGGCTCACTAGAAAAACTTAGACTGAGCCCTGAAACTGCACAAATTGAAACTACAAAAAGATTGTGGCTAATTGAAAAAAGGCCCTAAGTTTTGCCAAACTCACACAAATCACAAAAAAAGCTATTTGCGCTTGCATGAGGTCGTACTTCTAATGACTCAAAAGAGGAATATTTTACAAAACTCCAATGGAAACACCTTTGCTGCATCTCCAAGTAACAAGAGGAGCTTTTGGCTTGTATAACTCCTTAAAAGTCAATTTGGTGTTCTAAATCCACTGAAGTCATTTGGGAGAATTAAATATATCACCACACACTTCTACTGGGTCATTAGAAATTAATGAAAAAATTACTTTTGCACAAGCTTGTATGTTGAATTTCTGGTAACATTCTGCTTAGTTTGACTTTAAAAGCCAGTTTTCATTAGCGGTTGAGTCTGAGATTTTTTGCACGTGTGGAAATGCGAGTGAGCGTGAGCTGAAGGTTGAGAGGAAGCTGCCGTCTCTAGAGGTTCACCTGTTTGACCCCAGCAGCAGTGGCTTCAGTCATGTAAAAGCACTGTGCTCCCATTCAGTCACGATCAGGGTTTTAAATCAAAACAAATGTCTACATTTAGAAATGTTTCTGCAGAAGAACAAGTCTGCTCTTCATTATCAGCCATAAATCTGACATGGTGCACCTTGTCTGGGAAAATCTAGACTTGCACATTGATGACTGAAGTTTTGAGGAGGGGATTAACATTTTAGTAGTTTTATGCAAACCCCTACCCTGGTATCTTTCCTTCTCTTTCCTGTGTAGCTTTCTGCCCCACTTTCAGTGACAAAAACACCGCCAGTTCCCAGCCAAATCTCCTGCCTGTTGGCTTTCACTCTCGAGCCTGCCTCTCTGGCAGCCCCCTCCCCCAGAAGCACGCACACGTACACACTCACATAACTTCTGTTTCTTGCGCCAGACATTACCAACTCCCTGTTGTACGCCCTGCCTTCCTCTGCTGTTCCTGCAGTGTCCTTAACGTGACATATGAGCAGCACGAGAAAAGACTGGCTCAGCTTTCTGTCTTCACTTGGAGCCAGTTAATCTGGATTTCCATCTGAGAGGGAAAAGGCTTAAACAGAACAGTGGAATCTTGCAAAAGAACCTTTTTTTTCATAATTGTACTCTTGCTATCTTCTTAGACATATTTTATTGCTTAACTTGGTTTATTGACTCTCTAAGCATCGTGACATTTTTTTTACAAAAAACCTTTGGATTTGCTGGGAAAATCTGGAACATATTAATACCTATAATCCCCCTTATTGTGTGAATCCTAGTCCTAATTATATCTCAGCATGAGTTACAGTGAATAGGAGAGCTTGGTGACAAACTTCAAGCTGCAGTGGGCGCACAACCACAGAAGAAGCGAAATGTGTCCCATCCACATTTTAACTGGTCTGATGACTTGATCTAGCACCTGAAAACGAAGTAGAAAGATTGGAAAACCTTCCTGTTCCAGCATGAACTGAAGCACAAAGAGAGCTTTATTAATGACCCTGCATCACCAGTCGAGCTCTCGGTTGCTTTGGTAAACCGGACCATTGTGTGCTGTGCTATTGATGGGGGGGTTTCATTATGTGTTTAGCTCATGTTAGCCCAGTTTATTACAAATTCATCACGTATCGTGCTTTTATAACGTCAGAAAACAATATGAAGTTGAATTCATTCAAATAGTTTTGGGAAGAGACGTGAATACACACACTTTTGTGAATTGCTGTTAGTGTTTAGTTTACACTGGAGAAAAACAAAACAAAACAAAAGCAGTAGCACTTTGTGGTGTTTCACACGCAAGAACCAAAAAGAAAAGAAAACCCTCTCGTCCTTTTGTTTACGCAGAATTTGCCTCTTTAAATCAAGTAATGACTTCCTGTTCCAAGTTACACTCAGCACTTCTTTTACGGCCACTTGTTGGACTTCAAACAGAGACGTCCTCCGCTCTGAACCTCTTTCAGCTGAGGGGTGAAGAGCAGCCTGCTCGAGGCTTTCAGATGTGTTTGCTCTTGGGATTTCACTTGAAGATGTTTACAAATGCCTCCGCAGGAAGCTCAACACGATGAAAAGAGATCTAACCCCGTGTTTGGAAGGTCACGTTGAGATCATATGGATCATTTACTAATCTGCAGAGTAAATAAAGAGTCATTATCACTTTGAAATCCCTGTAATGAAGACTGATGCAGTCAGTGTAACACTGATATAAACTTATGGAGATGTATCAAGGCAGGTTCGATTAAAAAGGTGTTTTTACCCCAGATAATTACTGAACCTACAATAACCTTACAATAATTTATATACATTCAAGAAGGGGAAATAAGAGCGTGGCACACATGCACATGTGTGCACGAATGAGGGACAAAACTGGGAGCCAGTGTTACAACCAGTAACTACCACCCTTCCACGGCTCCCCTTCTTCCTGCCTGTCTTTTCATTAATTACTTTGAAGGCTCCCATTTGTGCTCTGCTCAACAAAGCCACTTCAGCTCATGCACTGAACAACATATTTATGACCTACAGTCTGTAGCAGCCTGTTCTGCATGAGCCTGCGCTGCTGCCTGCTCTTTGCTGTGAAAGGAGAGGGAGCATAAAAGAGGAAATGAATGTGTGAGGGATGAATACGTGGCCCTGGGGGTCAGCTTAATGGAGTGAGACCCCGGCCCCTATTGACTTCCACTGCTAAACTATTAACTCCTCACAACGCCCCAGCTTCAGCCTCGTTATTCATTTCAGGGTGAAAATGCTTGTCCTGCTCATATAAGTTGCATGGTTTGATTGTTTTTATCTTGGTGAATAAATAATTTTACAGCTTTCAGAGTTAACGGCTAACTGAGCTTTGAGAGTATTAAAATCAGTGTAAAAGTGGGTTTAAACAGCAGTCCACCCCCATGAAAGTTAATATGACACTTTGGGGTGGCTGTAATCAATCACAGGCTAAGAGAAGCTCTTCATAGCTCAAATAAAACAACTTTCGCTGAACACAACTCCACCGTCACTTAGATTTACAGTGTTATTCTCCTAGGTGCATTTTTGGAAAATAAATACACTTACAAATATTAACACTATTTTTAAAATGTGAAATTATTTATTTTACATCCTCTTCAAGTACATAAACTAACCTAATGTTGCAATAAATTCAGAGATATTTATTTCCCTTTTAGGGCTGCCATTAACAACTATCTCCATGTTGAAATAATCTGTCAGATATTTTCCTGGTTAACGGCTAATGACTTGACTGGTCACCAAATAATCATCTGACCATCAAACTGTTCCATTAATTACATTGTTCTCTTACAGCTGAAGTATTAAAATGCCTTGTGATGACATTTGTCGTGATTTGGCGCCATATAAAAAAATCTGAATTGAACTGAACTATACTGTTAGGATGATTATAACCAAAGAGTGTAATTAAAGTTGTGTTTAGATGCCAAAAGACATTTTCTTTTGATAGACTGAGTACTTAGAAAGATTAAGTACTTAGAAAACTTAATGGAAATGGCAAAAATAAATTAAAATTCAAAATACTTTTTAAAATGGAGATTTTTTAACAAGTATCCCGTGAACAAATAAAAATCAGCTGTTATTCCCTGTAGACATCAAGCATGTCGTTTACTCGCAGCCATGAAATGTTAGTCAAACTAAAGAGATACACTTGAAAAACCTTGATTCAATAGGTGAACGTTTTTGAACACTATAGGTGCGTTCCCATGAGCGGAGGTTCCGGGTAAAACCGCCAGACAGGAACCTCTAACAGCGCCGACCTCCTCCTCACCCCCTTCAGCCACCGTGTCTCTACTGCATAAGGTGGTGGTTATGCACCTTTTTTTTTACAGCAAAACAGGAGACGAAAACGAGAAATGAACCAAAAGAAGTAAGAAAAGAAGAAACGCACAATACCAGAATGTCCAAAATTGTTTAAATAAGTTATGTTTGAATGACTTTTGTTTGTGTGAGAGGGCGAATTGTAATTTAAAATACCTGGTCAGCAGAGACCCCCTTGCCAGGTACTGGCTCTTTGCAGGGCCGTTCCTGGTAATGGAGACATCCATCAACAATCCAAACCCTAAAAAACTGCCCGGAACCCCGGCAAATGGAAACGCACTTAAAATGTACTAAAAAGCACCCTTTTATAAGAACTATTTCTTCAATGTACAATAGCAATCTTAACTTTCACTTCACGGTGGTCCGTAAAAAAGTGATGTGGAAGCCAAATGTAGACAAGAGGACCTGGGTAGCAACAGAATCCAGTTTGACAAGTGCTTGATGAGGATCCTTCACATTATACTAGTAAAACATTGAATAATTCCATTACTTTCAGTTGTATTTTTTAAAAATTGTCCATACAGGGTATTTTGTGCTGTTTAAGAGATTTGTTTCAAAGACTGAAATGGTTGAAACAATCCCCTTAGCGGAGTTCCCTTAATGGACAGAGCATGTTTCCCCACTCAGTTTTCTTCACTTTCTATGTATTTTCCAGCATTATTGTCATTAACTTGATTTCGTTTTTTTTTTTTTTTTTTTTTTTTTTTTTTTTTACAAAAGCAGGTATCCCAGGCCCTTTTTTCCTGTCCTGTCCTTCCACCCCCCTGATGATTGAGGTAGATGGCTGCTCAATCTGATTGTGCTTCTGCAAGAAGTGACTTCCGGTTAAAGCTAAGTTGTTTCTTCTCACTGTTGCCCGCTGCCTTGTGCACGCTTAAGATGAAAAAAATGAATCAGACTGATGTTTGAATATAATCCACTGGTCTATTCCTCCGGAATGATCGGAACTTAAATTACACAACTGCATTGAACTGCGCTGTGTTTATTTGCTTGTGAGAACTGCAATGTGACCTCTGTGAAAGTTCATATAGAATCCCAATGGCTTGCATGTGTGTGTGTGTGTGTGTGTGTGTGTCTGAGGGTGTTATCAATAACAAGTGAGAGGGGTATGTTTCTTTAAGACAATCCCATAAATGGTGGCCAGGTCACCACCTCCTTCACTGAGAAGGGGCTGGCTCCAGTTTGAGTTTTTCTTGGCGGGTCAAACCAACCATTGAAGTCTGAATAGGCTTCCATGGCAGATTACCATGCACAGCTGTCCCCCTACCGTGGAAATTAAGTTATGCCCCGTGTCAGCAAGTTTTGTATTTTCCTCTCTCTGTCTCTGCCCATCCCCCCTTCCCTCTGCCCGTATCCTCCTCTTCCTTAAATTGTTGAGGCCCCACAAAGGTGCACAGCAAGAGCAGCCTTTGGGGAGGTGTGTGTAATCATGCCAGGAAAATTCAGATTAGTCAGCTTACGATGAAAGCAGCTTGCATTCCTCCATGAACACACTTCCTGTGGCAAATGAATGCATTTGCATACAAATCACACCTACGCGTATATAAAACACAAACACAAGCACAACAACAGAGGCTCTTTGTCTGAGTGCTTCTTGGACTGGGTCCTGCTGCACTTGTGGCCCCTGCCTCGTGTTTTGTTTATTTGTGGGTCAAGTTGTTTGTGTTGTGGTCAAAGTGAAAAGCAAACACTCCAGCTCTTCCAGTGATGTGTGAACATGCTGGGAATATCCCCTACGAGCCCGCAAAGCAGCTGGACCAGCGAGCTGTTGCAAGCTGAAGGAGGGCGAAGAGCCTCTGCAGCCACGCAGAAACAGCACAATAAACTTAAATAATGGGCTATTATTGAGTCATTTACTGCACAAAATGAAAATCGATATTCACTGACATTTAGCTTATTTTTGTTTCTTAAAGCTTATCATTTATCCAATCTTGTCAGAATGAAATGTATTACCACATTACCTCATTACCACAAGGCTCTTTCTGTTACTATAACAAGTCGATTTTCACATATATCCTCATAAATGGTCAGCTTAAGAGTTCTAGATGTTCTGTCAGTGTAAACATTTCAGCAAAAATCAAATTATACAGTTTTACTGACTGGTGAAACAGATTGTCCAAATGAACCTACATGACGCTGCTTGAAGCTGCTTTCACACATAAACGGTTGGCTGTGTTCCCAGAGGTGTCCAGATGCAAATTTTACACATGTTAAGTCATGTGTAGGAGTTAGTGCCTCCACTTTTAATTCTTTGTTTGACTGTTTGTGTTTTAATTTTTGGGATTTTGCACAAGCATCATGAAAATCCGGTGACTGTGGTTTATCTTAATATTAGACAAAAGCATTCTCAGATCAACAACATTTTTTTCTTCACTGTGCCTTTTATTTACCAAAAATTAAGTTTAAAAAAAGAAACACAAGAAAAATAAGTCATATGGGCACTACTAAGCACTGCTTATCGCTTCCAAATGATTTCAGAGGGCAGGCCGTGCTACTATTCACCAGGCCTTGGTAAACTGATAATCAGCAGCTGTTCAGACTTGATGCACATAAAAGCAGATGAAGGTGTGAATCATCAGCTCCTGTTTATCATACCAACAGAAGAACGTCTACTTACACAAACCAAGCAGTAAAGATGTACGCAGTGATCGTAATGTACCAACTTTAAAGTAAACTACCACAACGTCACACCAAACAATGCTCAGAAAATCAAATAAAAAACTTAAAGAACAAATCAAAAAACAACATTACAGACCCAACATGCCACATTTTTGTATTTTTATTAATGACAGTACAGTTCAAATAAGTCTAACAAAGGTGTGAGTGGTTCAGAGGGATTGTCAGGAGAAAGCCACATATTATTGTATTTGTCGTCATATGTAAAAGTTTCATGTTTAAAGAAAGAATAGTTTGATTTGTCAAAGTTTCCCAATCTCAGTCTCAAATTTCAACTTCGGTTAGGTAAACGAGCCCAACTGTCTTCAAATCACATAGTTACACTTTATCAGGTGTATCTTATTGAACGCGTAGCCAATATAATAAGCAGTTAATTAGAACTAAAGTTTTACAAAAAGTCTCACTCATTCTTTAATTAAAATTATAATATCATATTCATGTCAGACCTAAGTGTCTGAGACAAAAGTGCACCGTTCATGCCATCTGCGCCCGTCCGACCTCCAAATGATCACGCAAACTGACGCCAAACATCCACCAAACAACTTAATCCAGTTTTTTGTATTTTGTAGATTCGTGACCAACAATTTTATTTATAGAACCCACAACAGACCACTTCTGTTAAAGGACGCATGTCCAGCGAATATTTCTGACAATGTTTTACAATCCTCTGAACACGTTACTGATGCTGCACTAAATGCAAAGAAAGTCCGGTTCAATTTGAGTCACTCAGACCACAATAGCCGTCTTCCAGATGTCAGAGCCAGAGCTCAGAGATACGACAACTGTGGCAGCAGCTCCCGCAAACGCACACAAACGTTAGTGCTGGAACTTATTAGTTTGTTTTATGTTCTTCTTTAAAAAAACAAAAACAACACGTCATGTAAATTTATTCCAACAAGCAACATGCTTTTTCTGGCTTCATTCACTACATTAGCCAATTGTGTTGTTTGTAAAAAAAAAAAAAAAAAAAAAAGAAAAGAAAAGAAAAGCTTTTTAATCATAAACTCAAAAAACTTGTTTTAATGTTTGACTGTGAGTGGTGATTTCGAGCAAACTGGCTGTTTTCTATTCTTCTACACCTAAGCTATAATTTTCTCTCCACTTTCCCATCATCTTTAAGATTTTTACTACACTTTGCAGACTGTTTGAGCTTCGTAACATCGCTAACAAAGCCAGTGTGCAACACTTTAACCCCTTTAAGAGACACGCAACAGGAACATTTTGGACAGCGAATATATCAAATGGCTGCCACAAACAGTCAGGTAGCAAAGTGTTCTCTTGGTGACAGTGGGATTAGTGCTGCAGGTTTTCTCTCAGAGCCCAAGGAGTCGTGCTGCTGCTTGAGTAACTGGATTACAGGCCCTTCTTTCTCATTTCAAAGGGTTGTGAACTCAGCCGAGGTCTTCCATCATGAAATCAAAGTGGCAGCTGAAATAGGAGGGAGAAAAACGACAAGGGTTTCTCCAAAGTCTCCTGGCATCAGCGACGCAGCAAATGGGGGAGATGCAAAAATCAATGATCTTTGGTTTGCCGTGTCACAGGAAAAAAAAAAAAGAAAAAGAGAAGCATCGTCACAACTGCAAAGTGCAAAGAGAAAGCGACGAGAACAACTGACAGCAGCACATGCCTTCTTAACAAATGTGTGCCAGAGTTGTGGCAGGGGCGCAGAGGGAAGTCGAGGCGGAGCCCGTTCCATCGAGGACCCTGTGGTAACTTTAGAGGAATTTTTCCAAATCCTCTCAAATGAACTTTCCATCTCAGTGCTTCCTCCTCTGTTGCAGCCATTCCAACTGTCCAGCCGTTTCTACATCACGTCTTTTGCACGAACTTGCTTGGTGCCGAGGCCAAAACAAATGGTGGAGAGAAATATGGTCCACGCATATCAAGGAGTGAGGAGTTCACCGAAAGGTTTTGGGGATACAATAGATCAGTGGGAAAACCCAGCACAAGAGCACTAAAGGCACATTATGTCAAATTACACCTTTAAAGATTAGAACACGCTCATGCATTCAAAAACTCTACTTCAATTGTTAAAAAGCCTCTAATAAATATCAAATAAAAATATTGAATGTACTGAAACATTCAAGCATGTTTTTTTTTTGTTTTATTTGAGCTAAATAGGTCCTTTTCCTTTCACCTTTCCACGAAAAGACAAAAAGTGGCATGACAGAATATAACTGAAAACGCTGCAAGGAAAATTAGGTCAAAAGTTAAATTTTGTATAAATTAAATATGTAAACATCACTGAATTAGATTTTTATTGATGCTCAATTATGAGAGAAAAAGGGCGGAGAAGTGAGGATAATGCATTTTTTGATAAAAAAAGTTGCAAGAATGATAACAGATCTTACTAGAAGCAGCTGTAAAAAAAAAAAAAAAAAGCCTCAAAGCTCCAGAGCCAGTGGCTGGGAGAACGGCACCTTTGTAAACATTGTGCTGTGATAAGCTTGGGGTGAAGGGGTGAAGTGATCTGCATGGAGTGAAGTGTGGGCCGTTTTGTTCAGAGGGCCAAAGAAACAGAGCCTGGAAGTGAACTGAGCTCACTGAAGCAAAGTTGATGGCAGAGATACCTTACAGACGTTCAAAGAGCTGGAACACAAACAGCCACAGTTTGTAAATTAAACCCAAAACCACCATCCACACACACACACACACACACACACACACACTGGTCTGTGCAATCAGTGGCGACAACTCTACATCTATGAAGCCCTCCTTTTCTTTAACCTTGATGAAAATGTAAAAACCCAACAACAGGATCTTCAATCTGGAGCCTTGAAACACCAGTCCCATTTTATGACAAGCATGCCAGTGTCTGTGAGATTTTATTCCCCCCAACACTTCATTCATCCGTTCACACACTGTGCATTATCATAGCCTAATCAACACATGCAGCGCTTTTCCTAAGTCCTACAACTGGCCGAACAAATGCTAGGAAAAAAAAGAAAGACAAGGATATGGGGAGGGGAGGACAAGCTGGGCTGTGGAGCTGTGGAGCTTTTCTCAAGCGCCGAGAGCTTCATGCACACTGGATCGCATTACCGACACTGCAGGAAACTGACATGGTATTCTGTTTAGAAGCCACTGGATTTGGGGTCTTTATACAGCAAAATAATAATAATTAAAAAAAAAAAACAACTTTTGGACAGTTTTAGTTTAATCGGACATTTGAAAATGTAATCTGTCACATATAAAGAGGACAGAAAGTAAATATAATGTTGGGACTTTCTGATTCAACTTTGCATCACTATTTCTAGTTTCCTGAAGCGTGAAGCAGGAAAGTAAACAAATGCGAGTGGAAACACTACTACATGAGATAATATGTGCATATTCAGAAAGAAACATTCCTCTCCGGGTCGGTTTTCTTCTTCTTTTCTTACAGCGGTGGCTTGAGCCTGGAGCAGCAGCAGATCGTTCCCACATGCTTCCCTGCCGCTCGGCTCTCCAGAGGTGTCGAGCCAGCCTGAAAGAATGAAGTGCCTCCCCATTGTGCTACCCAACTATTATGTGCTTAACATTTCCATGACAAAGATGCCACTCGACTTCTCCTCCATCCTTTCAGCTGGAGGGCCCTCGTCCCCTCCTCTAATAAAACATTTTGCAGCAAATCGTGGATTTAAAGCCCCGACAGTCAGCCAAGATCTCTAGAATGTCTCTTGCAAAAAAATGTTGGAAGTAGCTGCAATGCAAATGCAGCACATTATCTGGTTATAGTCAGTGTTCAAAGACAATTAAAGGACTAATCCACAGTTTAAGTGTTAACCAAGTCGCTCATGTAACATAAAGTAATGAAACATGCTTAGATCAATTGTATAAATACTTCAATCATTTTCCGCCTTATTTTTCTTTTTGAAGACGCACTCAAAAGCCTACTTGATATGAGAATTACACAAACAAAATGTGTATTAATTAATGAATACAGGCTGAAGTTTTAGCTGCCAGTAACTGAGAGATCTGAAATGTCAATGAAGCGCAGTGACGGTGGTGGTGGAGGGGCCAGAGGGGGTGATTTGTTGATTTATGATGACAGTTGCTTTTGACAAAAGGCAGCTAAATCAAGACATAGCAGGTCATTAGGCTATCAGTCAGCAGGGGAAACAGGCCGGCATTTAAACGACTGTGTGTGTGTGTGTGTGTGTGTGTGTGTACTGTAGTCACAGAAACAAGGACTGCAAAATGTTTCTTAAAGATGGAATTGACTTGAATCAATTTTCTTTTTTCTTTAACTACAAAAATCTTAAAAGCGTAGAAGAGCTATCAAACCCAGGACTTTTATTGATTTTCAGTATATTAGCTGAGTAAAAGCCTCTTAATTGGCAACAGAAACTATTTTTATTGACAAGCATGAGCTCCTGTCACCTTTGACCCTGATGTTCAGTTGAGTGTGATTTACTAAAAAGTGTGTGTGAAATGCCGACTTGCACACTTATCGCTTCCCATTTTAATCAGTGTAACAGCAGCTGTGAGCTGATGTAACAGACGAGAACAATTCAAGCAATGCTGCTGCTGCTGTCGTTGTAAATGCTGGTGTATATTACAAAACATCTTGAATTAAAATAGTTTTGCAAACAGCCAAACTGATAGGCAACAAAATGCATTATTCATATTTTTAAACCAGACTGATGATATAGTGCTGAGGGATATTTCAACAAACAACTCACAGTCAAGATCTTTATCTTCAAGTTTCCTTTATGCCTTCTATAAAGATATATCATTAAGGCAATACAGTGGATTTAGACATTTTCTTCTTTTATCTAGACTTTACACTGTGAATAAATCATCTCATAGCCAAAACATAGAGGATTCTCTGAAAGAAAAAAAAAAACTATATTGGCTATACACATATATACAATGAATATACACTATCTTCTGTGAAAATAACTTCCCTTTAAAGCTGGAATTCTCAGTCTTTATACACATATTTGGGTGCGACTAGGAGGTGTGTAATAAATTACTGTTTCACTTTATCTCCTAATCTATTTACAAGTCATTTGAGTCCAATGTTAAATACTTGTAAATCAGATGTCCTGGTGCCAAACGGCAACTGTCTGTCATACAAAAATAGTTGATGCTTGAAAAAAAAAAGATTGGCAGTGCATCGCTGATTATACTGATTATTTTTTTTGAAGATGTCCCTGTCATTCAACTTTATCAGAGTCTGTGACAGAAAAAGTCCTTTTTAGCTTATCTCATAAGCAAAGTCATCTGTAGTGCCGTGAAGTGGTCTGGTTTGATTTGAGAGCAGCCCAGAGTTCAGGTAATTTACGTATTTCTGGTCACATTTGCATAGAAATATCCTGATTTGATGTCCTCGGGGGTCTCAATGGAAAAATAGTTCAAAAAAGAAAAGAAAAGAAAGGCCTGCATGAGCAAAACACCCCTTTCTTTAGTCTTTGACGCTCTAACCTTGAACAACAGTTGCAGGTCAGGGAGTGACAAAACATTAGATTGCCTTTTATTAAGACAAAGGTGTGTGTGTGGGGTGAGGTGGGGTGTTTAAAAGAGGGGCAACAGAGCCAAAATGGATGCTAGGAGGGTCCAAAGACAGCGGGCCGCAGGGAGAGCGGCTCCGCTTCTGGTCTTCTGTCCCTCCGTGGGTTCCGGGGTGTAGTCCTCGTCGTCCCCTTCGTAAGACCCGCTGGATTCGTACCTATCTGGGAAGTCGAAGCAAAGCGCCTTCATGCTGCTCTTCACAAACTCACAGATGGGTCTCTCCGTCCCGTCGCACATGCAAGTGTCCAGCTGCTGGCCCTTGGGTATTTTACGCATGTTCGCGATCACGTTCCGGCAGGCGTTAGTGCAGATCGCCCCGCTGAAAAGTTTACCACAGTGTTGTAAATAGTCTTGCATCGCCGCGCTGCACTGAGGGTCCCTCTCGCACTGGTGCCGCGCTTCTGTGCAGCCGGTGCTGGTCGTCCTGGGCAGGCACGGCTCGATGGCCCGTTTGGTGTTCGCGCACAGCTTATCGTGGCCGCAGCTGCACTCCTCCAGAGCCGGGCCGTTTCTGGTCAGGTTGAGTTGGATGAGCGAGGAGATGCAGTGGCTGGGGCACTTCTTCTCGCCGTTCAGCACGGGGCCGCAGGCGCGATTGTAGTGCTCGTACGCGTAATTGCATTCGGGCTCTGACCTACAGTTCATGATGGCTTGCCAACATATAAGCCGTCGGCCGTGAGTCGGTGAAGCCGCAGAGAAGCAGCCAAAGACCAAGAGCAAACAACAGAGAGGCCAAACTGATCCGCAGACTGTCTGTAGCAATGCGCCCGAGTTTGCCATTGTTATATGGCTGCAAGAGACTGCAAAACTCACAGCAGTGTCATAAGTGAAACTTATGCGCCACTTCCATGGAGTGCGTCCACGCTGGAGGGTGTTATTTATTCCGAGGCAGATGGCGTGCGTGTGTAAATGTGTGCGTGAGAGAGAGATAAATAGGCCCGTATGGGGGGACGTTCAACGGCTGACAGAGAGATGTGTAATCCCGGCTCCATAAACCCGTCAGTGCTGATCCATTCGAGCAGGATTCTCGGACGAACCATCCACTATCCGTACACGATTGGGGTGACAGCCGAAGCGGACACCCGAACCAGCGAAACACAAAACAACGGAAAAGTTCTCCACGGGAGCAGGAAAGTTCTGCTGCGGCTCATTCCATCGGAGAGATCCTGGACTCCGGTTCAGCTGCGCTCTCTGTCCTGCAGCGGATCTCCTTCGACGAGCGAGCGAAGCCGCACGAGTCCCGAGTGGGCTCCGCTGGAGCGCGTCGGTTCATTAAGCAGTACTTGCGCGCACGGGTGAAGGTGGGGAGGGGGTGCAAACAAATAGTGCGTGGAGAAAAACAACGACCCTTTTGGGTCAAAAAGTGGTCCTGTACTCACAAACCCTTTGAGCGTTTGTCTTTCGCTGCTTCAGCCTCCCTCGCCATACATTAACCAGGGGCCTCTCATTGGTTGGCAACTTGTTGAGGCTCCTACGTAGTGATGGGCGGGAGTTTATGGTGGGAGGAGGAGGACCGTCTTGAGATTCACTCCATGAGGAGAGATGAGTGCGCACCAAAACTGACATCATTGAAAGCATTGCTCCTAATCTAATCATGCAGATTATTCTAAAAAAAAAAAAAAAAAAAAGCTCTCTGAAATTATTCAGATGACACTATGCAGCCTGAAATCATGTGATAAATGAAGTTTAAGTGAGTAAGGTTTAGTTTTCCGTACTGTTTTGTTTTAAGAATCACCAACTTTGAGATTTTCTTTTACAGTAACCTCCACCGACTTCTTACAAACTCTTCATTGAAGTAAGCAGAATATTAAATGAATGAAGAATATTACATTGTTAAAACAGCACTAGGTATATTTTTGATAGCAGGGAGCATAAACTCTTATATGGTACAAAAATAGCAGTTTTGAATGTGAAAATAATATATTTTTGCAGCAAAACAGCATTTAATGTTTGCACATAGAGCAGCAGCATGACCTAAACCTCTGACAAGACCCAAAAATGTCCTTCCACATGAGTGATGGGGTCCCTTCAGACAAACTCACGGCATTTAAGCGTATAAACTGTAGTTTGAACAGGAATCGTCCATTTGCTGCTTCATTGTTTAGGTCTGTACAAGGCAACTACCAGTGTTGCACAAACTATTTAAACAAACAAAACAAGAGGGAAGTTGACAGCTCCTGCTTCTAACATGTAGGTATTTTGTCACAAATGTGTAATTACAGAGCCAGTTCTAGAGAAGCAGAGGCCTCGAATGGCTTCACAGACATAACTTTACCTCAGTTTGTCTGTGGGGGTCCGAGCTTCACTTTCATTTAGATGGAATGACATTTTTGAGTCTCATCAGAGCTACGTCAAAATAAACATAAACTTATTTAGACGTAGCTCCCCTTGCCACCTGGTTAGGAAGACCTGTATATATACATTTGCAACAGTCGTTATCTCAGTTGCTTTGGATTAGTTTGGATAATTATTTGGTGAAAACATTTATATTTGCTGCAGCAGAAGGGAGTTAGAGATGTAAAGAGAGAGAGAGGATAGAATGATACACAGAGAAACTGACTTGAGCTGCCAAGGAGCAACAAAAACAGCATAAATCCTGTACACTGGATTCGATTACTGACCCCGGTGCACCACCTCTGCTGAGATTCCACTTCGCACTGCAAACTACACCTTTAGGCCGAGCGGATGTACTTCGCATGAATTTAAAAGTTAATAGATGCAACAAAGCTCACAGACAGTTTTGCAGTGACTCCGCACAAGATCTTATAATTAACAAGCCAGAATCCGACGTTGCACCAACAAGAGAATCTTTGAAAAATCACACACATTTATTTTTAGCTCATTTAATGACATTAACAAAATATGGAGAAACTGTTGTCTGTATGGACAGCTGCTTGTCCGTATTCTGAGTCAGTTGGTGTCGTACGTGATCATCTTGAAGCTAAAGATTTGCTGTAAACTTGAGATTTATCAAAGCAATCTTTCTGTGGTCAAAAAACATGCCTAACTGACAGAAGGTATAATTAGTATATTGTTTTGTTGAGCAGAAATGAGCTGAGACATGATTTTAGAGTCTAGTCTTACAGTCTGTGCATATAAACATGATCCTGGAGGTTAGCCTGCTGGATTCCTGCATAAACCAGACAGCATCAGCTGGATATGTGCAATACGCCCCATCAGCAGGCACATTAACCTAAAGACCGATGCTGCAAGACTTCAGCTTCACATGTTCGTCAGTGGATGTTTCAAACAATGGCTCATTGTAATATCACAGTAAACATACTATAACTTAGTCAAACCATAATATCCCGTAGCGATATATTGGATTTGACTTCAGTGATGCACAAAAATAAATCCTCCAAATCTTCATCTCAGAGGATTCTCAATCATTTAATCACCCACATCCTAATAAATCCAACTCAGCAGAGCAACCGAGGGGAAATTAATAAAGGAATAATGGCACTCACAGAGCTTCATCCAGAATAATCACTCATTCCTATTGAATTCCCTCAGGTTACTGCACCGAGGAACGCTGTCAGATGTGAAGCTGCTGAGGTTAAAACCAGGTTCATGTACACTGGGTTGAAAAATACTAATCATAACAATATTATCCTCTTTCTGTCCATATCTAGTTTTGTCCCTTTTTTTTTTTTTTTTGACTTCCCAACTTGTTCCCAGTTTGTGGTAACTTTAACTTCCTCTGGACCACCCTGATCATGCATCTTTGGGTCAGTTTTTGTGGCTTGTTGAGGAACGTAAGACTGAGGTGCATCCCAAACTTTAAAAGGCTTTTCCTCTAGATGCAAATATCAGGAACAGCAAAGTGACATAACAGCCATCTGGCTGTTGGTGGACATTACAAGTTCACATTATAGGCTCACGAAACACCAGCTTTCACTGTTCTGCTGCATTTTTCTGAAGGCTATCGTTAAGAGCTGTTGTTTAATGGACAACCTTCACATATGCATGCTTTGCTTGTTTGTTTGTGACGACAAGTTGCAGTGCTGCTCTAATTTGTGTAATTTGTTTGAACTGATGGCTGTAGTCAGAGGTAGGAGTTAAAAAAGACCCAAGCAACAGACGTCTTTGATGTGCAACCGTCTGCAGTTCTGAAGAAAAGAGGAGGCTGCACTTCCTCTGATATTACACAAACTACAAAAAAAGATGCTGTGAATGTACCTGAGGTACCTAAAACCAGGATACTGAGGTATGTAAACATCCCATCCAAATTTCCCAGTCTCAGCTGGTTTCCATCACAGTGACTGAGATGGTGAGCTAGGAGCATAAATATTGAAATGGAAATGATATGCCTGGAATATGATCAAACGTGGGATACTGTCCTGCACATAAACACACATCCAATAAAGCAGCTTGTTATCAAGGACATTAAACAGGTCTGTATACGTGTGCACCAGTTGTTTCATAGTTTTTCTGGAATTTGACAGTAATTACTTCATTTTATTAATGATCACTGATTACTTTCTTTTTTAATCTGGCTCATTCTTAGGTATAAAAATATAATTTTACTAGAAAAAAAACCCCAGAAATTAGCAGCAAAGCTTCACAAATGTTCAAAACTGGCCACATTAATTTCATAGCACCAGACTATTGTTAATGAACGCCAGATTTTTAAAGTTGCATCCCTTTTTTTGCAGATCAGAATGTGAGATTTGATAAATGCTTTAACCCACTTATGACCTTTTCTCTGATCATCAAAAAGTTCAGTTAAAAAAACAAAAAACAGAGAACACAGTCCGTGTTTTAAAAGGTTTTTCTTCCACTAAAGCTTAGGTAGCTCAGATATCTGCCTGGACCGCATCATCAAAATGACACGACTGTGTGTGTGTGTGTGTGTTTGTGTGTGTGTGTGTGTGTGTGTGTGTGAGTGTGTGTGTGAGCGTATGTGGGTGTGTGTGTGTGTGTGTGTGTGTGTGTGTGTGTGTGTGTGTGTGTGTGTGTGTGTGTGTGTGTGTGTGTGTGTGTGTGTGTGTGTGTGTGTGTGTGTGTGTGTGTGTGTGTGTGTGTGTGTGAGCGTATGTGGGTGTGAGTAAAATGATAGCCCACATGTTGACACATGAGCGAGAGGAGGCAGTTTAGTTCTTGAGGCTTGATGTGGATGAGGGAGTCAGGCGAAGAGAGCAGTAAAGGGCACAAAGACTGTTTGTGTTTCAAACAGCATTCTGATCTCAGGAATGTACCTTTAGGCCACAGCCGTGAGCTTCCAACTGCAAACAATGCGCTCAATGTCGGTTACGGCTGGCTAGCACAGATGCTGCTGGTGCTCTTCCAAAGTCCCAACTCGTCAAAAATGATGGATACCGCGAACTCAAAGCTTCAGCGGGGTTCTTCTCTGCTTTCCCTGCAGCAGATTTGACAAAAGACGTTCAAAACCCAGACATAAAGCAAAGTATTTATCCATTAATTGATTTTTATGTAATGTAAAAAAAAAAAGAAACATTTTTTAGTCTGTCAGAGTTGTAAAGTATTGTCTAAAACAGAATAAATCAAAGCCACAATCAAAAAAATGCCACTTTAAAATCTCAAGTCACAAAAGAAAAAAAGTCTTTCATCGTAAACACAGAGGGAGAAAAAAAGATGAAATCATCCAGCACTTTCGTCTGAACAGCTGTGCGTGGAAACCAGATGTGCTGCACTGAAAGCTGAACGTTGTTACACTGAAGTATCAATTAAACCAGAATTCCTCCCACAACAGTCCAATTAAGGGATGAATTAAATAATGGCAAAACCAACCAGAACAGATGCACAAAATAAGTTGGATTACTCAGAATCATACGAGCGCATATTTTCTGTAGCTCTGCTTCCTCGGGGAAATGTACAATAATGTCATGTTTTTTATTCTCTTGTGCTTCATCTTTTTGATTTTGAAAGCTTTTAAACTGCAAACCCCATTTCTAGAAACACAAAAAAATCTTTCCTTTGGGGTGTAATTTGGTATATTATTTAAACTTTAACTGCTCTCTGACATAAATCCATTTCTGCTATAGATTTTTGGATGCATTTAAATATTCCACCTTAGTGCTAAATTACCAGCGTAACAGTTGGATTGAAAAGTTTTTACCGCAAAGCTACTGTTTCTACTTGACTGCACGCCATTTTAGATGTCTTTGTCACTCTGATTGTTTTTTGTTTTTCTGTTTTGTTTTGCCTATCCAATGGCATCCGGAGGCGATTTCTTCTGCATGCATTGGTACAGCCCCCTGAAAATTAAAATTGAATCCAGAGGAACCAGAATCCGCTTTTGTATCGACAAGGAAAAGCCAAACAGCCCATTAACAAGCGACTGTATTATATTTACAAAACAATGTCACATGTAGAACCTGATGGCAGCAACATGGAAGAAAAGTTTGTCGAGAGAGGATAAATGAAAAGCGGAATGAAAGTAGATTATACAAATAATGTTGAAGACTAAACTAAACAGACAAACTGGTGACAGGTGGTGGTGTCAGAATTGGGTATAAAAGGACAATCCGCCCTACGGGGTATTCTTTTAAAGCAAGAATGGGCTTCGCCTCATCACTTTGTGCTAAATTAAATAAATACATAGATAGATAAATAAAAAAAAGTCTCTATTCAAAAGTGCTTTGAGCACTGCATGAGAAATCATCATATCATTGATACCACTATGATCAATACATCCTCGTGTGCTTGGAAGTAGGTTGTAAAATTGCCGTCGCTCCCCAAAGTCGAGCATTACAATCAGAAATGCAACCTGGAACCGTATAACTCAAAGAGAAAGACTAATATCAACTCTGAGCTGAAACATGAGAGCATATAAAACAGTATGAGGTTACCTTCTCTAGAAAAAGCATGGTGACCCGTGGACCGGAGAATCGGATCACAGTTAATCCTCAGTTCCTAAATATGATGAAAAGTGTTGTTTAAAAAAAAAACCCAAAGGTTATGTAAAACAATGTTTCTGCACGCATTTTCTAAACATAAAGGAGTCGGTCAGATTAAAGTTGTTGTTTAAAGCTCTCTGGAAACGGTGTTTGTGATTCAGTTCAGGCTGCAGGCACTTTGAGGAGATCCTGGTTTCTCACAGTCCGGGTTTCTGATCCCACACTCTGGATCATAAGACTTTTCTGTGTGGGAACTTTAATGAGCCTGTTATAAGGACAAATGTAATGAATTTTCCTAGTATCTTAAAAAAAAACAACAAACAACTAATATATATATAACACTAGTATGCAGTATTTTATACATCATTTGGAGTTCAGCTGCCAGATGTGAGCTCATTTCTGCTCTCAGTGAAGAGTATAGTTGGGAGGATTTCTTCAGTTTTCGAGTGAACTGAATCCCAGCAGAGCAGTGGAGGTCAGCAGCAACGGGCCTACACAGTACCGTCTGAAAAAGGAAATATCCTAACACAGGAAATGAGTTGGCAGGAATTATCCATTCAAATTGCTTCCTCTTTGAGATTTCAAAGACACGATAATAGCCAGTGATACGTTTTTTTGGAACGCAACCAAACAAGATTAAGAAATTCATTTCCTTCCTCATGTCTCCCTATTAATTTGCCTCTGTTTCATCCATCCATCCTCTTGCAGGGATTTGTGTTGATTTGTTCAGTTTGGAACTGCAGAGGGACACATGGGTGATTACAATCCTTAATGCTTGGCAGAAAATGACAGAAACTCATAATTACAGTGCCTATTTTTACCGATTCTAGAAGGATGAATAAGCCAGGAATCTTGGAGAAATTGTTCCGGTTGCTGCACCGTGTTAAGTTTGAGTTTATCCAGCAGAATTATACTGGAACAATAATAAAAATGTGTAATATGGTTCAGAAAGATTTAACACTATTTACCTTCCTAATAACTGATTTGGCAGTACACTTTGCAAGAATGTGTGAAACCTGGAATTCATAATTATTTTCTCAGTGTACTTGAAAGTATCTACAAGGAGAAAGCAGATCCCGCCTTCAAAATTCTTCTAAATGGGCCGAATGTGAAATGAAGTGTTATGGGGGCCATGAACCTTTAATCAGTGAGATTAAAGTCATCCATCATGTCAAAAACGCAGAGATCCTCCTGACCATTTTATCACAGTCCACTGCACCGTGTTTCAGACTGGATTCTACACTCTGTGAACGGATGAATAACTGAAAAATATTGATTTTTTTTTTTTTTTCAAATCTTCAGGTCCATAAAAATCTAATCCCATGGGTTACTTTTTCCATAGAATATTACAATCCATTATAATGACAGAAAGCATCTGAAAAGTGCTTCAGTGGCACTCCTCCCTCTCCCCAAACATCAAAAATTAATCTGGATATCTGAGAATCTGACCTCACGGAGAGGCTGTAAACCAAGCAGGGGGTCAAGTGTTGGCGGTTCCAATCACTTAGGGCATGAACAGTTTTTCAATCAATGCATTCACAGACAAGGCCCCTGGAAACACAGGCCAACGATGCATACAGCCAAGAATTTCCCACTCATCCTTTTAATTGCTGCTACAAGCAGAGTTAGTCAACAGCCACGACAACAGTGTTGATCTTGGATGAAAAGCAAAGCAAGTAAGTCTGACGGGTGGAGCAGGTGGAGCGTACAACTATAAATCTAAATTGAATTACAGAGTAAATCCAATTTAAAGGCATTATTCATTATATTAGATATGTAATTTAATACAGGTAAGGTTCTACAGTATTTACCCTGAAAGACCTTGTTGACTCTCCACACAGCCACGTACGCCACATTTCACATGCACAGCTGTTGCAACATATGCTGCTCAGTCATGGGCCTGCATGAGTGGCTGTTTATACAGGCCTGAAGGCCTTTCATATCGCTGCAGACAAACACCAGCACATATGGACCTACCAATAAAGCCCTAACCTCCGACACAGACATATGACCTTAATCTCCCAAGCACGAGGTTCAGCATGAAAGAATTTCCCAATATAAAAACACAACAAAGCAAAAGTACACATAACCACTTTAACCACAAGTGATAAACATTCCTGATCTGCTGTTCTGCTTCGTTTTAGCGAGTGATGGATATATGTGACACTTTTAATCTGCAAAACTGTGCATGTTCTATCATTACAAAGTCCAAGTTAAAAGCCTCTGTTTTTGGTTGAGTTGTGTGATTTCTGCAGAAACTGCAGAGTCTCATTTACAGGACAATACCTGCTACTGGCTGTTGATTATAGACACATCTGATGGGACATTCATGTGCCCCCGGCCTGTTGGCGATGCAGGTCTGCATCTCGACCAAAACTATCAGGTACTTTCAGAGTTTTATCAAAGAGCGAACCATGTACATTCAGAAAGCGCTCATCTAAGGAAGTTAATCTACTAATGTATGAAAAATCAATGTCTTTGTACCTTGAATTGTGGACAGTTTCTGAAGCTCCATTCACACTGCCAGTTTGCTCCACCTTCGTAGCACCTTCATTCTGCCACGCTGAGCTGTGTGAGTTGTACTGAGACATAAAGGCTTTTGTTACCACTCTGGTTGGACTAGAGTGTATGAGTGTAGGCAAAATGAGTGTATGAAAAGGCATACCTGAGCACAAGGAGGATGGTGAGAGATGCCTTCTGGGTCAGCTGTCAGAACGCCTAACTCCTGAAGTCCTTCCCATCGAAGCCTCTCCTTCCAGCTCCAGGAACATCCCAAACTCCAGCATTGATGGGGAAACTGAAGCCAGCACGGCTGTGTGTAGACATGTTTCCATCACCCCTAGACTTGAGCAAAACCTAAATATCGCAAAAACAAAACTGTAATGGAAACAGCTCTAATTCAAAAACTGCCAAATAGCACGAAAACACCGGTAAGTGGAAACACAGATCCCCCTGTAGCCGTACCTGTTGGCGCAAATTCAGAGTTACGCTTTTGTTTTGTGAGAACGTGTAATGGGAACCCACCTTGTGTCCCACAGGAACAACCAGGTATTAGCTCTATTTTTTTAATACATTTTTTTTCAGCACTGGGTTTTTAACCCACGACAACCGAATAAAGCTGTCAGGAACAGAAACATTAGGTTGACTCTGCACTGCAAAGCAGAGGAAAGGGACTGTCTGTAGATTGTGGGACGGAGCAAAGCTTTGAGAAAGCACAACCTGGAGAGGGAATATTGCACCTTTGTGGGATCAATGAAGAGTGGACACAGAAGGAAGAGGAGATCTGATTAAAAGTTGTATACTTCAGTACGATTTAACCATATCTTTTAGGTGTCAGCAGGTTGGCATGTTCTGCATGTTGGTTTAGTAAAGGTTTTACATGTTCTTCCTGACACAACCCTTCAACGTTTATCCGGGTTTAGATCCAGTTCCATGAAAACACTGGCTTCTGATTAGTGGATGGAGTAATGGGAGTAATGTAGGGGGCTGGGAATTGATCTGGTAACCCATCTGGTGAGCTTTCGGTGGGTGGATGTTGTTCAAGCTGTCTCCACTTCACATCTGTGTAACAATACTTTGTCATAAAAACAATTATCGCAATCAAGCTGCTGTGCCGATATTCTGGGTATTGTAGATATTTTAGAAATTTAGGGATTTTTTTTAAAAAAAACAATCGTTTTTCAACTTATAACCTGAGGTTTTGTAGGATTTTATAATGTCAACATCCTTGTTCGGTAACAGGGCTTTTTAATTATTATATTATTTATCCATCAAAAACACTATATCTGACTTTCCACAAATGAAATCAGTTCCTATGAGCGGCTCTCTGCACATGTAACATTTATGCCACACAGTCCTTTGGCGCGAGGCTCTCCGCATACCAGAAGGAGCAGAATTCCATCTCTCCATTTCATATGGCCGTATATCACAACCCCCTGCAGTTTTCTGGCAGGCGTTCAAAACCTGTGGACCGATTTAAGAGATTAAACCCAGAAAAAAAACACACACAAAACCGTGACAGCCCCCGCCAGATATCCCTCAGCCCAACCTTTGGCATCCAAGTCTGCTAGAGAGACGTCAAGTACTGCGGGAGGGAATGTGAAACCCTAGCATGTTCCCCATTTGGCACGTTCCTGAGGCTCCATCGCAGTTATGAGGCCACTTCATAGGAGTGTAAACTGTGTATTTAAAAAGCTGTCATTGTGGGACTAACATTGGCCCTGGCGTAGGTTGTTAGAATAACTGAATTACACAATGGTTTCTTTTCTAAATAAACAGATGTGGGCAGGCTGTTAAAACCTTCATTTTTTTCTCTTCCACTTCATCTCCACCCCTCCTCCACCCCATCTGTAAGCAGCCTCACAAACACGCGCGCTTCCTCGTTTTACTCTCACTTTTTAACTCTGTCTCTCTCCACATTCACATTTCTAAGAAAGGCAAAGTATGATTTCCTCCTGCAGCTGTTCGGTACAGACAGGCCTCTGTTGCTGCGTCCACAGAAGTGAAGTTGGGGGGGTTCTTTTCTTACTTCAGTTTTGTTTTCTATGCACTGTTCCCACTCAGATGTTTCTACTTTTATTCTGTGTTTGGTTCGTTTTAGGCACCACAGTTTGGTCAGGTTTTAGTACCAGAACATACTTGTCTGGGTTTTGGAATCCAAAATATTTGGCTAGACTGTGGTTGAGCCTTGAAAAAACAAAATCCCAAGAAACATGCTTTCGCTTTAACCTGGAATGTTGATCTGATGCGCAAAGAAAGAAAAAGACGACGTTGCTCCATACACATTATTGAACACTGGCTGGGAGTCGATGCTGATGTCCACTTTGATGCGCAGCGACACTGGGTTGGCTTAAAAAAATGGTGCAACAGTAACCCGCCAGCCAAAAGTTACAGGCTCCAGCATTTTTACAACCGCTGCACCACTGTGGTTTGGCCAGAAAGCAACCACACATTTGGCACAACTGCCTTTGTCTTGTCATTATTTAATTTACAGTGTTGTACATCGGAGTTAGTCGGCATGTAGTCTTATCCTTAACAGCCAAAGTGAACTAAATTCTCGCTGCAGGTGACAATCACAGCCGTCAGTGGAGCCCTGTATGCTTGTGCCTGCAAGTGGACATTGTATTATATAATTATTTCCTAATTTTAATGGTGAAATTAAAAACATAACATGTTGTCAAAGGTGCTTCGTAGTGCAGTTGTTTGCAAAAATGGAAAAAAAATGGAGGAATATCCAGATTTTTTGGGAGTGAGGCAGGGCTAGTCCATCAAATGACTAATGGTGACACTGCAGGACTGTGTACAAAACCTTTGGAGATAAATTTGTAATGTAAACCTATAACCTATGACTATAAACTGGAAATCCACCATCTGACAGGCTGGTGATCAGAACAGCCCGGTTTCATTTATTTACTTTAGTTGTCAGTAAATGTATCATCTTAGAAGCTTAGAATACTGAAAAATCCCCTGTTTTCCCACCAGTATTACCCAATCATATTGACAGTCAGTTGGGAGTGTGCTTTGGAAGTTTTCCACTGTGAGTGTGGGAAGTGTTGCCTATTGATATTAATTTATAAGAAAAAGCCAAGCAAAGCCAGTGAAGCACACATCTCCAGCCTCTGTTGGCTTTCATTGTTGATTAAGTTCATTTATGCAGTTGATCATAGTTCTTAGAAGGAACAAAGGAATTGGCTGAAATTAGTATTTCCAGACCGTCAAGAAGATCGGAAATCTGAATCGATGCATCTGTAGAAATATTACTGACTTGATTTGATCAGATCTTGCTATGGTGCTGCATTCACATCATTTAAAAAAGTCACTGTAAAAAATTCACACATACAATTCTGAAGTTTGTAGCCCACTAAAGGCAATCGCCCCATTTTTTCATGTTTTGGAGCGTGAACAAAGAAACTTCAAATGAGAGGAGAGAGCATAAATAAAAAAGGAAAAGAAGGAAGAAAGCAAATTAGCTTTGGCTTTACACTTCTAAAAAAAAAATGATATAAATCCCAAAGGGAGGGGATAAAGCACACTGTGAGCTTGAGAACTAATGAAAAAGACTAGGAAGATAAGGACATTTCCACCATCACTTGCCACTATCCCAATGACGTTTTCCAGGAGCACATACCCAGCTGGTTCTGTTATGCTGATAAGACAGCACGGCCGCCTGGTGACCAAACAGAAAACATGTGTCTGACATAGCATCAGAGATGCATCAATCTTCTGTGAACTCTTGACTGTGACTGTATTGTAGTGGATACGACTGATGTGACCAATCCACAAACAGCACCGTCTGCAATGTGAATGGGCACAGATTTTAAAAAAAGGAGCCAGTACTTAAATGGCTCATTGCAGTTACAGACTTGTTGGTAACCACAAGAGTAACAGCAAACAGAGAGAAACAAATGCGGCTGCTATTTGTATTTATTTAAAGTAAATTCATTATAACGGTCTTCTAAAGATGCTGAAATGGTCAGAATCAGACAGTTACGTAACAGAACGGTTACATTCAGCTGTTCAGTGTGAGCTAACTCCACTAAATGTGGTTTAAATACAATTAAATGTACAAATATTTGGCTACAAAGTCAGGATGCTGTTTGTTGTTTTAAACATTTGAATTTTCCCACAGTGTGTCTGCTGTTTGTGTCTGTGTGGAGTTGTGATGGGCTGGCGACCTGTCCATTTGGGAAATGTAATTTGGGAAAACTGATGGGAAAACGAGCTACGCTGGACCCAAACGGCAGTGTTGCATGGGTTGTCTGGGTCCATCACCATAATGTCATCCATTGCCAATATGAATTGAGGGTTAAGTGTGTTGCATAGATTGAGTTGTTGCCGTCAAAAGTTGGAGGATTTTTCAACTTTTACTGCTTCGGTGCATCTGACCAGTTTGCAGCTACATACCCAAAGCCAATGAAGTCATACACGGAGGCCAGTCAAAAATTTAAAGTGGGTTGTTTTGAAGACCTAGGACGGTGGAGGAAAAACTCATCATATCCACCTCTATGCGTCAGCCGGAAGCTTAGGACACACCCTCCGTCATGTGCCGCCACAATGCTCCCGTGAATCTGGGTTAAAGAAACTCACATAATTTTTTTGTTTTTTTGTGCCAGGTTATAGGTATGTTAATTTCTGCTCTATATTTAGACATTTCAACATGGAAGAGTTAAAAAACTTCTAAAGCCCCTAGTGGTAATTGGGGGAAATGCACCTCCACATGCACAACAGAATAAGAGCCAGAGGTTGTCTTTAGGTTATTCCCCACCATTTAGTTAAAGCAAGATTTAAAAAAAAAAAAAAAAAAAGTACTTGAAAGATAAACATGAGTGACAGAGCACATGGAGCACTAGAACTGCCTTTTAAAGTCCAGATACCTGCAGTTTTTTTCTTTACTCTGTCAACTCAGTGTCCGGTGGGATGGAACTGCTGCAAGACAGCATATCAACACGAGCGATGAGATTCAGGCAGGAGCTGAAGATGACCAGATTAAGATGCAGATTACACTATTGTACTCATATTTTAGTCAATACACATATGAACTTACTTTAAATCCTTTTATGCTTGTAAGAGATCTGGCCTGGGGATATGAAGGACGTGTAACCAATTCATTGCCGCGGTAAAACTGTCAGTCTGTTAACAAATAGAGTTCACATTTCTCTTTATTTCCAGTGAAGGATTGTTAAGGGATTTTTTTTTTTCCTTTTAAGAGGGCATCATTTAAAATTCTTTCCACAAAATGTAATGTAGTTGGCCAAATGGCTTATTCAAAGGTGTGTCATAGACTGGGATTTCCAAAGTATCCCATTAAATCAGTTCAAAGGTCAGTTAAATCATAGCTGTTGTGCAATTAGAAATACGTCAAATAAGGCAGATTCAAAGCCAGCACATCACGATGACTCTTGGCCTTTATCGCTGCCTTTTGCCAAACTTTTCTTTTTTTTTTCAATTCTGAGAACTCAGATTTTCCAGCATTTTTCTTCTGAGTGGAAATCCCATCATGCAACTGTTAAACAAGGAGCACCTCAGTGCTGATGTTTTGTCACAACATACCCCGTCAGTGTCGGCTTACAGCCGATAACAGCCAGGCAATAACTCTTGTGGGGCCCCAGATGGCTTTGGACAGATTCATCACAACTAACACCCCAGGTCAGCCGCAGGTAATCCATCAGCCCTTTTCCTGCACTCAGTTCAGACTGAGGTTACATCTCTACTGACACAGTTTATGACTTCGTCTAAATGTGTAGCCACGCGGTGCAGTCGAGCTCCAACATTAAAGAAAAACGTCTAAAAGGTAAATGAAGGTTGGCATCCGATTGTGTGAAACCGGCAAGTTTATACACACATGCAAAGTTGAAAGTATTATTCTCCTGAATTATGTCACATTTGGCTTAAATCACAGGATCAACTGATAAAAGTGAACCAATCAACAGTCTCATTACTCAGCACTGTTGGCATCTCCTAAAATGGCCGGGCAGGGAGACATATGAGCTGGGGATGAGGTCCTGCTCCGTGTCGTCTGCGTCCCTGCTGCTCGCAGAAGCTACTTAAAAAAGAATAAATAAATAAAAATGAGGTCTAGAAAAATGATCAGAAACAACTCCCTTTTCTAGCACAATCTAAAAAAAGTATACTACAAATTTCCTTTATACACTTCACTATTGCTATGCATTCAAAAAATGTCATATTACTTTACAAGTATTCTGTAACAAGTGGCTCATTAGGCATTTTATAGCATCTGAATGTTTGGAAAACTAACGACTTCATCATATTTAAGGGTGAGTTTAACATGTTTTTGCAGAGATGGGAATTCAGGCTACTGAATCTTTAAGTGTAGTTTTTACCAAAAGATATTTTATACCCATTGTGAAAATATTATGGCAATTAAGCAAAACTTTTTGCAGGATTATTAACATCTGAAATGCCCTTTTTCACTTTGTATTCTGGATACCAGGACATCTTTAAAGAGTTGTGAACATCGCACAGTGGTAAAAGTGTCCTTATTCTAACTTTTTTGAACTGTGTTGCAGTTTCAACCTGAGGTAAAACTGTGGTTAATCAAATAAAGACGACACCTTTCACAGAAAAAAAAAAATGAACAACCTTAAAACAGTTTGGACAACTAGAATACGTTTGGCTTTCCTCAAAACTCTGAAGAACCATCCTGGACTGATTAGAGATACAGAAATGACCCTTCAGAATCCACAAAAAATGATTTTCTTTCAATTTTTAAAAAAAATTTATCTACCTTTTTCTCAACCTTTTCTTCAGCCCAGTGTGTTAAATAGGTTTGAATTAGGTGCAGAATAACTGTAACTGGACTTATTCTTCATGAAAAAGGACATTTTATCATATAAAATCACTTTCTTGTGATCTGTGGATCATGTAATATATCTGACACAAAGCATGAAAAACATGTCCTCCAGCTTCACGCAGTGATCCGGTTTTGTTGCTGCATTCACATTTCTAGTCCAGGTGTGCGCCCAAAGATTCCTCCGTGCGCCTCTCTGCACTAAAGGGCAGGTGTGTCCCGTTGTTGGGGCCAAACGTTTATGACCTCGTGCACTGCCATTTTCTGCCCCCCCCACACCAATAGCCTGTGGTCGTCCCCTGAGCTGGCAGGAATGTGAGTCTGGATGTGCACTGGCTTGCTCAAGACGCTTTTTATGACCATTAGAGGCCTGTTAACCACACACCTTTCAAAATAAAACGAGAAATCTTCTGTGGGAAGATGTTCATCGACTCAGAGCACACTAAGCTCCTGGAAAATGTATTATTGTTGGTTAAAAATGCTCTGAGCAGACAGATGGCAAAGAAACGCAGATCTACTTTTCTTTTTAAACATTTTACAATAGAGACTCGCGGAATAGCAAAAACGGATGCTGAGTCCTTTAATGTGAGGCCACATCTCCCCTTTATTACATACCGTATTCATCACCAGAAGGAACACTGAAGCAAAGGGGACATTTGGCACAATCACGGTAATTTCCTGCACCGTAGTAGTCTCTGTGTATGGAGTCTGGCAGTCTGGTATATAGACAGCATGAACATACAGAGAGCACACGCTCAGGCATCCACCAAAGCAGACCTCTGATTCATCTGCAACAGCAGTCGGACAATCTGCTCCTTATTCTGGCCTTTCTCTGCCAGACATTCTTGCTGCTGCAATCTGTCGGCCCTGAATGAAGATAAATCAGGCTGTGGTGTTCTCCTTTATCAGTCAACATTGAACTATCTGAAAGTCCCCTGCACAGATGGCTGGATAATGTCAACTTGAAGACCTTTCTCTCCCCCCGCTGATTTCTTTTATCTTTCCTCCAGACATATTCCTGAGAATACTCAAGAGCACTAATGATAGGCCCAGTTTCAAAGTTAGAAAAGCACTATTGAAAAAAAAAAAGTGTGTCTCTGTATGTCTTGTTACCACAACAGCAAAGCAAACTTGGTGAATGAAGTAGAAGCTGTGGAAACTGTAAAAATAAGTTGACAGCTTCCTTTCTGTGGAAGCCTGAGGGGATCTTCAGGTCAAGAATGTCTAGCGCTTCAAAGCAGAGACGGTAAAAATAGAGCTGATAAAGTTGTTTCCAGTATTACACACACATGTCCAACTGTCAGAGAGGCCGTGCAATGAAATTAACAATGAGATTTAAAAAAAAATGATATAGGTATTGTCCATGCTTCATCTAGTGTTCATATTTCATCACTTTTTTTTAATTTTCAATGACAGCAGAGCAAGTATCTCAGGTTTAAGACTGAATTTGTAAGAGTCTTATATCTTCCTTTGAAAATAAATAAATTATGGTTTATTAAAAACCTTGGATATCCACTAAAATGATAATAAAACAATAATAAATTAAATCCCCAAATCAGAAAAAGTCGAAAGAATATACAATATACTTTGACTTCTTTTCAAATGGTATGATACCGAGATACTTTATGTTTTCGCTTCTGAGCCTCGTTTCATTTGCGTATTAATTTTTGTGTTTTATGCTTACGACAAAATGAAAAAAGGTTGGTAAATCTAGTCCTAGTAAGGGGGTGGAAAACAAAAACATGAGTGGTCATGAGAGTAAAACAGCTCCAAAAATGTACAGAGTGCATGTTAAACTGCGTTGCACCATGTGGATGTTCTGATCCATTTTCTGCCACCCATCTCTGCTGTGCAGTGCTACTTTCAGCAACCTGCAACTTCCTTGCACATATGTTTTCTTTGCACACCACTGGCTGGAATAATACAACTACGTCAACTACGCCAGTTTTATTTTCGACTCCACTGCTTTTCCGTAAAGCTTAATTTCTCACTGGTTCCTTAAAACTATAATATTTTCGTCATATTTCCGTGCACTTCAACTAACAAACACAATGGGGGAAAAAAAAGAAAAAGAAAGAGAAAATCAAAAGTAATATTATCTGTAGCTGGCATCAAAAGCTCTTTGGAAAGGCGTTGTAATGTAACATCTGAAATTTCTTCAACCTGAAACATGTTTTGACAAATCTGGCATGTAGCGAACATTTTTGTTTTGTTTTATAAAAGTATGCAGACTCTGATAACTGTCTAATCTGTGTAATCTTCTTGATGAAACGGGCTCTAAAGGTTAAAAAAAAACAACTTGATTTTTGTGAGAAATGTCACTACTCTTGGTTTTGTACACTCACATTGTGCGATGGTGGCAATCCTGGCTTTGATTTGATGAAGGCATCCTGTAAAGTCTTTCCTCTAACTTCTTTTTTTCCTCTCTTTTTCCAGTAAAACTTGTCTTGAAGGCCTGATTATTATCTCTGTGTGGTCCTGTGACCAACCGGCAACCTGTCGAGAGTGTATGCGATCTCTTAACTACGTCCCAACCACCTCCCACCCTCATCAGGATGAAGATAATAGGGTATAAAATAAAAAATGGAAGGATAAATGTTTTGAGGACTCATCCAACTCAAATACTGAACAAGCCAAAAGATGTCTACAAAAGCTAAACTTTCCAGTCCCGTTCTCCTCACAAAGAAAAGGTCAGCCCTCCTCATACATCAGTTTTTAGTATCAGACTATCTGGTATGCATGAGTCTTATCAGAAAAGTGCTTAGAAAAACTCCTCACATAGGAAGAAAGAGACGCGCTTTGAACTTCAGATGGTCTCCACATGGTCTGTGCTCTTACACAGAGCATTTTTGAGTTAGGAAATGTATCTCCACTTTCATGTCAAAATAAAATCATGTGTACAGAAAATTTGGCAGCTCAAGCTTTTTCCTAATTTTATTTATTTATTTATTTTAAAGAAAATTTAACTATTGACATGTACTGTACCTTGTTACAGATGCTAAGCATTAACACCCCACAAACCCCCCAAAAAAAAAAAAAAACACATGTCACATTAACTAATTTGTGTAATTTGTGATGGTCCCATCATTCTTCATACATTCCAGTTTAACGGGCATCCAGAGGACAAACTTTGTCCGAAGCACAGAAAGTCCAAAGGATTCCTTCTACGTGGAGTGATTTTTTCATCAGGCTGCTCTCAAGTCTCTGGTCAGAGTTCAGCACCAACTCCTGATTTACACATCTTCCATTTCTCCACCCGACCACCTCCCCTACCTGACAGCAGCAGCTGCACCTCATGACATATAGGCCATGTCATTTCAAAAAAATTCCTGCAGCGCTGCCCCACTCTCAGCATTTCTGTCAACACTCAATATGACGGTCTAATTTTACCAAGACTGGCACGCCTTTACACTCTGAGCGCTCCCCCCTCTTATATATAAGCTCAATCATAAACATAAATCCTGCCACGGTTGGAAGGGACTTGTTTAGATATACTCATGTATTGAAGTTTGACAGAATTTGAAGGTATATAAGAATTCAGGAGAAAGAAAATGCGTTCCCTCTCTACATTTTTGTCAGGTCATAAACTGTATGCTCTATAGGTGTGTGTATATATTGTATAATACAAAAGATTTTACTGATGTAATGTAGTGATATATGAAAAATGTGGGCTAATCACAACAGCTACTAAGAGTAGTAAGAATATAACCTCCTCAAACAGCTACTTTTGTAAAGTACCTTAAATCTTAACTTTTAACTTCTTTAATTTGTAATGAAGTACTTGTAAATTTTGATTCTGCTCTGGTTACTTACACAAACCAATACACGCATGTTTGGTAGGAGAAAAGAAGGCATGACATTGGTCTCTACAGACCAGACATACTGTATGTTTCATGGTGTGAAATGTTTATTGCTGAACTGTTGTCACAAAGTCTCACTTTCAGTTGTATAAATCACATTTAATGTGCAACCAACACGGGCCCTCCGAGGTCTTGTTAGTGTCATGGAATAAGCTGCAAAGACCTTTGGGTAATGGACTGGGGATGTGCGGGAGGGAAACTCAAGCCTCCTGCCATTCTGGGCAGCGCACAGCAGGCCCTGCTCAGTTTCACCGACAAAAGCAGAGAGGCCAAAAGCAGTGATGCATAAAACATGACCATGAGAAAGTTAGCACAACTGAGTCAATCATCTTTTTCTTTTTTTTTTTAAACGAAAAATACGGGAGACTACCTCAACAAGATACAACTCATGATTTAACATGTATAGATATTTACTTAAGGATATTAGGTAAATACAAGCTCAAATCCACAACACATGATATTGTACAGTGTAGATGTGTACTGAACAAAATGTAAGGCAGAATACAGAAACGCCGTGTCAAAAGCTAAAGGCATCCATACACTTGAGTTAGAAGAACTGACAAACCCTCTGTGATGTCATCCATAGGTTTTCTGAAGAGGTCTGAAGAACAAGCTTCCAATTTTAGGTCTGTTTTTTGGGACCGTATATGACACCATAATGGCAGGAGCTGACTCTGCCCAACCCTGATAATCCAAAAATGGGCAAAAAAAGAGGAAAGATCAAGCCCAGCTGTTGTGGAGCATGCCCACCTGACACCAGTCACCACACTAGCTGTTTTAGCTTAGCTATAGTGCTGGAGCGCTATAGCTATAGCGCTAACTGGCGTAACCTGACATTGATTCTGCCTCATCTGTCTTTCCATCCTCATTTCTGACATTACTGTTAAAACTACATTTGAAATGAGTACTGCTAAAGCCTAAATAAGGCCTACCAGAGTTCCTATCAAACACCAAAGGGACCCTCAGTAGCTGAAACTCAGCTAACTGTGGTCTGGGGGTCCAAAAGACCCGTCTGGAAGGACCCAGGTCAAGGAAACCTCAGCTGGAGGAGTCGTCCTCCTCTTAGTCCACTGGCAGCGTGAAGGTGGCTTCTGCCTGCTGAGTTGTTAAGCTTTGTTCCTAGGGCACTTCAGGACAACCCAAAACCAGTCACAGTGGTCTGCTGGTACAGGTAACTGCACAGCAAGCCGTATTATCTTTAAAATAAGAATGATCATGCTCTGTCAGGTCTTATCTCACAGCTAAGGAGTTAACAGAGATTATTAGCTAAAAGTCACAGTTGTTTGAAGGCTGCCGGTTTGGTCATTTTCATCGAAAATGCTGAACTCTCACTAACCAAATAACAAAGACTGCAATGGAGCTGTCCTAAAGACCCAAATAAATGAACATTCACTCCCTAAGCAACCATACAGCCGTCATGGATGTGAAATCCAGCTTTGGGGACAAAAGCCATTTTTGGTACAATGTTATAAATATGCTTTTTTCTGCTGACATTACCCATTTAAACAATATTCTCAAAGGAGACTGACTCAGTTGTCTTCTAGTGGGTCATTTAAGGAACTGATAAGGTGCTGATATTGTGTTTGTTTTTGCTGTCCATTATGGCTAAACTTCTCTGCTTTGTCCCCATTTGTCCAAGGGACATTTTTTCCTGAAGTCCTTGGATTTGTTCAGATGCAGCTTTGCATACTTAAGCTATGCTTTCAAGTTCTTTTAAGAGAGAAGAGCCTTTATTGGTACAATCCTTCCAATAAAGCCTTAATTGTGCAATCTTCTTCTAACATCATGGCTTTTAAAAAGCGGTTTCTCTAAACTGTGTGATATCAGACTAAACATTGACAAAGGTTGATAGACAAGCTCAAGATATCCCCAAATAATCTATCACTGTACTGACATCACAGAGAGTATATCTTTAAAAAAATGCTGTGGAATGTGTTTTGCATAAAAGAAAAAAACATTTAGTTATATTCAATTCAATTCAATTCAATTTTATTTATATAGCGTCTATTACAACACAAGTTGTCTCTAGGCGCTTTCCAGAGACCCAGAACATGACCCCCGAGCAATTATTACATAAACAGCGGCAGGTAAAAACTCCCCTAGTGGAAGAAAAACCTTAAGCCAAACAGTGGCAAGGAAAAACTCCCCTTTAAGAGGGAAGAAACCTTGAGCAGGACCTGGCTCATGAGGGGGGACCCTCCTGCCGAAGGCCAGCCGGGTAGAGCAAGAAATAAGAAAGATATATATAGATGACTTTGTTGAAAAATTGTAACTGTAAGACAAACACATTTAAACAAGCATGCAGTCAAACTACTGTGTAGTCCACAAAGATAAAGCAGCATGAAGACAAGGCCAAGCAGTTGTTTTGGTTGAAACCATATGGGAGTCATTTGCCAGGGAACTTCTGGCAGCGCTTCCAGAGCCTGGTTTTGATGTGCAGATAGGCACAGCACACATTTCGGTCAACATGAAAATATTCCAAGGTAAGTGCATTGCTGTCACTGTTGGAAGAAAGTTCCTAATCTAAACCATAAGCACATTTAAAAGATTTTTTCTTCTTTTTTCCATATGTCAACACAAATGGAGGGGATTAGCTTGCACCAGATTTTCTAATAATTTTATCCCTAACTCATAAAAAAAAACAAAAAAAAACAAATGGCAGTTTCACTATATATTTTTTTTCTATAAAGCAGAGAACATATTTTTATGGCAAAACATTCCAGTAATTGGAATCTTTTGTGGCAAAAAAAAAAAAAAAAAAAAGCATAAAAACAATGGCGTCTATAAAGTTACAGTGAACCTTTCTCGGTTCAGCTTTAACAGCAGATTTGTGTCTGCTTTTCTCTCCTGCTTGGATCAAATTAGTTGAGAGGCCTGTTTGGGGAGAACTGTGGCACGGACCAACACAAAGCTCAGCTCAAAAACTCTTTTGTTGCATCAGCTTCTCCTACAGTTACAACAAATCCTTATGAAAAAGAAAAAAAAACAGTTTTAGGAAGACACTTCTTGAGGAAGAGGCGTCGTGGTGAACCAGTGACCTGTAAGACAGGGAGCCAAAGGAACATTCATGAAAGCACTATTGATTTTAGCTTTCAGTCATAAAAGTCCATTTATATCTTTATAGATTATTCTTGTAAAAGCTTTAAAAAGTTTTAAAGATGCAATGTGATATGTCATTAAATGATATGATACTTGTATTATTTCCTATGTTTTTATTACCTTTTTTAAATGTGGGAATTTTTAAAAAGGCTCTCATGATCGAAACAAAAGTGCACTGTTGTCCACGGAGCCCCATGTAAAGGTATTACCACTCTAATCTTTGCACTTAAAAAAAGCGCAGGGGAAACAAAATGCACCACCACAAGTACATGAAATTACTTCTGATTACAGAAAGAGGGAATAATTGAAATAATGCTGCTCTCTGACAGCAGCGCAGCATATTTGGCATCTTAAAATCTAATGTGCTGCCCTTAAAACACGGGTGATTCACAGTAATGCCCTCAGCATGTTAGCTATGCTGAGATTACAATCTGAACGGTCATGAGAACACCATTTACTTCAGACGACTGGCAAATTACAAGGAAAACAAAGCACACACACCCATGCAATAGCATGCAGACCCTATGGCACCATAACATATAGGTTGCTCTTTGTGTGAACACCTCCAGTACTCCGGCAAGGGTCTGCACTGCACTGTAGCGGTGCACGACTCTGATGCATCTCTCCAGAGAGGAAAACCGTGCTCACATTTCCACAGACAAAGTTCTTGCTCTTTTAAAGATGAAAGAAGCAGCAGAGGCTCTAATTGTTTCTGGATTTTCTGCAGGTCAAAACTGCCATTAAGCTTAAGTGGTTTCTTGGCAGATGGAGAAATAGTTCTCCAAACTTAGCAAGTGAGTTAATCTCGTGGCTTTTTTTCTCATATGACAGATTCATAGTCATAATAATACAGGCGCTACCAAAATAAAAAGATTCAATATAATGTGTGAAGTGCGGACCAATAATGGTGCTTTATTGGTGAGCCCATTAACCGTGTTGTAAATATGTTATAGCAGGTGTAAGAGGTGAGGGAGTTGGCTTTAAAGAGCTAATTCTGACAATGCTTTCAAGAGAGAGACAGAAGAACAAAGATAAAGCCTGCTGGAATTTCTTCACCTCTGCCAAATGTGAAGGATTCAAATCAAAGTGTCTCCACGATGCCGCTGCCTCTCTTTGTTTCGCGCACCACAAAGGAAGCATCTTCTCTGAAGAGTAAAGAAAAAAAAACACGCTGTTGCTTCTCATCTTGCAGCCGTGACTCTTTCAACCTGTAACTTCAGTCTAGAGGCAGCTGCACGCCCGCATGAATCTGCCTCTATGAGAGCTCAACTGCCTGCATCCATCAGAAGGACAGAAAGATTTGAGGATGCAGCGCAGACCACCGCAGCTTGGATTTCACATTAAAATATAAGTGAAAATATACGGGACCCTAACATGAACTAAGACACAAGATTTCACACGTAAAACCATTTGTATTGTTGCTTTCACAGCATGGATTCATGAGGGTTTCTCGGATAAACGTGACCACATCTGCAGGAAAATAAACCTGACAACCTTGACGTGATGAAGCATGTCACTCACTGCAAAAGCTCTTGTGACTTGCTTTTAGTAGTTTCTTGATGAAAAAAAGTAAGAATACGTTTTGGAAAAACATTTCCAAAAAAGTTCAAATTTCTCCTAATATTTTGATAAAATCACAAGAAATCTCTGTATGCAGGAATGAAGTTAAGCAACCGGTACTAAAAAAAAGGGAAATTTGGATGCTTTAGGGGAACTTTATCTGGTTGGACGTCAAGATACTTTTCCTCGTAAATGCTTAACTGGACTGGGCACCTGGGCATTTCCAGTCTGACCTCAAAAACTGAAGAGAAGAAGAGTTTATCAATCAACATGGCATTCAGAAAACCAAAGAGAGAGTTAGAGGACATTTTATGGTAAATGGGATCATATACTTGTGGGAACAATAAAGTTCCAAAGAGCTGGGGGAATTTGCTGCGGCTGCACAGCGGATGTACGAAGACCTGGAGGGTTGTGATTTCATTTTTGAGGTGAGATTGGAAATGCTCTGGTCTGCTGAACCCCTGTGTTGCCTCCTCACGTGATGTTTTGTGGTTCTCGGTGGCCCGTATTGATTCCCCTAATGTGCATGTGTGCAAGGACAACGAAAGGAATTTAAATCCCAGTTGAATTATAACCATAGCGCGACTAATATTGTGTCTGCTAACGTATAGAGTTAAACACTTTTCTTTGTTCAATCCATAAATATATCCTCTCCCATGACAAGACAAATGTGTGTATGAATAAAAGCCAGAGATATCACCACCTTTCCTGGATTAAGTGGAATGCTGTCCTGGGATCAGATTAAAGTCATTTGAGATGAACTGGTTAAACATGGAAACCCAATCGTCCAGGATAAAGAGAAGAAGGAACATTTGGCTTGTTATCAATGCACAGTAGATGTATCATTTATGAATGTAAGGAAGTGCACTGATGTGCATGATATGAATAACTTGCACATCTATGAAGGAAGTGTTAGTGCTGAATGAAATGTACAGAAATGGAGCAACATTCGGCATCTTTCCATCCAGACGACCTCTTATTTAGGAAATAGTTTGCTTAATTTCAACAAGGCTCTGGGACACTAAATAACTTACACTTATGAAAAAATCTGAACAAAATGTTTAGCAGCAAAAATAATTTCAAACCAGGGGGGTTTTCAGTGTGCAAATATTTGCAGGGCTGCTTAAGAAAAGCTGGTGAATCACATGGGTGACTCCCAGGGACTAACTTGTTTTGTTTATATTAAATTTGAAATGAATAGATAACATTATTTTCCCCAAAACATACTTTTCTACTCCTCACACAGCTTTCACAACTTTTGTTTTTTATCTTATTTGCAGGAGAGGGCGGGGGTTATTCATTATAGTCACTTTTTTTCTCTCTCTTTTTATAGGATTTGCTAAAATTGACATTCAGGGATGTCCTGCTCCTTCATCAGACACTTTTACATGGGAATATTGTCATTCACATTTATGACTCTCCAATTAAGAGCCAAATAGTTGGAGGGAAACAGGACACCTTCACTGCTGGTGGGGACAGATGGTTGGGAGGGAGGGGGAGGGGTGCAGGGTGTTTGAGAGAGAGTGATTGAGTGATCAAGATTGATAGATAGCACCAGAAAAAAAAGGATGCAGCTGCAGCCTGGCTGTGTAGTGGTAGGGGTTCAGCGGCAGGTGGGGGCTTCGGACTGAACTGCAACTTGATAGCCATTTTAAAATGCCCACATATGTTTAAAAACAAACTAATAAAATCACTTTATGTGCACAGGTTATTGGACATTGACAAGAACATGGAGCATGAGCCCGTATTTACACTTTATTTCAAGTGTTAAGCTCATCTTCTGAAGCTCATACTATGTCCGCATGGCATTATTTGTCATTTAAATCCTTTACAACATTGTTTAATCACTGTTGCCCTCCTAATAGTCTTTATTCCTCGTGAAAATCAAAGCCGCATTACACCCTGTTCATAAACTGCTGCCATTTCCAACTTGATGCAAAGAAATCCCAGCTTCCAATAGGCACAGATGTCATCTGATTACGGAGTCACGCAGTTCAGACTTGAAATCCAGTTTTTGTCCAAAGACTGCAGGTCTGCTGTGACTAAAGACCTCTTGCATCTGGCCTAAAGGAAACCTAATATTAGGAATGCCCCCTTCTCACCCCACCCCAATAAAGCATCTCCCCTCCACCCCTTTCTGCCCTGGGGGCCTCCAGCCAAAGACCTTGAGAGGCCTCACTCTAATCATACAAGCAATTTTGACTGAAAAGGAATCTTACGTGTAATATACCCAAGGCCAGTTTTGCACTGCCCCTCAGTGAAGATGAATCCACCTCTGATTAGTAAACCTATTTGTCCACTAATAACCTAATAACTAAATGTTCCTTTTTATTGAAAAAAACAAAAAAAAAATTTAATTTTAATGTCAAATATTTGTCTGTCGACTACATTGTGCACAATCCATGTTGATAATATCTTTCATTTGTTATTTAAATGAATGTGTTGCATCAAATGTATTTAAAATTTAGGACCAAAATACATCAGTGACCTCCTGACCCAGTATGAACCTTCCAGACCCCTCAGGTCATCTGGATCCGGTTTTTTATCAGTTCCCAAAGTCAGAATCAGATTTATTTCTTTAGATCAACTAATAATCAGAAATTACAACTTGTAAGGCTCTAAAAGTTTTATTTTAGCTCAACATCACATAAAATATGCACATTATTTTACTTTCTAAGAGTTAAAGGAAACTACTAATCACTCTCTGATGTCTTGATATAAAATTACAAGACAATGCTCATCCTTTAATCGTGACAAAACTATGAATTCTTCCACTTTTAGAGGAGATCTCAGAGGAAAATAATATTCATCAGAAGAAGGCAATATAGTATGGATCACAATTTCTTTAACTCATATAATGAAACATTCAATCTTTGATCGGGCTAAATACAGGAAAAGAAAATAATTTAATTAAGTGTTTTGTCCACTTTGACATACAAGCAACCAACTCAGTGAGCAGCGTGAACACCCCTCTGTCTGATACCCCCGTCTGACCGTGAGTTACAGCAGCTATATGGCGGTGGCTGTTTCACTTTTATCACTCCAATTATAGTTAAAAAACACGACGTCTGCATAAATGCCTGCTTGGACTTTCGCTGGTCAGTTGAGAACGGCTGCAGAAGGAAGCACACGCTCAACGCTGCAAAGTGAAGGTTTATGAAGAGCCTATCCACCCAGCAGGAGATGTTTTATTAGTGCTGTTTAAATGACCGGCTTGTTAAACATCAAGCTGCAGGCGGGCAGCCAGGCGGCTGTGGCCTCAGAGTCCGCTGCACTGCTTCACCGCTGGCTATTTTCACCCTCTTCACAGCTTTATTTGACGTGCTAGTGTGTGGACAGGGTTGTTTCGAGACACAATAATCACTTTAAACTTGAGCTGAAACACTACATTTGCACCTGTGAGTGCGAGTCAGGACCCACGTGGTCCTGGGTTACCCCGTCTCAGTAACATCCAACAATAGCATCTGTCAGGGATCGAGACAGCCCAGGAACAGAGCTGAGACCAAAACTAAGCATCTACTGAGATTTTTGTTCCCATCCGCACATCAACACAGACGTGAAATCTCCTTTAAACCTGGTCCCATGTCCCATGAAACATTTTAGTGATAATGTGAAACATAACTTCGAAGGTCGTGGGAGAATATGAGCTCTAATTGATCCCCAAAGAAGAAGACTGTAGTCATGGAAAATAAGAGGCAGGAACTGTGGTCTTTGATAATGAGGACGTGTGGGTGACTAGGAAAGTATTCAAGAGAGAGAATTCAAGCTGTGCTTTACATATACAATTTTTGTTGAAAGTTAATGAGCAGGTTTAGAAGAATGTGTTACTTCTGTTTAATTGTGTTAGATTTGCCCATGGTGTAAAAAGGAAACTGACGTAATCACATCTACACTTCATCTGGAGGAGCCGAGTAAGCGTTTGTCCTTATGCTGTCCTCCTCATACAAGTGTGAAGGTCAGGCAATAGATCCAGAAGCCAACAAACTCTGAAATTCACAGAAGACAACTTATCTCTGCAGTAACTCAAACACCACACTGGATTTAGAAACCTTATCAATAAATCCACCTGCAAGGCGTTAAATGTTCTTGTGCTGGACAGATCGCTGGAATGCCAAGCAGCACTTCAGACCCGTGGTTACTCTAAATACTTAGGGGTGGTCTGCTCTGTTTATCAAAACTGTTATATATTATCACCGTTTTCCATGTCCCTGTCTTAAACAACTCCCAGGTGTCTTTGATTTAAAAAAAAAAGAAAAGAAAAGAGGAATAACTGTGTAATGATTTGTGTTCAGCTTTACTTTTAAAATATAAAGAGGCATGTAGAATTTAGGCTCCTGGATGCACACAAATGTGGTTGCAGGTCAGGAATGGAAGAGACGTAGCTACGATAAACAAACATTCGACAGTCCAGAGATCCAGCCCTGCCTGTTTGAGATCCATATACAGCAACGGATCAGCCGCAGCATCCACGACAGGGAAGATCACACGCCAGCGTCTCTGTTTGGGACGGCTGTAACAGCTATCCAGATGAAGCTAAAACTGAAGTTTCAAAATCAAATCTTGCATCATTGAGTTTGCAAGATTACAGTGAACTTTATTTTTGTTTTTTTTTATCTATTTAATTAAGATGACGTCCAAGGTTGCAATTAACTGTTGCAACACTTCAGGAAAACCTCAAAACGTGCAAAAGTATGCCATGTCCACTTCAGGTTATACGCAACTTTGCTCTGCTATCCTTCACCTCTGTTTGAATATTACCAAGTGGTGTCCACTTTGTAATTTAATTTGGTGTTACTTACCTCATGCAAGAGAAAGAAGTTGAACTCTCTCTTTGGCTTGTTCATGTGAACTTCAAGGGTTAAATCACATTTTGAAACTATCCAGCAGCATGTTCCGACAGTCTTTTAGCAGATGTCCTTGCTTTAGTATTGTTTGATCCACCGTGTCAAACATCTCAGAGAGATCAATAAAAAGGGCTCCACGGAGTTACTCGTTATCTGAAGGTTCAATAAAATCTGTATTACTTTTCATGCAGCTGTAGTGGAACTGTGCCTTCTTCTGAGGCCTAATTAAAAATCTGATCAGAGATTTATTAGTATACAGAAACCACTGCAGTTGCTGACAACAGCTAAGAACTGAAACCGGTCTGTAGCTGCGTAGGTCTGCACGATCGGTCCTTCTAAAACAAAAACCAAACAGAAGGAATGTCATTTATGTCCAGAGAGAGAGATTGTGAAGATGCGTTAAAGTGACGAAACATTATCAGCTTCTAGCTTTTAGAAATGAGGCTCCAAAACATGTACATCAGCAGATTTAAAAAAAAAAAAAAAAATGGAAAAAATGAAGTGCTTTATGCTTGTAAGTACCTCTTAACCCCTGAGACTGTTTGTGGCTGAATGACTCATCCCAGAAGCATCATCAGAACTAGCAGTGAGGGAGTCCTCATCGTTAATGTACACAATTCAAACTTTTATGAGATGTTTTTTGTGCATTTTTGACAACGTATTTGGGGAAGAGATCTATACCAATGATATTTCAAGCAAACAATTACATGGCATCCCAAAATGTCCAAGGATTAGTTTGACGTTTAAGAAAATATGATATTAACTAAGGCTTTTCTAATTGCAACTGTGCATTTCAGTGTTCAGATGGCTTTAGAGGAGCCGGCATGACATGAGATTCGCCGACACCACACAGTGCATCTATGCAAGTCACCGGTTAGAGGTGAACCAGGGGCTGACAAAGGCCGTTGAGTCAATATTTTCTAATATTCAATATTTTCTGATAATAAAACAAAGAACAAGAATAGAAGGTTTCATTTTAGGAATTTCCATGTTTCTTAACAACAGTTGTATTTCTGTTTGTGACGGGTGAATGTAAAGCTGAAATCAGTTAAAGATGACCTTTCAGGCCACTCCCGATTTGGCAGTAAGTGATGAAAATAAACCTGTTCCAGTTGTTCCAGTAAAATTTCATTAAAAAATTAGATAACGGGGGTTCTCTAACAACCACCTTCAGTGGTATGCAGAGTTTAAGAAACCACAAACAGAATAAATGTTATGCTGTTCAAAATAGATGAGTGGAAACATGATAATTTGTGTAATTTGAGATTAAACCATCACATAAGAATGCAAAGTACATTCCTCCATTTATCAAATGTTTATCACAAATAGTATTCACAAGACTTCTAAACAGTACTCCTCTTCTGTGTTTTTTATTATATTACTATGCAAATAAACTAAGCAGCTCATTTTAAGGTAGTAAACACATAATAAATCATTTAGCAAAGCAGTTAGATCATAACTGAAACATAGATTTTAATATAGATCTTTGCTATAAATTGCACACTGTAACTTCAACTTTTCCTCTGCAGGAGTACAAACAAGCCATCAGTTGATCGATGTGAGTTTTGATCCTGATAGAAAATACTGAGGGTGGTCATCCAGTCTGTGTTTTACCTGACGTCTCCAGATTAAACTGTGTACACTCCAGGCAGCTTCAGAGACAAGCTGCTCTCCGAACAATTTCAAATGTAAATACCATCTGACCACGCATATCTATCACAGAGCTTCAGCGCTCCTCTGTGCTCTCAGAGCAAACAGAGCCAGATGATTTACTGCTTAAGGGAGTCTTCATGCAGGCAGTAAAGAACCAGACAGTTAATTCTGAAATCAGAACACCAAAAAACAGATAATGTTACTATAGGTTGGTACATGTTTGTGCAAAGCAAAATCTGATGGATTAAAAAATAAAAAATAACATGAAACTAGAACTAGGATTTTACGTACGGCATTCCAAGCTGAAGAAGCCACTTGTACAGAGATTTTATTAGCCATGGTCGTGGTTTCCTATAAAAGACGACGTCTGACAGCGAAAGCTGGCAACACAGACGCACTATTAAAGATCCACTGAGGAGTGGCTGCAGTTCAGAACACATTTCATGAGCATGGGGAATGAGTGCTGAGGTTTCTGGTTTGGGGTCATCTGAAGAGTCAAGACCAAACATCCCTCATGGAGTCCCCACAGGAAGTTATTGCTAAGAGTGCAATTAGAGAGAGGAGGTCCCACTTTCTGCTCTGGGAATCTTCCCCTCCACAAACGCATTACTATCTCTATGTTGGGTTAGGATGTCTGAGCTGACGGTTCAAAATACAAGAATTCAGCTCTGATTAAGATGTAACAGTGTCAAGACAATAGAAGTAAAGTACCTAGTATAAAGTTTGCATAAGGAGCAAAATATATCACACTTTAAAACATCTGCATGCACAAATTATCTCTTGGGTCTCAGGAAGATTCATACTCAGAGTTTGCAGGACCCTTTGAACTTAAGTGAAGTGAGATATTTTTTTTGTCTGTTTCCCATTCTCTTCACAAAGTGTCTCTGTCGTGAAATGTGTGGTACTCCTTCTATTTACAGCAATTTCCTCAAGTACAGGAAGCGCCAAACCAATCGTAACAGGGTGGGGGCGGGCTTTACGCGAGGATTTATACAAGAGCCTCCAAAATCACTATTCAAAACAGCCAAGATGGCAGCAGAATTGCTAATAATGCCTTGACTCAACAGGTTTTTCTGTCATTCGCCAGATTTCCTGCCCTACTGCTCGTCATTTTGGGAATCTTTCGTCGATACTAATCTAGGTTGTCGCTCTGGCTGTGTCGGATGCTCCGTTTTCCTGGAAGTCAAAGTGAACTCTGGGGAACACAAACTAATTCTTCACGTTGAAGTGATAAAAGAATGTCGATGGCTGGCCAGGTTCATATTTCAGGCCAGTTCATGATGTTTATGTAAGACACACAAAGTACAGTTGTGAGTGAAGAAGAAACTGAACGGAAAGTTCAGTAAGTGAAAAGATGTTCTCACTTTGACTCTGACAAAAGTTAAAGGATGGCTTTCATACACTGTTAAATATAATTTCCATGAAATTAATGGAGATTGTTATAGATTAAATCAGAAGAAATTTCTGATACATTTAGAAAATCCCATTTTTACTGTCTATTTTAAACTTCTCAAAAAGTATTCAAAAGTTTTGCTGCTTTAATAACATGGCTTAAGAGTGAAAGTCAAGCCCAGCGGATTGGAGAAATTCCTGATGTGTCATCATTTTCTACCTTCCCTCATGATGGATGGAAGTGAAGTAATACAAGAAACATCTGAAAGTTCTCACTTCATTGTATAAACGAGTTCATTTCTCCCAACCTCGTTCAAAAACATTGCATCATTTTTGTAAATCTGTGCATATCGATTCAGCAACATTGTTTACTGGAGCACTTATAGAGCTGAACGAGTGTTTACACGCTGAAAGTATTGGCGTCAGCACCGGCTGAGCGCCAGCTTCAACTGAGTGTTTATGTGAATTTTGGAGACCGAGCGCCTTTGACGGACATCGACTCAAGCCAGAGAGACGCAACCACCATGTGTGAACGTCTTCTTACTGTAAATATTTCCGTTAACTGTTCGTTTGTCGGCCGCCCTCCCTGCCAGTTTTAAGAAGGGTGCAGGTTAGGATAGATTTAGACAGAGCTACATTTTGTGTGACAGAAAAATCACAGACTGCTGAGGATCACTTCCCAGCAATATTAAAAAAAAAAAAAAAAAACTTTAATTCCACTAACTAATCGTGTAGATTGAGTATCACAGATGGCTTGCTATTGAGTTACCTGGTGCACCCAGCTACAAATCTAAGGTAAAAAAGATTATCTAAAATCAGTTTTTGTGCAATCTATTAAGTTAATAATAAGCCAGGCGATTTGTTTGCAAAGTTTCTCAGCGCCAATCAAAATGCAGGTGAAAACCCTTCTGCTTATTTGCATCACCTACAGACTATATTGGGTAAAGTTGTAAAGGGTGGAGGTGTTCCAGCCGGTAACGTTGACCGCCGACTACTGAAACAGTTCGGCAGAGGATGCTGGGATAATGGCCTAATTATAAGCTTCCAGCTGGAACAAGATAAATCCCAACCCCCTGCATTTTCTGAACTGTTGCTGTGGCTGAGAACCGAGGAGGACAAGCAAGCTTCGAAATCTAGCCGCATGAAGCAGCCCCTTGGACTCTCAAAATGAAAGGTGCTGTCCCATCCCCTCAGTGTGTACTCCAATATTGACATGAGCGCAAGCACTGACGACACAACAGGAACAGTGACTGCACGGCCAGAGCCAGCCCACGGACAATGCTTTGAAGATGCCTGTTAGTAGACTGGCCAGCTGCTGCAGGGATTGACAGTGAGATCATCTTGGAACTATCAGGGTTTCCCAGCTAAGGAAATACACATACGGCTTAGTGGTCAGCACTGTTGCCTCACAGCACGAAGGTTTCTGCTTCGACTTCCCCGGCCCGGCGGGAGTCTTTCTGTGTGAAGTTTGCATGTTCTGCCCGTGCTTGCATTGGTTCTCTCTGGGTACTCCGGTTTTCTCCCTGCCAAAACAACATGCATGTCAGGTTGATTGGTTATTCTAGATTGCCTGTAGGTGTGAGAGAGTGTGGTTGTTTGTCTCTGTATGTGGCCCTGTGATAGACTGGAGACCTGTCCAGGGTGTACCCCTGCATCTCGCCTATAATGAGCTGAGATAGGCTCCAGCAGACCCCCGTGATCCTGCAAAGGGTTAAAACGGGTATCGAAGATGGATTGATAGCAATACACATACGCTTATACCTACCCAGATAGTGTACATAAGAGAGATGGAACAGCACAAGAAACCACAAAAGAACCCTTACAACAAGAACTGAACAAAGAAACAAGGGTTAGACACAAATGATTCCCTGTTTTCTTGAATTTTATTTTATTTTATTTGTAAGAAAATACCTCCATATTATTTGGGATTATTTTTCCAGTCACTGTAATTGTGATATTACTATATATAATTTGTGTGTTTGTTATGGCGATAAAATTGCCAGTTAAAACTACAGTTATAATCTTTCTCACCCCTCAGAACCTCAGGTCTTAGTCTCATAAACCTTTTACAGTTGCTAGTACAAGTGCTACATGTGCAATTATTAGGGTAAAGTTAACGCGACTATAGTAGACAAAGATCTGCTTTAAGGTGGAGTGAAACTAGATGTTACAGTTGTAGAGATTGTGTTTTGTTTTGTTTTTTATAATTAGTTTTTTAGAGCTAGAAAACTGCAGAGAAACCTGTCAGTGTTGGTTGAATATCTCAATCCTCAGCTTTTCGTGTGGTTGGACTGATGCAGAAAAATCCCCGTGCACCACCATAAACGCTTCACATGAGGAGTTATACAGATCAGGGGAATAAGGGGAATACCACTTGTGTCCTCAAGTATAGGTCTTGCATTTGCCTTTTTTTTTCTTTTACTTTGGATCGAATTTAGCTAGTTTCCTCCGATTTAAGGATTTAACTGAAGTATCTCCAATGATGTAATTCATTGATGCGCTCCCTTTTCCCTCCTTTGAGCTGAATATGCTCAACATGACAACGGGTACTCTTCATCCTGAGACCGGTTCAGTCACATGGGGCAGCACATCATTCAGGCACAAACATAACAATGCAGTTTCATATCTATTTTAAAACTATTTGATGCTTTGATACTGTTGTAACATTTGTAGCGTTTGCAATAGCTGCACTTTCTTGGGTTTGTTGGGCGCTACAGTTCTGATGGGTCCTTGCAGGGTTGCAATCCTAGATCCTTTCTGGATCCGAAAAACAAGAAATCCAAAGGGGAAGAATCTTCTTGTGCAGGATCTCCTTTCAGGAAGCTCTTGGAAGGTGTTTCAGCCACAGGAAGCTGACGTACCAACTGTCATGTTTCTGCCTTTGCTGTTGGACTCGTGGAAGTAACGTCACAGCTGGACACATGTTCATCATGTCAGTTGAAAATGAATGAACACAAATATAACCAGTCAGAAATCACAGAAACGTTAAAAATGATACCTGAAAATAGACATATGTCCCACTGAATGTGATTATTATTGCACATTATTGAAAGAAGCGTTTTTTTAAATTGCATTTTTCTTTAAATACCCTTTCTTATTAGTGAGGTAGGAAGAGACCTGTTCTTGTAAGAAGAATCGGTACGACTCATGTCTTATTTTCTATGACACAACCCGAGACAACTAGTGTCCCACCTCAACTAGCTTCACTTGGAACGTTTTGCCTTGCCATCCACATTACAGCCACCCTACGGCTTAACGTCAAAAATTTCAGTTCAGCCATGTGAAAACTGTGCACATACCAGGAAATGTGAAGTCTGCTGCTTATGAGAGCCACAAGGAAACCCTAAAGCACCCTTCTCGCGATGGGACAGCCGTCTAGACCCAACAACGCCTATGCTTTCAAGTGCATATCATTCAAATCAGTCTGTGCATTTGCTCCTGAGACTCAACAGCGTAGTTTCCAGCCAGGACCACACTAACATTTCAGCTGGCAGTTACCTCTGTGGGGAGAATGACTTTATCAGCTTCACAATAACCGACACACTCAGTAGAAAGAATGATAAGAACTTTTTGCATGATTATGAAGGGGATTGTGCTGGAAATTAATACCTCACGTTCCTCAACAGATCATTGTCTAGTAGCTCAAACGCATGAGAATTGGAATGTGAGCGTTAAATTCACGTTTCCTTCACTGCAAGTCACAAACACAAGCATGACTTATCATTAGACAGACATTAGTCTCACTCATCTTGTTTCTGTGTTGTTGTTGCTGCTGTTTTCCCACATTTGGAAACTTTGTACGATCCTCCCAAGCTATTATATCTGGGAATTTTTTTTTTCCAATCACAAAAAAAGATTTTTTTTTTTTTTTTTTTTTTTTTACAATAAATAATCAGTTGCTATGGCTATGCTGAAGGGAAAATATGATGTTGCTCCATTGGAATGTCTCCTCAGTGTCCTGCCAAATTTGAGCTGGAAACACTTAGTAGGGAACCGGTGTGTACTAGGAACTGCTAATAATTTGCTTTAGGGAACTCACATCTGGATGGATGGCTGAGGCAGAGGTTAAGAGTGTTGAAACTAGGCCACCGTTTCTTGCCAGTTGCAGGCTGATAGCGGGGACTAATGTTAAACAAAAATCTTAACTACAGGAAATAAACTTGTTATCATAATATAACCATTTGGCTTGGCTGACTACCAGACTGAAATTGCTCCTTGTTTACTATTTGCAAGTAGGGCCAAAAGTTTATAGACAGATGAATCTTAAGTCCACGGCAGAGCAACTGCAGTCCCCTGAGCTGTTTATTTTTAGTATCATGGCCAAAAAGTAAAGCAAATAGACAGAACAAGTTGTTGCTTGTTTATACAGCTACAAGCTTTGTTTGAGGGCTTAGATGATAATCCAAAGAGTTCCACCCTCCAAGTTACTTAACACTGACGAGTGCTCAAATGCTTCATAACCTCTGACAACATCTGCTTTGGGAAACAGAAGCAAACACTGAAAAAGTGTTTAAAAGTTACAACCTGGCTGGAACAGACCCCAAAAAAACAATTAAACAACATGAGGAAAGTGATGTTTTGTCAGCTTGCGGAGATTTTTGTTCTGTCATTTTTGAGAGAGAGAGAGCGTGAGCTGAAAATAGTCTTCAAGGAGGGGATGTCCAGAGGGAGTAGAAACCAACAGGAAAGATGTGAAGGAGGGTTTTTTGGCATGGTATTTGTATATTTTGCGGGGATTAAAGTGCATTTTGGCCTCGAGGAGCTCACCTGCGTTCTTCAAACTTTGTTGAACATGCTGACAAGGCATTTCGTTCATTTGATAAACTCTGATTTCTGCGTAAAATAAACTAATTCACATTGACACCATTTCACAGTTTGACATGATTCAAAAAAGTAATAATCAAATACCTCCTAAATGACCCTTTCAAACAACCAGGGCCCCTCACTGGTGAACAGAACCAAATCTCAGGTCAGTTCACTCTTCTGGGCAGAGCACACTCGTCTGCGCTCTGGTTCCTGCATCGGCGCAAAGTTTTCCAATAGATGAGGGTTAAACAACATCCATATGAATTGCTGAATATTTCAGCTACTTAGAGCAGGGACTCGGTGGCCTATGTTGGCACGACTTTAAGTTCTGTGTGTGATAAAGTTTTAGGACCCCTGGAAAGCACAGTACCTTTGTTGCAGCAGCAGACCCACAGAGAGAGGACTGCAGGAAAACAGAAAAGTGAAGCTGGAACCACTTAAAAACCACAGCAAGAATTTCCAAAAACAACATCACTTGCATATTAGCTTTTCTTTTTTCACCCAAATTGTTTTATGCTTTTCCTGCCAAAGATAAGATTTTTATTCTTTTTTTTTTTTTTTTTTTTTTTTTTTTTAATGAATGTCATTACAGCATTTAAGGTAAGAAATGGATAACAGGAAAAAGGAAACATTGGAAAAGTCGCAAGATGTTTTTATTCATTTTTTTCTCCCTTTTCTTAACAATTAGCCTAAGTTTGCATTTTCTACTTATGAGTCTTGAAAACATAAAGAAAAACCATGTCCTGCAGCTTTTGAGAGGTCGAGGCAGTGACGTCACCATATTAGTTTTTCACTTTTGAAGAACCATCTCTAAGCCAGGAGAAGTGGGTTCACAGTCACACAAAAACATTCAAAAACTGAGTGTTGTCAGGCTAATCATCACCAAGGTAACAACTATTGTAAAAAAGAAAAGGTAGTGTGGCATCTCTGCCTACTCCAGTGATAAAAAGAAATAACAGAACCTCAGAATGGATAAGACTTTGGGGTAATTATTTAACTAAATGTCCCTGCGTTTCCTACTTCTTAGTGGTCATTGTTAATCAGAAACATTTTTTACTGTAAAATTGTATTAATGCAAAATGTTTGCATTCAATTTACTTCATCAGGTAACCAAGCAACTTCTTTCAGCTTTTCCCTGACACAGACACAGCCCTGCCTGTCTGTCCGGGCCTGGGACCAGAACTATGAGAACTCTGGTTTGTGAGGCCTAAAGGAGTGGAAGCTTTAGTAAATGGAGATTTTACAATACTAAATGGATAGAAGAAATGTAGAAATAATGCATTTCTCTTGAAGCAACACACTGTCTTTTTGCTTTTTGTTTCTTCCTAAATGGCTGTAAATAAACTACAAAGAGCCTCGGATACGAAAACAGTTGATAAACTGAAATGGTTGGATTTATCAACATGAGATTAATTTTCAACATGGAAAGAGTCAGAATTATTTCTGTATTATTAAACAGGCAGTAGCAATAGGTTAACTTGGTCTCAGATAAGCTTTATCAAAAAAGAAATAATGTTTTTAAATGCAGGTGAACTTCTATTGTCTGATTAGACATCAGGTTTTTCAACTGCTTGTTTAACACAATGCAGGATATTCATTAGTTTGATGAGGTTTTATAGTGGAGCGATTGTTGTTATGAGAAAGCTGATATTCCATGAGGACTTGGTGGCTTCTCATATAGTGCTGATGGTGAGATTCAAAATCATATTTTTCTCTGGTTTGAGTAATAAAATGAAGCCTCTATGAATAAGATGCCAGGCAATACTTTTTTTAAACCATGTTATGTAGGAATACCACTCCTGACCACATGAGAGCAGCATACCACAACAAAGGTCACAAAGAAGTGCGCCTCGACTGGGTCATGGTGGTATTACGAGACGTGCCGGACCGTCCCCACTCAGTAGAGCAGTATTGACTGTTGAATAAATGTCATGACTGGAACCAAATACCACCACACTGTTTCACATGACGACTGTGAACTTATATAAATCTTTATGCCAACGTGACACGATGCCGTGAGAAAACTGAGACAATGAGGACGTGGCTATAATAACTTGATTTAGTGTCCGGTTTCACGTGAATGGACGCACTGCTTACACACCATGGCTCTGTCACCTTTACGGGCACATCTGAAGTGTGAGGAATTTTAACCCACTGACTGAAAACCTTTATGTCACTAAACTGATTAATGCTACACAACTCAAATGTTGTATTGTAACTCGAACAACTATTCCAAGATACAATACAAGAAAAAAGTCATCTTTGCCAAATTAATCCTAGACATTCTGACTTTGAGAATGTTTAACACAACTCAAATCAACAGAACTATATTTACAATTAAAAATAATGCAAAATTAATCTTAAAACAGAGAGAACATCGGAGTAAACACAATGCATAAGCTGCTTTGTTTGCATTTAATTAAAACTATGCTCCAGAAGGATATTATTAATGTCTTGCACCAACAAAAAGCAGATGTAATTCTGTTCATAAAGAGGCCACCATGCAGCCTCTGCTCATGTATTACTGGGAAACTATTTGCTTAAGGCGATCTTACATGCCTTTTTCTTTTAACAAGGATTCCTAGGTTCAGAATTTGGTCTTATTTAAGAGGGCAATACAAGATTTGAAGGGAATAAGGGTATTATTAACCATAATTTCTAAACAGCACAAATATGGATGGAAATTCAAGCCCCTAAGGCCTGGTTCACATCATTTTGGTCCATTTGGCACGTTCGCATTCTTATGAAAAACTAATGAACATGTGCTGCGAATGAGAGACAGGGGAGGAGAAGTAATGGTGAACACAAGCCTGTGACATATGTGTAAGGTCATTCATATCCCAGACAGCCAAGTCTTTCATTTGGATGCCATTAGAAAGGACTTCTTTGTGAGAAAGGCACCGTTTGCACCTGACTGAGCCGGGCGTTCCTCTTCTCACTCATGGGTTGTGGATTTTTCTTCGTCTCACAGCTGCTCAAATGTGATGATATTTTCTTGGGTTTGTTCAGACGCAGTTTTTTCTTGGGTTTGTTCAGACGCAGCTTTTTCTTGGGTTTGTTCAGATGCAGCTTTGCACCTCTAAAGCAGAAAAGTGACCAGTAACATCTGCGCGAGAGAGTGCACGCCAGCTTTCCAGCTTTTTGTTTGTGGTCACTCTGAGTAACATGATGACTCATTACTTAATGGGGAACAAGTTCAACAAGTCTTTGAGGCTCTCCATTAGTTTTAATGGGGGCTGATGTTGTAAAGCCATGACTTACAGTATAAGTCATCCTGTACCAACCCTTTTCTATTACGTCATTGCAGGCAACCTGAACATTTTATGAGACAAAGCAAGGATCGGAATCGTTATGGATTACATTCGAGCCAACTTTTCTTTACAAAGAGGACATGAGAACAGCTTTTGAACATGGACAGACAAATAAAATCTTTTTTAACAAATAAAGCATAATTTTGCCTTCAAGCTGGGGCCGTTAGCAGTCTATATGAAATAGTCAAAAAGTTTTTTTTTTTCCGCAGGCGTATCTTCAACATCTGAGGGAACGTAAAGCAGGGGGCTGTACCTAAATCTAGAGACTCTTGTTGAAGTTCATTTCCCCATAACCTCTTCCTCTCAATGAATTCCAGATGTTTTGCTGATGAAAGTGAATTTAACAGGGTGGAGGGGCGCTGGTTGTTGCGGGAAGCTGTTCTCCTTTTCTTCCACAGTATGCATAATATATGTATGTTGCCTTTAAGTAAAAGTAGCATGGGCCCCTTACACGTGGCAGATCTCTGAAGCTTTGCTAAAACATTTTATCCTGAAAGTCTTAAAAGAAAAGCGCTGTGACTCTTTTAGCTGTTAAATCGGATGAATAGTTTACATCAACAGCAACCGCATATTAAAATTACAGAACACAGATGCCGAAATAGTTATAACAAAAGACCAAGTCCAAAGAAACGATCGCCGTCTCAGTTCAAGTAACACCCAGAGCATAAACTATTCCAAGACTAATGAAGTCCTGACTTGCACATTTTGGCACAGCGAGACTTCAATTCTGCCTCAAATTCAAATAGTAACTCAGGCAAACAAGCCGGGGAGGCGCTTCAGATCGGGAGACTGTGTGTGGTCTGCCTCACTGGAATAACCTGAGGTAATGAAGTCATGACTGGAAAAAATATACTGCTCCCCATTTTTAATAAATATCAAATCCTTCGTGCCTGAGGGCTAGATGAAAAGGAGCCTCAATCTTGTGTTCCTCTTGGCTCCTAATAAAGTGGCAGCCTCCACGAGAGATTCTCAGACAAGGGGAATCAAATGAAAAATGCATGAAATATATTTATTGTCCCTGCAGTCTAAAAGTAAAACACACTGTGAGATAGTTCTGCTGTTGCAAGAAGCTCTCCACTAAAACTTCTGCAAGCATGTTTTAGCTACTTCTACTTAATGTTTTCCCCAAAATATGAAGGCTGACTCTAAACGTCTGTGCTTTTTCCGTGAACTTCTCTGACCCCTCATCAAACCCATTAAGGCATCCCTCAAACCGCTCCCAACGCCACCGTCCTCAAACATCTCTGACGTCTGGCTGCAAATCATGGTTTCACTCTCGCCACCCTTTTTGCCTGACTCACTCGATCAGGACTGCAGACTCATTGTTTGCTTTCCTTCCTGGTAGCAGCGCACGTTGACTACCGCACATGACATTGGCAGCAGATGTGGCGGGGCCCAGAAAAAATAAACCGGCCGACGACGATGCCGTCCGCAGAAGTTAAATATTGACTTAGCGACCTGTAATCAGATTCACACACATGACAAAATGGAAATAAACAGGAACATTTGCTCGTGTCGCCTCTGCATACCCTCCCACCACAATACAGGAACCCCAGCTCGCAGAAAAACCCAGTAGCGTGGGGCTCTCGGCTCAGCCAATCTGGTAATGAGAACTTGCGTATGACGCCAAGGGGTGGGAATAATAATTACTTGAGTGACAGTCCTGCCTGCTTTCAGCTCTCAAATCAAGCTTTGTGAAAAGCTTTGGTGTGGAAATTTCTTCTCAAAATAGAATTCGACCTAAAAACTCGACTGAGGTTTTCAAAGAAAACAGCTGACTTCATAAGATGAACCAAAAATGGTTCATGGCATTCCCTGCAAAGTATACTGGGATATTTTAATATGCAGCTACAACTAGGTAGAAAACATTTTCCCAGTGACTCATTTTGGTTTCAACTAATGTTTAGGAGATAACCTTTCTCCACATATGTTTATAAGAGCCGTGTTAATCCAAACATTTGTTCATCTGGCTGACTCACGGCGCTGGTTCATCCCCTACAGAGCGAGAACTTTTTAAGGCCGCATTCTCCGGGCTCTGTAAATTATGTTTCCAAATAGAAGGCTTGAATGTGGTTGAAATCTGGAGATTAAACAATGGTCCTAAATCAGACACATCTGGGGTGCAGTAAATCTGTCATTCTATCTTTGGACTCATCTCACTCTGAATCCCGTTTCCTCATAAGTTATGCGGAGTTGGGTGCAGATAGAGGGTTCGCGTCGGGATGGAGACTATCTCACACAGATGCACTGCTCATCCATGAAAACCTCTCTGCAGTGGAGCCGCATGCAACTGGAATGAAACAAAAGTGTCTATGACTTTAATTACTAAGACACTCAGTTTCCAAGAGTTATTTTGACTCACAACACAAGTTTTTTTTTTGGTTTTCACTGAGCCGTAAAATGGCACGGTTGATTCAGTAGCTACCAACACATCCTTACAGTTAAAACTGAAAACAACAATATAGTTAAAGCCTATGTGCTCTATTCCAAATTATATCCTGACATTTTCATGACATGAGTAACGACTGCAGCTGCAGCCGTACATGCTGGGACTAATCATATACTCCATGCATGAAAACTGTCATCTTCTCTTGTTTTAAAAAGTGCAAAAAATTCACACATGTGCATCACTTAAGAGACTAATAGCTTCTTTGGACACAAGGCCACTCTCATGGTATAATTATGAAGTTTATGTCATATTCAGAAAACTGTTGAATATGTTGACATGTTGCAGCAGAAAACGAATCCTTAATCAAGCTGTAAATTGTATATTTTTGAATTACACGCACAATAATTTCTTCTCCCTGGATTATTTGCAGCAGATGTTTTGGAGTTGATTCTCTATTACACACCATAGCCATCTGCTATTCATTCACTCTTTATTTGTTTTGTTTTTGACGAGTCGAACACACTCAAAATTAATGTTCAGAATCTTTTATCACTTGCCAGTTGACCTTAGTGAAAGAGAAGCGTGAAAGCTTTGTGCTGAGCTTTGTGTTTTGCAGCCCTAAGGCTTTCAACCACATGCGTCTTTAGTCCGCATACAATATGTAGTATATACGCATGTGTGTGTACGTGTGTGTGAGACAGAGAGTGTGTATCTGAATTTTTTGATATATAAACCTAGAGGAAGAACTGCTGTTAAGTCCAAAAAGACAAACATTTTTCCACTCCAAAAAAATTGCTTTGTCCATTTGTGGCTGGTATGTTTAGTGTCTGTTTCTGTTCATTTTATTTTATTTTATTTTAATTTTTTAATCATGATTTGCAATACGGACCTCCTCCTCAGGATAAAAAAAGAAAAGAATATTCAGTGTACTTTAAAACAACATTGCAGTTAGATGGTTTGAAGTGTAAAGTGGAAGTTATTTAAACCCTTTCGAGCACTGTGGGAACATAGGGGCCTAATTACAAAAAAAAAAAAAAAAAAAAGAAATCTTCTAAGGTAACAGATTAACCTTGTGGGTATACTAGGTTGAGGGGGCAGATTTGGGGGACTTTATGTGACATTTGAGGTTCTGCAGACCCCCTTTTGTTTGGAAAATACTGTATTTATTTGTTGTTTTTTTTTGGTTGATTATTCCCCCTTCAGTGCCTGCACAATACTGGTGTTTTCTTTCAGATCAGATGCAGTGGGTTCTGCGCTCTGCTCTGATACCCGGTTATATTTATGTGTTCTGCAGGACAAGACTGCATTGGGCTGAGCACAACAGCAGGGCATGTGTGCTGTCCATACACTGAAATTAAACATTTTCTACCCTGTGATGACATCCAATAAAAGACGCTTTGACAGAGCACAGAGACAATGAAGAGGGGGGCTGGTTCTGGTGATGGCCTACTTTTCGTAGCTGTATTAGACATGTTCCTGTGAATACGTGCCCTACAAAATATTCTGTGACATAAAGAACAAAGCTTTAATGTGGGAAGAAATCTCGACTACTTTGGGCTTTAAAGGTGTATTTTAAAAGTGGTGATATCGTGTTGTTTTTTTCCTACTTTCACACTAAAATGTTCTTGTGAAGTGATCATCCATTCCAGCTGTTCCAAATCATGCACAGCTTTTTAAGTTTTGGTGTTTCTCTTCCCAGCAGGCTGTCAAAGTGCAATGAAGCATACCTAAAAACGTTGGTGTATATCTACCGCTCCTCGACGAGCCTAAAACTCTCCTAACTCCTGTCTGTGCATGAGGGAGTCATCAACACACACAAGCTCATCTTCGTGGCTGCAGGTCTTCTCATCGTCATCATCAATATATCTGAAACCAGAGACTTTTTATTTCTTGTTAGTGATATAAAATCATACAGCATGCATCCAGGCCGCAACTTGAAAAAGCCAGCAAAAATGTTGTTAACCATTTCCTGCAAAGCCTTTTGGTCTCCTAGCAACTGACACCGTACATGAAGGCGACGTCAGCAGTGAGCGTAGGCCATGCTGCATCCTATCTGGAAGCCCCGCAACGTGGATGGACAAAACCAAAAGCACTTGGAAACAGTGACATAGTTGACTCACTTCATGATTTGATTTTTGTTGGGTTTTTTTGTTTAGGACACCCAGCCTATATCATATGACCACTACCAGACAAAAACACAGAGACACACCTTAACAACAGCGTAAACAACAACATGGAGACGGAGCAGCAAGTGCTGCTGACTTTGTTGTACTTGGAATCAGCTGTTATACAGCTAAAGTCTGCATTTAATAATACTGAGTGCCTGGGTGTGCACAAAAAAAAAAAGACATTACAAGAGCAATCTCCAACAAAGGTTACTTCCAATGGACTTTTCAGCCTGTATTTAGTCAGAAGCGTAAAAGTATCAAGACTATGTGATGTGCATTCACTCTAACCTCAAACAAACTATGTAATTTAGTTATTACAAGCATTTTAAACTGTTAATCTAGGATACAGATAGTTTCATTAATGTTTGCCTCGAGTATGCTGAGATACTTTGGTCCAAAAAAGTAATTAATGGACATTAAATCCTATATTGTACATTTGGAGCGCAGATGCTCATTTGAAATGGATTTGAAAGTACTATGGAAGCTTCTTTTCTAAAACCTTTTGTTACCGGCTGGTTCTGAACCAAATCCAGGTAAAAAAAACCCACCATATGGTTTTGTTTGTGTGTGAGAATCTGTTTTGACATTTCTTCTCTCTTGTTAAAATCTAAACGAAATACCTAAATGTTGCCTTTTATTCCAGTAGAAGGCTGTAATTGTCAGTGCCTGGATAAACTGACATCTTAGACCAATTTTGTCCTCAGCCATCTGGGCCATTCTCGATTTGGCCGATTAGTCCCCCCTCAGTGCCTGCACATTTTTGGCCTCACTACACAAGGGAGAAGATAGCAGCTCAGATGACGCCAAAGCTAATCACAGCAACATGAATGAGCCTCTGCAACTAGTGAGCGGGCCAGAATGATAAGTTGCAGAAAAAAAGCCCTTTAGAAGTTGAGGAGGATATCTTTTTCCATGCCAAGCAAATTGCTGCTGATTGGTGGCCAGATTGGTGCATCGTGGGCTAATCTTAGATGAGTGCAAATTGATCTCGGCCTAGCCAGTTCCTTAAATGAGCCTCTGTTCCGTCCAAGACCAAGACCCCACCTTGGGAAGAAAGAAGGAGAGAAACAACTGTCATCAGGAGGCAAAACTCCTCACATTGAGATACACCAATTGCAATTTTCTGGGCCAATTCCGATGTCTGTTTATTTGTTTTTGGTGTTTGTTTGTTTTTTCTTCTAATTTCCGTCAGCTTCGTTGCCTTGGCCATGATTGCCAGGATGATGCTGTTTAAAGTTTTAGGTTGTGGTCCTCCGCAGCTCAGTTTATATTACAGGTATTCCACATTTGCACCGTTTTCTCACAACATGAGAGGAAGTTTCCACTTGGAATCCCATCTGTGCCTTCTTTTGTGAAGTTTGTGTTGCTTCCTGAGGCTGCGTGGGTTTCATCCAGATACTCCAGTTGTCTCCAGGAGTCCAAATATAGGCATGTTAGGTTGAATGGTGAGTCATTCAGTAAAAACTAAATGTGTTTGAAGCTTTGAAGAGCTTTAAAGCCAAAGAGGATCAGTTGGTGGGTGCCGGGTCCACAGGAAGGAGGCCTGAAACCTGAAAGCTCCGCCTAGTGGTTACAGGGGTGGGTGCCGGGTCTGGAGGACCCAGCTTCAAGTCCCTGGGTTGGCGAACAAAGTGAACCACTATGGGCCCCTGAGCAAGGCCCTTAACCCCCTAAGTGTGGGTTGTAAGATATATACTGACAAATAAAGATTGTTATTATTATTATTCCAGTTAGGGAACTTCTAGAAATAAGTAAGTAAGAGCAGCAAAAGGTTCCCGTGGATTGATAGCAGCAATGAAATCTTGAAAGCACAATGGACCATTGCCATTTAGGTCTTTCTAGCTGACAAGAAATATATTAAATCATATTCTGAATCTGAGAGGGAGCCAAAGTAGCGAGGTCAATGGAAGGGAGCGGTGAGTAGTTCCAGCCATTTCCTTGGCTGCATCTTTTTGGATGAAGTGAAATATTTCCCAGGATTATTTGGACAATCAGCTCAGTAACCCTTCACACAGGTTAGTGCCGGCATACAATACTTAGTCTGAGAGTTGCACTAGCACATAAACCAAATCAAGATAAAGATGAGGACGGAATAGTTGTACTCTCTGCTGGTTCTGGCATAAAACAGTGGACTGAAAAATGTAAAATGTATGTAAAAAGGTTTAAAAAATAAATAAAAACTGTTTCAGAGCTATGCAGGACCAAACATTGTGAAAGGGTTGTATTATGTCAATGTGTTTGAGTCACAGAGCTTTAATTCAGTTTATACTCTAATGCATTACTGTTACCTAAGTTTACGACTGAAAATGTGGTCCAACTTCGCTTTGGTACTGCTTATTTCTGCAAAAACCCATGCAGGAAATGTTACTAAATCCTTTGGCACATTTGCCAAGTTACCGCTAACTTTGTCGTTCGGTCTGCAGGCAGTCCATATCGGGTTTAAAAGAGATTTTTCCCTCAAAATAGCAGCCTGCTCTTGCAAAAGGCATCACAGAAAAATGAAAGAAATGATTGTGCGGCTGCTCCACAGAGTGGAAATGCAGACAAATCTCTCTATAATCCTTTGTGGGTAACACCTCATCTTCCATAAGACGTTTAAAGGTTTCTTTGTCAGATGAAAGCGTTGATTAGAAAACTATAAACAAAAAGAAAACATGAGCTCTAAGTAATCCTAGCAGACATGTTAGTTTATGAAATGGACATCCCACTGGTGTTTGATACTAAAAAGTGGGGGGAGAAAGAGAACGTTTTCTGAGACGTCATTTTACAAAACTGAACTATTGGTTGTGAGATGTCTTGTGCATCATATTCTCATGACTGCTACACATGATTTATCATCTGCTCAATGCAATAAGCTTGAGGCTTTCAGCACAGCCAACCCCTTCAACTCTTTGTCCAGACAATGAAAATCTCCACAAACATTTCCTGTTCTGTGTGCCAGTCATTGTTTGGATACAGTTGGATTTTTGAAAGCCACAACAAAGCGAATGCCTTTCAGACGGCTTTGTTTTACTTAACTATTTTCTGATTCTGGCACTCCAAACAGTCTGACTACATTTGAACGTGCCCTACTCACATGTGATTGTTCAGTGATATTTAAAAGTACTAAAAAACAAACACCAGAAAAGATTGCAGCTGCACATGTAGATAAATCACCTGCTCGCCCCAAACCCCCCCTCCCATTTCTCTCCCCTTCTTTATAACTTCTATTGATTCAGTGTTGTCTGTTGTGTTGTGAAGACCAGTGGACCTACACTCTGGAGAAGAGCTGTCCTGATAATGAGCCCATTAGTGTAACTCAACGTGAAGGCCCCAGCAGACAATGACTGTGTTTAAAAGCGCAACAGCAATCTAATTATTGACGTAAATCTAAATAAGACGATTTTTATCCACGTTGCTTTTAGAAGATTCATTCTGGTCCGACACACTAAAGATGTGGACAGAGTTGTTGGTACCATTCCAAAACAGAAAGAAAAACCTGAACTGGTCACTGAAGCATTTTGAAACTAACCAAAGTAATAATGATGATTAATTTACAAAAAATTGACAAATGGAAATCAGGCATTACTTTTGATTTGTGGTTAAACAGAATTGAAATAAAAAAACAAAACCTGGCCACGACAAATTAGCTGATACCTTAAATGTAATATTATGTGCATTGAGCATTTTGGCGGCCTCTATAGTACGCCTTTGATAGGTCAAACATCCAACGACATACACAAAAATACATTTTAGCAGAAAGTAATGTTTTAACCTTAAGGGGATACAATATTACCTGAAAATTTTACAGTAAAGCAAACTGTTTTCTGGAATGAGGAGGATAAGAAGGTGGAAATGACAGATAACCTTTTATAGATCTCTCTTCACCAGTTTTCTTCTCTCCTGCTGCATCTTCTGTCAAAAGCTGTTTTTTCTGAAGATTACTATTAGCTTTCTCAATAAAACCATACAATTCATACAAGTGCTGATCAAACATTGTCAATAATGCATGCAAGAGGGAGGTTTGCCTTGCATCACCCTGAATCCACCGTGTTTCCACAAGGGAAGGGCTGGCAGCGATAAAAATCATATCCGAAATCCAGTGACAGCGAACTGGTGTTTATCTTTGCCCTTCTGAAAGGCACTGAGAAAATGCCAACAAGGTTTTCATTGTGAAAGAACAGACATCCTTTGTGTGCCCCGTCACTGAGCTCTGCGTTTTCGTAGCCCTGTGCTCCCCGCTCTCTAAATCATACAATATTCCCAAATTACAATGCCATGTGCAGGATAGAGTTTCTCCTCTCAGACATTTCTGTCAAAGTTTTAAAAGTTTTGTCTTGACTGGGAAATCTGAGCCCACTCCGCATTCAGCTCAACTGGATGAAGACAATGCCTTTTAGTTATTTGTTGGTCTCAAGGTATCGCTTATAAATTCAAATTAAAAAACAGGCGGCAGCTAGCAGATCTGTGGTGCTGCATCAGGAAAGACTGGTGCCATCGTGACCTTCAGCAGCTGAAGTTTGACGCGTCTTTTGCCTAATTCACACAATAAACCCCAGATTAAATATTTTCTCTATTAATATTTCAAAAAAAATAATTGAGTTATTAAAGTTAACCCTTTAATTCCTGAAATAGCATGTGAAATAGTAAGTGTTTGTGTTTCTAAGTTGTTAAAATGTCTGTTAAGATGCATGACTGATGCATGCAACTAAACTAAATGTTCATATCAAATGGTTTAATTTCATTCAAACCACAAATACTGGTACAGGAGGAAAGAGGATCATCATGTTCATCATATGCTATAAATCAGGGATGAATTCTAAATATGCATTTTGTGACATTATTTCCTAAGAACATGTGTTTTTAACAACTAAACTTAACCATTCATGAATGACAGCCAAGGACATCCCTCCGTCCTCAGAAGGCATTGGACTAACACCATCCGGCATCCTTGCTCCACCTTAAAAGCCACAAACGTTTGACTAAATTATTCAAGTTGACCTAAAAGTATTACTCAAGCTATACCAGAAAATGGCTAAAATAAGAAAAAGAAAGGAATGTTGCAACTACATGTACAGTACTTAGTAAAAGCCATGCCAGTGGACGTAACACGTGCACAACACCTGCGTATTATATCTTGCTGGAAACAAAGTCCATTGCATTTTCTTGTCTTGCTTTCATTTCCTGCCCTCGTCTCCTCTCTGTTCTTTCTTCATCGTCAACTCTCCTATTGGTTGCCAGTGACATATCTGTGGTTCCCTGGGATCCTCCCATGCAAACAGAAAACTTTCACTGCAAGCAGACTGCCAAAACTCCTCAATCTGTCACTTCCCCGAGTCAGTTAGGGCTTTGTGGCTTGCAAGGTGCTAGCGAAGGTACTTAAAGGGGAAACCTCAGGCAAAGTGAGGGTTGACTTGGAAGAGATGTGGTTCATGGTTTGTGTTGCTTTGTAGGTGCGCTGAAAAGTACAAACCACCAGACAACCTCCAACACAAACCATTACAGCCCTCATCTGTTCACATTAAGACGTGATTCTTGCAGGAATGATGTTGCTCTTTCTCTCTCTCCCTCTCTTCTTTCACAAATTAGGCCAGCAGGTCATCATATTACTTGCAGTTTGACCAAACTGTGTATCGGATGGTCGCTGGTTGGCTCTGCACATCCTGAGTTTGGCATCAGTGTGGTCTGAGCCACAAAACCCAGCATTCATTAACAGCACATTTCTGGTTAAGGCTTGTACGAAGAGTAAAGGACGATTTGTCGATGGTCATCATCAGTTATTCTCAGATGTTGCAGACACGTCGTTTTGACTTCCACTGACCCGAGATGTGGTCGATGAAGAGAATCAGTCATGTTTAACCAAACTTTCAGATACTATGCTTAAATATTTATCAGTGATTAATTATTTTTAGGACAAGATGTTACTGTGATCCACAGTCTCAGTGTGTAAAAAAGGCTGTTTTTATTAACCATCCTCCTTCTGTGACTATATTGTTTGTTTGCTTGTACAGGCAGATAACAAGATTCCATGAACCAGACAGCAATTAGGCAGAATAACACTAATTTAAGCAGAATGATATAATTGAGTTTTATTAGAGGCCTAAAATAGGAATTTATTTTAATGTGCAGTAGATTCATTGCCCCCTGTGCCAACATTGCCACTTTGCTGCAAATACATACCAACTAAAACCTGCTTCTATTTATGTAGGTTTGTCTCTGATAAAGTTTTAAGTTCCCATTTGGGACTGAATGTAGCTCATGTAACACTTGCATAAGTACAATCTAATATGGTGTACTGCATGTGAACGAGTACTGTCCAAATTTAAATCTGCAGTTGTGGTCACATCGGAAATGAAAACAACAACTTTCTTCCGATTGAGCAGGATGTTCATTGAGCTGATGCGAAATGTCTTGCAGTCCCCCGGGACTTCATCACAGCTGGCTTCAGGCGGCTTTTCTTTTTTTCTTTTTTTTTTTAAACAATTATTAAAGCTATCCTGTAAAAGAAAAAAAAAAGACAGGAGTGAAACCACAGGTTTACTGACCTAGTACTGTGTGAGAACCACACCAGCTGGCTGTGATGTGACGTCAGTGTTTCTGTCTGCGTTGTGATGTTTTTGCCACTCGGAGCAGTTCAAGTCTGTACCCTGAAATAAAAGTACCAACTGTGGCTGAAATCCGTCTGTAGGCTACAAATTGCTTTTGTTTCAGATGTTTCAGATAAGGCACACATCTTAGAAGAGAGTCGACCGTTAACAGACTCCACTCTCCAACCTAAAACTGGCTGCTATGAACAGACGTGTAAAGACACTTTGTGACACTTTAATTCTTAATATTCTGACTAAATATGTTAAAGGCGTTTCACTAACGTCTCAAGAAGACATGTCACGTGAAGAGGTAGTCACATTTTCTTGAAGTGTTGTGGATAGTTACTGATTGTTTGAAAGAACAACATGAAATAACCAAGTAAATGTTGACCTACTACTAAAAACCGGTGAATATCAACCATCTCCTGACACCTCATGGACTACACACTGTACTGGACTGTTGGCTCGAAGAGTTTCTCAGGAGGACTCGTTTCTGCTATTTTAAGAGAGATTAAAAATATATATATATCTGTTCAGCAAGAAAATGATCTGCCAGAACCAACCTCACTCGTGGCATCCTGCAGGTTTTCCCACACGTCAGTAATCGGACGTGAGAGTAGGTTTGATGCAGCCGACCAAAGTCACTGTCAGATATTATATTGGACATGAAGACTCACTGATTACGTTCGGCTCTTTGCATTTGTAACCGTTTGTCAGAAAATCTTCTGTGACGTGTCAATGACACTTCAGGTTTATAAATCATCCTTCTTTGTTGCATGCCGACATTTCACCAAAATATATTAAAGTCTATATCTGAGATCATTAAGAACACTGAGACTCAAACGGATCAAGTCAGACACCGAGTATCAGTTTACATGATCAAATATTAAGTGACCAATTAATATCAAGGTTTTTCTTGTTAAAGCGCTGTAAGCTTGCATGCATATTTCTCTGCATGACAAACCAGATAACTGGTATCAGATTAACACCTGGGTGAAATTACACTGGAACATCAACTTACTGCAAATAATGAGGAAAAATCAGGTAAAATGCTTTTAAAAATAGATTATTGCTACATGTATCCTGTGACACTGTGGTATTTTAAACCAAATCTTGAATCCAATCCATCCATTCAGTCCAAATCCTCTCAAATCCCCAATTAATCATAGATTTACTTTGCAGAAGCAACTGTCACTCAGAGACATCTAATCGCCTTTTACTTGCCTGGGAGGCAGAAACACTGGTTTTTAGCGGTAGATTGATGTTTACACTCTTTACCTAAAGTTTAAAACTCAAATGGGCACCAAAACATTTAATACATATTAATTGTGAGGCAATAAAAGGCTTCTTTGGCTTTTGAACTTAGCCAGTTTAAATACCATGCTCACCATGGACCAGGTCCAAAATGTGAAATCATCCCCAATTGTACCGGAGTTGCAAAGCATACAAGAAGTAATCAGAACCAAAGTGGTTCATTGTTGACTTGAGTTGGAACAGTCTCCTGACAAATCAACTGGAACCGGTTCGCCTGGTTCCAGTTGCTGCTGAGACAAAGACAGATGGATACGTTTGCTGTATGTAAGGGGATCAAATCAGTGATGACTGTGTTACACAACTGCCAGGAGAGGTTCAGCGCGTGTTCCCGGTATCATAACAGACTGGTGCATGTGGACATTTCAGCAGCCGTCGTAGGACAGCAGAGCCGCTCGAGTGTCAGTGGTTTTTTGGGTGTCAGTTCAGCGCGGAAACAAAACCAAAGCTCAAAGGAAAACTCTCTCAGCTGGGACTCGTTTTTTTTTTTTTTTCTTTTTCTTTTTGACATAGACATGCAGTTGAATTTGTCATCTGCTCATGTGCGCACATATGCAGATGTGCAAGGCCGCCCCCGCACGCACGCTCGCTCGCCTACACACTTTCCCCATCGCTCGTCTGCTGTCGTCCCTCTCATGCACGCCAGATGCTCCAGGAAGCAGATGAGAGTGAGTGATGAAGACAGAAGAAGAGAGGAGATAGGCAGACGCTGAGCTCGAGCGGGTTTTTCAGGAGGTAAGTGACAAGAGGAAAAGAAGGGAGATGAAGACGCGTGAAAAAGGGAAGAAAACGGAGAGGAGGGAGAGGTTAGAGATGTGTGTGTGTGTCTGATGATTCACGCCTGCGAGGTGAAGGAGTGGAGCCGAGAGGTCAAGGGGACAGCAAGCTGAGGGGAGGGAAGAGGAGGAGTGTAAACTTAATTTGGCCGAGCCGAAGAAAACACACGCTGGCATCCGGGTGATATCTGTGTTAGAGACAGACCTGGACAGACCCTTTTACTTTCACCCACATTTCTCCACTAAACAGCCTCCTGCTTGATCCGGGAGTTTCAACTCCAGTCTTTGAAGCCTGTAACTCTCCAAACCATGAAACTTAAGCAGAAGTTCTTCTTTAATACATGAACAGTTTTTACTTAACTTAAGCACGGCCCAAGTCAAATCTGAGACAATGATTCAACTAAGTAACGCTCAAGATCAAATGACTGCAGCAGTTCGTTTTTTCTTACGGAGTCCAGTTGAGGTTACGCGAGTCCACATTGTAATACACCTCAACTTGATATGGAGTCAAACCAGAACACAGAAAAGGCCCAGGAACCTCCCTAAAATATCTGGAGAATGCTGAACATGGCCGGCAAATGAAGACACAGCTGCGCCGGTCTGAGAGCTCCTCGTCTCTCAGGAACGGAGAGTTACGAGGACACGCACACACGACTGTGTTTGCTTAGTCTCTGACACGGAAAGACATCCAGCACGCGAGATGGGAAGAGGGAGAAGGGAAGGGGGTGGGGGGGGTCAGCAGGAGAAAGGCTGACGCTAAAGATCAAACATGTGACAGATTACAGGTGTGGTCATGGACGTATGGAGGAGAGGTGTACAACGTAACAGTGCCCAGAAGGCAAGAATTATCAAGAAATGTGAACATCGGCCACTTTTATCATTTATGATCTGTGGGCAAGAAGAGAGTCTCAACCTCTTCCAGTATCTGCAAACCAGGTCCATTTGTTTCTTTGAAGAATGATGGATAGAGAATAAGACCGTCGCATGCTAAAGATTAAAATACTGCACCTTTTGAAGTTTTCTAAATTCTCGTGTTCATATGTAAAACCAATTATTTCAAAGCTGGACCCCTTTGAGAAAGTTCCTATAATCTTTATAGACACTGTATGTTATTTTTCCCCCCTCAAACAGACCATAAAAAAGTCAAGATTTCTTTTCTGAGTGACTTGCTTTCGGTGTTCAAATAAGTCTAATTTCTACATGGTTCACAAATTAAATTTATCAGCGCCCAATCAGACTCCGGCGAGATTTTAGTTAGATGCAGTTTTTTGGTGTGGCTCATTTGAAGATTAGATGATTCAGAAAATCTGGGGCCTTTTCCATATTTTACCAATTATTTTCTTTTGCTGTGCTGCCAAAATCCAGTTTTTGTTCAGTTTAGCCACATCCTGCCAATTCTACTCATTTATTACAAAACTATATTTTTGGTGATTTTCATTTGCCAAAACTGCTTTCTGTGCTTTAAAACCTCCCAAGTAAAACTTATGCCCGTCTTCATAACTGATCTTTATTTCAAGAAATGTGTTTGTTGAAATAAAGCCTCAACTCTTTATGTTCTGTTCTGGTCAAACCAGCAGACCAAAACTTAAAGACGCCGAGTTAATGTCACGTAAGATAAACTAGGAGTTTTTGTTTCTGATTTATGAAAATCACATAACTATAAAACACTTCAAGTAACTGTTTGCCAAATATTACCTTTATATTACAGTCACCTTTTCCAAATAAGTTCATATTGATGTTGTAAACAAAATGAGTGGACGATATTGCTTTTTATTGCTTTTTCGGAAGCTTAAATGTGAAAAGATTAAAGGTTAAGTGAAAAACACACTGTACAGGCCACACACACACACACACACACACACACACACACGCACGCACGCACGCACGCACGCACGCACACACACATCAACCAAAAGGTGTCAGTCATTGCTCCTTGTTGGTGGCCCATTGATGCCAGTCTAAAAGCTAACCCACCCACCCGTCCGACACACACACACACACACACACACACAGACACACACACACACACACACTGAAAACAGCTGGCCAAGCTAAACTTGTAAGAGTGAAGTCCTCCATCTTCAAATGAAGACAGGGATTCTCTTTGAAGTTGTGTCACTTGGTCAGTGAGCCAACACGTCTGCCAGCTGAGGAAGATTTATGAGCTCTACTGCTCCACTCTTCTTCTCCACAGCTGCTTTAACACCATCTGATGGTGACAGCCGAGCCAGCGACCCGATGAAGCCTTACTTAAACACCAAGGATACCACCTTTTAACTCAAATTCTAAATTAAGCATTTAAACACAAGTTACAATCCCTTATTCATCCTGTGTCTCATCAGCTTGAATGTGTCTGCAAACAAAAACTATGCTCACAAGCTTTGATTTCTTTGTTTTAGTGTTTTACTGTTTTTTGTTGTTTTTTTTTGTTTTGTTTTGTTTGTTTTTTTTTTTACCTTACCTGACTGGACAGGTGTGGTTTTCAGACAAAATTTGACCATAATTTTAGTCGTAAGTTTTAGCAGTTATTGCCATGACTTTTTGCTGTAACCACCTTTCACACAAAAACCCAACGAAAAATGTCCCTCTTCTGGATCAAAACTCGGTCATCCAGCGCCCTCTGCTGGTCAACCTTGTTCATTACGTTCAATAATGGCAGCAAGAAATGCACGAAGAGCCAACACAGAAACTTTGCGGTTTGACTAGAGGTTATGAACGATTAAGTTAATCAAGAGAAGTCAAAATAACTCGTAAAATCCACCTTGATGATCATAAAGTGATTTGATTAGTGAGATGACATGTTAAATCATTCTGCTATTGGCTTCCTGATTGATAAGACTTCATGTTAAACTTAATTACGCTTCATTGTAATTCACTAATCTATTTATTTCGACAGTCTGTTAGTTAGAAATGTCTTTCTGTATTTTGTCTGCAATAATGCTGCAACTAAGCTGTACTCAAAGGCTATTATTTGTGTTCGAAGTCAGACAGCAATCACAAAAGTAGAGCACTTTTACTGCAATGGAAACGTTACAACTCTAATGCTCCTTCTTGGCTTTCAAAGTATAAAAGGTGTAATATATAAAAGGTGTTAAAAGTTATATCTAACAGTGGTTGAAGCACACGTTAAAAACTAACTTACGAAGAATGGCCAAAGTTTTCCAGTCTGTGAATCTTCAAACCTGCTGCCAAGCAACGACACACCTGTTAGACAAATGCAACAATAAAAAAATAAAAAAATCCAACATCCTGCAGGACTTAGAGCTCTTTTTTTTTCTCAAGAAAACACGAATAGCTTCTTACGCAAAAACGCAAACAAACAAAGCCCAAGCAAAACTGGGGTCTCAAAATTGCTACGTCTGTAACCATGAAATTACAAGGTAACTTTATAGTTTATACAGCTATAAAAACATAACTACGCACTGCTGGTTCATGAATACTGTGGTTTACAAAATTAGGTCCCTAAGAAAAGCTAAATACCTTTCTGTTAATTTACCCCTGTTTCCCAGGCCTTTGATTTGGCCGCTGTGGTGAGATAAACGTTTATAAATGGCGGGGTTGGTAACAGAGACACTCGCTGAGAGCAAGCATGCGTGTCGGGCCAGAATGAATATGGTTTTGATTTGGACAACATGCCAGCACTCCATCCAATGCTAATCACTGGGGAAGGCTTGTGAAAACCATGATGGATTTCACAGACAAGGTTTTTGAGCTTGGGATTTCATCACAAATCCACTTAAGCTTTTATGTCATTTGGTTAAATATACAGAATCCCTTTTATCTTTTTATGTGTCCACATTGAACCCTCTAAACATTATGGAAAGAATGATATAGACGGGGAAATTCCCATCAAAATGCACTGCTTTTATGAATGTTAAACTCTACCATGTATATGTGTGTGTTTAACTGATTTTAGTGCCTCATGAGGGCATTGACAGGCCCCGCAATCCCTATGTGGACCAAAGCCTGGTCCTAATGAGGTAGGATGTCATTTATAAGGTCCTGGTCATGCTTAGATTCAAGTCAGGGTAAGGCATGAGCTTGTAATGGATACAGTTATTGGTTTTGGAGTAGGGGTAGCAGGTATACAATGAACAGATTTCAACGCAGGGTCCCGACAAGAAAACCTGCACAAGTTTCCGTGTGCTTGTGAGAGACAGACGCTTGTGTTCGGTGTAAGGAGCTTTACTGGCACCGGCAACAGCAAGCAGCTCAGCTTCCAGCGCTGACCACCATCCAATCCCATTTTCACAGCACTAATGGGGGAAAAAATGATCTGCTGGGAGATCCAATTGTCAGCTGACGATTTGGGCAGAAACGCGCGCAGCCGAGTTTAATGAGACGGTCATCAGAGAGTTACTGATGAGATCTAAGAGTTTCGTTTTAATCGTCCAAATCAGGAGTCCCTCGATGCCTTTTTAGTACATATATATAAAGGTGTGTTATTTGTGTGTTACCTAACAGGAATTTCAATAAATCTTTAACAAAATAAACATACAAATCCAAAAAACTGAAATAAAATAAAAATCTTAGATTCTACGGGTCTCAGGCAGCTTCTCATGGCTTGACTGGAACTGGGTCATACGACGTGGCAGTGGTACAATGATCCCCTGCAGACCAGCAAACCTCTGCAGAATGTTTGTTAAGGGAAAAGCCAAATGACTTAGACCAAGTCAAGTCATCTAGATCGTGGTCTTTTGCAAAAGCTTGAATGAAATCTATTTTCTTCACTCTTGAAGACACTCGTAACTGAGAAGGATTTATCCCGAAGGATTCCTCCGCCTGTGAGAAAGACACAAGTTGTTGCAATGGCATCAACCCAGTTGAAATGTTTTGACAGGATGTTAATGTCTGTTACTGTACTTACTAATGTGTTGTTAATGACTGAGGGACACAATGAGTGGCAGATACCACGGAGACTGGTGCCGTGTCTGCAGTAACGCTGACTCTGCACTGGTTGTGGTGAAAGAAAGAGCTGAGCCAAAAGGCAAGTTTCTGTTTACTAGTCAATCAATGTTCCTACTCTCACCTGTGGTTACAACCTGAGGAACGAACGAGATCTCCAGGCTGGCAGGACGCTCCCTTAGAGAGAGGCTGGCTTAGAAACGCCTCAGCATTCCTTGGAAAAGCTGAAGGATGGTGGCCAGATAAAGGAAGGTCTGGGAATCTACTCAGGCTCCTGCCTCTATAACCTAAATTCAGATCAGCAGAATTTAAAGAAATACTCCAGAGTTAAATTAATTCCTTGGTCTATTGCTGGATAATAATGAGTTTAAACCTTTGTTCGATGAACAAAGGGGAATCAAAGCAGTTTTGAGTTAAAACTGAATATATTTTTGCAGCATAATGGGTATTAACTGGAGCACAGAGGGCAAGTACTTAACAGCAGAAGAAACCGCTATCTTAAGCCTCTGATAAGATTCAAAAATCCTATTCCACTTACTCTAGACCGGGTCCCTACAGATGAATCAAAGTAATTTCAATTTTTTGAGTGTACAAAGTGAGACGCAGGCGCCTCATATACAGAGACTTCAGCCCTCATGCAGGCGGTCCAGGTCCGAGTCCCAAGTCCCGAGTCCCAACCTGTGACCCTTTAATAAAAGGCCACTAGAGCCGCAGAAATAAAATTTTAAAAAGGACAATTTTAATTCATCCCTAAAATTGGGTCAGTCACTTGATCTGTACTGATCCTCTCCCCTCTATGACTTCAAAATAGCACTTTACCCCGACTTTGGGTAATTGTCCTCTTGACGAGTTAACGTCATTTTGCTGCAAACATATATTCTGTTCCAACTCAAAAATGCTTTAATTCACATCATTTTTCAACCGAGGATTTATTTAACTCTGGATACTCCTTTGATGGATGTACAATTCAAAACAGCAAACTCTTGTAAACAAATGAAACACTATTTCACACTAATTCTAATTACAGTTTTTAAACAGAATACAAGATTAAGCTGCTTCTCAGAGGGCGTATTGTTCAATTTTAATGAGAAAAAGGTTACTCCAAAAGCTACAAGAACGGCGTTTTCACTGTTAATTTGTCAACTAAACGCCTCTTACCTACTACAAATACTTTTAAAGTATACAATACTTGAAAACAAAAGAAGAAAGGAAACTCTAGCAAGTATAAAGCTGCTTAAACTCTGCAGATGAGCAATGCAGGAGAGGTAGACAACATGATATATTCATTTTGTTAAAAGGGGCTGTAAAGCAAGGAACGAACTATTTTGATGTCCCAATAAAGCAAAACCTGCAGCAGGTAATAAAATTCAGTTTAATGTTGTGTAGCATCATAGGGAGCAGAAAATGACACAAGATCATGCAGATGAATCTAACAGTAGAATCGCTGTGCAGTTTGACTCCAACTGAGATGATGAAGAAGAGCCAATTACTCTGAGAAATAATCTTGTTTAAAGTCTTTCTGTGACGTTTAACCAAATCGAGAAAATGGGAAAAACACTTTCTCCGAGTATAAGGGAATGCAATTAGTATGTAAAACTGTCTATGCAAAACAACAACCGTTTTTATACTTGAACTAATATTACCATCTGCAAGTGAAGCGAGTAAAAACAATTGTTCTATGACATCCATCTTATTTGTTTACACCTCCTGTGCGTTTGTCGGTATGTAAAACAGCAGCAAGGCAGGATCTTGGTGCAAGAACAAAACTGAATTTACATTAAAGGTCTTTCTGATGGAAACACTGTCATATTAATAGCAGCAGAGGGGAGGAAAGAGACCACGGGCGAATCTGCAGGCTCTCCTCCCAGCGCTATAAAATCATATATCAGCCAACCCGAAAACTAATTGTAGAAACACAACTGGCACGTTAACGCAAATAAGCAGCCGTTTCTCACCTTGGAGAAGAAAAAAACTGTCATTCTCAGCTGCTGCACGTGAATGTTAATGAGTGAGGCCTTTTCTGCACACATTCCTATCAGCATCAATCTGATTTTTAAGCCAACAATACCTGTAAAGGTGTTGTTGACATCCTAGACCAGAAACAACCACCGCGGAAAGGTGAAAGGATGCGTTCGCACTGGAGTTGTCTGAAAACGTCTACTGTTAAAGCGTCGATGTTTGAAAGCAAAATGTCAACAAACGAAAATCGGTTTAAAAGTTTGGCTTAAGGTCTATTTTGCTATTTAATCCATAAAATGGGGACTGTAAAGTCTGAAGTCAGTCTGACAGCCTGGAATCTGCAGCTCCCTCGTGTGGTGCTGGACTTCAGTCTGTGGTATTTCATGCAAGATTAGGGTCAAACTGTCTGTAAGAGGAAATAGAAATCTTTTAATTATGCCGGAGGTCCGTGCATACACGAAGACGGAAAAAGTAATCAATGACATTTTCATTTATGTTTTTTTCATGACTTCCAAAACAGTAAAAACATAAGAAAAAAAATGAGTCAGGGATCATTTATATGTATTCACAATTATTAATGTTTCCGTGTTTTTCCAGCTTGTGCTAAGTCCTTCGCACTACCACACCATCAATCACATGCTTCAACTGCAGAGTGGAGTCATCCAGGTGACTGAACACACCTGCCAGGTTGAAACCGTCACAGTGGCTGTGGCGACAGAGTAGAGTTACAACAAGCTGTGCAAACAATGTGTAAAATCTATGAACCCACCTGCGAAGGGATCGTGGTGCAAAGCACAAGGAACCCACTGCAGGTCTGGAGCCGCAGCTCACCGACTGATCACTGCGTCACAGCCGTGAAAGCAGTGCATAAACTGCACCACCGCTGGCAGATAAACAAAGGAAATGCGCAGTTACCGGCTGCAAAAGGAGAGCAAAATCTGAATGGCGCAGATACATAAAAAGACCACACGGGGGCATCGTGGCCATGAGATGGTCCGGGCTGCTGGAACGTTTGACCCACAGCAACCTTGTAGTGTATGAAGATGTGGGACTTGCAAAGATAAATAAAAACATTTTATCCATCCATATATTTTCCACATCCTCCTCAGTGTTTTCCAGAGTCATGTGGGTTTAATGGAGCCTATCCCAGGTATTGCTGGGCTTTTTAAAAAGCAGGGTACATACTATCCATCCATCCCACCTTTAATATTTTTCAGATCCCTACAGTGTTTTACTTTTTCAATATCTAAATTATTTAGCAACTCTGAATTGGCTGTTAACAGGATTCACCTGAGATGTGTGGTTGTTTAGTCAATTATTCACATTTTTTTTAACAACTCAACCCGTTTACAGGAGTTTAAAAACAGGAAATCTCAGGTTTCAGCAACTTCTCGAGCCATCTATGGTGAAGACCGACATCTTCATTATTCACAACTGTGGTCTGCATTGATGGATTAACCTGGTCTATTAGTACATGCAGGTAGTCACCTGACCTCATTACGTCGCTGAACGTAGCCCCGACCTACTGCACCAACCACCTCTCTGTCTGTCTTTTTTTCACCTCTATGTCTCAAATTAAGCCACTTCCTACACTGATGTTGTACTTCCCCGGGCACAAGTCATATGACGGTGCATGTAAAAGACAAACAAACCATTCTGCATTTCATATGGGACGATTATGGAGCCAGTGAACAATCCCATACGGGCTCTCATTTATTCATCTGTTTATATTCATACAAAATTCAGCTGGGATGGATCAGGGATCAGGAGCAGAACAGTCCAAGACAACAAATGTTTATCCAGTGGGAGAGGTGGAAATTTAAAAATATTATTCTGCACAACAAAGACAAGTCAGGATGTTTTCTTTGTATGGCAATCTTTGATAAGTATTATGTTAAGTAAAAACCACCAAAAAAAGCATTTTTCATTAAAAATAATCAAAGAATGAAAAGAAAAAAAAGAGAAATACTATAAAATGTACAGAAAACCTGCATTACATCTGACCATAAGTGGCTCATTAGGAGCCCTGTTATTTTGCATATTCAGTAGTTGTTGATGGTACTGATGTAAATGTTTCCAGTGGGCTGAAGCCAGATTTGTCTGTCACATCAATTCATGTCTTTTGGTTCATAATTAAATGCAGAAGCAGTTTGCAAAGTACGTTTCAATAGCCTTGCAGTCACTATAAATAGTCAACCCTCATCTTCATCATATGGTCCAGGATGAAGCTGCGTCTGACACACGTGGCGAGATACAGAGGAAATCCATGCTGTACTTTAATGGATCGCCTTAAGTGACTACGTTTCAAATACCTCTCGAGTAAATCTGAATTATCAGTTGCAGGCGTTATTTAGTAGAGCTTTGGGCGTCATTTGCATGGACACGCTTATGTTTGTGAAGTTTTAACCAGTTGGAGAAGCCGTCTCCACATGCAGCACACTTGTAAGGCTTCTCTCCCGTGTGCAACCTCAGGTGCACTTTTACGTCTGCTTTGCCGCCAAACCTTTTATCGCACACGCTGCACTGATATGGCTTCTCTCCCGTGTGCGTTCTGGTGTGGCGAATCAAAGTCGTCCTGGTGGTAAATCTCCTCTTGCAGTGCGCGCACTTGTAGGGCTTTTCCCCAGTGTGCACGCGCATGTGATTTTTGAACGCGGAAGAATCTGCAAACTCCTTGCCGCAGTCTTTGCAGCAGTAAGGCTTCTCGCCTGTGTGGATCCTCATGTGCTTTTTCATGTTCACACCGGAGCTGAAGCTTTTCCCACAGGTGGTGCACGTGAACGGCTTTTCCCCCGTGTGAACTCGGACATGCTGGTCGAGGTTGTACCGCCGGTTGAATCCGTTCCCGCAGACTTCGCATGTGAAAGGCTTCACAGTGGCGTGAATTACTAAATGTTTAGTTAAATCCCAGCTCTCCCTGAACATCATCCCGCAAGTTTCACATTTGAAACTCTTCTCAACGGTGTGGGATTTCATGTGAAATCTGTAGTTTTTGAAATTCTTCATCACTTTGCCACACCTGTCACACTTGTAAGGATTCTCCTCTTCCTCAGCACTGTCACTTGATGTGTTCCTGTCGCGCTCACTTGACGACGGTTTGTTGTTTTCCTTGGATTTTTTACTCGTTTTCTTATGTTTTTCACTGTTTTCTCCCCCAAAGCTTCCGGTTGCTGTGGGATTCTCATCCATCGGCCTCTTGGCTGCTGATGTTGCGTCGCCATCCTTTTGTCTCTTAAGTGATGTGACCTTCTTGCTGTTTGAAGATGTACTTTCACTTTCATTAGGTTTCTTTGTGGCTGACTCCATACTTTTAGTTGATCTTGGGCTTTGATCGTGAGGTTTATGTCTTGTTTTGGAATTTGTGGTCGCCTTTTTTCCGTCGCTGGGTCTTGTGTTTGGTACCGCTTCATTACTCTCAGCTGTTATCTCATTATTAAAGTTTTTTTCCTGTGCTGGTTTATCATCTCCAGTAGAAGATGCTTCCCTGTGACTGCACTTCTCATTTTGTTCAGACTTTGAACTTGAAGTTACTTTTGACATCTCATCTGTACTTTCACTTGTTGCTTGAGTTGGTTCAGAACTTGGAGTCAGTGTGTCCTCATACCAAGTGGAGCTTGATGTTCCATCTTCGTTTGATCTTGCACTCTCATTCATACAAATGTGTTTCTCTGTTGCTGCAAGTTCAGTCCCTTTAGTTGATGTTAGAGCCTTTCTCTTACATTCCTTGTTTGTTGTAAGCACTTTACTTGTGGATGATGTTGCGTTACCTCTGCGCTTCTTAAGTGGCGCTGGCTCAACATTTCCTGATGACTTTGGTCTTCTACTTTGCCTTTTTTGAGTTGATGTGTGTTCAGTACTTTTGGTTGACACTGTACCCTTTTCCTGGATTTTCTCCTTTCGTCTTTCATCTCGACTCCTCTCCTTTTGAGTCACCTCAAAACGTCTTGCTACGGCTCGGCTCCCATCGTGATTTTCCCTCCGTGAAGCTGCTTCTTCGCTTCCAGCCAAGGTTGGTCTCAGATCTTGACTTTTCTCATTTGATGTGGAACCTTCTTCACGGCTTTTCTCCTTTGGTTTTCCTTCTTGGTCTTCCTTGTTTGCAGCCGGTTCCAAACCTTTGGTTAAGGCTGGTATCCAATCGTGACTTTTGCTTTGCAAAGTTGGTTCTAGTCCTCCATCAGTATTTTTTTCAAGTGGAGTTGGTTTGTCATTTTGCGTTGGAGTCACATCTTGAATCTCTTTAGCTGCAGCTGCCGCCCCTTTTCCTTCCGAAGTTTGGCTCTTATTGCATTTTTTGTTTGCTGGAAGATCGGTGGATCCAGCCTTTTTTGCAGGCTTGTTCCGTGTTTTCTTCTGCAGTGTCGGTTCAGGACTTTTAGCATAAGCTGTGTTCTCCTGACCCTGAGTTGTACCAGGTGGTAATTCAGCAGCTTTGGTTGAACGCTTGCTGCTCGGTGCTGGTGCGGTGTCAGTATGATGTTTCTTTCTCTGTGTTAGGTCAGTACTGCTGGCTGACTTTGACATCTCATCATTACATTGCTTAAGTGGAAATGACTCCGTCCTTAGGGATGTTGGGATCTCATTGTAACTTTTCTCCAGCTGCAGTAACTCTGCACTGCTGGTTGGTGTTGTGTTTGCGTCATTATTCGGAGACTCATCAGAATACTCGGCTAAAGTTGCATCATCATTGTCGCTTCTGTCATCTGACGCTTGCTCAGCACTTGCAGCTGATGATGTGTTCTCATCTGATGTTTGTTTACCGAGTTCAGCTGATGCTGCACTCCCTTCTTTGCTATTTTTGTCAAAGGTCGATTCAACATCTCCAGATGCTTTGGCAATGTAATCGTTAAAATCTGACCGATCTTGATTCTCTGCTTCACTGGAAATTTGAGAGAGGAGCTGAGGGTCCGTGTTTGCTGCCGACTCTGCAGAACTCTCCCCATTATCTCCAGAATCTATATCTTTGTCTGGAGTGCTGGCTGGAGGATCTTTATTTGCTTCGCTCTTCGACTGGTCAGAGTCCAGAGGCGGAGGATTATTCGTGGAGACATCTGGAGGCAGAGTGGAGGCACCAGCCTCTAACTGCTGTGCTTGCTCTGGTCTATCCTGACTGATGCATATTTCCTCATGTTCATCTTTAATCTCTGCAGTATCCAGTAGAAACAATTTGGACCTTGTCTTGTGGGCATAGAATTGGTTTAGCAAAGCCTGGTCCTCCACACCGAGCGATGATTGCTCTAAAGAGAAGAAAAAAAAAAGACATAACACTATAATGAAATGCTATTTTCACGTTTTATCATTTATTTATTAACTTTGGCTCGGGGGAACGTATGACAAACAACACAAACTGATCTGGGATGTTACTTGCCAGACTTCATCCCATTCAGATCTGATCCAACAAATGTGCGCTTTTATCAGTCAGGCTTGGAATGACACCTGTTGCATCATCATTTTCAGAACAACCAAGCGAGTATAATCATAAAGAAGAAAAATGTTGACAAAGAGCCCTGCAACGCGTCTGCGACCTGTCCGGGCTGAACGCTTGCCTTTTCTGCAAAGACAGCTGGGACAGGCTGCAGTAGATCCCGCTGACCAAGTACAGCTTTCCTACTAAATACTTCACAAGTATGGATCAATGAAATGACTGAGCAGCATTGTCTCATGATCCACATCAAATGTTCCTTTATTTCTGGACTGCAAGTCCTCAAGGATGGACCAGACCACTGTTGTGCAGAAGTCTTGCTGTTTTATCAAAAGTTTATTTTCATTTTTCGGTCTCTTTACTAAGATACTTTCCTCTTTCAGCTTTTCCCGTGGGTCCCTCTAGTTTACTACCCTCTGGGGACCCTCTCAAACCCCTTCAGCATGGCCAAAAACTACTAAATATTCAGTAATTGTAAGAAAATCATTGTAATTGTAACACCTTATGATGGCAGTTTTCATAATAAATGAAAAAAGAAAAAAGTAATAGGATAATGAGATAATTGCATATAATAGATGGAGAAGGGGCGTGCCATTGTCTTTTCCCCCCTTAAATCAGAGTTCTGAACATGCCAAATATTAGTAATAATATTGAGTTTATTGCATTAGTAGTTTTGTTTTTTTGTTTTTGTCATATCCAAGACTGCAATCCCAACTTCCCCTATTTTTTATATTTGAAAGAAAATCTCTTTTGGTGTTTCTGTATTTGATAAAGCAAGTGGTATCGCATTTTCAATAACAGCTTTATACAGAATAAACAACAACAAAAACTAGTCATATGTAAATATAAACTTAATGAATAACGTTGACTCTTGAGAACTGAGCATTTGTGAATAATCCGGAATACTCAGCAGTCGGGGCGCCGTTTGTGGAGCACATTACGCCACAGCTCACGCGCGTAACGACGTAGTTAAGTGAAATAACACGATTATGTCCGAGTACTGACAACGTGGACACTCGTTTGCTTCGGAGCCTCGCGGAGAGCCGCACCTGAACCGGTCCGACCCCGTCGTGAAGTCACGTGCGGCGCCCACTCACCTGCTCTCTGCAACTTTGTCTCAGGTGGAAACGACGAGTCCGCGTCCGCGCGCCGCCGCGCGAGCTCCGACTCGTACACGGCAACTCTGTCTTCAAACGCTCCCAATATTTCTTGAGCCGCTGCAGTTAGTCGATCGCAGACAAACTTGCGCATGCTTTGAACGGGATACATTTTTAAACCCGACCGGAATGTCTAGACGTCATGAAATACAAGTTTTAAAGTGACATCGCGCGCGGTTCCGCCTTTCAGTGCACTTCCGCGTGGAATCTGCTTCTTCTTCTTCTTCTTCAGATTGTACCTGCGGCAGGCGCCCTCCTCGGAGCTGCACTAGTGCCACTTCAAGTTTACTTCAGTAATGAACTGGGTAATTAATCCATAACAAAGGAAATATATTGTTGGAGGAAAGAGTTACTGGATTTACTTACTCTCTACAAGGTCCAGCGAGTCAAATTCTGCTTTACAAGTCCTGCCTGTTAAATCAGGCATCTGATCCACCTGCTCCAATTCATTTATACTCTCCGCCTCCTAACCTCCTGCAACTAATCAAAACACATTTCCAGCTCTGCACGGTGCTTACAAAAACAGACATGCATTCCTATAGCTTTGAGTGCACACATATTGTCACAGTCTGACCGCAACTGTCGAAACTGGTCCCGCTCCTTACTGCATTTCTTTGTACCACAATAGGGAGCCTCTGATGTTTAAATAGGATCACACTGACAGAACAGGAGGAGGTTTTCACTAAACTGCATTATACAGACACTGAAACACTGGTGCTGTATTTCACAAGAAATAAGGCCAAACAAAATATATTAATCCAAATAGCTCAGTAAGCAGGAAGACAGATTTACACTTGCATCTGTGCCAGACTGGGGTTTACCAGAGAGTAGGAAGCTTTTACCAAGAAGCACAGCCACACAAGGGCACACCTCTGACCCGTAGATGGCTAAAACAATCCTGTACTGGAAGACGGGAGAGGGGCGCTTCAGTGCGGAGCAGGAATAACCAGTCGCAGATGGGAATAAACTCAAGAGGCAATCTGGGAACATACATTAGAAGGTGGATCGCAGATGAGGAAATCAGAGTGAAAACTGCAAAAAAATGAAGGCAGGATGTGGATGAAACTAGAGAACGAAAGGAAAACAGAAGGTCTGGGACTTGCAAATAAGAGGACTGTGCAAAAATGGGTCATTTTGCTGATCCTTTTTTTTCCACTTTCTGATTTGGTTTCATTTCTGTCTCTTTAATTTTTTTTTTACAGTTTTGTACTTACAAATAACCCAACCACCACCACACACACACTTTTGTCCGCTCTCTTCTAGCGCCTGTGGTCTACGATACAGAAATGCTGACTTATGTAAGGACGGATAGTTGTCACTTGGAAACTGTTTTCTAGAAACATGGGAGAACTCACACAGATTCCTTTTCAAAGTTATCACCCCTCCTGGTTTTATTTTGTTATTTTTGAATCACGCTATTCCTTCACTTCAACAACTAACGCGGTCTGCTCAGCAAAAACAAAATGAGTTGGGTAAAACCTAATCCCAGCATTTTCATTACAGACGAAGACTGGCTCACACAGAATAAGCCAACACAAAGCTGTGAAATCCAAAAAGCTTATTACACAGGAAGTCAGATTTACACTAAACAAAAACCCCTCTCTGTGAAGAATTGAGCAAAAGCTGTGCAAGAAGCATTGTCAAAACACAAGAGGAAAACACTAGGCAAGGTGAGTTTATTTGTATAGCACAATTCAACAACACAGTGATTTGAAGAGCTTTACACAGTAAAACATCACATAGCAAAGGAAGAAAAGAAAACAAGCCCAGCACATGTTAAACAGCATGAGGCTGGGAGATGAGAGAGTCTATATGCAGAGCAGCAGTCATCAGTCACTGGTGTGGACCGTCAGAGCAACTGCAGCAAACAAGCATTTTTCCTTTTCTGGTGGGAGATGGGAACAGAGTGGGGACAACAGGAAAAGCAAGACAGGATGTAGTTGTAAGTAGAGCATGAAAAGAAAACAGAAAACAGTGGTCTGGATGTCAACTTATTCTCTTCTTGGAAATAAAGTTGTCAAACTGGGGCTAGTGTACAATCTAATCGTATGTGCGTATGTTCCAAAAAGCAAAAATGAAAAAAAAAAAAAAAAGGTCAAACACAGTTGTCAAAAAGTTATATTTTCATGCAATGCTTGTAAAACAAGTACTTTGCATCTCTGTGAAGCAGCTGCTTCCATCATGTTCCAGCTACAACCCTGCAGTGAAGGCACTTTTTTCTAAAGAGGTTGGCCACTTATTTAAATGCATCTTCACCTTTTACATTGTGCTCAATTTCAAGCTGAAAAACTCGAATAGATGTCCAGTTTGAGTAATTGATGTGCCTTCTCAGACAGCTTAGCAAGCAACATAACAGTCTAAGGAGTTTCCACAGCCGAGGTGGGTGTGGTCTTTTGTTACGTCACAAGGTGGCAGCATACCTGCATGACAGCTTCTCTAGTAAATACAATCAGCAAAGAAGAATGCAACCGGTTTGAAGGACAACGGTGGGCAACAACCTGCACACTGCATCCAACTTCAACTTAGTTCATAGCACCTTTCAAATACAAGTGCAACTCGAGGGGCTGCACAGAATTAAAAAAAATAAATAAATAAACAGAAGAGAAAGAAGCTGAAATGAACTGAGAAACACCTAAAGATGGTGCATCTTGTGTTTATCTCCATGTCGATTCGTCCATCAGCCAGTACAAACAGCTCAGTACAGGATCAATTATTAAAGATCTCATAATATAAAGTAACAATTAAGAAATGAACAAAAATCTAATCGCTTCATTCCCCAGTTTTATTTAGGAATCTGTCAAGATATGTTCTCCTAGCACTTTCCTAGTTAATAAAGCCTTTAATTAGATTTGGGGAATATTACTGGACACTACAATAAACATTCTTCCTTTCTTTCTTCATGACTGATGTTGGGTGCAACTTATTACAACTTTTGAGTTTGTGCTTTCTTCAAAGCCCATAACAACAATCTGAGTCCATAAACCAGCATTTGGTCAATTCAAATGAGTTTATGAAACTAAACAAAAAAAAAAAAGAAATTTCATAATTCAATTAAGTTTCAATTTTCTATTTACCCTGATAGAAATACTACATTTATTGGAAAACATTTGCGAGATTACAGTTGTAGCACTGAAACTTATAAATCAACAGAAACATGAAGGCACATAAAAATCAAATTATAACTTTTAACACATTCATTTTGTTGTTTCTAGTTATTAGAAATCTTTATTCATTCAATTCCATGAAAGCAGATCTTTTGAAACTCTTATTCAACTAAGTGCCTCCTATTTCTTCTTCTTCCAATTTTTATATTTTTTATGATGCAATTTTAACATAAACGGTGATCATTAATCATTTGTCATTGACAGATTCTTAAAATCTTTAAGCAAAAAAACAAATGGACATATTCTATAAATATGACCTGCATATTGGACACATGAACAACATCAGATGCACGTGCCTGTACACTTGTATCTACAACACTCAGAACCAAAACCTTCATTTAATATCATCAGGGCAGCTGGTGATCTGACTTGTGCACTGAAATCAAAATACATTGTTTGCACAAAGTTCAACGGTGCGCAGAGGACTGAATTTCCTTTACAAAACAGTAAAGTTGAGAAAACCTTTCCTGTTTTTGGTCAGTTGACATTTTTAAAACTACTTTTCATTCATATAATACAAGACTAGAAGAGAGAGTGAGATGCTTCGTAACACAATTTTTCATGACTTTCATTAAATGCGCTGTGTTGACCTCAGCCTGAAACAGCGTAGACTTCTGCATGACAAGTTTCTGATCTGCTAACTTAATTTGAGTTAACTGAAGGGACACCTTCCGGCCTCATGGCATTACATCACAGTAAACCAAAAACAATGCAAAAAGGACCATGGACCGGTACATGTGTTGTAAACGTGTGGGAATAAATTCCAGATGCCTGAAGGTCCCAGGTTCATCTTTAAAACAATGCTATACAACTGCAAACCCCACTGGAGCGCACAGCCATCATGCTGAGAAAAGAGAAGGCTTCTGTGTCCCAGAGACGACGACGCTTTGCTACGAAAAAAACCCCAAAATAACAGCAAGAATCTGTGTAAAGATCCCAGCTGAAGACAGGAAGAGAGATTCATTATCCAAATAAAAACAGCAAGAGAATGCAACTGATCCAAAACCACCACAAAAGAAAAACAAAAAAAGGCAGATTACAGTTTGCAAACACACAAAAGGGACAAGGCTCTGAATTTCTGGAGGGAAGTTCTGTGGTCCGATGACACTAAACTCAAACTCTTTGGTCATAACGATCATTGTTATGCTGAACGGCACGAGGGGAAACTCACGGGCTTTAAAGTACCATCCCAAGTGTGAGATGTGGCAGAGGTGGCTTCATGGTGTGGACCTGATTCGCTGCCGGACAGACTAGTGCACCTCTCCAAATAGACCGCATCATGATGAAAGAAGTTTATGTGGATGTATTGAACCTACATCTCAAGAGATCAGAAAATCCCAAACCCAGAAAAAATAACCCTCAGTCCTGCTTGTGCCAGTGAAAAGGCACGTGTGAGCAAGGCGGCCCTTAAACTCCCGCTTCACCGGTCCTATCAGGAGGAACAGGCCTAAATGTCAGACACTGTGAGAGCTTGCATTCATTTATTTAAAATGTAAAAGTTTGCAAAAGCTTCACTCAAGGCTGCGGGATTTGTTTTTTTCCTATGCAGATTTTGGAAAAACAGTTACGTCTCAAATCTCTTGCATGCGTCTCTTTCCGTGTGTTTTTTCATGTGAACCAGCAAGTTGGAATGACTTCTCAGACGTTTGCCACATGTTTGGCAGGAGTATGGTAAGGTCTCTCACCTTCGTGGATTACTTTGTGACTGTTCAGAATTGACTTCTGAGTGAAACTTTTGCCGCAGGTTTCGCAAGAGTACGGCCTCTCGCCCGTGTGGATTCTCCTGTGAACGTTCAGTATTGATTTTTGATTGAACCGCTTACCGCACATGTCGCAAGCATACGGCCGCTCGCCCGTGTGGATTCTTTGATGAACCTTTAGTATTGATTTTTGATTAAATCTCTTACCACAGATGTGGCAACAGTAAGGCTTCACTCCTGTGTGGATTCTCAGGTGTCTGATCAATCTGGATCTGAACTTAAAGGTTTTCCCACAGGTGTCACATTTATACTCACACTTTTTAGCTATACAGGAATTAAAAGGGGTCTTTAACGTGTTGGGATTATACATCTTGCTTTTGTGATTTTGCTGTACTGCTTGCTTGACTCTTTTGTAATCTGATATGACGTCTATTGACTCTTCCTCTGATGCGCTTTGAGATCCAGCAGGATCCAGATAGAGAGTTTGAGCGACACCGCGGCAGCCTCTGTCGTATGGAAGAGTCAGGATCAATCCGTCAGTCTCCTGTTTCGGTTCAAGCTGCCCTTTATCTCGACTGGTGCAGAGAACTTCTTGTTCTTTCTTAATTTGTGGAGAAATTAGGTCCTTAAGGTTCAAAATAGAGCTCCTCTCCTGGTTACAGAGCTGCGGTCCAATAAGCTCATCCTCCTCCTTAAAGAAACATTGCTGCGGAAGCTCTGAAAAGGAAAGCAATACAAAACAGATATTCAACTTAACGACAACAAACTCAAATTTGGTTGTTTTGTTTATGACAAACACTTCCTATCAGATATTCTCTATCAGACAACTCCCCAGGTTAGTGGGGAGTTGTAGTTCTTCCTTGGCATTGTGTTAATATACGCCTGAATGCACCAGACCAACGGCCAAAATGTCTGCTTTTATAGAAGTGCTCGCACTTTCTAATGATCAGCTAATCAAAAGCATGTGATCAGCATCACCGGTTTTGCATATTCTAATAATGCTATAAACGCAGAAAGAGTGTACTATGTTTCCACCGTTGCTGAACCTTGAATTAAAGAACAGAAGCAACCCAGGTCATAAGTCCTCCACCGGGCTGCAGAGTCAGCACCAGGTATGATGGGAGCATCATTTCATCCACATGACCTGCCTTCTCCTGACTCCAATCTCTATGATCCTCAGGAAATTCAGGCCTTGAATGAACCTCACTGACAAGTGGTTTTCTTAAGGTGACAAAGATGATTTGTCCAGTTTCTTGAGTTCTTATTAGGAGTGTATCCGGAAACATGGAAATGCTCTTAGCATCATTAACAAGCTGAATAGGTGCAGCCTAGTTGTGAAAAGTCCTCATTGAGACTTATAGGGTATTATAACGTTATATACTGAAATCAGAACTGAATTATCCAGCACTGACGTCTTTACCTGCACCCAGATTGATGGTATCGTGCATTGATGCACTTTAAACTAGGTGGAACGAAGCTTTAAGCACCATTTTTTAAAGGAGATACCCCACACAGAAGAGTGGGGTGGAGTCTGCCATCTGACTCCACCCCCTAGGACCAGCTGCTGACAGAGTAGTAAAGTCATAGCTGGAAAGGATTTTTTTTCCAAGCATGAGACAGATATTTCCTCAATACTTCAGGAAATTGTGTTTAAAGAAAGAAAAGAAAGAGCCTGATTCCAGGCATCAATAATGATGGACAGCTCCTAATACACTGTTATTGGTTTCAGCTAACTTTGTTCCGTTTGCTTGACACCAACTAATAATTTGACGCCTCTGATACAGAGTGTCATCTTCTCCATGGCCAGAGGTTGTGTCTTCAAACGCCGGTTGGTCTGAGGAATGAGAAGTTATTTCCTGCATCTATGAGAGTGAAATAACTTGCTACCAGCCTAAACACTGTAGCCAGGGAGCATTTTCCAACATGAGGCTGTTACCTACTTTCTAAGTTAAAACCAGGTGGTGACTTTCTGTTTGGGCCTGGCAGTGCATCGTAGCAGTTTACAAACCAGCTCAGTGGCATCTGTGGCAGGACTGAATCTTCACCACCATCACAAAAATATGCCCAGTCAGATGTGCGTGTTGCTGTGCGGACTAATGAATTAAAAGGACTTCTACCTCATTTGTCACACTTTATTCCAAGTGTATGGACTCTAACCTATGAAAATATGTGTGTGTGTGTGTGTGTGTGAAAGATGCTCTACCACACATTTGAAAGGGTTCTCACCTGTGTGCCATATGATATGAGCCTCCAGTTTTGATTTCTGATTGAATCTTTTCCTGCAGATGTCACAGGAATAAGGCCTCTCGATGGAGTGGGTTCTTTTATGAACGTTCAGTATGGATTTTTGATTGAATCTTTTCCCGCAGATGTCACAAACATACGGCCTCTCGCCTGTGTGGATTCTTTGATGAACTTTTAATATTGACGTCTGATTAAATCGTTTCCCACAGATGCTGCAGCAATATGGCTTCACTCCCGTGTGGATTATCAGGTGCCTGATCAGTTTGGACTTGTATGAAAACATTTTCCCACAGGTGTCACATCTAAATTCACACTTTTCACCCGTGTGAGCATAAACGGGAATCCTTAACACGGCAGGGCTATGTTCATCAGTGCTTTTGTGATGCGTCGTCTGTTCGGTTGTTCCCACATTTCCAGCTGGTACCAAGTCCCCATGCTTGCCCCCTCTGTCGTCTGGGCTCTCAGCTAAATGCGGGAAGTCCGAGAGGAGCTGATGGACGGGACTGGGTTCTGGTATCTTAGAACTTTTAACTGATATCGTGGCTGAGGACTCCTGGTCTGCTGCACTGAGATTCTGAGATTGGTCGGGATTCACATCGACAGTTTGGTCAACACAATGGTCACCTTCATTAAACGTAAGAGTCCGTAAAAGGGTATCAGTCTCTACTTTCAGTACAGGTGGCTCTTCTTCTTCCAGACTAGTGCGGAGCTCCTCATGTTCCTCTTTAATCTGTTGACACTCCAAGACCTCTTCGTCTAATCCAGAGTTCTTCCCCTGATCACAAGGCTGCTGCCCATTCTGAACCTTTTTTGCCTTTAAGAAATATTTTTGTGGGAGCTCTGGAAGAAAAGAAAAATGGAAACAAAACCTTGGTTACTGAAATAAAGACAGATTAAAAAACAATTGTGTTTGGAGAGGCAGTGAAACTATCCTACGTTAATTCTGATGAACACCAGAATGTCATTGTTTTGCTTTTGATTGGGACACTTTCAAAATAAGACTGCATAAGTCAATAGCTCGCCAAACAAAGTAGCTTTAACTCATTGTATACTTTTGAAGACGTTTCTGATTCTAACTTGCTTTACCTCCCTTCATGACTTGCTGTCCTGCCTCTAATCCTGCTTGTTCCTACACCCCTAGGACTTTGATCAGGTGTGTTGACTGAGATCCCAATGCAGAATATTCTTCAAAACTCTCCACAGGATATATGAAAAAGTTGCAATGACAGGTATAAGTGGTAATATGTTAATGCAGTAAAATAAAACGTGAAAAGTAATGTGCATTAGCGCCTCTGCCACTGTTTGAAGATACTATAAAAGTAATGAGGAACAATGAAACTGTAACTTTGTGGACTTTCAACCGTGTCCCTTTTGGATTGTATGTGCTTCTGGGTCCATTGTTACGAGCTCTTAAGTCCCTGTACAAACGGAACAAGAGTTTGGTCTGCGTTACTGATAGTTAGTCAGAATTATTCTCAATGAAAGAAGCAGAATTCGTCTCCTCAACAACTGCTGGAGGTTCTTTTGAAACATAGACTGCAACCAACTGTGTTTGGTTTTAGGAAAATCAGGTTTATCTACGGGCAGCTGGAGACAGGAGGGGAGAAGATAATCGGAAAGAGTGCATGCCCTTGAAAGAGTTGTTATAATTTGGTGAAAATGATGGAGGTTATAAACAAGTATTAATATAGTCTTTTTGTTATAACTGCTTTAACATTTTATGGCAAGTCCTGTATAAGCCACAGGTGTTTTCAACTGTTGTAGCCTATAAAATAAAAGTCTGCATTATCTGCAAGAGGGGTTTTGAAAGATTTTATTTCAGGGGTCTCTGTATATTTTAATCTACCCATAACTGATTGCACATTATTACGCAGTGACTGATGTTGGGAAAGAAAAGGGCCAATAATCAGCCCACCTGATTATCCAACTAACTGGAATTTCTCTATTCTAAAAGTAAAATTTAAAAAAAATAAATAAATAAACAAACAAAGCCAAATCCTGGTACTTACTTAAATGCACAATTGAGAGGAAAGGGACTTTGTATGTGGGGTATGTTGACATTAGTGCTGTTTTACATGTTATTTAATTGAAGGAAAGTAATCGAAACATGCTTTTAGCCCACTATGAAATACGATCATTTATTACATGTGATAACATTATTTATGGCAACACTTGTAAGATTATAAACACCAAAGGCACAGTACCAAACACTGTGCATCAATTGACATTTTGTTTTACATTATTAAAGAGCAATACTGTTTTTTTGTTTGTTTTTTTTTTTTTTTAGATTAACACGTCTATTTTCTATAAATCAGTGTGGACTGGATTACAAACTGCACAAGGACTTTTGTACTTTTTTACTTTTTACTTTTTTACTACTATATGGATGTTCGGCAAATAAATATTTGCATATGATGCCAAGTTTAAGCAGCCAAGTTGCAAAATAAGTTCAAAGCAAGTGTTCCGCGTTCAAGGACCAGCCCGTTTTTCCAAACCTGCCCTCTGTAACTTCACCCGCGGCTTCCAAACGACGGCCAGCAGTTTTCGCTGGCGGTTGATCTCTGTCTCGTAATCGATTATAGTTTGTTCAAAGACGCCGACTATCTCTTCAGCAGCCGCAGTGAGCCGCTCGTTGACAAATGTCCTTAAACTCTGGACCGAAGACATCGCTGCGTCATTACAAACTCGACGTTGCTGTGACTCCGTCGTGAGAAAACGCCGCGAGCTTTTTGTTTTTGTGTTTGTTTGTTTTCTGTTTTCTTACTTCCGCTGAGTGTCACGCTGTAAAGATCCGATAGGGAACGTGAGTTTGCAGAGAGTTCCGCTTTCGATTATCAGTAATTAACAGTATAAGTAATGTGCAAACTTAATCCTGGAATTGCTTAGACTCCAGTTATCATAACACCATCTACATCTGTATTGTAAAGTCATAGCAGAAACTCAAATCCACACCATAATAATATGTTGTAAATGAACAGAATGACGAGAAGTGAAGAAGTTAACCGGAGAGGCTGTTCTGCGTAGATGTGTCATTCTGGTTGTATGTTGTGTGGGTCTGAAATAACCAATTGGGAAACACCTCTGCTGAGTTTATTGTAACTTGTTTGACTTTAACAGCATAGAAAAACTATAAGCTCAGTGTGTGGCCTTGGGGTCAAAACTGGCTCCAAATTTATTTTATTTTACATTACATATCAGATTATATCAGATGCGTATGTGTGTGTATGTTTGTGTATATATGTATATGTGTATATGTATAAATATAAATATGTAAAATATAGATTCATACTAGTGTTAACATTGTAATGCTCCATACAATGGTTTAAAATAAATAAATAAATAAATTAGATTGTACTAAAATCAGGAGTTAGACTTGTATACAGTTTTTATTTTCTTTTGAAGATTTTTAGCTCAACTGAAATAGGCTAAACTCATGTGTGATAAAGTGAGAAACACTTTTTATCTTGTATCAAATGTAATGTGCATCCTGTGCCCACATAATGCTTTTGGGTTTGATCTGGTTATACTGTGTCTTTCTCTGTGTTTTCTTTAGATTTTCTATTTTTTTTTCTTTTTGTTGCCTCTTTTTTGTTATAATTTGTGTCTCTGTGTACAGAGATAGTGGAGCACATGGAGCAGGGGCACAACAGAAAGGACAAGAAAGTTTAAACCATTTTTTTTTCTCAATCATCTAAGGGAATTTGAACATACTTGCAAATACAATGGAGAAGCTTGAAATACTGACGAGAATGCAGCGGGATTACCGGGAATTCTTTTATAAATTCCACTGACGCGTGGTTCCAGGAGTTTGAAATGCCAGGTAATGACAGAATGACAAAAACCTGTAAATCCCTGTGACTCCTACTGTAAATAATAGCTAGATTAACTAACATATTTAACATATTTTCTTAAGGACATAAACAATTGTGTAAAGTTGTACACCAATAAGTAGCTACTACAACAAAAACAAGCATATGGCATGTGATTTAAATTACATATGCACCACATTAAACAGAAGACAATATTTCCCCTTTTTTGTTTTTCTTCTCGTTTTTCTTGTCGTTTTTCTTGTGTTTCCCACCTGATTAAAACCAGTTCTCCGTGAGACGCACTTTGGTCTCGTGCTCTTGTTTCCAGGGGAACACTTTGAGGTGGGATTACTTCCTGTAGCAAATGCTAAAAGCAGTTTAGCCCCGTTTGTGTCGCGTCTCTCGTCTTCACTAGTGTGGTATTTTTGAGAGGGTGGAAAAAAACAAACCATGAAACCGTGACCGTCTGTTCAGAATATTACACGGCATCCAAATGGGTGCGTATTATTGTGCCATATGTAGGCAAACAACCTTCTCCGGGAAGAAACACATCTTCGGTAAAAGCCATCAGAGCAGACTCCGAGTCGTTCTTCTCAAATTTATTGAAAAGGTAAGACAAGATTGATGTAATGAACTTTGTGCTTGGGTCTCGCACACTGGCGAACAGAGACGTGACACGCAGCGACTCGAGGGTAAAACCGGGAGCCTGTCAGACGGTCACGTTGCTTTGACGGTCGCGTTTATCGTCAATTCTGCCACATGCGAGGTACATAGAGAATCAGACCCTCGGAGCTACACAATAAATCAATTACTCCAAACACAAAGTGCACATCTAAAAGAAACAAGTGATAAAATGACGCTGGTTTTAAGAACTAAGGGCAATAAAGTTACAGTAAAAACGATGAAATGACAGTATGATGATGGACATTATTGTTAATGATGAACTGTATTGTAATAAGGACGGTGAAATGTGAAACAGAGGTAGAGCTGGGAAAGTGTTCAGCTTCCTGGCGGCCTGGTGGATGAAGCTGTCTTTCAGTCGGCTGGTTCTGGTTCTGGCCCGGAGGGTCCGCAGCCTCCTCTCTGATGGCAGCAGGCTGTGTGGCGGGTGGGTGGGGTCTCTCACGATGCTGAGGGCTTTGCGAGTCAGACGGCTGCTGTAAATGTCCTAAAGTGAGGGGAGAGAGACACCAACCATCTTCTCAGCTACTCTCACTACGTGTTGGAGAGACTTGTGACAGGATGCGGTGCAGCTCCGTACCACACGGTGATGCAGCTGGTCAGGATGCTCTCGATGGCGCCTCTGTAGAAGGTGTACCTGATGGAGGCCGGGGCTTTGGCTCTTCGCAGTTTGCGGAGGAAGTAGAGACGCTGCTGTGCTTTCTTGGCGAGTGATGCCGTGTTCATGTGTCATGTTTTAAGGAAACGTTTCACACGCAGCCTCTTCACTTTACCAGACATGTCTGAATTAAGTGATGATGGACGCCAAATAGTAGTGATGATTGTCAGTTTTGCATCTTATCATTTAAAAAATCGCATTAGTTGCATTTTCAGTTATTTACAGTTTCGTGTGTTTCATCCGTCCTCCATCCATCCATCCATCCATGGGGAAAGGCTTCCTTGAATCGCCACCTTGTGTTGTCTGTGGAAGTTGCCTCTGGAAGCAGTTTCCCAAGGCCAGTTCTGTTGGCTCCTACAGGAAATAACAAACAATACGCTTGATGGCCCTCAGCCAGATTAGGGATACTAGGGCCCCACCCTGGAGCCAGGTCTGGGGAGGGGGCTCATCAGCAAGCCCACAGGCTTTTACCTGTGGGCTCTGGGCTCACTCTGAAGGAACCACATGGGTTTGCCCTACAGTGAACTCCCCATCAACAGGGTGCCTCGTGGGTCTTGGGGTACATTTTTGCGTGCCAACATTGGGTTCCCAGACTCAGACTTATATTTAAAGATTTTATTGGTTTTGTTATGTTCATTTATGTATAGCATTTGTCGTGTACTTAATTCCCTAGTTTTCTTCTTTGACTTAAACTTACTTTTGATATTCCCGTCTTTTTTCCCCTCCTTAAAGTGCTGCAATATTCTAACTATAATAAACTGATTTCAACAGTTGAATTAAACCATTTTAGTTTGAACCTGAGGCTAACTTTTACGCCTCATTTGTTTGATCTGTCTAATGTCACAGGTGAAGGAAGCTCGTCGAACTCTTAAAAAACCCCAGGTAGATACGTTTGACTGTGCCGTGCACATGCAGAAGTTCTGGTGCTACTGCTGCGAGCTTGAAGTTGAAAGAAATGTTACAGACGGCAAAATGACTGTGCTTCACGGAGGCTTGATTGAACACATGTCAACGTAAGTTGTTTTTGATTCATTTTTATTTAATTTCTTTCATTTTTCTTCCTAAAGCAGCACTTCAGTTTGTTTTGTTTATTTTGTGGTTGAATGACAGCAAATGGGCTTTCAGTCCATCATCAGAAAAGGTTTGGATTAAAAAAGGATCAAATGTCCCTAATTACCTGTGCCAAGACTTGTACACGTGCCATAATTGAATCATTTAGATGTTCAGAAAAATCATATGGACATATAACTTGGATGCAGCTGATGTCGCCCACACAAGCACTTCTGGAGGTCACAATAATATACTTTTTCTCTTGTGTTTTAAATGTGTCTGATTTCAGCCCAGAACACAAGAAGAGCGCTCACAAGTTCTGGTGGGACAATAAAGCCGACCCAAAGCTTAGAGATAAAGTCATCATCGCAGAAGAAGAAACTGAGAGGTAGGCCTAGTGAATCAAAAATAAATGTTAATCATGTATTGTTTGTAATCAAAGATCATCTGCACTAATAATTGTTTGTTTTTTCTCAGATTTAAAGCTGAGGTGGCAAAAGTTTTTGACTCATTTGTGGAGAAGGAGGATGAGTTTATTAAACAGGTAAAACGGGTTGTTTTTTTTTTGTTGTTTTTTTTTACTAGATTTGTGCAGAGTATTTCCATGGATATACAAACCTTCTTCTTTCAATCTGCTGAGATGTATGCTATAGAGATATCATAGTTTGGACCTAACAAACACACAGTCATGATCGTTGCGGTCATTTACTTCTTCTTCTTGACGTTTACATGGCTGCAGCAAGCTGATGTTATCCGGGCCCAGGAAAAGCAGCGCCAGGAGGTCATTCAGTCCCTTTTAGAGGTTTGTTTTCCAAGGATGCAGTGGCAGTATCCATCACTGTGGCCTTGACTCTTGTTTTTCATGTAAGATGGGAAAAATCTCTGTTTCACACTTAGAAGAATGTAAAATTTTAGAGCAGGTAAACAACCATCATGCTCTTCACATATAGTTTCTTACACTTAAGATAAAAACACATTTGAATGTATTTGCAGCTGAATGAAAGAGATCATGTGTACACCTTGGATTAGTGTTAGTGTTTGGTTGAACAGGTACACTTTGTTTTCTTGTCCTTGCTGAACTGGTTACGTTGAGAGAAGTTTAGTTGCATCATAAGTCAGTATAGTCAAAGTGGTTGGTTTGGTCACTGCATATAAAAAAAAAAATCAAAAAGATTTAGTCTGACGTATGCTATGGGTAAAACCCTAGACGGAGTTTGTAAAAGAAGTTTAAATATAAGACTTCTTAATTCTAAGATTGAAGTGTGGTGCTTCGTAAATCAAAGTGAAACCAAAGCGTAACGACTAGGACAAAGAGAAAGATGTTTGTTATTGATAACACGAGTGGTGAAACTGCTGAAGTGAAGCATGATTAGATGTCAGATTTCCTCTGTGAACCACTGTTGGCTTTTCCTGAATCAACATCAGCGTGACGAAGAGCTGGACTTGTCCAACGGGCTCAACAGCAGCGACGCCTCTGCAGAGGTTCCTGTCAGGTAACCCGTCTGCCCGTCACCTTTTGGTCCTAATGCATCGTATCTGTTGTGTTTTCTTAATCACCCAAAGCACTTTTTGTTCCCTTTATGCTCACTTCGGTGCTGATGGGTCTTCATTTTGCGTGCGGGGAGCAGTGCACATTTTCCATATCCAGGTTCAGATGAGCAGATGGGGAGGAGCTTTGTTGACTCGATGGCTGAGGTTCCGCGGGCTGCGACAGGACAAGGCCTAACATTTATAGGTTATCAGGTACACCGATCACGCTAATTTAAGACGTTTTAATAAACATTGGTTTTTATTTTCACACAAATGTCATCACTTGGTTGCTTGATTTGTTTGTTACAGGATTCATCAAACATCGGAAATGTTCACACAGGTAAAGTTGCGCACAATGACAGACTTTAAATGTTGCTGAATGAGACGAAAAGAAAACTTTTGAAAATATGAAAGGATTTTCTTTATTCGAATAAATATAAACGTGTATATAGCCATTCTTTAGATGTAGCTTTTTTTTTTCTATGGCTTTTCTTGAGTGATGTGGTGCTACTGATTTTCTCTAAAGCCTAACGAGCCTCATTGATTACTTCGTAAAAAAAGGGATTATTCCCTCTGACATCTGCAGAGCTGCTCTTTTTTAGACTGAACAGTTTTCCTAATCTGGAAAAGGTCGTAGGAAATCAAGAAACACTGCATGGGGATCTGGAGAGCTTCCGTTTTTTGTGTAAAAATTGTGTAAACATTGTGTAAAAATCTCTGTCATGCTGCAAAAATCTTATATTATTACACTGAATTACTCTGTTTTAAAGTATCTTGAAAAATCTTTTCCCGCTTAGTGTGAACTTTGGATGAAAAAAAACGTTTGATAGTTTTAATTTTGAGAAAATAGTTGTTTTTTTTTTTTTTTAGAGTAATGTGTGGCTCGATTTATAATTTATGTTTCTAAATTTTAAAGACCTTCAGTATCATCTGCATGTGCACATCTTTTACTTGTAGTTGGCAAGTATCTTAAATATTTTTCCTCAATCCAAGAGTGATGCAACGATGTTGAGTTCGGTGCTCGATCATGCCTCTCAGACGCCGGCTGTTCGTTTAGGGCTGTCGTCTGATATTACAGTCTATGTTGGGATCTGTCAATCACCTGCTGTATGGTAGAGCTGCCCCACCCCACCAAACCCCACAAGGCATTAACAACTGGAGGATTTAGTACCGTTGGTGGCACATGTTGAAGCCTGTGGTTTTTGTCATAGTTTGACTTCACTGTTTTTACTTCACGTCAGTGTCACAGATGCTCTGTGTTGCAGGCGCTGTCCCTCCTTGGCTTCAGGACGATCCTCTGGAGGGGACGTCAGGAGCTGCAGCACAGACGGAGATTGGCCCATCACTTCAAGAGTTTCTCAAACACAGTATGAAACAGATTATTATTCTTATGCTTGCATCACATTTCTTGTTTCACAGGGACATCCTGTTTACTTCTCTAGTCGAAACCTCCTGAAACTCAACATCAATGTAGACTTGTGGAAAAGCCTTTTGTTTGAAAAACTGTTGTTTTTTTTGTTTGTTTTTTTTGCCAGAGGAGCAAGAGAAACTGAGGAAGCTTCCTCCGAACAGAGTGGGTGCCAACTTTGATCACAGCTCACATACGGATGCCAACTGGCTTCCTTCCTTTGGGAGGGTGTGGAACAGTGGCCGGCGCTGGCAGTCCAGGTGAGTTCACAGCAGGTTTCTCATCACCGTAAACTAACACCTTTTAATACCTGTTCCACTCCTTTTTATTTTCACACAATCTCATGTACTGTGTCAGGGGTGTGTGGCAATTGATTAAAGCAATGTCACTCCTACAAAAAGGTATTTGCCTGGTGCTTATTTGTGCATACTTGCAGTGCATTTCCTGTTACCTGTTTTGAATGTTCTGCTTATGTCCTATTCTTAAACGAGGAACACAGGAATGCAACATGTGTTTTGTTTTTTTTACCATCAACTGACAAAGTGATATCGTATCATAATATCAGCTAATCTGGTTTGAGTTGGTTCAGTGTGGTTGCTGTTATTGTTTCACCAGTCAAATTTTATAGTGATGTAGTTATGTTGTTTTGCTCTCTTCATGTAAAATGTTACTTTTCTGCCTCATATTAGTGCAAAATACATAGTGAAGCTCTCGTTTGGATACATGCAGTATCTGACATCTTGTTACTGCTTATATATTGATGCAGCTGCAGCTGCTTTCTTATGACCTAAGATCTAATATCCTGTAGGGCAGAGCGCAGGGATGGCTAGCGCTTCTCTTCACAGAAACAAAGCTCCCGGTTTGAAAACTGTTCGAGACGTACATGAAGGTTTAAGTCTTTTCTCATGCTGCTCAGACTTCCTCTTTCATCTGTTGCTCTAAGTTGACAGAAGGTGTGAGACTGAATGGTTGCATGTCTTCCTTGACTCTGTATGACTCTGCGATGGACTAAAGATTCTTCAGTGTCTCGTCTCGTGTCTGATGATGGCTGGGATCGTGTTTTTTTTTTTATAAAGTCATTTTGTTTTGAACATTTTGTGGTTTTAGTTTATGAACATATCTTGAGGTCAACCAAAATTGTTTTGTTTTTTTTTCTGTGGGTGATGCTGAATAAAAGGAATCAACAATTAAAATGTGAAGTGAAAAAAAATACACGGCCAACTAATCAAATATTTTTTTTGTTAGATGGTAAAACTAAAAGATAAACACGAATATTTAAACTCTGATAAAAACGACATGGCTTGGAGACCCTCAGGCTTTTGTACAGTCTTTTAATTTGTGGTGATTTGTAATTGTAGCAGCTCAGTAACTTGCATATTTTCCTTGTATGTGGCATCTTACCAGAGATTTAACTTACTTTACTTACTTACTTACAAAAGTACTGCAAAACAGCTCAGGTCAAGCCCCTAAAGGGTCATCTGTTGTTTTTGTGCCTAATATTACCATGATGAAATATCAGCCTTGTAGATCTTCTTCACTGGTAAGTTTATGGGAATATGTTTCATTTTTTTATCCCCCCTCCAACAGGCATCAATTCAGACAAGAAGAAGGGCAGAAGAAAAGGCAGAAGAGGAAGCGGGAGCATGGCACAGAGGGCTCAAAGAGAACAAAAACAACTGAACAGCCGCCTAATTCTGGCACTAAAAGTTGCTCTGTGGAAAAACTTCATGAATGAAGTGATTTACGGGGTTTGGAAGTGTTGAAGGATGTTTGGGACCATGTTTGTGGTGGACTGGTTGATCCACTAAAGCTGATGAGACAGAATACTGTTGGCAGAATGGGAAAATGAATCTCTAACACACTTGTAAGAGATTGAAGTAGTAAACTGTTGCAGCTGGATGTGTTCATGTCAAATAGTTACATTTCAAATAGCGTTTTTGTTTTGTTTTTTTTATTTTATTTAAAAATCTGTATATTACAATTATGTACTCATGTGACCAACCTTCTCCACGGTCACAGACTTAAACTAGGTTTAAATCAGTCTGCCTCTTGATTTGTCTCTGAGCTGCCTATAAAAAACGTGTCAGTGTTGAAGTTAATGAGCCTATGAGCTGGCAACTGAGGAAGCCGCAGAGCCGAACTGGAGCATTTTTGTCGTGATGAGCTTCCATGGTGGAACACGTGCCATTACCAATGCTGCAGTCACTCGTTTCAAACCTTTCACTGTTTGGCCTCGATGTGTTGCCAAGACTCCTCGAGTGACCTGTGTGATTTGCTGAATTAAAGGCAGTTTGAATGAGATGAGATGTTTCTTTTGCTTTATTTTTTGCATCACTATGGTGCATTTATATTTGTAAAAAGAGTTCAAGTCGAATCCAGGATTCTGACCTGCAAATTGGTGAGACTGAGCTCTGAGAAAAGCATGACTGTTCTCGCAAGTGAACAGCAGGGGGCGCAAAGTGCTCAGACTATATTTAGTCGTCAACATAGTTTTATATGCCTTACTTACTGATATATCCTTGTTTGTATGTTGGAAAATACATTTTAAACGTGTGATTTGTAATACATGTATAGAAGCTGTACACTAAACCATAAACATTTTACTTGAGAGAACACAATATAGATAATTACTTTAAAAGACTTGCAAATGGCAATAATGAAGAAGGATTTGTGTTGCATGACAGAAATGTCCAGAAAATTATCCCATATAGTTTCTTCTTCTGATCTGCTGCAACAGACTGCCGCAGGGGATCCTTCCTGCCCTCAGCCATAACCATCTAAAACGTGCCTTTAAAAAAAAACACTAAGATAATGAAAGCTGCTCTAATGTTTAATTTCCCTTCTGGGATTAATAAGGTATTTTTGAATTGAATTATTGTCTCAGTAGCTTTAGGCACATTTGGGTTTCTCCTTGAAACAAGTGGATTCAACAAGGGAGCTCCCTGTATGAAGGGACCATTTCTTTTGCCTTGGGTCAAACTATGCAAGGTCATTTGTGATATCCAGTGGCTTCAATAGTTTAGGATACTTGTTAAGACATTTTAAGTAAATGGACAATGGAAAGCAAGACACAATGTTTTGATCTTTATGATAGTAAATGAACACTTGGAGAAATTGTGAATGTTTCTGCTCTCAAACAACAGTCACTCGTCAGCACATACTTCTTTAGTGCTACGTATTAAAAACATTTTATTACCTCAACTGTCGCGGGTGGGGGTGGGAGGAAAGGGGGGGGGGGGGTAATATTGAATCCCCTCTTCTCAAACGCCTTTTAAATAGGCTGGGGCTACATTCCCAAGTGGATTATTAGTGTGGTGATGAATGCATTGCCAAAAGCCGTAGCTGCAACATCCTTCTTTCCACTCCCCGAGTTCGCAGGCCTATCTGTTATCTTCTCAGGCCTCTCCAACATGGCAGGGTATAATAAAGCCCCAGTGTGCTGCGGGTAGATGGGCGTGGATTGAGTACAGCTGCAGTGTGGGGATACAACATGCAGCGGCTCTATTCTTGGTTCCGTGTCCACACGGCCCTCGCTGATCCAGTGCAAACGGACGGAGAAGACGGGGGATGACGGCGCACTTTACACTGCTGAGGCGGAAACATGTCTCAGCACGCATGCTGTTCCCCCCGTTCGTATTGTAGTTTTCTGTTAAATATTAAAAAGGTAGAGTGACTGCCGGGGACTCGGCACAAAAGCCAGTCTTGACACTGAAGACTGGGAGGGGATAAAAAGCACGTGTACTTGGGGTAATCCGCAGGCCAATCACAGAGGAGGACCTTTGCATAAATCTACATGTTTTACAGAGGAATAAACCTCCGAGCGCTGATTGGCCGATGGGAACGAGAACAGCCAATCGGTTAAATGACAGGCGCCCAGCTGGCCGTTAAATCCCGCCTTCTGCACGAGTTGTCAGCAAATCCCGGAAACGTTCTCTTAAAGAGACAGAAAGAAAAAAAAAATTAGGCGAAGGTTGCAACAACGGGAACGAAAATACTCACACACACACACACACACGTAGGGGGAAAAAGGCACGTAGAGGAGGAGACGGAGCTTAGTCAGACAACAAGAGAGGTATGTGGCAGGACAGAGTGGGAACGCCGGACTGAAACTGCCCACGCAACTCGCCGCAAACACACACGGCTAACGTGGCTAACGTTTTCCGGCTTGGAGGTCGAGTTTTTCCTGAAAACGTTTTCCACCTGGAAGCCGACAACGCAGCGGTCAACACGACAGAGATAACACACACGCAAAAAAAAAAAAAAAAGGCCAAACTCTGAGACGACAGCGCCTGCCCGGCAGTGTTGTGGACTTCACGCTTATTTGTGAGGTGAGTGACTTGAAAACCCCTCAAATTCAGATTTCTACCTTGGGTTTTTACCTTTGCTGCTGCGTGAACCCGTGAGCACGTCTCTGCACAGGAAACGAGACGAAAGGTCAGGCTGTTTAACAAATAACGTCTCCTTGCCCCGTAATCAGGCAGGTGGTTACTGTCAACGTTTTCTTTGCAGTTATGGAACGGGGGAGAATGAAAAACGCCCGGAATCCAGGCTGAAACCAGCTGATGGTCTGACAGGAGATTTAGGGGGCGTTCCCCTGCTTTGTCTTTCACACACTTTCTTTATGTGTGGTTGCAGTCTGCAGTGGAAATCCCACTCTTTTGATCACTCGTGTGTGTGTGTGTGTGTGTGTGTGTGTGTGTGTGTGTGTGTGTGTGTGTGTGTGTGTGTGTGTGTGTGTGTGTGTGTGTGTGTGTGTGTGTGTGTGTGTGTGTGTGTGTGTGCGCAAAATTAAAATTTTCATATAACAGCACACTCCCTAGACTGTGCATCTCTGAGCTATGCAAGAAAAAAGGGATCAACCAGCAGTGGCATATATTTGAGATTATGACTTGGGCTCAGCGGTGGAGTGATGATGATCACTGCAAAGCTTACAGGAGAGAGGATAGGACTGAGTGCAGTGGCTGTATTGTTCCCTCAGATTGCACTTGGGAGTTGCGTTGCATCATGCAGTGAATAGGGCATTGATGGTGGGTGGCAGTGAACCCTTGGTGCTATATTAGTAAAATCTATAAATTGTTAGCCTCTTATTCCCTTGTTATAATGCTCACTTGCAACACAGCGTCTACCTTTTGTCCTAATGAGCATGAGTTGATGGCTGAAAATACACACTAAGCACAAGTGTTTGGGTTCTCATCACCCTGCATCTGCACTCTGCATCACCCATCCCGAACACGTGCATGTGGGTATGCTGCAGCTGCCTCACATGTATATGACTAAAAGATTTCTGCACACACTCATGTATATCTGCTTTACTCTCAGAGCTGCCCCCCACCTTTCTGTCTGGGAGAAAGCAGTGGGCTTTGTCCTCAGCTGAGTGTGACGTCATGCAGATCTTGGCTGTAACCAACCCTGAAGGCAACGTACATGTTGTTCAGCAGGCCTTGGCCCGGGCTTGTCCGATGCAGAAACACACTTTCTGTTAAGTTACTAAATGCTGAAGTATGCATGAAAACCTAAAACATGTATATATTTTTAATGCACTCACTTCAGGTGATGCGGCAGATCTCTTTTTATTTCAAAAGAGAAGGAAGGATAAAGAGTTGAAATACTGCACGGATGATTGTGGAATACATTTTTTTTAGTATTATTAAAAGAACTTAAATTCAAGAAACCTCAGATGCAAGGCTCTGTTTGCATACTTTAATATTTATGACACACGTGGCCTTACAGACCTGAATTTTATTCTTCTGTGCTTACTGTTCAGCTAAGTTCCGAGTCATGGCTCTGTTTTTTATTTGTCACGTTAATGTAAGGAGCCACCAGCATCTAGTTAGGTTGTATGGGCACAATTTAGTCAACACGACCCTGGCTTGGGACCAGTTTCTCCTGGTTCTTTCAGAATAGATTAGGGCCTGACTAACTGTGTTACATCCTCTTTAAGACAGTAGTCTGCAATGCATACTGTAGTTTGCTGGTGTTACAATTATACTTCACCATTTTATTCATGGCTGGCCACCTGATAATCTGTGACACTGTCAATTAAGTGAAAATGTTCATCCTGTTTTGTGTGTGTGTGTGTGCAGCGTATCTCTCCAGAAATTAAGAGCACCCTCGTGAAATGCTTATACCCATGCGATGGAATCTGCAGTTGTCGTTCTCCATCTTTGCGTCCATACTTGGCAGCGCTTTGCATGCATGAAGAAAGTGGTGGTGGCAGTTAAACACTTGGAGCTGACGAGGGCTTGTTGTCAGCTCTTCAGTGTGTGACTGTAGGATTTAATGTCAAGAGATTACAGATGATTATGTGGGTTAGATCCAGTACTCAACAGTGCTCTGGGGCAGTATTGATCTCTTATGTGTGTACATGTGACTGCACGTCTCTGCGAGTGTGTATTGTAAAATCTGAATTACCTCTCTGAAATGTATCAAATAAATCTAAATGGTTTATTCTTAAACATGCATACAAAAATGTACTGGTGCAACCATGTAATGTCACTGTAAATAATTTAATACTTTAAGTACATACTTTTTTAGCTATCATCTAGAACAGGTGAGGTATGTCCTCTACAGGAAAACTACCTCCCTCTGTTGTTTCACCCTCATAATCTACTCTTGGTTTCAGTAGAAACCCTGCCGAGCTCCTAGTGATGTGTAAAAATAAACTTCTACTTCCTCTACTCTCATAACTTTTTTTTTTTTTAAATTTTTTCTGTAATCAGTGAAGGCAATTTTATTTTCAGTTCTTGTTTTCTTTTTGTTGAAAAGTTGTACATTTATGAGAGCGATAGAAGTGGTGTCACTGGTAACCAGTCGTGGTGATGCTGTTTGTTAAAGCTATTGCCATCTAATATAAAACTGAACAGAGTCAGTTTGAGATGGTGGGTCATTTCTGACATGGGCGAAGGTCAAAGCGCGACTTAAACTGCCCACATTAGTTTGACACAATAGCCAAATGTCCTCGCACTTTGGGTGAAGAGGTTATTCTGATTGTCCTTTTCTGTAATTTAAAAAAATAAAAAATTCACAGGGAACCCGCCCTTTTTTTAAAGCATGTATTTGAAGTCTTAATAAAATCTATTATTATGTTGAGTTTCTAAAGAAAATGTGCATAAATAAACCTTCACTGTAACCTCTGATCTTAAAGCAGTTACACACACACACACTAACTGAGCCTTGCTTCTAGTTTACCTGTTAAAGGTCAAGCAGTAAGTTCAAAAGAGGAAGTAGGTAGTCCTCTACAAACCGCCAGTTTCCCAGCATTTGTACACCAATGCCCCTCTGGCACTATCTGTAAATTAACCTGTTTATATAGAAGTGAAGGTAATGCTACTGAATTCAAAAATGTAATAAAGTATTTCAAAGGGCTGGCTGACAAATGAATTATTGTAACCTGGAAAAAAAAAAAAAAAACAAGCCAGTCATCTTTAAGCACCTTATTTGGTTTTTTTTAATATTTTAGGTTGTTTCTGAGGAGTTTATCCATAATGGCTCAAACAGAGTTAAAAGATTTGCAAGTGCCATTCCATGTTTGATCAGGCCACTTCAGCCAGGCTTCATTACCGTTTTGAATATTTTGCTTCTCAGTGATCTTGCAAAGAGTGAACACAGCTTGTTGGATGATGAAGTGGTCTGTTGATGATAAAGACAGTAAATGAAGTAGAAAGCCACGAATATTGAGTATAAATCAGTGTTTCATCACACACAGCAAATGATCTGAGTATTATCTTTTTATAAATAAAATTTTATGACTTAAATGAAAATTCTAAAAAATACTATAAATGTGAGTCAACTGGTTTCTTTGAAGTGAAAATGTGCATTTTTTTTTTTTTTCTCCTCCGTGAAATGGTTTGGTTAGTGTTCAGTGGCTACATCCATGATGGAGGACTTTTCACCTTTAATTTTAATACTTAGTTGACGACAGAAGTTGAGAGAGAGAAGAGGAAGCTGACTCTGTCACTTGCTGAATTAATCAGCATGGTCTGGCATTACAGCCACAGGCAAAGCGCTATCTTATCCAGTTATCTGTGACTTTCATTTTGCAAGCAGTTCTCGTTCTTGGATGTGAACAGCATTTGTCTTACGAAAACAGTCACTGAACCATGTGCAAAACTTTTATAGTCTTACAGTAAAAAATCCTTCAAAGACCCTTTTTATTTGCCAGTTAAATTAATTGAATAGTGCACAAAAACAGTTAAAAGGCACCCAGCGGGTTGCTTCAAGATGTTGGAGAGCAACAGACTGTTGTTTGTCTCTTTATGAGAAACTAGACTGACTCCGTGGTGTGGCATCATTGTCCCTAGAGGGGTCGTTCTTATTGTTCTTGTCATTAATAATAGTTATTCAAGACTCTGGGTTCAGAATGAGGGTGGAATATGTCTCTTGTATTGTACTGCATTGTGTAAACCTGGTGAGACATTTGTTTCACATTGCAGCTTGCCTGGCTGGAATCACAGATATTCTGAGACGCAGACACGCTTGAACTTCTTTCCCTCTAGAGGAAGAAAAAATCTCAGTTAGACCTGCCAGTCACCCTTAATAACACTGTGGCAGAGCCAGCTTGGATAATATAAGAGGGCTGGGACCTCTACTTGGCTCTGAATGGGACCTTGGATGACAGACATTTATCCTTGGCAGTTGGCCAAGTAATGGTAATTCCTTTTTGAATGGAAATGAATTCAGCAGAATAATACTTTATTAATGTCTAAAGGGAAATTATTTTGTTAGAGTGTAAATTACTTTATGAAATTCAAATGCAAAGAACAAAGTCTGAACCACCAACACACATGCCCTACCAGTAATCGGTACCCTAGTGGTATAGTAAACTGGCCACAGGAAGAGAAGAAATCCACTATATCAAGGCAAGGAAGTTCCTTAAGATGCACAGAGGATTTTATCCCAACTAAGATCCAGAAGATGGCTCTGAAGGATAAGCTGCTAAATGAATTGTCTCAGGCACCAGAAATCCAAAGCCAAAGAAGCCAAAGTATGGCATGTACCATCGGCAGATTGAGGAAGTGGCTGACATTGAGAAATCCTACCAGTGGCTGGAATGGGCTGGTCTGATGGATGCCTTCCTGAGGCATTAATGGCACAGGAGCGATAGAGGCCATGGTCTACAACAAGACCCCAGGTCCAGACTGTCCAAAAGGGCCCCAGAGACGATCCAGCACATAACGGGGTGCAAGATGATGGCAAGTAAAGCATACACGGAATGACACAACCAGGGGGCGGCTATAGTGGTAGAGGACCATCTGCACTGAGTATGGGTTAGAGGTCCCAAAGTCAAGGTGGGAGATGCCTCCACGGGTAGCGGAGAATGAAAGACCAAAGATCATGTGGGACTTAAAGATCCAGACTGATACACTGGTGACTGCTAACCAACCAGACATAGTGGTGGTCGATAAACTCCCGAAGAGCGCAGTGGTGAATGGCGTGGCAACGTCAAGCGACAGCAATGTCAAGAAGAAGGAACAGGAGAAACTGGACAAGTACCAAGGCTTGAAGGAGATAGAGGAGATCAGGAAGGTGAAGACAGAAGCGGGAGTGGCTCCAGCAGATCCCAAGAACACGAGGGATCTCAATCCAGAAGAGCGCAGTCATAAGAACAGCAAAAATAATGTGAAGAACCCTTAAGCTCCCAGGCCTCTAGTAGAAGACCCAAGCTTGGAGAAGTGCAACTGCCCACAGAGAAAGAAGTGTTTTTTTAACTTTGTACTTGTGTGTGTGTGTGTGTGTGTGTGTGTGTGTGTGTGTGTGTGTGTGTGTGTGTGTGTGTTTTATATATAAGTTAAAAAAAAAAAACTAAAAAAGTAGGATTTGCCCTGTCCTTGCATTGGAGATGGTTGTGCTTCTCCTCTGTGTGACTACCAGAACTAACTCCCGTCCTGCGTCAGACCTCTGGAACTAATCCAGGATTCTACCATTTGCTTGGTATAAACCCACACTTGCCTCGCTGGCTAAATTTGACCCATCCCAGAACTTGATAACATTGAGAACACCCTAAAAGCAATTTTTGATAAGAGGTTTGGTTACTTTTCCTTAACTGACCTAAAATACGCAAAAGTCAAAAATATTTAAACATTGGTAAGTAAGCACCAAGAAGGGAATTGATTGGATCAAGGGTCATATTCTTCCTTGTAATTTATGAACAATTGTGCTGACATCTAAGTGGTAAAAGGTAAAATGAAATAAAATGAAAACAGAAGTGTATATTTAACATGCAGCTTGACTTGTTGCCAGAGGCGTATAAATGTCGAGCAGCGCCAGGGATGTGGGCTGGAACCTATCCCTGACAAACGAGAAGCGGGGTTCACCCGGGACAGTTTGCCAACATCCAACAGACAACCATCCAGGCTCAAACTCACCCTGCCTATTTAGAGCCAATCAACCAACATGGATCATTTTGGACCACTGGTGAAAACCCCCACAAGAGCATGCAAACCCCTCATAGTCCCCAGCTGACATGTGAGCAAGGAACCTTCTTGAAGCAAGGCAGTGGTGCGATAACCGCCACAACCATTCCTTCTGCTCTTGTCATTTTCTGTAAAGTATTGTTTGTGGTTCAGTGTCATGTACAGATGTACAGATGCATGTGATGTAGATCATGGACTATCTGTAGTCTTCAGCACGTCCCTCGGACTAGGACGTTTTTGGTCCAGGCTGTTTTCTGATCTCGCTTCAATGAAGTTGGTTCAGCAGAGTCTCTACCCATCTTCAGTTTGCAGGCTAAAATTGATCTCTTCAGACTACATCTAATCTCTCGCTTGCATTTGCTTCTGTCTCATTAAAAAAAAAAAAATCTTTAAGCACAGGTACAACTTTTCAAGGATATCAGGTCATACATTTATTGCATGTTTCTATAAACAAACATTTGAAAGTCATGCATTAATTTTATATGCCTTCTATAAATGCAGCAGCTCACATCTCAGTGCATTATTTAGGTCAGCACAGAGCTTATCACGATAACACCTGTTCACTCTCTCACCCTCCACATGTCCATTGATCTTATTTATGTTGTCATTTGTCTTGTTCTGAGCCTTGTTGTTTATATTCCCATCTCTCCATCTTGTGGATACTGGCGTGTTTGATAGACTTGGGCCTTTTGCATGCATAGTTTGTCAATTTTAAATTGATTTTTTTTTTTTTTTTTTGTACAGAATGAATGTTCGATTTTGAATTAAAAATGCATCATTACTTACCTTGACATAGTGATGATGGATAGGAGGCTTGTTGTCATTGACGATCGCTGTATAACTGGAAGACTGTCTGGTTCATTTGCAAATGAGGGTAAGGTTTGTGACAATATTTAACTGATACACACTGTGGTAGATTTGTTCCTGCCTTTTTTTCCTCATGAGTTTTTTTGTGAAGGAAGCCTACAGATGGATGTGCTGTCTTCAAGAATAATTGGGGCACATCTGAATCTTCATTTGTGTGTTAATTGTTGCTGCTGTTGTGTCTTGTGGTGTAAATGATTTTGTGTGTCGTCAGAGAAAGGGAACGGCTTTTATTTTCCAAACTGCAGCAATGTGAGTCTGTTGCAGGATCCTTTTATGCTGTTGTACGTATGTCAGTTGGGCTGGAAGATGAAAAAGAGAGGAAATGCAAGGCAAGAACAAAAGGATGATAACAAGGTTCTGCACAGCCACAAGTCGAGCTGATTGAGCTTCTGATGTCTTGACGCTGTTGTTTGTCCACCCAAACCCTATATTGTCTATCATTGTCTCTACTAAGAAGCTGCCTCATAATCTGCATGACTCATCTTGCATCGTAATGATAACTTTCAATGTGAACAAATATATGCACTGATATTTTTATAACTAATTAATGATATTTTTTTCTAAAATGAAAACAAGCTTGGGGATCAATCTGCCGATCCTCTTGTTAGAGGACAACCGACACCATCCACTGAGTCACAGCTACCCCAGTCGGTGGTATGATGCTAAATAATTGTTAATTCAGGATTTTACTTGCATATTCATTAATTCATTGTAGCAAATGCTGTTTTGGCTCGGCCGTGGTGCCGTTTGTTAAAGTAAAATATAAGACCTGGGATCCTGGTCATAGGGTTATTGTAGGATGAGAACCGATGCAGCGGGTTAAGGATATCTGCTTGTGTGTGTGTGTGTGTGTGTGTGTGTGTGTGTGTGTGTGTGTGTGTGTGTGGATTGACCTAAGGATTAACCCTAGTACCAGACCTCTCTTTGACCTTTTTTTCCTCTTTAAAGCCCCCCCCCCTCCATATAAGTGAATGAGCCGTCTCCTGTATTAGTGAAGGTATGTGTTCTTGTTGTTTAAGTTTTTGTTGTCTAACTATGGCGCCCATGTTCCTGATTTTCCTCTTTATTTCAGTTTTCATCTCACATCTCATACAAATGTGGGTGTGAATGAGCTTTAAATGTTATTGTAATCTTCTGAAGTATCTGCGCTGGTCTGTAATCCTCTCTACCATCTGGTTAGGTTGGTTACTAGCTGGTTAAAAAGTGACAGTTTGATGGTTAGATGTTACTGGACTCCATAGCAAGGACCATGGTTTTTTTAAACTGATTATTATTGTTGTTTTTTAATTTCTTTAGCCAGATGGAAACCGGGACTGCTTTTATTTGCGTTTCCCAAGCATGAAAGGAAAAAGAAATGGAATTGATTTCAAGCTTAGAGAAGACGAACATAAAAAGCACCAAAGGCACAGATGAGAAAGGAGAGGAATGAACCCACGAGCAGGAGAGAGGTGAAAAGACAGGCAGCTAAATTCTGTGTGAAGGATTGAGGACTGAGAGGGAAAAGAGGAGAGGTGGAGCGAGGGAGAGCTTTATTTCCTGTCCTCCATGAATAGGCAGCATATTTCTCTGGAACATTCCTCTGAGCTGGCCCAGCCTGTCACCAAGACTCCGGGTGCCACACTCCTCCCCATCTCTGCTTTTTCCTCCCACTGCATTCTGGGTCTTTGCTTTCTTCTCGCATATTTCAATCACTTCAGTATTTATTCTTTGTCATTGGTTTAGTTACTGTTGGCCTTCAGAGTGTTTGGGCCAAACTGAGCAGCATCACATAAAAAAAGAGAAAAACAGCCTGACATGTCATGAGTGGTAGCTGTAGATCCGTTTAAATAAATAAATAAATAAGCATATAAGATGATAACAGTTAATTAAATATGGATTCATTTAGAGAGGGATGCTAGAAATAGATGGATTACTCCAAAGTTTAATTGTGCTTTTTGAGGAAATCGAATAGCAGCAAAAGACACGATACACAAAAGAAAAGTTACCAGACTTATGAAATCAAGCCTTTTATATAGTGCTGCATATTGGATCAATGAACTGTAAGTGAAAATTACTGCTGAAAACGGAGGAGTATTTGATATTAAAAATAGACATTATTTCAGGAATGTTTTATATGAATAAGTACGTATTGTAATTTTGACTTGTATATACTTTTACTAACCAAAAGTGAATATATAGCTACTTACTGCATTATTACCGCTACAGCACATCTACAGTACAGTAATTATTTGGATAATATACTTCTTCTTTACCACGAGCTTTGCTTGAGTCCATTTGATATGAAATTAGGAATTTGGTAGTTTGATAACATGCAAACTCACATTTTTAAGTTCATTATCTTTATGATAAAATGCAGTGTGGAGCGTTCACGCCTTTTGTTTTTTACCCAGCAGCCCTTTATAGCCTCAGCATTGATTCTAGTTTGGGTTCAGTTAACCCGTTGAAACAATATGCTGTCAGTCTGGATGGCAGCAGGAAAAATGTGATTGATGGGAATGGTTCTCACTTAGCCTGAAGCTTGGATCTTAAGGGGAGTTTTAATTATATTCAGAGGTTTAATGTGCCTGTTTGTCTGTTCTCAGATAATATTCCTGTATCCTGTAACTCTGCATTAACAAATGTATATTAAAAAGTTGTCCATACCGTGGCACCACTTGCCCCCAAACAAACTCTGTTTGTTCTTTACCTCCTCACAAAAATACACGACTTTAAGCCTGTTGTTAAAGTGTAAAACCTGTCAATCAAAATGATCACTAACTGATTTTCTGAGGTAGTAAGTTTTTAAAGGATGTGCCTGTTTGAAGCTTAGGGGGGAACCGCCTTAAACACAGCTGGTGTCACTTTGAGAGGCATGTGTTAGATAGGACTTCAGATGTCCTACTGGGAAACCTAGACCCGACGTTGACATCTAAACATGAAAACATGAACCTGCGCTGAAGTCGAGGTTGCATCAGCATGACTGTTTGATAGAATGCGAGTGTGTGTTTATTTTCAATGCATCCTTCTCCTCGGCAGCACCCGGAGTGCCCTTGAATGGGGGAGGGTCTTTGTACAGAAACACGCCCTCTTTTTCCCCAAATATGGAAACATCAGCTCTTAAAGTAACACAGCTTTGCAGCATGTGTATGCTTGTTCATGCTTAAGCACAGGACCTTGCATATACAGTGTCGCGAACGGACAGTAATACTTTAATACATGTTGTTGAAGCTTTTTAAGAAGCTTTGCTCTCATATGCAGCAGTTGAGCCTGTTTGGCAACAGGAAATTTGCCTTATTTCAATCTTTAGTTTATCTTGCTCCGTCTTTGGTTCCTCCTCCTCCACCTTCCACCTCCCCTCTTTCCCCTTTCCCCACATCTCTATATTTGGAGGACTGTAGCTAAAGACATGTCTTGTTTTTCAGATATCTTCTCCACTTAGATGTTCACACATGCTGAAAAAGGCAAGCTCCTCATCTAGCACTTACAACTGAGAGTTAAACTACAGAGGTTTTCTTTATTATACAGTTATTTCTTAAGAAAAAACTTTTTTTTTAAATTTAATTTAGGATTTGGGGTTTCGTTTATATACTCAACCATTTACTGTTTGAGGGGTTTTAATAACCCCATACTAGAATTGTGTACATGCGTAAAATCTTGCACATTTGATTTGTTAAATGAAAAATGTGAACATTTGCCTTCTTTCCTCTGCATGACAGAGATAATAAAGCAGCTAAGTAGCAACACACAAAAATAAATTTTCCATCCTGTTAGGAAAAGCCCATATGCCGCAGTTGGAAAATGAGCTTCAGGCAGATGTAGATCAGCAGTAACTGCAAGATGGTGACAGACAGTTACGGAAACATAAGTAGACGGGGAGCTGTCTTTGGGTTTGTCTCGCATGTCCAAACAGCACACATCTGATAACATGTAAATCCTCCCTTCCTAAATAGGAAAAAAAAACAGTCACACGTTTAGGTATCCAGTTGTGTCTGCAATACGAAAACTGTGCAAAATATTGTACTAAATATATGTACTTGAAGGCTTTTTGTGTACAGTCCTTAAAGATGTGCAAACTCTACCCACTGTGGGAGATATACTTTCTTGCAATGTGTGTACTTTAATCACACCACTCTGAAATAGTTATTGCGTAGTCAACATACTGTTCCTTATTAGTTCACACATGCCTAGATATTCACACACACACACACACACACACACACACACATGCGCACACACACACACACACACACACAGCTGAGAGCTGCTCCTGGAGCCCAACTGATAAACTTTTTCACATGCACTTCATTCTCTATCTGCACTCCAGCTGCTTCTCCCGCTTATGGGTTTGTGTAGGCTACAGGCCCTGTGTACATATCATGCTACACACAGAGAGCACTTGTGCAGGAGCGACAGCAAAGAAAGGGGGAGGGTGGATTGTATTGATGTGTGCATCTTTAATCTCCCAGTCATTACTCCTTTTTATTTTTATTAATTACAGGATGAATACAGTTATGTACATGTATCTGGCAAGCTGTTGGTGTTACTACACTTTATGCAAAACATGCTTAAATCTAACACACATTTAACGTGCATTTTAAGTTAAGTGCTCTTGTGTCTTGTACTTTTGCAGAACAGGCCAAGCAGGAGCAAGTGGGCGGGGTTTCCTCATGTCTCCCCCCTTCACTCCCTCCCCCTATCCAATCAGGACCTGGCCACTACAGCTGGTCCCCCTCCTCTCTAGCCAATCAGGTGGTAACAACCCCCCCCCTCCTTCCTTTTTTCTGTATGCCTTCACTGCTGAGTGAGCAAAGCATGTCTCACTCTATCAGCTGAGAGGAAAGCAACTGAGAGAAAACACTTTTTAAAAGAGAGGGGCAGGACAGCGAGAAAGTGTTGAAAGCAGAGGAATAGAGGAGAGGGGGAAAAAGAGGTAAAATGAGAGAGGAGATGACAGCATATGAAGTACATTTTGTATTTTGTGTACTTTGGAGAAGCGCATTTATGAGAGAAAGGAGGAAAGGGGGGCAGGATTGAAAGAGAAAAGGAGAAGGAGGGCTCAGGCGAGACAAATGGGGGCTGGGAGTTGTTGATGGGTTTTTGATTTGTGCATGTGCGTGAATGAGGGTGGAGGGAGGTAGACAGGAAGAAAACATGCAGAGTGAGAGAGTGCACTAGTGCAAGCTTTTGGACATCCTGACATAACAAGCAGAGGGAGGCAGAGCAACTTGACTCGTCTCTTTCTTTCTCACTAAAACCTGCTCAGAAGGAAGGAAGCCAAAAGAGACGACAACAAGACCGGGGAGTTGAGAGAAGGCGACCCGATCCGGTGGAAACAAAAACACAGTGGAGGACAAGAGTGTCACCTATCCAGCAGCCAGACGGAATAAAGGAAGGAAGGAGAGAGTGAGGCAGAGAGATTAACCTCATCTTTTTTTTTTTTTTCTTTGCGAGGGTGAGTGTGACATGTCCTGCTACTCCCAAGTCAAGTGTCTCTATGTTGCTCCTGTTGATTGCTGTCATATTGTCAGCTGAGCTCAGATGACTCAACGTCTCCTAAAATGGCCACATGAAAGGCAGACAGACAGACAGACAGATAGAAAGGCAGGCAAACATACAGACAGAGAGAGAGAGAGAGGGAGGGAGAGACAGAAGGGGACCCTGTGTCAAAAAGCATTCTCAGCAACTATGTCACTGCGCCAGCTTAGTTTAGACTGCTTTGACACTCCAGCCTGAATGCCGCATGTGTTTGGTGTAACATTGTCTCGATCACAGGTTTATCAGTCTCAATAACTTCTCTGCTCCTGTCATCGTCTGTGTTTCTTGGTCACTTCCTGTTTCAAGTCTTCATTTAAATCTCACAGATACAGTCGGATGTCTTTCCGCCCATCCAGTGTAGACAGAGGCTCCTGAGATCTAATCATCAGCTGATTCTTTGCAGGAGTGGCCAGAAACTTTTTTTTTTTTTTTTCTTTTTTGGTATGTGTGTCTGAGAATGTGCACATGAGTGTGTGTGTGTGTGTGTATTTTTATCAGGCTTCAGGCACACAACAGGCCTGGGAGTAGCTTGGGCGGGGATCTGCTAAAACTTGATGAGACAATTGGGGCATTTGGGAAGCTGCTAAGTTCATGCTGATGCTATCACGCCTCTGTTATGCACTGCGTGTGAAGGGTGGACTCGGGACACAAGGAGGGCAGAGCGCAGCTGACCTGCCAGAGATGAGAGGTTTCACAAAAGGCTCATTCAGATGACCTCTCAAGTCTCAGGCCGAAAATAAATCATTTCAGATTCATAACAAGGTGGGGAACGCTGCAAATGCCCTCTTTCCTTAAGAAGAGGGCAGTTGGCATCCTGTTGAAGGTGCTTGCATAACATAGAACGTATTTCATTGTTTCTTTAAGTGGTTGTCAAGGACCGTTGTAGTCACATCCTTGTGAAAACGCTCCGTTCAACTCTGTCACTAAATCCGTTTCCATATTCAAGGTGAACGCTGGATGCTGTCAAAGTTTTCATTCAGGTTTTTCAGAGCACTGGAGTGCATGACGGACGTGGAAGACAGTGGAAATTACCGTTCTGTTGCGGGACATCTGGGTGAAAAGTAATAGAAATAACTTTTATACTTTTGAAATAATAATAACAAAAAAAGCTTCTGTGAACTAGTGAGCATTCCAGTCTAAATTCAGACAGCTGCAAACACAGCAGCTGTGGTCTTCACAGATAAAGTTTCTTTAAGGTGGAGTGCAGCAATCGTGCAGTAAAAAAGAACCAGTTGTGTATTTAAATTTTTTTTTTTTTTTTTTTATTGAGCTGCTGAGGGAGAAAGTGTTGGTGTTTTACGTGTGTGTGTGTGTGTGTGTGTGTGTGTGTGTGTGTCCACACATGCATGTGGTATTTGGCTGATGAATATGGACGGGCCAAATGTCGAGCTGTTTTTCGAGGACAGGAGCTGGTTGGTAACTCTGTCCCTGTCACCTTCATTGATTTTACTTAACTGGTTTCTAGGTCAGAGCATGCGAGCTTCAGCAGTAACGCATTTCTGTGCACTTTTGTGATTTCTTTTCTTTCTTTCTTTTTTTTTTTTGTCCCACGCGGGTTCAGCCACTTAGAGTTTACAAGAATCAACAGGGTGCCGAGCGCACTTCTTCCTCTTTTACAGATATCGTTGCTTCACATGCTTATCTTTTATGTATGCCAGTCAAATTACTAATGAACGTTTCAGTCTCGCAGGCTTTCATTAGGGACCTAATGCAGTGTATGCGATCAGATCATGATAATGAAATTAAACACCCCTGGGGCTCATGATGAGCTCAGTTATATGACCCGAGGCTGCTGGCCTTTGACCTCATGACCACAGTCTTCTTTGAGCTCGACAGTGTGGTGCTTAAGTGTCGACTGTGTTTTCCAGTCCTGCGTACGCAAACATGCACATTTCAACACACCTCAGCGGCTGACTTGTTTTCTGAACAGTATCTTAGCTCCACAACATGCCTGCTATATGATAATCCTGTTAATCCTGTTGAACCCTTGGAAGTGTGTCTTCACGCAATAATGTAAAGTCTTCTATGATGATTGAATGGCCCGTTACATTTTGAGATGTTACTTTATATTTGGTTTCCATTAACTTGTAGCAGCTAGATGAACGTTCATAAAGGTAACTGTTCTTAATAAAAGCTGTTTACCCTAAAATTAATGTTTGAAATGTGTTGAATTTCCAAAAGGGTTCTCTTTCCTCCTTAGACATCCTTATATTATTTTTTCCGGGAATTGATCTCCCTTGTTTGTTTTTAAATGCACTTCCCATTTTAAATCCAGGTTTAGAGGTTGTTCAAGGCAAACTGCTTCTTTCTTAATGATTGTTTTTTCTTCTTCATCCAGCTCACCACTGTTTTATCAAAGCACATTGTTTTTCCACCTCATTTGCACATGTATATACAAACGGGCCTAGAACATGTACAGCAGTATCATTTAGTAGATTCATTTTCTACGAGTGTTTATTTGTAGTTGCAGAGAAACTACTTTGAAACTGCAGCTAAGTGCAGTGGCTACAATCACCCTGGACGGGCCCTGAATTTTCGGGGGATGCCCGGGTCCGTGAGGAAGGTCCTTGGCAGGCCTGACGTCTCTCTGTACCCGACCTCATTTTCCATCTTCTCTTTCTGTCTCTGTGTGAATGTTGCCTTCTGCCAGGTTTTGCCCGTTCCTTTGCAAACTCACCTTTTCCAGTCTTGCTCCACTACCCTCCTAGTCATTATGTTCTGCTGCATTTTCAGCAGTGTTGTAAATAATATGCTAAGGCTTCTCATGGACAAGTATGATGAAATATATTCGTGTCATAAACATGTCAGCAGTTTTCTGCCTTAAAAGTCCTATAAGATTTGATAGTTTTTCAAAAGAAAAATGTTACGTTTACCACAATTGAAAGAAAAGGTTCCCTTGAAACTGAGAAAAGCATTTTAACAAGTGTAGATTTACAAATGAGTTATTTTAAGTTTTTTACAGATTCATTTATTTTTGCACTAGTAAAGTTCATTAATCATAAATATAGCATGCTTATGAGAGCACAGCTGTTACAAACATGCAATACAGCAGCTGTTTTTAATACCTCGATTATGTAAAGAGCACACAGCGGCTATACACAGATTATAAGCATTTGACAAAGTTTACATTAAACAAATGGGATAAAGTATATTGGCGGTGTTTAGAGCGATTGTATTGAAACCACTAACACCTTCAGTGATGCAGTAATGAACTTCCTGATTTCTCAAGTCTGCCTTGGCACACAGCCCCAGAAACCTGAAGCTTTTTCTTTTTTCTTTTCTTTGGTTGAAGCCAGAGTATTTCCTCTCCGCTGTTGGTGATTGCATCAAGCGAGCATCTGCCAGCCTTCTTTTCTTCTACTTCATAATAAGGTCAGAAGTCAAGAGGGACCTAGAACAGAACCATTCGGTGCTCATCATGGCACAGACAGTGACTATAAATACTCCAGCTGACTTGGCTCTCTCCCTCCTCGCAGTGGGTTGATTGAACTTACATACAAGTATGCAAGTCATGCTACTTATTTTTTGTCTTTTTTACATGGTATTGGCATTAACCAGATATCCTGTTTGTAATTAATTGGTCTCATTTGAGTCTACAGTCACTTGAGTCTTGAGCAGAATTGGTCTACCCTAACAAATAAAAGCACCATAATGAAATGTCTGAGCTGCCAGCACTTTAAATGCAAATGTTCTGACTTTGACACTATAGCAGGGATTGTTCCCATAATTTTATGGCTATAAAATCTTAGCTGGCTTTATTTTATGTGACTCTAAAATTTATTTATTTTCATCCCTCTGTGTAAAGTACATTTCTCATTTTGCACAATACTAGGGTGTCAAAACGAGATTTATTTCATCTTAAAACACTCCTCGTTGTAGGTTGTTAAATTCTGGGAGGGGCCCGTGCTTGTTGGAGCTGAATCCTTGCAGCCAAGGTTTTCCCAAAGGGAGTGTTGTGTCACTGCAAGGAGGCCATATGTTAGGTGGCTAATTACAGGTGACAAAGGCTTCACCAGACCTGGTCATTCTTTGCATGCAGTGGTTAGAAAATATAGATGTCGTATGCCATTATGTTAGTAGTTTCATATTTTGGGTTTTGGTAGATATGGAAGGATAAAGGACCAGTGTTTTCTCTTTTGTCCTTCTGTCTGGATCTCTGTCATTTTTGTCGAATTAAAGCTGTACATTTTCCTGAAGAATTTGGTTTGACAACGGCATGAAACATTAGACATGTTGCATTACGTACATTACCATTTTTAACCCAAGCAATTCAAATAGCAGCTGCAGGTCACCTTGGGTGCAGCTCATCCAATCATTACACATGCCTATAGCCATTTGAAGATTGGTGGAAAATATGCACAAGCAAGACTTTTTCTATAATGTACCTAGTCTCAATCGTTCTTTGTTCTTGACTGAGGTTTCAGATTGTGTCATCCCTCATGTGCAGGTAATGGATGCCTTGATGCATCTTCACTGAGTCATCACAATGCTTTAAAGGGCAAAGAATTGAAGGAATTGCTGTTGGTAATGGTGGTGTCAATGGGAACCAACTGTAGTTCTCCTCTTTACATAAATTGGAGCCTGCCGGGTGTAAATCAGATTAGTTGTCTTTAATTTCAATGCTTTGATGGACCGTTTAACACATTTAAGTTAAAAAGAACATGAATGGATGCTTTTTCTGTACATGTCTCATGAAGAACATCCACTTTGTTGTAAATGTAATTTATTATCAGAACTATTTTTGTAGTCACCTCTTTGCTGTCCCTGGTCCCCCAGCACCCCCACCCCACCACCGCCACCATCGACCCTCTTACACATTTCGATGGCTCTGCTTCTCTTTCTCCCTCTTTGTGGCCAAGTACAAAGGAGTCGTTATCCTTCGGCTACTGGTTGCCACGGAGACGGAGCATTGAGACCCCCCCACCCCGCCCCCACCCCCCAACATTCCCAAATTCTGGTCCAAGTAGGTTGGGAGACGTCTCCCTTCTTTTGGTTTAAGCTCTACGTGGTGCCAAGTTAGCTCCACAAGTGCCTCCTGTGTCTTTGTTCGTTGACTGAGAGTTTGAATTTCTGTACTTTCTAAAAAAAGACAAAAAACGAGTGGCAGGATTCTCCCTTTTATAAGCACTTACAGTGTGTTTTAAGTGGGGTGATTGATTAATTAGCCGTCGGTTGACACAGTGATGCATGAGTTTCTCTGGCATTCGTTGATGTGCTTTTATGTTGGAAATGTCTGTTGTGATCTTGGTGCCAGGAAAAGGGTGTCTGGAATTTAAAGGGTGTAAGAATCTTTGAATTGATTAGTTTTGGTGCTTTTCTGCCTTCCCAGTGATCCTGGTTGGAATGACCCAGTCATGATGCCACAGCCATGCCCCAAATCACGCCCAGGTGACCAAGGAGGGATTGCCTGGCTGTCAGCCAATCTTAGAGGGAGCGCCAACAGAATTCTCACCAGTTTGGTTTCAGAGACATTTCCTTTAAAGAGCCTTCTGAAACACTGACAGTCCGCCTCTGCTGGTGAGTTTTTACTTTCACTTCCTGCAGATCAGTCTGAAGTTAAAAAAAAAAACATTGCAGTGAATTTGTAGTGCCCAAGTGCTTTTCTAATTGTATTGCTTGTCCAGTTTGATATTTAAGAAATGCACCCAAAGATAAAGAATGTGGTTGACATCAGATGGCATTTAGTTTGCTTTTTTTCTCTTTTGTTACTGACAAATCCGCAAACCTGTTTTATGCTTCCATAGGTCTGTGCGCTTGTGGCCACCTTCTTCACTCTCGCTCCTTTCTGGAGTCCTTCCCGTTTCCTGATCACCCGTGTTGGGATGTTGCCGTTATTTCATGGCAGCTGCTATGGAGATGGACGAGTTGCTTTCTTCGGCCATTTAGACACAGCTTTCAGATGTTGTGCCAGAGACAGCTTATCCACACAGAATTAGACAAGGACATGCACAGAGGTGAGGTCGTTGGCATACCTTTACATAGATTTCTTTTTATTTTATTGCTACATGCAGTTGACTCTCTTGATTTATGCCAGACTAACACTCCTCCATAAATGGAGCAGAGCACTTCAGAGTAACAGTTTCTTCATTTTCATGGGTTCTATGGATTCTTGCTGTTTTTTATAAGTGTCAATTAATGAATTAAATATTAATACTGAGTTCTGCTGCTTTCAGGTGGTGTGTGGCTGAGTTCACGTGCTTTAATGACATCACAGCAGAAACTGTAGGACGCTCGCTTCCTTTGGAACATCTACAGCTCCTTTGGGTGTTTGTGAGGACCTCCTTGACGGTGTGGCACAAAAGTCACTAAAGACTCTTATTCTGCAGCAGTAACACCATGCGGCACATACACGTGGAGTTGGCCCATAAAAAGGCTCCACTAGAGCTTCCAGCACAGGAAGGAGACCTCCCTCCGACAGCATCACCGACACAGGGCATAGACCCTGGGGTGGGAGCAGGGGCACCCAGACACTTTGATCAAGAGGAGTTGCGGCTCCAAAAGGTCTACCAGCTCTCAATTTTCTCCCAGATGGGGGGATTCTCTACCTCCACAGGATCCTACACTGATGCCCAGCAGAGACCGGTCCGGTTGGGTGTGAAAAGGAACTTGGAAGAGCCTCAGTTGACTCATAAGCGCTCCCACCTAGAGGACTCCCCAGACCATGAGGTACAGGAGGGAGGGGTGCTATGTGGGCCAGGTCCAGTTCAAGGTGTTGGGGTGGGGTCAGCAACTGACCCCGGGGGGCCTGGTTCCTGCATGCAGTTTGAGCACAGAGACTCTGAGGGAGGACTGTCTCCCAAGTCTCCACCCCTCTCCCCAAGCCACAACCTTTCCCGACGCCCAGCTCAGCACAATCATGATAGGCCTATTCCTGATGCATTTACTCCACTCTCACCAAAATCCCCCCCAATGTGTGACCCACATGGGCATTTCTGTGACCAGAGCCATTCCTTTGGAAGCTCAGCCAGAACTGAGACATGTAATGGGGGCCGCACACCGACTAACTCATTAGGTAGCCCTGGCCATGACAGTTGTAGTAATAGCTCGTCAGGAGGCCAGCCCAGCCCCCACTTCTATGAAATGTCCACTTATGAAACTCCTAACCCTGCTAGCCCCACCAGCCCCCCAGGTCCTTTCTCCCCCCCACACCACACAGAGCTGCAGGAACCGGGGGAGGCGACTGAATGGGACGTTGGAGTTGAATCGTCTCCACCGGAGCGAAGTGCTACCCAAGCTGCCACCTCCTCGAGCGGTCTGGCTTCCTGGGAGAAAACTCCGAGCAGTAACGGGCATCGCCTATTCTCTGGAGGCCACTTGCCAGCCAAAAAGAGGTTGCTGTCACCAGGTGATGGAGGAGAGTCCTGCTCAGAAGACGAGGGACCCTCCACATCAAAGAGAAGCAGGTTGTCGCTGCTAACTTCAGGAATTGGCCCAGCCTCATGTCGTAGCACAGACGCTAAAGCTGCCCCCTACTGGAACCACCTGCTGCCCACCGCACGGGACCGACCGAAGGTTAGCAGCCACACAAAACCTGTCAGTCTGCATGTCACTCAGCTGTTTTCATGCGCAGTTTTGATTTTTACATCGCAATCCCAAACCAAAAAATACAACTAAGCAAATTTTATGCTTGGGAGAGGTGGAAAAGTTGGATAAAAAGAAGAGTTGGGTGAAAATTGAAGTGCATCTCTTTCTTTTACTTTTTTTTTTTTTTAAATTTGTTGTTCAACTGTGGTTATGTTTACCAAATTTTAAGCCCTTGAAAGGACCAGTTTTTTTGTAGTTTTATATATATATATATATATATATATATATATATATATGTATATATATATATAATCTCCTGATAGACTACCAATGTGACTAGGTTCAATAGAGAAAAAACTTTGACAGTAAAAACTTACAGAAATCAGATTACATAAATGTGCACAGTGCTAAAAGCAGTTGATGAAGAAGGTATATTGAGATTCAGAAAAACTGTTGCCAACCCTTATTAAGTGCCATTAGATAGTCTCCAGGTGGTTTTGATGTACAAATAGAAAGCATGGACACATTTACATGCAAATCCCACACTTTGAAGACTGAGTAACAGTAATACTACTGATAACAATCAGCAGCCATAAACAGAGGTTACTTAATGTGTAATACAAAATAAGAAACAGCGTTGTAGTCAGTGGTGGCCAGACGTCTGTGAACCGTCCTGTCAAGGCTGAGTCATAAAGACAAATTACAAGCATGAAGAGAACAAGTGAAATAAATGAAGTGATGGCTGGTTCATTATCACCCCGCACTGGAACAGGCAGAGCAGCTCCAGAATAAAACCCATTGAGGGAGGGTCCATTGTTCCCTGACATGAGTGAGCTGTGTTTCTCATACACATGCACAGACACACACACATACACACATACACACATACATGCGTCCAGCTTTAACCGTTTCTGGAAGTGAATTGGCCTTTTTTTTTTAACATGGGGAGGCCAGAAAGAGCATTGAGGGTGTGGGTTGGGGGGGTGGGGGTGCTAATGGTGACAATAAGCTTCACCGGCTGAGTTTCATACAGTGTTGGAATCATTTTAGCCGGAGATGTTCAGTGGATGTATCAGAGGAAGATCGGCGAGGAACAAAACGTACAAACAGGAGTGAAACGGATGAGTTAGATGAGTTGTACATTTAAAAAAAACACAGTAACGGCGGCAAAGCTTGACTGTCTGAAGTGATACTTGAGTAAATAAAGATTTGGTGGGACAGGATAATAATCCAAAATGCCAATTGTGGATTTAACAGCATGTGAAGATGAGCCAACAAGCTGACAAAGATCTCAAAGCTCCTCAGAGAGCCACTATCACAGAAAGTTAGATAATACCAATACAGTAAGCATCGGTGGAAGGTTTGCCATGAGGAAGAGCTCAGGAGGTAGCGTGAGCTTCGCTGGTGACGACTCATCTGACCAGTGGGTTGCCTTTATGATGACGGGAAGCCTGGAAATGGGGAATGTTTGTGTGCATGACACAACATCCAGTAGTCGGTGCTCAGTAAGTAAGAAGACGCTTGAGATACACAACTACAATTTACAGTTTCTTCCGCGGGACCACAAACATTTACGTGTCTTCATACTGTGTGTCATCAAGTAAACTTTCAACATTTCCTCTTGTTTCCAGTACATGCTAATTCAAAAAAGATGAATCAGGACACTATCAGGCAAAAACAAACTTTTTTTTTTTTTTACCTTTTGAGTGTTTACTTTATCAGTTTTTTTTTATTTTTTTTTATTTTAGGCTGCCACAGACTGCACAAGATCTGGGAGGCGACTAAAAACGGGGCTACGGCTGAAAAGGTGAGTCATGTCTCATGTTTGTGATCGTGGAACCACAAACTTCAATAACGGGGGGGGGGCTAGTTAAGTTAGATTAAGAGGGCTAAATGTGACCCTCCACAGAGCTGCTGGCGTACAGTTTGTATATATTATTAAATGCGGAGTTCAGTTTCATCGTCAGTCAGCCTGACTTCACTAAAGTCAATACGGGATGGAGGTGGGAGTCGGAGCAGGTTTCCTGTTATTCTAAATTAAAGGCTTTTGTGTTAAGGCTTGAATTCTCAGACACACTTGGAGGCATGTGACATATTGGTTAAGACGAAATTAGTGTAATCTCAACCACTAAGCACCGGTCTGTTTTTTTGGGGGGGTTTTTGTGATTATATTCAGTCGGCAGCTGCGCAGCGGCAGGCAGACTGAAACCGGCCGCTCCACACGTTCCAGCTGGCCCTCGTCTTCCATCAGCAGATCGCTGCTTGGCAACTTTGAGGTAAATGCACAGATTTATCCAAGACAACAATATTAACTTTCTTTATGATAAGCAGGCATCTACAACCCTGGTCCAGGAGGCATCTGGAAACAGACTTTACAGAACATTACAGGCCCACAGGTTTTAACACTTCTCTTGATGTCCTCTTCTAATCAAAACGTGAACACCGGGAACAAACTCTACCATAAGAGGTGCCCAGGAAGACTTTCCACAGCATTACAAACATGATGGGCTTTTAGTCATGGAAGGATTTAGATATGCTTAATTTAAGTACAATAAAACAAAGCAGACTCGCAAACGTAAGAATTGGAAAACAAAAAAAAAAATTCAGAGAGTTCAGCAGAAAAAGCATCTGATGAACTGTCCGTACTAGATTAAGAAGAGTATGGAGCTGTTCCAGACTGCGATTTCAATCCTCTCCTCCTCTTTTGCGTTTCCCAGGAGTCCATCCTGAAGGGTCGATTTTCCCCGTCGGGGCGGATCGAAGGCTTCACAGCAGAGATCGGTGCCAGCGGCTCCTACTGCCCTCAGCACGTCACCCTGCCCGTGCAGGTTACATACTACGACATCTCGGAGCACAGCGCGCCCTCACCCTTCCTGGTCAGTGTGTGTGTGAGTGTGTGTACGCTGGGTTTCTGTTAACCTGACATGACGGTATGAGAATATAACTAAGGAAAGTTTCTAACAAAACAATAAAAGATATAGAAGTTAGTTCTCTGAACGTCCTCACCTTTTTAGAAGCTGATATAAAATAACAGCATCCTCTCTGGCCATCTCCCACATCTTTTCATTTTACAAGTCTCTCAAATATCCTGGTATGCGATATGAATATGTTATGAGGGAAAGTCGCCCGTGGGAAGGAAGAGCATTAATGCGTAAACAACTTTAGTCTGTACCAGAACACATGAAGATGTGACCATATGGACGCCGGCTGTTTTCACTTTCTTAGATTCATGCCTGTTGTGACCTTGAACTGATGTAAAAGTCCGACTCAGACTGCTGTTCAAGCACTTCTTTCAAATCCCAATTGCTCTTTAATATAATCACAATCCCTATGAGCTGCCAATGCCTGAAAGTGTCGCCTTAGAACATACGGATGCACACGTTGTGCATAAATATACAACTACTAAAATGCACCCAGGGATTGTTTTGTATCATTCAAGCCCACATCTTGCTTTCTTCCTGACAGGGGGTGATATCCCTTGAAGCTCTTGGAAAGAAAGGATACAGCATACCCAAAGCAGGGACCATTCAAGTGGTGAGTCTTCTATCTTACAAATACTTTTAGACAGAAATTAAACATTTTAATACTGTGACGTTCATTCTTAAAAGGTAATACTTTTGCCATTAATGGAATTAATCTAGTTGCATGAGTTTCTTTTTCTTTTTTTTTCCATTCTTAGACTACTTATTAAACCATGTATTTTATTAACTGTCTCGTTTTTTTTTTAAGTTTTTCTAAAATTTGCTCTGATACATCTATCCAGACCTTATTCAATCCCAACAAAACTGTGGTGAAGATGTTCCTGGTGACCTATAACTTTGGCGATATGCCCGTTAATCACATGACCTTCCTGCGCCACCGCATCTTCCTGGTGCCTGTAGAGGAGGGCGTTGAGGGGAAGGGCGAGGCGTCTCCAGGGGGTGGGGTGCTAGACAGGAAGAAGATTCTCTGCTACTTGATACATCTCAGGTATGACGAGGTTTCAGTCATTTGTGTGTGTGTGTGTGTGTGTGTGTGTGTGTGTGTGTGTGTGTGTGTGTGTGTGTGTGTGTGTGTGTGTGTGTGTGTGTGTGTGTGTGTGTGTGTGTGTGTGTGTGTGTGTGTGTGTGTGTGTGTGTGTGTGTGTGTGTGTGTGTGTGTGTGTGTGTATTTTAACATTTTATGCATTAGTTGTTGTTTGTTTTTTTTTGTTTGTTTTTTTTTTTCCTTGTTTGCACATATATTAATGGTTGATACCAAATTGGTAGGACCCAAAAGATATATATATATATATGCCTTTTAATCTGTAATCAAGGTTTTTTTTATTTATTTATTTTATTTTTTTTTTAAGTGTGTGCAGATGTGTACCCTTCACCGGCCCTAATGACAGTCTAACTATTTTTTATTGATCCCTAGGTAGGATGAAAAAGAAAAAGAAAAAATAAGTAAATAAGTAAATAAATAACTAAATTCGGCCAAAGAGGGCTACAATCACCGGGTGTGGTATGTGAACAGACTAGAAATAGAAAGAGAAAGAAAGAGAGAGACGAGACAGTGGTGGTCCAGTCTGGTGTCTGTGTTGTAATGTGTGTTAAAAAGGAAAAAAAGAAAACAATTTTTATAATGTGCTGTTTAAAGAATAAAGGTGGACACAGGACAATAAGGTGTTATAAGCAAAAAGAAGACAGAGAAAAGGGGGAGGAGCATTCTATTCACTATTGCATACCTGAGTGTTTGGGGGTGTAGGGGCAGTATTTAAAAGGTTATCAATATAATAATGCATTAGTTTTTAATACATGCTACATAAGCCTCTGCTAAGCAATAGAAACTATAATATTCAGAAAATCTGTGCTGAGTGCCTTGCTACATTTTCTCTGAATACTTCTACCCTATTTTTATCCACTTTGTGGTTCTTAAATATACCTAGATAAAAAGTTGTTTTTTTTCTGACATACTTTACTTTTTTTTTTTTTTTTTTTGGCAGATTCCAGAGCTCGAAATCTGGGAAGATCTACTTGCACAATGATATCCGGCTGCTATTCTCCCGTAAATCCATAGAAGTGGACACAGGGATCCCGTATGAGCTGAAATCTTTCACCGAGGTGCCAAAAAACCCTAAATATTCCCCCCGTGTGTGACCCACGGCCTGACCTTTTGAAGGTCTCTAATGCCAATGCAGCCCCTCCTGCGCTTCTTGAAGAGGAGGAAGGGAAACGGATTGCAACAAGGATGGACACAACGCTTGATAAGACTTGATGAGATACGCCACACAAGCACACAAGACACGTACAGGGTTGGTCTTTGGGAAGGTGTCCCCGTTTTAAACCATAAAGTCTCCACTGGGGAGTCAGATTGAAGATGCTGCAGAGACAAACAAGGCAGTTTTTTCTTTCAGCCATTCACTGAAGAACTGCAATCTGGGTGCTTTCCAGCATCCACTCATCAAAAGCAGGACTTTTTTCCCAACGCCTTCTTCTGTACAAGGAAAGAAATGCACAGACACTGACACACCAAAATAGACTGACAAACTCATGCACATGACATACTAAAGTGTCAGAGCAGGGACACTTTTAATAGCAGCTCTCTGAGTTCAGTGTTAACATGCATGCCTTGTGACTTAAAAACCTGAATTTTCCTCTAGTGCCGTTTCACACTGTCCTTCACTCTGCCTGCAGTGTCAGCTGCCTCATTAGACCAAAAAATATAGCTCTGCATTTTTGGATATAACAGCAACAACAACAAAAATAAATGAACAATGCACTTGTAAAGCTCTGACAAGAGAAGATGAACAGAGAGACAAACACTAGTGAAGGTGGGAGCTGTAACAGAATGGCCAACATATCTTGTGTAACACAACCTGATTTAAAACCACATTGACATAATTTGACCAAACTCAGGACATCTGCTGAAGAATAAATTTCTCTTTTTATCATTTCACATGCCACAGTAGAGATCACTGTGTACTTATGGGAGTCCAGTTCATTTTATGTAGCCAGACTGAGGGACACTGTGCTGTTTTCATTTCTTTTCTTTTTTTTTTTTTACTTTTTTTAAAGATTCTGTTCAAAGCAGTGTAATGCAGAAACAGATGTTAAGAAAAAAAAAGACGTTCTGTAGTATTTTTAATTTATGTTTTCGCAAATGTCTTAATAAGCAATATGCTGCACAAAGTAGAGTGTGTTTTTTCAGCTTGGACAAGCTTTCTTTTGGAGGGGTAGGAAGAGGAAAGCAAGGAATTGAGAGAGGAGGCGGGAGGGGGGAGGGATAATAAGGGAGGGGCGGGTATTTAATATAGTGGGAAAAGTCTATGTATATTTAAAAGAATAAACTCTGTGACTGGCAAGTACAGCCCATGCTTGTTTTTTGTTTTCGAGTAGCAGTCACTGTGGAACCGTTTCACTTTTCTGCATCATCGCTCTTCTTCACACTTTTTCACACGTGCGCAGCTCTAGGGGCGGGGCAGCAGGGAAATCTGCCCAGGCTGAAATCTGATTGGCAGCCTTAAGTGCAGCCGTCCTGTCACTCATCAGTCCTGTGTCTGCGAACGATGATCAGCTTATTGGTGGATGCCATTCATTCCCAAACGTCAGGAACGGGAATGTTCACCGCCCACAAAGTTTACAGAAGAAGAAGAGGAAAACGGCTTTGAATAACAAGGAGCTGCGTCCCATTTGCAAGTCCATCACAAAAGTTTGGAAAACTGCAGTCTCTTGACTGACCACTAGGGGCTGACTCCAAGCAAGCAAGTTGATCTTTATTGACCCCCAATATAAAAAAATGTCTAACCTGCAGCAGAAATAAACAAATTTACTGGTTGTGGTCTTAATAGGTAGATTTTATACCCAAGGCAACTTCACTGAAGGTGTTTATGTAACCTCATCAAGTAGAATTTTACAAATCCCCTTATTTATGCTCAATAAGGAGTGTTGTATTTATTCATTTATTTTTGATAACTTTCATCCTCACTTTAGCAACGGGGCAATTAGCACTTATACTGACCTGGACTTCTAAGGTTTGAATATAGATCTAACAAAGCATAATCATTCTTGTTTTAAAGAAAATATGGCTTGTTAAAGGATGGTCTGCAGCTCATTGGCCGCTAGCCCAGAGCAGCAGGTTTCTTCATCTGAGCCACCCTCCACGTTGGCCTGGACTCTCAAAGTGGCCGACTCAAACCGACTCAAAGCGACTCAAAGCGGTCAGACTTTGCCAGGGCCGGGCTCAAACAGAGCTGCGGCCCGTTAGAGGAAAGTCTTCTAGTTGGGGATCCTGGTGACGCCTGATCGGCTGGACTTGTCTCAGGGTTCACTTCATTCAACTCTAGGAGGATCATCATGAACCGAGCTCCGATGGCATCTGGTGGCATCAGTTCCTAAATGTTAAAACAAAATAAAGTGTAGCAACTGAAAGTTGCACAACTTAATCAACTTGGTTTGTCGCACCACAGTGACTGGTCAAAAACTAGGTAGGATATATGTAGATGGAAACTAGTGTTGCTTTTAAAATAACATTTCTCTTGCTTTATCTTTTGAGTTCACTCCTAAACATGGACTTAAAGAAGATAGTTTCATGTTAGAGTTACAAAGAAAGGCCTTCAGTTTGCACTGGTAATCTGTTAAAGTTTACAGACGGGAGTGGTGGGGGTGGGAGCGCCGACTCGGGGTGTTACAGAACGACATTTCCACATTTATTGCTTCTTTGGACAATTTAAACTTCTATGAAACTCGATTATGCGTTTGGTTCATCATAACCTTGGTGGCAGGATAAATCAAAATCTGGTGCTCCAAAATTAAATTTTTATTGTGTAATAACTAAAAAGTAATCTGCAGTGAAAAACACTGTTAATGACCAGGACAGTTGGAGAAGAGTTAATGTTCCATCAAGCAGGTGTAAGCAGTTTTTTGGGGGTTTTTTTTCGACGGCACGTCTAGTTTTAATTTTGTATGCTTATTTTGACGAGAGTTAATTAGTGACGCTGTGGTGATGCCGATGCTGATTGTTAAAAAAAAAAAAAAAAAAGAATAAAACACTACAGAGCACGCATCTTAATTGAAGCTCCAAAACGAGTCATTTACACATCTGCACGAGAAAACTTTGAGCTGGAATGACCTTTTTTTCCCCCACTGCTTTGCTCTGTAACGTTGAAAGCCCTCGGTGGCTGAAAGAGACCATGTTTGGCTGCTCTGGGCACTCTGGCAAATCAGTCGATTTATTCACGCAGCACTGCTGAAGAGGAAAAAAATAAGCCTTAAAAAATCTTCCCCTCTAAAAATACTGAGGAACATCTAAATATGTAACTCACAAACCGAAACACGGAATGACAGAGGACTAAATGCTGACCGTGAACCTTAAAAATGTTTTGCTCAAAACAGCTAATTTCAATTACATCTTAGTAGAACAATTTGATAATGTCTGACTATAATAACCTCTATATGACTGATATCACTGGACACTTGGCTTTTTCCTGCAGCGTGAGAGCAACCAAGTCTTATTACTTGGTAGCTCAGCATTTTCTGACCCCTGGAGGCAGGAGCCGGTACTGCTGCTACACCTTTACGACTGCACCAGTACAGCAGGCTGAAGAGCTCACAGAGCGAGTCCGGTTTATATTAACTCAACAAATACTTAGATTGAGACACGCTGAGGAAACGGCTGAGTGCTAAGGGTAAGGAGGATTTGGCCTACTTATGGTAGTCGTGTGCTTTTTTTTTAAAAGGTTACATATTAAATGCACACAGCCAGATATCCCTGACAACTTGTTTGTGCCGCCAGTAGCCGTATCTTAGAGAAATCTTTGGACCAATCAGTCAAGCTTAAACTCAAACCATTTGTATGCCAGTACACCATCTAATAACTGCAGGGGGATGTGGTCTTTACTCATTATTTCTGGATCATAAACTAAGTAAATGCACACTGCACCATTTTCTTCCTCAGGGTGTCTTGCCTTTCTCATTCCTGGTCAGCTGAGGGGCTCAGGGATACGGCTGGTCATTGTGCCCATCAGATAAAATATTCTTGGCATACGCAGATTCGTTCATGTTACGTTCCCTCTCTCACTGATGTTTCAGCCCCCCCCCCCCCCCCCCAAATTAATCTATTTTCAATAAATGTGTCATCATTTTCAGGATCATGTAGGGCTGGAGCCTATCCCTGCTGTAAGTAGTTTTTTTTTCTTTCAATCTTACAAATTTAAGGAAAATCCTCCAGCAGCCTAAAATGTTGATAATCTAAAAAGAAATTGTGATTTTTCCAATGAGACCAGAAAAGCTTTGTTCTGCAGTAACTTTATATGTTTACTCACCCTTTTGGTTTAAACATAGATGCACAAATGAAGAATATAATCACTACATATGTGGTGCAAAGAGGTATTCTGGTAAATCCAAAACTGGGAAATTTAGGCTCATTCACACATCGGGGATCATTGACGTGTGCGATCTTAACATAATAAAAAAGAGAACGCTGCCCTCACGTAAACTGTCAGAATCCATTTTATAGATATGCAACCACATGAGGAATTTTTCAAAAAGATGCACGTTTATGTGCAACAGGGGAAAACCAACAGCATTTAGGAAAAAAATATTTTATAAAACCCAATAAGTTTGAAAGCACAGTGATCTAAACAACACAACAATCAAAAAGGAAGAGATTTAAAGTGATATATTTTTTAACTGTACTTTATTTGTAGTTCTCTTGTTTCGTTAGTGTGTTTTGGTCCCAAACCTCCTGATCTAATCTCATTCATAAATAGTTTTGATTAAATGGCTGAGTTTGTGCAGCTCTTTGCTCCTAAGCGGTGCTTATATGACATCAGTCAGCATGCTGGCGGCGCCATTGATGGCCTGGCTCAACACCGACAGATGATAGTGGACTTTTTCCCAGTCGCTGGACTGTCCTGATGCCTCAGCTTTGGCAAAGGCATCTGCTAGACCTGGGAAGGTTGCCTTTCCAGCGCTACTCGACGCCCAGATAACATGCCTGTGGGACACATATTAAAACATAGAGTGAAACTACAGTCGGAGGAGATCAAACATAAGCAGAACTAATTTCCACTGATCATGTCAATCCTCTTCAAAATAATGCAAATGTACCAGGCAACTTCACTGACTCCTGTTGGAAGCAACTCTGAGGTGGAAAAAGATCACACCCTAGAGACAATTTAATTCAATGCACACAAATCCACTAAGTTCCCAGTGATCCATTCATCCATCCATGTTCTGTATTGTATTGTAGGTACGCTTTGAATACACCACGAAAACAGTTTACACTCATTAGTATGCAGTTGAAATGTCAATGTTTTACCTAAATGCATATTTATCTGGGAAGGCCAGAGGGTTCAAGAACGCTCGGTCAAGCAGCATGAGCTGGTCGTTGATCCTTCGCACCTTCAATGGCCTGAAAGAAAAGAGGAGAGAGCAGGTGGGTACCATTGCTTTCTCTGTGTCACATGCTGACTCCTGGCCCTGACATGTTCCCATCAGTTTTCATCTATCAGTGTTTGACCTGCTCTGCAGCTCTCCTCTGGTGTGCCAAATATTCGCCATCTGAGTAAATTAGTCAGCACTGCTCACTTAACATCTAAGACACAGAAGAAGGTTGGCGAGGAGGAGGGCGACTGCCAGCTGCAGTGCCAACGGCAGTTTTTCGCTTCTTTTTGTTCATTTGGTCTTTATTTCGACACTGTTTACTGTGGTACTTTGGTGACCAGTTAAAGTACTTGTTGGGGTTTGGAAAACATGGTTGCTTCAGTAGCATTTTCAGCATTACCTCACCTGACTGTTACCAGACCAAGAGTCGCTATGTGACGAGCTGCAAGTGGGAACATGCTGGTGGATAATACGTCTGCGTATTTGAGTGTGCACCTACGTTTCGTTTGCCAGGTCTGAGCTGTGAATCACCTCGTTCAGATGATTAACTGCTCTGCGAAAGTTGGCCACTGCACGTTTTAGTGGTTCTGAAATGAAAAACAGGTCGCACAAAAACAGCAGCCACTGTGGAAAAGTTCACCCTCTCTGGCACAGATGGTATTTTCACTGTCTTGCGTTTGATTGCTCTGTTGTCTCTTTCCTTCGCATCGTTTGGCAACACGCAGGGATTGGTTTCGGTTGCCCCTTTTTTAATTCAGTGATTCTCTCAGAAGATGTCAGTGACCAGGACGTTGCTGCGTGGAAAGCTCCACAGGTGTACAAAGTAACACGGCCTCTCCTGCTGTGAATCTTCAGTAATGGGTCGGCAGCTGTGAAAAAGTTCATCTTTTTCTCTCTTCAACTACTTTCAACAGTCACTACCACCAGGTTATACAGTAGGCCCCTTCTGTTTATCTACTCATAACTTTCTGTAACCAGAATACTAACTGTTTCCGCAATATTTCACTCGTGTCTCTTCCTTAACTTCAAGAGGTTTCTGTCAGCCCTAGTGTCACCACCCTGTCCACAGGGCATCACTTTCTCATCCTTCCTTCTTCACGTTCACAGTCACCTGCTCGTTTTTCTGGCTACAGAAACCTACTTTACTTTTCTTCTATTCCACAACATATTACTTTGATTTATGCAACCAAATGCCCTTTTTCCTCTCATCCATCATAACTTATAACTCATAACTTATATTCTGCCTGCATTTTGAGTTGCAGTCACCTTACTTTTAATTGCAATAAACAATAACAGAGTCAGAGACTGTACAAAAATTGAATTCACAAAAACATAATGGCCTCAACTAGAACATTAAGCTGTCAATTCTAGGACACAAGGTAAAATAAATATTGCTGCATGACATTTGAAATACCGCATGTTCCATGTCGGATGCTGTGGTCTCACACTCACCGATGGAGACTCCTCTGGCTTGCAGTTGTGTGTCATACAGACTCACTGCTGTGTTCAGGTAGTCCTCCAGACTCTCAGCGTAATCGCTGCAGTTTAGTGGCAACAGCAGGCTGTCAGCCAGTCGGATCAAGACATTTCCTGCTGTCCTGGCAACCGCTTGGTGACTGACAAATCCTGAGAGGAAGAAAAAAAAACACGACTTTCTGATCAGAGATGCAACACTTTTCAGCTGAAGAGTGTCATCTTCACCTCGGTGATAGAATATAAATAGTTATAAGTGAGGAGAAAAAGAAAAGTAGCTAAGCTTACCAGGATCAATGAACTTGGAGGCGTAGTCGTAGGTGTCATATGCTGTGTGGTAAGCGGGATAAATCCGAGCATTTGTTTTACTCTGTTCCAGCAATAAGATTAGAATGACATCAAATGAGCAAAATGCAACTTTGATGCCTTTGAACATGCCAAAATAGACAAGTATAGACATCCTTAAAGTAAAAGATAAAACCAAACTCGTTTGTTTTAATAGTCAGAATATTTAGATCATATAAAAGTGCTTCAGCTGTATTTATGAAGACAATTTTATTACCCTGTCATATGTGTATGAAATGTCCATGGAGGCGATTCCCAGGTAATGGACAAAGGCAGCGTAATCACTCCCTGCTCCTGTTAGATATCCCAACCTGTAGTTGGATGGAAAAAAGCAACCAATAAACAAAAACAAAACATAAAACATCCTTTATTGATCATCACTGATCATTTTCGAACATATTTGATCATATTTAAATGACGACAATGTGCAATCATTTAACCGGTTCCTGCCCAAAGGAACCTTTTCTAAACATTCAGATGTTTGTATGTTCCTGGATGCAGATCAGTTGGTGGGTAAATTAGCAGGGTGTCTCTGCATCTCAGTACCTGGGAATGAGTCCGTGGGTCGGGCTTGTCCTGTTGCTGTAATGCATCCAGTTGTCATACACAGATGTGGAGTCCAGTCCGGGTGCATCGACCTGGTGATCAAACACACTTTTTGTGTGCCGCATTCTTTCTGTCCCGTCGATAGTAGATTTGTTTTAGTTTTGATACCGGAGGGTTTTATTTGAAATCTAACCTGTTGTGTGGCTTTGAAGATGACATTCTGCACCGATGGCATCCCTGAGGCTTGGAGGGTGGCGTTGGCTGAAGAGAGGAAGGCATGATGGAGTTATCACAACTAACAACAATCAGCCAGGTGGGTTTACGCAGTTTATGCATCAACATCGTAACTCCTTTTTATGCGTCATTTCTTCCTGAGTGTACAGAACAAGCAGACTGATGGATTGATTAAAAGTCTTAAACCTTCTGTAGCCAAATGCTGGATTTCATTTAAATAGCTTTTATTTATTTCTTTTATTTTATATTTTGCTCTGGCAGGGAGAGAAATAAAGATAAGTATAATCAGGAAACTACATATAGATGTTTTCCTCTGGCTTATTTACTGCATTATTATACAAGTTTCATTTACCTTCCCCCTTTTTTAGACCCTTATTATTCATAATTATTTCATGAGATGAAGTAAAAAAATATTTTATTTCAATATTATGTGCAACACTGTATATCATTGTAGATTCGTAATTATGACACAATTTCCTTTATAAAAACCGAGAAAAGAGCTCCATCACAATATTTGTTTAATCCATAAAATAAAATCCTTTTTTTTTTCAGAATTGTTGAAAGAAAAACAATATATTCAGACACTTGGATCAATAAAACTTTAAAAATATGTAACACCAAAAAATACTGTAATGGACCTAATGTGTGTTTTTAAAAAAATGAATAAAGCATTACTAATTATTCTATGAGTGCTTTATATGCCTCCTCCACTATTCCCAACAACAGAGGTGTTTAAATATATAACATTTTTACCTTTTTGTGATAAGAACAGTAAATAAAGTATCACAGGTGTGGTATGATCCCTCTTACCAAAGACAGAAATGTCCACATTTATGTAGGCAATGGTGCGTTCGCTGAGCGTGGTAAAATATTCCTGAAGGACGGAAAAGAAGTCAGTAATACTAGACAGGATTATGTATATTTAGAATTTGATAATATATGCTATTTGACATAGAACTGACTCGTTTGTGTAAAAAAAAAAAAAAGAAAGAAAGAAGAAAAATCCATTATCTGTTGTTTTTTTTTTTTTAAACATAGTGTACTTTTTATTTACTTTTAATTTGCATCAGACTTGTCATGTGTAAGCCTTTGGAGTGAGTTGAAATCACCTCTGTGTATTCTGCAGAACCGATAAGGCCAAACTCCTCAGCTCCCCAGCTTCCAAAGATGATGGACCTACGAGGTCTCCATTTACCTGCCATAGAGAGGCACAAAGGTGAACCATTCATAATAATACTAGTAATAAAAACATGAATCAAAGGTTCCTTGCTTCTTTGAGCCCCCTCACCCTGCTTGACCATCCTGCCCAGCACCCTGGTTATTTCCAGCATGACCGATGTCCCGCTACTCGGGTCGATGGCACCATGAACCCAGCTGTCCCTGTGGTTCCCATAGATCACATACCTGTCTGCGGACACAAGCACAGAGCCGTTGAAGAAAAAAAAAGAAATGACAAGCTTAAAACTACTGGCATTGTATTTCTGCTTTGTGTCAAGCCACCCGTCTCACCTGGCTCAACGCTCCCTCTGATCACGCCCATCACATTGGAGGAGTTTTTCACAGTCTCATAGTTGAAGATGTCCAGTTTTACATCACTGGAACACATATTCAAATTTAGATGTGTGAGGAAACAGCAGAGACGGACAAAAGCCCGTTTTAACACATGAAAAAAACATGCATCTTTGTTGATCTGTTCATAAGTGGGGAGATCCGGGTACAGATCCAATTCCTTCCCCCAGCTAGCTGTTATGGTTCTGGAGTTTTGATTACGGCTTTCTTGAGTTTTTCTTAGTTCTCTTGTTTTCTTGTTTTCTTCTCTCGTTTTCTTTTGCTGCTGCTCTCTTGTATTACGTTAGCAGGTTTTGTTTTACTTGCTGTTTCACTTTGAAAGTCTGATTCTTTATGTGTTGAGTTTAGGTTTGACTGCCTCTGTTCTCACTTCTCCTGATTGTTCACACCAAGCCCTACCGGTCCAACTTCAGAGTTGAAGCCAACCCGGAAACGAGAAAAGTTGCAGTTCCTCGACCGTCCACTGGGTGCAAGCTCCAGAAGCGAGCCAGTCGCCATGTTAGCATGTCCAACTTTGCAGCAGAAATAAGCATGTTTACAGTCTAGTTTAAATATAAAAACAGTCAGGACATCTGAGCATCATTTCAGGACATCTCAAATCAGGATGTTTAGACAGCTTGTTCTACTTGGTCCCTGAAGAAGCTGCTGCTTGCTTCTTTCAACCTGCAGAGCAGCACTTTTTGTTGCAATAGACTCCTATTATATTATAACTCCTATACGACGGTGATGGGATGGGACTGTTCATGTGACTTTGAGTATATGCGAGTCATTAGTGCTGTTCACCTTTGGTCAAATCCTTTAACACACATGTTAATAAGTGTAAGTAGAGATAAAATACGCTGTCATCTACAACACTGTCACACGTCTTTGCCATTTATGATCTATATATTGTTAATTTAAATAATATAACAATAACTTAGAGTGCGCAAGTACACCACTGTTACTATTTAAACGTCATGAGGGCTGTGAAAAGCAAACTTTGGAGGTTTTATATTCTTAATTAAGTTGACTACCTGCTGTTGAAAGTGGATGTTGGGCTGAACCCTGGAGCACCCAAGTTGTAGGTACAGTTGAATCCTCCCTGCCATTCGTCTGGGGCCGCTGTTCCGCCCAATGCACTGAAAAGACCAAAGGAAGACAAAAAAAACAAAGTTGATTTTAAGTTGCAACCATTCTCATCTGCAACTGCTCCACAAGCAGATTTTCACAAACCAGATTAATACGTATGCATCCTCAAATCCAATTGGCTGAATGGGAATCGGCGGTATCCCTGTGATATCACTCTCTGGGATTCTGTAGGTGTCCTCTGCAAAAGAAAGAAATTATTCTTAAAAGGTGACACAAAATTTAGATACTAAATGGATGGGTCTTTGTGTATGTTGGAAGCTGGATTATACAAATTGTCATTTGCAGTGGAGCAAAAGTGCAGCAGTTTCTATACAAGACAGTAATTACCTTTGGCAGCCAGGTAAGGCGTGAGCAAGTCTCCATAGTGACTGCTAAAAGAACCTCTCTCCACGCCAGACGGCGGCAGGTACCAGGAGTGAGGATACGTCTCTGTGGCGTCTGACATGAGACCATCGTTCATGTCCAGAGGATCGGTGTACACAAGCACGCCAACGACGCCGTATGGCTCAGCATTGATGGCCTGAAGGAGACACAGATTTATTTGAAAAACAGCTGAATTTCATTTATATAATTTATTGATTCACTCTTTCAATCAAGTGAGAGTGTTAAGACTGAGAGAAATTTGATGGTGAGACACCAGAGAAACCCTGATTTTGATTTTGTGTTTGTCATTTCTGCCTCTTTTTCTCAGAGTTCACTCATCTGGGATTTTAATTTCTTTTTAACTTTGGCTTTCTCTGTAACTAAACCCATTCCCAGTCAGACTATGACTGTCTCTCATCGGATGATTCTTTACATGGGCTGTCATCCACGTGGAATTGTGATTATACTATCTGTTTCTCACATTAAAGCCTTTTTCATTCTTTCAGCATAAATCTGTGTCGTCGCCAGGAACCGACCAGGAATGTGGATGCGTTCATGCTCAAGAAATTAGAATTTTTTTTTACTCCACAGGTCGAAGCACAGCTGAAATCACCTTCCAATTGTTCCTTTTTTGCACAAAGTACTTTGTCTACTTTGGATGAAAGCGTTTATGCAAAGATAAAACGAAGACTCACTTTAGCCGCTCTTCCTGCTCCACCGTATTTGGTGATAGCGATGGTTCCGCTGAGGTCCATTGTCTTGTTCAGCTCTGCGTAATCACTTGGTTTCCCCTGATTGGCGAAAACCAGTTTCCCCTAAAACCACAGCATCAACACACCATCAGCAGCAGCTTCCCGTTTACTGACTCAGGGCAAACTGCAACGCCAGCGCTGGGCATCTTTAGTTACTTCCTTATCACAGCATCATCTTTATGATAACCTGGATGTGATGGACAGAGAGTTATGTAACAAACCATCTATTCACGATGATGATTCATCAACTCAGTCTCCATAAGAGCTTGTTATGTTATCAGTGCTTGATAAGACATTCAAAAGGTCTTAACCTTGACGGTGTACGTTAGGAAATACTTTTTTCCCCGTAAACAAGCGGTCAAATTTTTATTGAAGTGTGGATCTGTCTATTATCATTTAAAATAACTTTTCCTTTTTTAGGTTTTCTTCTGTTGTTCTTTTAATGCTCTGAATTGTACATAACCCAGAGTTGTATTTGTCCTAGTTTGACTAGAAAGTCATATCATTTTTGACTTGAATGGTTTCAATAAATGTTATTCCTTTATAGGGAATATTTCTTCTTGTCCCTCACAAACTTAATTATGTTTTAAATTTTAAGGTGTTTATTCAAATACAGAAAAAAAAATCTAAAGTAAGTTTATGATCTGATAATAAAGGTAAGTAGGGTCCTTCTGTGTGCAGCATTTTTACACTCACACCCCAATGAGCACTTTGGATGGGTGGCTTCAGTTGGCCTGGACCACCTTAACCTTTCAATTTGCAAAGATTCCCTCATGAAATGGGTCTGATACCGCTCTCATACAAAACATACTGAACCAAATTACAAAACAGAAGAGGCACTGAGGAGACACGATCGCTGCCTTCACACGCTTCGTTACGGAGTTACGGCAGCTTCTTCTGCATCTTCATTCTTCTGGAACTCAAAGTCAAATCCAGACTAGGAGCCAGACTAATTCTTTGTTCAAATTAGAATTGAGTAAGTATATCAGGCTGTGCTAGGGGTTCTGTGTCCTACCATTAAATACCGGTCTTCCTGTTAGAGGACAACTGACTATACCCACTGATCCATGGTTAAGACTGATTTAGAGAAAACTCCCATATTGATTGCAAAATGACATTCGCATCGTTCAGTCAATAATTCACAAAATTGCACGATGTTGTGGATGCTTTCCTTGCTCTCATTTGGGGAAAAAAAAAAACGCCTTATCTTTATGAAAGTGATAAGGTCGTCGTTGCAGTAACTGTGGGGTCAAAGGCATGCCAGAAGTTTTAGATGTTGGTCCTCATGGGTTATGGCAAAAGAGGTTTTTACTATTCACCAGCCAGTCTGAGACATGACCATCATGTGATTTCTAGTTTTAGTGAATGTTTTCAGAAACGACTGATCCTGTGTACAAACATGCTGTTCATCATACACTGAATAGTCACCCTTTTAATACTGATACAGCAGTCAAGTCCATTCTTTTTGTTTATTTCAACTTGTCTCCAAACTATTGAGGTTTGGCAGTCAAAATATTTTGCACTTAATTTGAATGGTTTGCGCTTTACTCGCTCAGCTGTATGTTTTACCTTCGTGTGTCCTGCAGGGGAGAAGGCAGCATACGGCTGAACCACAGCAGGATCTTCTTGGTCTGCAGCATAAGGCTTCTCTTTTTCTCTGATGGTGTGCAGCACCATGTCGGAGGGGTTCACTGCAAATCAACAAGTCATGGTGCTTTTCAGCTCATAAGTTTGATGAAACTCACTGATAGAACGAAAGACCAGAAAACCACACGGAGAACTACAAGTGAAATGCCTAATTATGTCTAAAATTTCTCCTGTAGACTTAAATATTTAATATTAAGAGCAGTTTTCTTGCAAAGTTGGATTAAAGGGTGTTGGGGTGTCTTTGGGACAGTAGTACAAACATTATAACAGCCGTCACTTCAGTAAACATTACAGCAAAACGCATAAAGACAAGAGCAAATTACTAAATCCACTGAAAAATGTAATGTTTCGTCTCAATACTCATTATAAAATCTCTGTGTTCTCCCTGTCACTTGTTAGTTACACCTCATCCCAACACATCCCCATGGCTTTTTTAAGGGGTAAATAAATCTTAAAGCAGACTGAATAATTAAAAAAAAAACCGCCAAAACCATCTCAGACTTCATTCAGTGACATTTATCATCATTTTCTCTCACCTACAGTGACCTTATTGGGGTTATTTGGGTCTGGGAAGGAAAGATAGACCGCATATTCCTCTCTCCAAGCCTCATCCAGACCAGTTTCAGGGTCTTGCCATCTTTTTAGCATAAACTGCACTGTCTGCTCGTCTCCAACTGTGGTCGCCATGTGGGGGACTTTTGTCAGCTCCCTGTGAGAAAACATGTGGATTAAGAAAGATGTGCTGACAATGAGAACTAAAAAACATCTAGATTGATCATCAAAACAGATTTCTCCTTTTTATATGTCGTTTTTGCACTTTTATATCACTTTTCAAACCAATGAGAAACAAACAATATCAAACTTTGAACGCTCATCCACTCACTTTAGGTTTCCTTGAATCTGGATGTTATCTACCTCAGACAGGAACTGCTGAATGAAGCTCTCATCCACATCCTTGGCCACATCGCTCACCCAGGACGGCGCCGAGTCGCCGTTCTTTGCGATGCCGTAGTGGCCGATGAGGATACCCATAGTCAGTATGGCTGCTCCACATAGAGTCCCAAGCAACACCTGCTTTATCATTCTCCTTCTTAAGATGATCTACTCAGCGAAGCGCTCACTGCCTCTTTATCCCTGAGCTCTAGGTTTGACGGTGAGCTTTCCCCAAAGGTAAGGAGTGTTTTGGGGCCTGAGTGTCACTGTCATTGTAAAGTTTACTGATTAATGTTTACAGAGAGGGTGAACTTTATCCCTTTGTATGTGTATTACAAAGATAGCTCTGGTCGCAAAAGTGAATCTTTACACCAGTTTTAATACACGATGAGAGCCCTCACTAACAATACTAAATCTAAAGAGATTAGGTTTGACAAGGAGGCCTAGACAACAGATCTGCCAAATCAAATGTCCATAAAATTTTACAGCCTTATTGAAAGAAATCTGCGGCGATAATGAATGATTTTCACTTTTAACCGTGCTCCACCTCTTCTTCTGAGCATATTTATTGTAATAGGTGGCTTTTTACTCATCATGACAAAAGAAAAAGAAAAGAAATGTAGATGATTTCTGGAAATGTGTTTGTGAGCAGTTAAGATCAGCAGTGTTTGTGTTTGTGTTTGTGAGCAGTTAAGTCTGATCACCTATTTATTATCTATACCCACTTCTTCTTATTCAGGGTGATGGGGGTTTGCTGGAGCTTATCACATCTCCCTCTGTGCAAACGGCAGTCCAGTCCATTGCAAGACCAGACACAGTATACCAACACCGTATTCACGCTGACTTGTATGGGAAATCTAAAACGACCAATTAGCCGAACATGCATGTTTTTGGACTGTGGGAGGTAATCAGAGTATCTGAGGAAAAGCCACACAAACTCCTTACAGAAAGACCAGAGCTGACAATTGAACAATCTTGAGGAAACAGTGTTAACCACCATTCACTTCGCAATAAAGGGTACAAACCAGTATAAATATACTGCCATGTTGAATAAGAGCAGTTTCTTTTTTTAATATTGCTTTTTAATGTTTCTGCATATTCTAAAAAAAATGTTTTCTGTTTTCAGGGCCGTTATTCAAAGAGGATGGGGGTAGTGGGTGGGGGGCAGAGTCAAGATAAGCAAAGAAATACTGCCCTCTGTTGGCCAAATGTGCTACCATCAGGATGACTCGGAACTTCCTGTCTCTTTCCCCCAGCGACCTCTTAAATTCAGTCACGCTTGTTTTGTCTCTTTTTGTTACAGTGATGTAATATGCTGTAATATTAGGTTTTAGACAACTATATCAGTCGTAATTGGTAGAAAACAAGGGTTTGAAGTTGCTAGAACTCACAATCCCTCACTATAAGTTGGAGACTGAAAAAGGAAACATGTTATAACGAATTTATATTCGTGTCGTAAACACTCGTGTGTTGTCAGACTGCACTTGAACGTCTCACTTGCTGCCGGTTCCTTTCCCAGGATGCAGTTCTCCCTGCACTTGTTTCACTTTCAGTCTTTTCTCAGTATTTGAACCTTCGCGCAGAAAAAAGCACGGTAACGTTCGTATTTTGGTATATAGACGGCATATATGCCGTCGTTGAGACTTTAAGACAATGTAATGTTTAAGTATGAACTTAAGGTTATGTTAGAGTTGCATTTGTTGTGAGTTATGTGAAATGAATAGACATTAATAGAAATCGAAAGTGTCTGACTCCCAGTTTCCTCGTCAGTTTTATGTCAAACGTTTACATGGCAGAACAGTTCGTTGATTCACCATCCAACTATGTACTATATTGTCATTGTGAGAGAGGTGAAATGTGTGTTGTCGGTGTTGCAGGTGAGAGAACATCCTGCGGTCAGTGCCACCATGCTTCCCCTCCTCCTGGTCCTCCTCGTGTTGTTTCCCGCCTCATCTGGAGCTCAGATACCAAATCAAGACCAAGCCAAAGACCTCCCCATAGCCACAAATGGGCAGCAGTTCCCTTGGGGCCGCATGAGACTCCCAAAAACCATCGCCCCACTCCACTATGACCTGACAATCCACCCCAACCTCACCACCATGGACTTCACCGGTGTCGTCCGCATCGATCTGGATGTGCACGAGGACACCAGCACTGTGATCCTCCATGCAAAGCAGATGCACATATCCAACGCGCTCCTCCTGGCGCCCGACGGCGCCAGGTCGCTGCAGGTGTTGGAGTATCCTGGGTTCCACCAGCTCGCCCTGCTGTCAGACTCCGTTCTGACCAAAGGCAGGAAGTATGAGGTCGTGCTGGAGTTTGCCGCCAACTTGTCCGACAGCTTCCATGGTTTCTACAAGAGCAGCTACCGCACCAGCAGTGGGGAGGTTCGGTAAGGCCGTGAAACCTCTTCATCAGGCTTTTTTAAAAGTGGAATTTATCATTACAGACGAAAACCAATAAAAATGATTGACAACTCTAACGGCTGGCGGTTACTGTAACTGCTTTACGTTTGTCTCAGGGTCCTGGCTTCGACGCAGTTTGAGGCGACGTTTGCTCGTGGAGCCTTCCCCTGTTTTGACGAGCCGGCCTTCAAGTCCAACTTCACTATACGTGTTGTTCGGGAGCCTCGCCACATAGCCATTTCCAACATGCCCAAGGTAGATCTGTGCCCATTTACTTAGAGTTGGACCATAAAGAATCAGCAGAGCTGAAACTGGCTGTTAGAACGTATTCAGAAAGGAATTTAAAAAAAGGAGTAAAATGAAAAAAATGAATGTTTGAGCTGTGTTTTGTGTGTTTCTGAATTTCACTCCTCTGTGACTGCAACGTCCTCGCCATCCGTCTCACCTTTCCTGTCCTTACCCACACTTCTCAGGTTAAAACCGTAGAGTTGCCGGGCGGGTTGCTTGAGGACCATTTTGACACGACAGTAAAAATGAGCACGTACTTGGTGGCCTACATCGTGTCCGACTTCCTGTCCGTGAGCAAGACCACCCAGCATGGTGTCAAGGTGAGACCCGTTGTAGTCCCACCAGTACTTACATATTAGTAAACTGCTTTGGAGAAACATCTTCCGCAACATATGCCTGTGAAGAAGTCTGTTCCTGGTTGTGTTTTGTTTGATAAAATATGTTTCTTCACTGTTTCCTGCGACTTCCTCCAGATTTCCATCTACGCAGTCCCTGAGAAGATCAACCAAACGGCTTTCGCGCTGGATGCTGCCGTCAAGCTGTTGGACTTCTATGATGATTACTTTGACATTCCTTACCCACTTCCCAAACAGGGTCAGAGGACATCTTATTAATAGTTTGATTTCGTTTTATCACAGCGTTCAACGAACAAACAGACGATCAGTAGATAGAGGACAAATCGTGGCAATTAGAATCAGTACGAGTAAGAATCAATCCCCACTTTTGCTGTGTATTTTACAGACTGCTGTCCAGGGACATTTGACGTACTTGTGTCCACAAATGATTCTAGCAAATGTTATTCAATTTTAATTCAATTCAATTTTATTTATATAGCGTCTATTACAATATAAGTTGTCTCTGGATGCTTTCCAGATGCTTTACATAAACAACGGCAGGTAAAAACTTCCCTTTAAGAGGGAAGAAACCTGGATCAGGAAAAGGGAGATCAGAAAGAGAGAATGAAGAACAGAGAGGAGAGACAGACACACCGTCAAATGAACAAAAGACAAGATTCGTACGTATTAATTATCTGTGAGCAGGAGAACTAAGACTTCCATGTAAATATGACTGACTATGATACCTGGTTAGTTGGTGAAGTACAGAGAAACTATATAAACAGGTGTAGACAGCAGACACTGAGGTGGTCAGACGTGGGACTGCAGGTCAGGATGTCCAACAGAGACATCTACACAGACAGGTGGAGGTAAACACTGGGAAAAACTACAAACTACAAGAACAATGGAGCGCACTTATACTTATGAGATACTCCTTAACCCCAACTGGAAGTTGGTTCCATAGTGATGGTTCCTGACAACAGAAGACCCGTCCTCCAAATCTACACCTGGATACTCTAGGAACTACGAGTAAACATGTACTCGGAGAACGGAGAACTCTATTAGGAACATATGTATTATCAGCTCTTGCAAATATCACAGCGCTAGGCCATTTTGGACTTTATACACAAGTAATAACATTTTTAATTGGATTCTGAGTTTTCCAGGGAGCCAATGGAGGGAAGCTAAAACTGGAGAGACAGTCGCATTGCTGCATTTTGGATCAGCTGGAGGATGTTCAGAGAATTACTTGGACATCCAGCTAATATAACAGTAATCTAGTCTAGAAGATACGAACACGTGAATTAGTTTATCACTCTGGGAGAGGATGCTCCTAATCTTTGTGATATTACAAAGGAGGTGGAAAAACGTGGAAAAACGCAGTTATACAAACCTGATTAATATGCTGTTTAAATGACAAATCCTGATCAAAATAACACCAATGTTATCAACATTATGAATAAAAAAAATAGTGAGATATTCTTAAATAATGCAAAACAAAGTAAAATAGAATAAAGATAAAAGTTTTATTGTCATTGTACAGTGGGGTACAGCAAAACTGTTTAGCAGTAATCTCCAGCAGCAGCCACATATCAAACGTGCACATGTACATTTATAAAGAGCCACATATACATTGAATATAAAATATTCAAGTCACTGTGCAACAATAAAAGTAAATGTGCAAGAGCAGTCAGGACTTCTGTAGAAGTCTTCTTTATAGCCATGGGGAAAACCCCCACAATGAATATTAATGAAATTAAATAACATCAACATTCGAATAAATATATGTATAAACTTATTTTAAGGAGATAATTTGCGTAGTCAGCAATGCATGTGCCATTAAACTTGTTTTATGTTCTGAGGTAAATGCAATGAATGGGTCACTTACAGGCCATTTCTCTACACGTGTGATTAATACGTTAATTATAGATTTTTTTAATTTTTTTTTTGTCATTGTTGGTGACTATTGACTATTGAGATAAGAATCTACTGAACAGGACATTTTATAAAAACAAAGGTCCAGCTATATAAAAATGCAATCCTCTGCTTGACCACTAGGAGGTGTAATCCACACAATGTAGAAAGGCTTTGACAACTATGAATCACCGAATATTTGTGTTTGACCTCCAAGACAACATATTATCTTATGTCTGATTGTCTATATATAATAAAAATATGAATGACATGTTAGAGGACCATCAGCTTGCACGAAAGTAGCATATTTAACTGCGTTGTACTTTTTGTTTCTCCCTGCAGACCTGGCTGCCATCCCTGACTTCCAGTCCGGTGCAATGGAAAACTGGGGGCTGACCACATACCGGGAGACTGGCCTCCTCTTCGACCCCACCAAGTCCTCCGCCTCTGACAAACTGGGCATCACTAAAGTCATCGCCCACGAGCTCGCTCACCAGGTAGCTGAGCACTGAACACTAAAGCCGACATGTTCATCGTTGTGCACAAAGTTACTCAACTTATAGCCGGTGTCTGCAAACTTTCAAATTAAGTCAGTTTGTGCAGTCGATGGGACTCTGCTCTGTTTGTTATGGGGTGCAGTTTAAACAAACTCAAGTTAAAGAGGCATTTGTACGTTTTTATGGAGTAATTAAACGTTCTCTGACTTGTGCAGTGGTTTGGGAACCTGGTGACGATGGAGTGGTGGAATGACTTGTGGCTTAATGAGGGTTTTGCCAAGTTCATGGAGTTTATTTCCCTCGACATCACCTACCCAGAGCTGCATGTGGTGAGTCTTTCTGTCCTGTTCGAGTTAAATTCAGAAATAACACACAGGCGTGGACAAACGTTTCGGTGCTTTTCTACTGGAAAAAGAGAGAGAAAGAATTAAATCAACTATCTATGAGATAACTGGTTTATTCCATGTGTAACACAAATCAAACTCTGCCTTTGATTTTTGATCCAACTGAATGTTTTACATAATAAAACAAAGAAAAAGAGCTACGACAAGAATGATGGCACCCTTAACTTTATTATGTTGTGCAGCCTTCAGCAGAATTCAGTGCCAACAAGTGATTTCTGTTTCCCTCAGTGAGACTTCTGCGTCTGACAGCAGATATTTTTGTGCAGTTTTTCTAAGCAAAGTGTTCCAGCTGTCTTAGTTTTTTTTTAATAAGCCATCCTTGGGTGCTTGTAGCTGCGTTTTTGGGTCATTATTCTGGTGGCGGACCCATGACCTGTCACGAGGCCGAGTTTTCAGATACTCAGCTGCGTGTTTGGCTGCAACAGGCCTTAATAGTGTCCACTATGCCCTGCACAGATCCAAGCCCCCACTGAGCCAGGTGCAGCAAACTCATCGTTCAGCCAGCGGTGTGTCCTACGATCGCCGAGGACGTTCTCCTCAGCTCGTTCCTATGTGAATCTTTCAGTGTCTCACGTTAAAAATATATATAAAATAAAACAAACTCTTAGGCTTGGGTTAACTGGCCTATTATTTAAATGCATTTCCAAACTTGGCTGCTTGGCATCGAGGTACATGTGGGACGGTTACATTTGATTTAATCGTTTTTCCGGAGCAGCGATGCATCCTTTTAATAAGCTGTAAGAAAACCAGGTTAAAATTTGTCCACATCTCTTTTTAAAAGATGATATTTATTCTACCAACATAAGAAGTCCATTACGGTCAATCAACGGATTAGCTTTTTTTCTCAGCAGCATGTTTGTTTAAATAAAACAATGAAAGCCACATAAAAGTTTAATCTTTTCATTCATCTTCATCCCAGGATGACTTCTTCTTGGGCAAATGCTTTGAAGCCATGGAGGTAGACTCCCTCAGCTCCTCCCACCCGGTGTCCACCCCCGTGGAAAACCCCACACAGATTCAGGAGATGTTCGATGACGTGTCGTATGACAAGGTGAGCCTCATTCCTCCAGACGATTAAACGCTGGATCCTGACACACGTAAAGAATATATAAAAGACGCTGGGACTTTATAAACTCGTATCAAGGCGGTTCCCTGTCTCGTGTCATTTTTCTAAATCATAATTTGCATACATGGATTTCTTTCCAAACCTGAGTCCAGTCTGCAGGTAAAACAAATCATCAGAGAAAGCGTCCTATTTTCGTTTGTACTTTTCAGGGAGCATGCATTTTGAATATGCTGCGAGACTTCATCACTCCTGACGCCTTTGAGATCGGCATCATACGGTACCTGAAGCGCTACAGCTACCAAAACACCGTGAACAGCCACCTGTGGGAGAGCCTGACTGACGTGAGTGATGTGTCTCTACAGGGTTTGGTGGCCGACTGCGGTTTTCTTTTTAAAGTCTCTTTGCTACTTCGTGTACACTCGTGCTTAATTTGGAGTGGATTAGTCTTAACATTTGTTGTGCTCCGGTTTGTTTTCCTGCTCATGTAACCCTGCAGTATCAGCAGTGCTGCTTTGAGAAGGGCACACTGCTTGTGTCTGATGCGCTGGCACAATCTTTTCCTTTTTCTTTAGTTGCTATAATTCTCTGCTGTATTTTGTGCTTCTCACCGACAGATCTGCAGCTCAGACGATTTGGATGAAGGCCGAATGAAACACACTGAGTTCTGCTCCAAATATAAACAGCAGTCTGGAGCCTCTGTAAGTTCTCTTTCATGGTTCAGCAAAACTTTGTGACTTAAGACTCCACTAATTGTATTAAATTCTCGAAGCTCGATCAACTGAGGAGAGATTATTTCTGTCAAATACCAAAATATAATACAGTTTTGCCTTACCTGAAGCCTTAACGACATGCCTGCAGCGAATTTGTTTTATCAAAATAGCCAGGAGATCAACTAAAAAAGTTCTTTTTTTAACCATGTGTTTCCAGCTGTGTTTACAGCAGCTGGTTTAAGTGGGTGGAGTTAAACATTCAAACTTTGCTTCACCCCCTACACTTAATGGGGTGTTCCCAGGGGCGGGTGTTCCCAGGGGCGGGCCTTCAGGGCCGGCTGGGGGGATGGTGCCGGCCCGAGTAGGAGGTAGTGTATCCGGTACCCGGGTCTATATTACATCTCCTGGGACCGAGAGAAAACAAGCCGTCTCAATAGGCTGCCCCAGTCAGATTGACTCATGGTTGCTAAAATCTTTACATGTCATGTTAAAATAGTGTTTGTGAAAACGTGGCTGTGCCAGTGTCACTGAACTTCATAGCTACTGATGCCGGCTCTGAGTTGAAATAGTTAGGTCACTTGCCCCCGGCCCGGCTCTGAGTCTCGCTTGTGGGTGTGCCCTTTTTCTAAAAGTGGTCATACAGCTTCGCGCTACATACTTAAGCAGTTTGCCAAACACAGCAAGGTGTGAAATAATGTGGAGATGAAGAAGCTGAATAATTCTTGTCTTATCTGGGTCTGTGATGTCACAGAACCCTGCAAATCTGATCTGATCACAGAATGGCAGGTTTTTGGGCTTTGGAAAACTACCAAGGTTGTGTTACCCCAAAGCTTCTGTTCTGAGTCTCTTCAGACACCTGAATATATACAATCTTTTGTGGCTGCCTGTGAGCAGAAGTGGTATTCTGGTGATGAGCTGGATGTCAGGGCCATCATGGACACATGGACGCTGCAGGAGGGCTTCCCGCTGGTCACCGTGGAGGTCCAAGGTCGGGAGGTCAGGCTCAGTCAGGAGCGTTTCCTGAGGACAGACGATCCATCCCTCACTGAAGGGTAAGAGATCATGTGATCAGAGATGGAAAGGGTAAAAGATCTCAGAGCTGCATAAACTGCGGTAGGTGTCATGTAATTTGATTGTTTGTTGACAGATTCCTGTGGCAGATCCCTCTCACATATGTGACCAGCGCTTCGGACACCATCCACCGGTTCCTTCTCAAGACAAAGACCGGTGAGGATTTCAGAGATCACAGCTTCATTCACTGCTCTCATCCACCTTCACATGACTGGATTTCACCAAGTCGCCCTCACCTCCGACGTCTGCGCCCTTCGTCTTTCAGATGTCCTGTACCTGCCCGGCGAGGTGGACTGGGTGAAGTTCAACGTGAACATGAGTGGCTATTACATGGTCCACTACGCTGGCGAGGGCTGGAACTCCATCATCCGGCTCCTTCAGCACAATCACACAGCTCTAACCGGCAACGACCGAGCCAGTCTCATCAACAACGTCTTCCAGCTGGTCAGGTCCGTGCTGGGAAGTTGAGTTAGCCGTTTGTTCGCGCACCATTTAACGAAACACCGCTTGTCGTCTTGTGTGCTGCAGCGTGGGGAAGGTGAGGCTGGACACGGCCCTGGAGCTGTCTCTGTACCTGTCCAGAGAGACTGAGATCATGGCTGTCACTCAGGGCTTCGGAGAACTTGTACCGCTCTACAAACTGATGGAGAAGAGAGACATGGCTGTGCTGGAGAACCAGATGAAGGTTGGCGAAAAGACTATTTCAGTGTTATATGTCAGCAGGAACAACCTCTCACAGTTAGGAGGATGATCTGTGTAGTTTAAATGTTCTCATTATAAAGGAGGAGTTTCCGGTTTTCCGGTCAGGTTTTCTTCTGTGGGACAGATTTACAAGCTTCTGGTCTGGATGTTGGGCTCGATAACTCTCCAAGTATTTTACCTGCAATAAAAAGATTCATAACACACTGTAGAATAGGAGAAATGCACAATATGACCTTTTAAAAAGTCCCATCAAAAGTACCAAAATAGACTGATGATAAATCAACTGCTGTATCAGCAGGGCTTTGTTTGTAATTTAACACTATAATGGTACATTTTATCACCATTAAACCCTCAGATTATCGTGAAAAAAAAAAGGTTTTAATTTTAACTGTTTTATCAATAATTATTTCACCTCATTTACATTCATTCTTCACTTAGTCAGTAACAATTTGAGACCACTTACGAACTTACTGATTTACCGACTCGTGAAACCTTCCAGCCGGTAAAAGGTTCATTTTATCTACCTGACAGCTCTCTCGTGAGGACTTACATCGCTTGTGTTCCTCAGGGCTACATTGTGGATCTTTTCCGGGATCTGATTGATCGGCAGGAATGGAGCGACTCCGGTTCGGTGTCGGTGCGAGTTTTGAGGAGCTACCTGCTGCTGTTCGCCTGCGTCAGGAACTACGACCCCTGCGTGAGCAAAGCCACCCGGCTCTTTCGCCAGTGGAAGGATTCGGACGGCACCATGAGGTCCGGGCTCCCGGAGCGCATGTGTAAAGCTAGAAACTTCTCCGATTTTTTTGTTTTTTTTTTCTCTGAGATGACGCTTATCTCTGTGTTTAGCCTCCCTGTTGACATCACAATGGCCGTGTTTTTGATCGGCGCTCGCACGCCGGAGGGTTGGGACTTCCTGTACGAGAAATACAAGAGTTCCCTGCAGATGTCCGACAAGAGCCGCATGAAGACCGCCATGGCTGTCTCTCCGCTGCAGGACAAGCTGAAATGGTGACCAGGAGGACTCATGTAAATTGGACACATTAGCACAAACCAACACGTAGAGAAAACGTTTGTCTTTGCTTTGTGTCCGCAGGATGATGGAGCAGAGTCTCCACGGCGAGGTGATGAAGACTCAGGACCTTCCGGACGTGGTCGTCTCTGTCAGCAAGAACCCAAAGGGCTACAAGCTCGCCTGGGACTTCCTCCGAGCCCACTGGCACACCCTGATCAAGAAGTCAGTGCGCTCATCACTCACATGTGTTTTCACTCCCCGCATTGCACAATCAGAGCTTCGTCACTCATTCCTATAATCCCAAAACAGGCTTAAACAGATGTGATTTTACTTTTCTAACACGCAACATTTTTATCTCACGAATAAGTGGCAGACCGTTGGAAACGTGACATAACCGTCAAGTTTTATAGAAGGATCTGCGTCCGATGCTTAAATAGATTTAGTTTTTTTAATCCAACCATTTCTGAACATGTGCACGACTAATATTTTGCCACTCTGTCAAGTTTAAGGAGGTATTCAAAAGCAGATAACGTACATTAATGTTGATGCAACAGGTTTGACCTCGGATCCAGCACAATCTCGTACATGGTGAACGGGGTGACCAACCAGTACTCCACCAGAGAGATGCTGCACGAGGTAAGAGGAGCGAAATAAACGAATACGATTGAAATCATTCATTCATATTGAAGGTTTAAAAAATCCAGAATTTCTTTCATTTGTGCACAGTTTAGTGAATCAATCAGTGTTATATCTTCCTAGGCTTTTTTGTAAGAAAGGATCATCAGGCTCTATCAGAGAGCTTCATTGGTTTACCAGAGGATTTTAACGTCATCGTTTTGCACGCCGGTGTTTTTTGCCAGCTGCTCCTCTACGACCTGTAATCCTTAGTTAACACACACACAGCTTTTGGAGGAAGTTGCGGGAGCTGAAGTTCCAGTTTATTGTCCGAACCCCCACATGAGAAGAGGTTGGGATGAAGTGAAAAGTGCCTCGTTACGCACACAATATATTTCAAGGTTTTCTCACCAGCTTCATTGCATTAAAAGAAAAATATATACCTTCACTTTTGGATTTAAGCCTTACACCCACCCAAAATCAGGACCCATGAAAGGCAGAGGATCTCCACTTTTCAAGAAGTGTGTGATAAAAACAAAAAGGATTCAGTAAATCATGGAAAACAGTAACCTGTAAAACACCAGAGTTCTCCACTGCAGAGGTAAGACTGAGGACCTGGCAGGGGTTAACGTAACAAACGGCGGCTGAATGCAGGTTAAATAAATCGGTGGTGATCAGTAGCGCTGCTCGGGTGCGTCAGTTGGTGACTCTGGGCCACGCCCCCTAATCAGGAACGCTCACTGGAGCACCTACGCGTGGCAGACGGAGACAGGAAAGACAAACAGAGACACCAGGGAGGGGAAGGAACCAGGCAATGACAGGAAAAGGAGGGAGAAGCAGTGTTGCTTCATGACAGGCTTGAGGAAGAAGAAGGTGCGGCTGCTGGTCCAACCGACCGAGCAGCGGGCCGCCCTGACCACAGAAAGTGTGAAGAACTTTAATTTAAAAAAGTCTGCTAATGATGACCAAAAGTACTCCAATGCCTGGTGTCCTTAATGCCAGAGCGCCTTTTAAGTGTCGTGAGCAGAAATGGCAACTTTTTTCTTTTTTGAATATGTTGCAGGCTGGAAATGCAAAACTTAAGCTGACGAGAACAGAAACTATAAAATATTTTGGGTTCGAAGTAAAAGTCTAAATAGATGCAGGAAACACAGCTTTTTACTTATCCTTTTTCCAAAGCTTTTCTGCTTTCGGAGTCATGAAAAGTCCAACAGTTTAAGACTTTTTAAGACAGATTTCTGTCTGAAGTTTTGGTTTCAGAAAGATCAGGTCACATTTTGCAGAAGTCTTGGTCGTTCTTCAAATCTTCAACGCTTTCTGTTATGGATTTTTATCTGTTCTAAGGTCAAGATAATTGATTGCGCGTGTCTAATTTCTGTATTGTTTTTCCGATGCGCTCAGATACGAAGTTTCTTTGGCTCCCTGACCGAGGAGACGGGCTCAGAGATGAGGTGCATCCAGCAGACCTACGAGACCATTGAGGATAATATCCGCTGGATGGACACACACCTTCCTCTGCTGCAGGCTTGGCTCAACAGACGCAGCAAAAGGACTGCTCATGACGATTTGTAGCTCCTGGGGAGAAACGTAGAATCAGAGGTGGATGATTTCATTCATGATGACAAAAATTAGACTGATTAGATTCTGCCATCGAAAGCAGCAATTCAGCCTGTTTTGAATGTTTGTATGTTTGAATGCTGAAATACGGTTTTAGTGTTGGGACCCACAATTTTAAAGATATTTTAATTTATTGTTGTTAAACATTTTTTACACCCTTATTGGCACATTAGGCTCCCCATGAAACACAACTCTCTCTATTTGTAAATGCAAAATCATTTTAAAGGATCTGTGTGAGTTGCCTTGTTGACATTTCCATCTTAGTCTTTCTGGTACAGTTTTTATTTTCTTTTTCGCACAAAAAATTAACACAACAGCTGAATATTTCTGCTCATATTTGTCTGTAAGTGGTTGTGGCTGAGTGTTCGCTCGTAGAGATGTTTGTTTGTGGTGTGAAAGTGTTTTTAACAGCTGTGAAGTCTGATTTAGTTTTTTTTTTTTTTTTGGATTTATGCTGAATGACGAGCTACATTTGCTCTAAGTGTTGTGCGTTATCGTACAAACTGACATACACTGTACAACAGATACTGAATATGTCTTTAAATATTTTTCACCAGCAAAACAATATTAAAAAGGAGATGAAGGAGTCAGCTTTGACTCTAAGCCAAAGAAACCAGACCAGTGGGGGAAAAAAAGCTTAAAAACAAAATCTGGATATAATATGAATATCTTTAAATTTATATCTGAATGAATTCAGAAAGATCTGCGAGGAACTTCAACCCTAGTAAAATGACTTTCATCTCCATTTTAGAAACATTCAACAACAGCGTAAAATCTACTGACGTGTTGGAGAAGGAATCTAAGGACTTTTAACCTTTTTAACAAACTTTTATTTGTTTGAACTTGACAGGAGAATATGATGTGCTTCTAATAAAAAAAAAAAAGATCAATCAAAGTGAAAATGACTTGAGTTTTCTTTGAAATCGTGTTTTTTTGCTGTTCTCTCCTGCTACCAGTGAATTGATAAAGCGCGCTCGCTGCCTGGCAGGAACACGAGTCAACCTTTGAATCTTTTACACGCTCGTGACCAGCAGGCCAGATGCTTCTCCGGTGGGAGTGACGGAATACCCGGCTCTGAGCTTTCATTTTGCAGTAGTTATGACTCAGACGTGCACGTTTTCCACGCTCCACTGCTTTAACAAATTCAGGCCGTTTCTCGTTGGGAGGGCTGTTCCGCCTGTGACGACAGATTTGAGCGATGATTGCTGCTGTTGGCTCAAACTTGACAAATGTCTGGGCAAACAAGTTGTTTTAAGTTAATGCAGAACTAAAAGTAAGGAAAACTTTTGTTTTCGCACTTCTCCTACTTCACTAAAAGGTCCTTCCTTAAACCGATGGAGCAAACAGTTGAACTTTCTTTACAGTGACACCATCTGCCAACAAATAAAAGTCAAATTGAAAATCGGAGCACAAAAAAATGTGGGGGAATACTGTAAAATGTAAGGAAATAAGATAAATAGATGTGCAAATCTGATAAACCCTTATTTTGTTTACAGCAGAATAAATTAATATAAAATGTTTAAAATGGGGAAATGCAAAATTTAAGAAAAGTTTTAAGAAATTCACGACGGCAACATAAAAACATCAGACATTCATACATTGGGACATATTTTATTTTTTTTAGTGTTCTGTTGAACCACAGTTAAAAAAGAAATTTCAATTTGACAATTTTCAGTAAATTATTTCTTCTGCCAGTTTCAAGTTATTTCATTGAACGCTGTTGGAGTTTTCATTCTTTAATGAAAAGGTCCCAACAAATGTTTCCCCATGAGTTTGTCTGGGAGTTGCTGGAGTTTTGGGATCTGCTAGTATTGGGTCATCTTCATCACATGTTTTGGTTCATTATCTGGCCGGTGTTTTCCAGGGAAGAGTTTGGTCTGCATGCGACCCACTTCAGGTGTTTCAGCCGTCTTTTATAAAGCTTAAATATTAAATACAGACAGTTTTTTACGTTCTCTTGATTGTTTGACTTTGTGTACTGTAGATGTAGATATTCAAAGCTGGGCAACATTTCACAATTTGTGGCCGCAGGTCTTTGCATATTAATGAGACTCTATAAGAGTGTGAGTTGCTCCTTTTATAGCTGCTTCATGTACTTGACTTGTTCATAATTAACCTATTTGCTGCAACATGTTCCTTCAGCTCTGTCCTTTTACCACCACATACTTTTACAGCTTTCTGTTGTCCATATTCCAACTTTTTTTTAGATGTGCTGCTGCCATCGATGTAAAAAAAAAAACCTAAAATGTTTCTTTAAATGGTAAATTTACTAATAAAATACAGTATTTTTGAGATGAACTGAATTAAATTCAACATTTGACGTTTTTTTGAAGATATCAGATTTGAAAATCATTCTATTCTATTCTGTTTTTGTTTTTAAATTTAATAAAAACATCTAATGTTTTTGGAATTGAGATTGAAGTTGAGGGAATTTTCTAAAATTAGCCCTTTAGGTTAGATATGAGTCCATTTGTATTTTTTTTTTTTTAACCTCAGGTAACCCTTCCACTATTGAAAGTACTTTAGTTGCTATTTGGTATATTAAACCGAAGGGTATGTTACCTCCGAGGAATCCTTACATTTTACTCCTCAGAACAGAACAGTTGTTTCTGTTGTGTGTGTTTGTTTTTTTGTTTATTTGTGCTGATTTTTCTCTACCGTACACGTTTCTAAGATTGAAAAGGCCCAGCTTGTATAAAAGGGTAGCTGTTTCTTTAAATCTCATAAAGCTGCCATAAATTCTTCGGTGAAACCTTTATCATAAACTAATAAAACACAGTGTTCAACTGTCAAAATACAAACCCAGTCTGCACTCTTTATGAACACGTCAAATACGTATCAGTGGTATATAAACTGAATACAAATATTACAAATAGACCTGACTTCTGAATGTATGTTAGTGGCAGACAAACATCGTGGGCTTCCTTGCATGCATGAAGACACTGGACACACACACACACACACACACACACACACACACACACACACACACACACACACACACACACACACACACACACACACACACCGGCCCTTGTCAACACACCCACAATAAAAGCTGCAGTCTGCTCCAGTGAGTTTACCCTCCCAGCTGCACACCTGAGAAGAGACGTCAGATTGCAGGTAAGAACCTCCACTCTGCTCTGTTCGTGAAAGAGATTAAAATTTTATTTACAAAAATAAGACAAGCTGGCAGGGGTTGCTATGTGCTCACTGCTCAGGTGATATAAACTTTCTGCATCTTCTTCCTTCGTATGTGTGTGTTTTATAAACATAATTTGTTTTCCTGCTTAAATTTCATGTCTGTTTCGTGTATCAACATTTTTCAAGATTTCAACCAAAGCTGACATGCAAGACTTTTCTTTTTTTTATAATTCTCCTTTAAATATTCCTTCTTCCCTGTGATTTTGGCAAATGTTAAATATTAATGTAACTCATTTCTATAAGTGAGTCACAACATGTGATAAAGCTTGTTTACGAAGCCAACCTTCAACCTTTGCTAACGAGTGACCTGCCTCTGATTCAAGGTTGTTTTTCAGCTCCAGTAATTACATTTTCACATTTGATCAGTTTATCTTCTGTTACCGGCCTGTTAAACATTTAGCCCAATCTCAAAATTGTTGTAAAACCCCAGAACAGCACTCATTTCAGTGTCATATATTTAAAATAACCCGACAATGCTTTTACTGAAAGCCAACAGTAAAAAGTATTCTACAAAAAGGCAACCCTTACTAACTATGTGATTATATGGGAAAATGCAAATAAGGAATAACACTAGGAATTCTTAAGTTTACGTCACTATGTTTACAATGTTTAAAAACCATTTGCCACTTTGTAAAGTCACCGTTTCTTCTCACACGTCTTAAATAAATCTTCTGGCTTGGAGGCATCAGGGCGAGGAACACTAGCTGTTTCAGCTGGTATTGTGTTTCATTCTTTTTCCAGTCACGTCTTAACGTGAGCAACTCTGTAAGGTCGCTGTCACGTTACTGGTTTCAGAGTTCTCCATACGTTTTCTGTAGGGAACAGGTCAGGCAACAAATCATTAAAAAAAAATCGCCGTCTCGAGTCACATCTACATGCAGCCTCATTTCCAACTGACGGATTCTTCTGCGTTTTATGTCACGAGCTGCACCACAAAGAAACGCTCCAATTTTCCTCCGAGTTTCCTAAACGTTCCTCAGCACATCTGTAAGCTGCATTGTTGTTGCCTTCTTTCTAAACATAGACGGCATCATTTATAACAAACCTGTGTTCTACTTGGAGCTTGGCTGCCTTCATTAGATTTTTTTTCTGTTTTTAGTTGGTTTGTTCTAGGAATGGATTTAGTTAAATAACTTTACCGTACTGCAACCTTTGCTCTTTCACTCAAAGTTGCACCTATATTCACTTGTACATCAGCATCTTGATACTTGGGCATATAACAGATGGTTAATAAGCACGTATTGCATTATTTATTATTGTTTTTACGAGACCGATATTGGAGTGACACAAATTTCTATCGTGCAGCCCAGGTTGTTTCGAGTACGGTGAACTGCTTTGTGATGTTGCATTGAGACCTCAACTTCAGCGTGTTTCCAAGTTCTCATGAGCGTTGTTGGGTGGGTGCTACAGCTGTGGCCCCGTGAAATGTGATCATCTTTTTAATTGTGATGATATAGTGTGATCAATTTTCCCAGGAGCTGTTTGGAAAGGGAACGTGCAGTGCAGGACTCGAGCATCACTCCATTGTTAGTCAGTCCACGAGATTACACACGTCATTGGTCAGATTCAGCAAGTCATGGGACAAACAGTTCCCGCTCACTGATATGGCACAAAATTCACCATTAGGTTCGTTATCAGGTTCCGATAGCAGTTCTTCAGACCTCCCTGTGGGTGGTTACCTCAATTTTCATCATGATACCTGAACAGCGGAACAAATGCAATCAACAGATCTTTGTGTAATACCACGGCGACGCTGCAGCATGTTTCAATACGACTATCATATCTGCAGGTGCATAGTCAACCGTCATTAACACACTCTTACTTCATAGTGTCTAGGACAAAGCATTTATGGCTCAGGAGTACAAAGTGTATATTAATCCAGGAAGAGGACAAAAGCCTGTTTTGTGTTAGAGGGTGGTAGCGCGGGCTCAATTTAGAGACATTTATAAGGCATGTTGAACATGAAGGAGGTTTCAGCAGCTGCTTTTTGTTCTGAATTTATTAAAGTATTAATTTGGTGACAAGGTCATCATTCATTGATTTATTTCTTTACTTTCCAGGTTTTCTTTCTGTGGTTTTCGCCTCCAGCTCCACTGTGAAGCATGGCACTTTCCGGCTTTCCTTTTCTAGAGTAAGAATTATTATTATATTATAGAATTATTAGTATATTATTAGTAAAAGTAATAGCTTGCAAAAGTGTTTTACAATATTAAAAATAGACTAACATTTGTGTTTAGTAGATTATAAGGGCCGTGGGTTCCAAATGTATACAGTAAATATCCCATAAAATGTTATATTGAGGATGTGGGTACTAGTTAGATTCCAGAGGAGTCAAATTGGTAGTTCTTATGAAAAAGCTCTATAAAACACACATCAGACACATCAAACAACCTTTTCATCCATGTTTTGTGCACATCTCTTTCAGGGTCTTCCTGGGCCTCCTGGGTTTTGGTCTCGGCATCATGTTCTGCACAACCTTCTGCAAATCATGCGCTCGGTTCAGAGAGGAGCAGATTGATAGGGAGGCACAAAGGCGCAGCGAGCAGGATAGTCGCATGCGGTCCATATATTTCATCCCCTTCCCTAGAAGCATGTCCCACCAGGAAAGTGAAGATCAGTGTGGGAGTGAGATCAGTAATGACGTCTATGCTCCTCCAAGATATAGCAACACCTTCAACTACGGACCCCCACCCTCCTATAATGAGGTACTTCTATAACTATCACTAAGTTTATGGCACGTTTTCAGTTCATTTGTGGGAATTCCTCTTCAACATTACCTACAGGTCTGAATAAAAGCAGCACAGCTTGGTTGTATTTCCGTGTGTCTAATCAATATCTTTCCTTATTTCAGCTGGGTATTAAGCCTGATGACCTCCCTCCTGCATACACCGAATATAACCTACCTGCATTCCCCATGACACCACCTCCACCACCTCCACCACCGCTCCCAGTCATGACGCAGTCACAACTAGCGTCTCTCCCATGAGGCAGGACCGCGTCGCGCCGAGCCCGTGCTGATTATGGACAATCTTGCGCTGCATCATGGAGTTAAAAGTGCTCGTACTGTTTCAAATGTGCAACTAGTAAAAAAAAAAAAAAAAAAAAAAAGTCTCAGGAGAAAATGTGATATTTATAGTAGCTGGTCTACTTAAGGTCTCTGATGAGGAAGACAAAACACTTTTGTCTATATTCAACTCATTTTTGTAATGTCAGCCAGGAAATAGAGGTTGGAATAGATATATTTCTTTATGTCAGTATGATAATTTCAACATCTTATTTTGTGTAAAAAAAATAAAAAAAAGTTGATTATGATATCATTGTGTTAATTTATTGTTTTCAGTAATAAAAATGCTGCACTGTAAATCAATTGCGATGCAAGTTTTAGAATTAAAGTTATTGAGAAAAATTAAAGTTAATAACTCTGATCTTTACACGTCTTCAGATTAGGTAACAACAACTTCAAAGTGTTAAGAGGACATTATAATGCTGTAAGATGTAAGCACCTCTGTAAAAGCAGAACCTTTGTCAAGTTTCTGGTTTGGAGAATTCATTGATGTGAAAATGCAATGCCAAGGAGGAAAGACATCAGCAATGATCTTAGCGTATAAATCCAGTAAATTTGGGAAGGGTTAGAAGGCCATTTCAGAAAGATTTGAAGTCTAATATTCAACAATAAGAGAGATTATTTGCTGGTGTTATAAAAAACAACAAAAAAAAAACCAATCTAACAATAAACAAGGAAGTTGTCAATTTTTACAGGAATAAATTCCCCAACATGTTCAACTAATGATCAGATCGGGCAATGCTCAGAAAAACTGTAAAAATTCCAAAGAACTTAATCTCAGATTTTACAGGCTTCAGTTAACATTTTAAATCTTAAAGTTCATTACTGTACAGTTAGAAAAAAACGGGTTGCTTGGAAGAGTTCTCAAGAGAACGCCCCTTCTCTGTAAAAAGCCAGCCAAGTTTTGTGAGGTTGAATTTAAACAAGCTATAACTTCTGAAACAGCACCCTTTAAACAGATGAGATCAAAGTGAAGATGTTTGGCCATAATGTACATTGCTGAGCTCAGCAAGGTTGGAAAAAGGCCAGACACAGCGTACATTTGACCAACTGTCAAGCACAGCGCTGGAGGAGGGATCGCACGCTAATAAATCTAGAGCACAGTGGCTGAAAAAGAGAAGAATCACTGTGTTGCAATGGTCCATTCAAAGTCCAGACTTCAACCTGATCAACTGGCTGTGACCGGATGTGAGGGCGATTATTTCACATTACTGCTGCTGAAGGTGCTTCTACATGTCGCTGAATCACTTAATTTTCACTAATTGATTCTGCATTTTAGTTCAGCATTTTAACTAAGTAATAGCACGTTGTAATATATCATGTAATATCATGTATCAAATAAATGAGCTTCCTCCACAGGGTTTGCTCACGCTTAGAGACAGGGTGAGGAGCTTGGTCATCCGGGATGGGGTCAGAATAGAGGCGCTGCTCCGCCCCATCAAGAGGAGCCAGATGAGGTGGCTCAGGCATCTGGTGGGGATGGCTCATAGTGAGGTTTTCCTGGCATGTCCCACTGAGAGGAGGCCCCAGGAAAGTCTCTCGGCTGGCATGGGAACGCCTTGGACGGCTGGACAAAGTGGCTGCAGAAAGGGGCTTTCCTGCTTAGGCTACGGCCCCTGCAGCCCGACCTCGGATAAGTGGAGAAAAATGGATGGATGGACATTCTATCTATCTATCTATCTATCTATCTATCTATCTATCTATCTATCTATCTATCTATCTATCTATCTATCTATCTATCTATCTATCTATCTATCTATCTATCTATCTATCTATCTATCTATCTATCTATCTATCTATCTATCTATCTATCTATCTATCTATCTATCTATCTATCTATCTATCTATCTATCTATCTATCTATCTATCTATCTATCTATCTATCTATCTATCTATCTATCTATCTATCTATCTATCTATCTATCTATCTATCTATCTATCTATCTATCTTGTATATACTTTGTTATGGCCTAATAAGTACTTCCTGTGGACCTACATCAGACATCAGAGGACGTGTGTGGGAAAGAAGGATTCAGACATAGTTGATAGTAAGACTGGTAGATACCAGCTCAGTTGACACATGAATCGATAAACCTCAGACTGCTTTTAACTGCTGGTTTCATAATCTACTTGAATGACTCAAAGCTTTTTTATGGGCATATTTCATAGGTGCTTGTCAGTTGTAATATTTGGCTTCACCATAACCTGGCACTTCCTTTTCTTCATAAGTCAAGCATATTAGAACATTTTAAGGTTTTCAGTGGATCATTCATGCTTTCTTCCTCTTTTCTTCTTTACATATATATTAATCAGTGTATTTATTTTAACATTTTATTGTTTTTAATGGCCTTTTAGGTCTTGAATATAAAGCTAAATACCCTTACCGGTCAAAGCAGCAAATGGGGTTCCTGACATACCACACCCTGTATTGTATAATGTTATGCTTTGCTTAGTTTTAAATAACCTGCTGTTCAGTTTTCAGTCTCATCATGCCTTGGAAATGAGAACAAAATAATTCACACTTAGGGTTACATATGCAAACAGTTCTTTTCACATTTCATTAAAAAAATGACTACTAATAATAATAATTTGATTTCCACACAAGGCCCATTCAGATCTGTGTTTATCTAGACTCCACGTCTATACACTGGCCAAAATGAGACCGATTCTCCCACACTCCCTCAGAGCAGCCACTGTTAGTCTGAACAAGGACGTGAGCTGCTTTATTCATGCTTTGTGAGCACACAGACGAAACAATTCTCTGAAATGTGGGCACAAAGAGTCCATTGATGGAGCACAGTTGTTGTCTTTATTATGCAGTTTCTCGCAGTTTGTTGTTCTTCAACTACAAAGATTATTTTCTGGGTTTTTTTTTTTTTTTTTTAGCAAAATCTCCTAACTCTTTCTTCAGAGGTTAATGGCCTGTATCCTAATAATCCTATGTCAAATCAGACCTATTGATATAAGCACTCAATAACACAAATATGTGTTATTGCATACCTGGACATTTATTTGATATCTCACCCATATTTTCCCTTCTTTTCCATCTTTTCAGACAAATGTTTTTGGGGTTAGACTTTTGCCAGTCTGAGATCAAATTTAAAGCATAATTGTGTTTTAAATGTGCGTTCATGAGCCACGTGTAGGCAATTAAAGAGGTCAGTCTGTTAACTCAACAACAAGGAAATCTAGTCATTATTGTCAGAGTGGTCCTTGTGAGCAGAAACAAGACGGATGGAAACAGACTGAGAGTGGTTGAGTTCAAGCACAGGGTTAACGGTTCATTTTGGGTTGACTATATGGTTTCAGTTCTGGTGTTGCTTTTTCACTGTGTTTTCAAATGCTGGAGTGAAAGACACATATTGGATCCTGGAATACATTTGGAGGAAGAAACATGCCTTGGGCTGCACAGATAGAGAGAAGACAGGATAATAAGAAAAGGAATGGAAGGGATGTGGATACATCTGTTCATGAGAGCATTTTGTCAGAGACAGACATAGCAAGAGAGATAGTAATACAGGGAGAACCGGTGAATATCTTAGGATATTATTCCTTATTCCTTATAGGATATTAGTCCTTCATCAGTTCTTGGGAAGGTGACAGAAACCATGCGCTGGAAAAGTTGGTGTTTTAATACAAGTGCAGTGGTTTCCAGTTTAGTGCAGTGGTTTCCAGTTCAATGGTTTCCAGCTCAGTGCCATAGCTCCCAGTGCAGTGGTTCCCAGTTCAGTGCACTGGTATCCACCTCACTGCAGTAGTTCCCATTTTAGTGGAGTTGTTTCCAGTTCGGTGCAGTGTTTCCCATGTCAGTGCAGTGGTTTACAATTTAGTGCAGGGGTTTCCAGTTCAATGGTTTCCAGTTCAATGGTTTCCAGCTCAGTGCCATAGCTCCCAGTGCAGTGGTTCCCAGTTCAGTGCACTGGTATCTACCTCACTGCAGGGGTTCCCATCTTAGTGGAGTTGTTTCCAGTTCGGTGCAGTGTTTCCCATGTCAGTGCAGTGGTTTACAATTTAGTGCAGGGGTTTCCAGTTCAATGGTTTCCAGTTCAATGGTTTCCAGCTCAGTGCCATAGCTCCCAGTGCAGTGGTTCCCAGTTCAGTGCACTGGTATCCACCTCACTGCAGTGGTTCCCATCTTAGTGGAGTTGTTTCCAGTTTGGTGCAGTGTTTCCCATGTCAGTGCAGTGGTTACCAGTTTTGTGCATTGGTATCCAGTTCAGTGCAGTTGTTCCCAGTTCAGTAATGTGGTTCCCAGTTCAATGGAGTGGTGTCAAGTCTGTGGTTTTGAGTCCAGTGCCGTGGTTCCCAGGTCAGCACATTGTTTTTCAGCCCAGGGCAGTGGTTCCAGCGTAGTGCTGTAGTTAGTGCTGTAATTTACACCTCAGCGCAGTGGTTCCTGGGTACTTTCTAGACCTGAGCTCCAGCACACCTTCAACAACACCACCCACTTTGTTTGAAATAAATGAATTTGATTTTAGATCAATATGCATAACAACAGAATATTTTAAACAAAGTGGAAATGTCCATCCTTCGGTCTTTTACACAAATTTTTCTGGTTTGCAGGCAAAATGTGATTGTTTCATCCCTGTATATGTCTATAAAGTACAGCTTCCAGTTATATTGCTTTTATTTTTCAAAGTGGTACCTGTAAAAGCAGAGTTTAAGGAAGCTGCACCATTTTTAAGGCCCAGACTGTTTGGACTTTTAAGATTGACAGGTTTGAGCAGGGACAGCCCACTATATTGCAGTTGAATTTTTTTTTTTTTTTTTTTTGTCTTCTGTTTTTTTGGGAAAACTACTCATGAATAAATGTAATCCATAATAGAGGGATCCTAAGTCCTGCTTCCTGGCCACCTTGTACTGAGTACTGGGTTCATGCTGGGGCCTTCACCCAGCTGGATGCTGGTTGCAAGACTCCTCTGAGCTAGTTTTGGTCAATACTCAAGGATCATGATTGTAGGTAGGGACATGGGAACCAGCAGACAAATTAAAAGTTTTGCATAAAGGTACAGGATCTTCATGTAAACTGAACTTCAGGAAAAAGCCGAAAGAACAGGTCGCTCTCAGAAGCTCAGTGAATTCCAACGTGGAACGGTGATAGGATTCCACCTGTGCAACAAATCCAGTCGTGAAATTTCCTCACTCCCAAATATTCCACAGTCAACTGGCAGCTGTATTATAAGAACATAGGAGTGTTTGAAAACGACAGCAACTCAGCCACAAAGTCATAGGCCACGTAAACTGACGGAGCGGGATTAGTGGCTGCTGAGGCGCAAAGTGAGAAGAGGTCACCAACTTTCCGCAAAGTCAATCGCTACAGACCCCCAAACTTCATGTGGCCTTCAGATGAGCTCAAGAACAGTGAGCAGATAGCTTCATTGATGGGTTTCCATGGCCGAGCAGCTGCATCCAAGTCATACATTACCAAGTGCAATGAAAAGCGTCAGATGCAGTGGTGTAAAGGACGCCGCCACTGGACTCTAGAGCAGTGGAGACACGTTCTCTGGAGAGACGAATCGCTGGGTCTGGGTTTGGCGGTTGCCAGGAGAACGGTACTCGTCTGACTGCATTGTGCCGAGTGTAAAGTTTGGTGGATGGGGGGGATTATGGTGTTTTTCAGGTTCATCAGTGTGACCGAACAAATGCACATCTGAAAGAATGGTAACAAATTCCCATAAACACACTCCTAACCCTTGTGGACAACCTTCCCAGAAGAGTTGAAGCTGTTGTAGCTGCAAAGGGTGGACCAACGTCATGTAGAACCCGCTAGATCCGGAATGGAATGTCACTTAAGTTCACATGCGAGTCAAGGCAGGTGAGCCAATACTTTTGGCCATATAATGCATGACACTTAGTGGCGTTCTCTCAAATTCCAGCTGCAGTTTATCACAGTCGCAAAATGTTTGGAGCACTGAAAGCCTTTCTGTGACAGAAGGACATCATCATATGCAAAAAGCAGAGATAGCTCCCTATCTCCATGACTGATTCCATCTGTATAATAGTTTCACTTCATAATGCTGGCCATGAAAACGACGTCCAGCGAACACTGAACGCTAAGTGAGAAGCTGGTGAACACGGTCCTCTGCGTAAATAAGACACGTTAAAAACTGTTTTTTCTTTTACTGCTAATTTAGCCATTGTTCAAGTTCAAGTGTAGTTCGAATTATCAGTACCACTTTTAAAACCAACAGCACTTTTCCAAATGTTTACTATTTTAAATATCATACTTTACAGCATTTTTTTGTTTTCACATATTGAGGCAGTTTTGTCTTGTTTTTCAAAGTGTGGATGTGTTGCATTGATGGGTAAAAGGCAGTCGCTACGGAGATGTGTGAGCTGACAGCATTCCTGAGTGGGCCTCGTGTGTGGATGCGCAATAACCCAGTTCAGCACAGGTAGAACTAGACGAATCTGTTTAGCAGTGACAGTTCTCTCTCGACCAGATGATAGATTAAACATTTTCTCTGTGCCGATTGATCTGGAAGGGTTTTTTCTTTCTCTTTTCCCATGACAATCTTGTTCCTCTATAAAATACACCTGAAGGGGTCCTGTGCGGTCAGGGGTCCTGCAAACTTTTAAGTCCAAATGCTTCTTTACTTCCTCTGGTCCAGGACCTGATAGTTCTCTGGAAGACGGGTTCAGACATAGTTAAATGGTAAACTGCATTCAAAATAAAACAGAATGAAATAAAAGTGTGGCTGGATAAAACAGACAGGCCAGATCTGGCGGGGTTGTAGTACAGTAGTGTTCAACGTTCACATGCAGGTGACGAGCAGAAGTAACTCATCTGCACTGATGCTATTATGAGAAGTAAATCAAGTCGCAAGCCTTCTGGCAAGACTGCCAGACTACATAACGTCAAAACCAGTCAATGAGCAAAAGCACCAGCTAAACACTGAAATCGATCCGCAAAGCTAAACCCACTTTTCATGTAAACTTAATCATTTTCACTGTAGCATGTGAGTTATATGAAGATCTGTGTTTTCTTTCTACAGTTGAATCTGTTAATTTATGTGTGTGTTTTTGGTGGTATAAGAAGTGTTTTCTTTAATATTTATGTTGCCTGGTTTTAAACCCCCAAAGCACTTTTTCTTGAGTACGTTGTATGAAAAGCACTGTACAAAGCTTTTTGTTTTTTTTCTTCTTTTTAATTATTCATGCACTGCCATCCCAGGAGTTGCAGACAATGGGTCCTCACAGCTGATGCAGTCCAGGGGGGCAGCAGGCATAGACACATGTGCAAGCTTTCTGTCTTTGTGTTTCCTGCATCAGACATAAAAACAATGACAACTGTTATTTGAATTCCCGTTTTGAATGAATTCAGAACAGCTGAAAGAGGCACGCATTGTTTTCTATTTGTCCGTGTTGATGTTCTTTCCAGCTCAAGATTTAAAACTAATCATTTGTGTCTTGCAGAACTTGACTCAAAAATGTCCTGAATAAGAAATACAAAGGTAGAAAACGACCACTTGGACACGTGCGGCGTTGTTGCCACGTGCGTTAAAGCACTCCAAACCCACAAACACCTCTGATGGGGCGCTTACATAACACGAGCCAGCGTCCAGTCTGCTGGTTGCCTAACTCTGATGGATCCGAGCCTCTGGCAGAGCTGCGCGGGTCGCTCACCGTCGCTGCGCGCGTCTCCACGCCCCCATCTGTCATGCCAGTGCTCCTATAGGTTTGCCGCAAAGGTAACAGACAGGCAGGAGGCTTTATAAGCATCAACTCCGCTCTCGCAGTTTTGCTGCTGTTAAACTCTTTCGGTGTTTTGAGTTGGCAACAGAACAGCGCGCAGCAAAATGCCCAGCAAGAGGAAGAAGAACAAGCGTCGCATGAGGAGGGTGGTAAGTGAAAGCAGATGAGCATTCTACTTTTCTTTAAAAAAAAAAAAATCCCTATATATAATTATTTTAAATCACAATTTTCAGATTGAGAAGTATTTTACCACAGTTTAATCAATAATCTCCTTCACATAATAATCGCTAAGAGGAAAATAAAGTACACAGACAAAAAAAAAAAGTGGTGCTTTATGTCGATGCCAAATAATGCGCATCGATGATGCATTTAAAAGAATCGCATTAATCAATAGTTAACTGAGCAAAATCATGGCGCTTGGCCCACAAAGTCTTAGACAAGAACCAAAAATGCACGTAACTATTAACAAGATGCTTGGTATAATGAAGAAAATAAAGAAATAGTTCACTTTTTGTCTCGTTTCCTGCTGTATAAAGCGGTCATGGATGGATATTCTAAGTAAATATATGCTTCAGCTGCCACTTTCTAAAGCCCAATGCTGCCGACAATAAAAGAGAAGACAAAAACAGTACTGCACCATGCAACACATAATACGAATAAGACAGAGTCTTGCTTTTTATGACTGAATGTGTTGAAAGAACATCAACAGTGACATTCCCATAAGGCTTGAAGAGAAATTTCACTTTTGAACATTCAGTGCCCAAGTGGAGCGGTGGGTGTGGCAGAGCGGGGAGGGGGCGTGTGATGGGGGAGAAAAAAACTCAATTTCCCCTCAGGTAAAAGGCTACTCCATCACCAAACGCTATTCTCTATTACTTATTTTCAAATTTTCTACTAATTTCACCCTAATGTTGACTAGTAAATTAGAACTTGAAGCCCCCCTCCCCCCTCCACACACACACACACTCACACACACACACATTCCCACCCCCTGGCCTATTGCCTCAGGCTGGCCGGGAAGTGTGCAACTCCGAACACCACACAGCTGTATTTGGTAATGTGTTGACTAGAGGAATGTCTTGGATTAGTTCTGTCAGATTGGAATCTGCACAATATCTGTCATTCTCTTAGAGTAAGCCAGTGACACTCGGTTAAAAATGGCCCCTACAGTCATTTGCAGCTTGGTGTTATCACCAGTACCATCCCCACCCCCCCAGACTTATCAGAGCCCTGGCAGAGAGAGAGCTGCAAGACACAACTTCGAGCTGAGTGCTCATCTCTGGCAGCACATGCCTTCGTGCATGTTTGTTTTGTTCTCCTTCTCGCTGCGTGAGGAACACATTTACCAGCTCGTGTTTGTCTGTTTTTTTACACGTGGGATATTAGCCAGGTTTGGGTTACTAAATATCAAACTTCATATGACCAAAGATGAGGGAGGGGTTGTTTTGACGGTGGGCAGGCATTGACATAAGGCATGCACCAACACACACATGCACTTTTTGTCTTCCAGCTTTGGTCCGCCAATGCCTCGCTGGCTGTTGGCCTAACAAAAGCATTTTCGGCGAGTGATTGTAGCCTGATTATAACATTATTATGAAGTGATTAGGCCCACTGTCTGGCCCGCGGGGCACCCATCAGTGCTGCTGACTCGCACGGTTTCCGTTCCCGCTTCACCAGACCTGTCAGGACCACTCTGATTCAACTAATTAGCTCCCATTATCTAACTAGCTTTGCCGGGCATACTCCCAGTTTCCCCCTCCCTGCAGAGGTCTGCTCTCCTAAAACCACCACTTAAGCCTGAGGCGGGTTTGTCCAGCGCTGAAAAACGCGTTGGACCTGGTTGGGCCTGATAATCCTGCTCACAGGAGGGTACTGGAATGATTACAGGCTGTCAAAAACATCAATATCTGGGCGGTAAAAGGCTCTCAGTCCAGAAGTTCAAACCTCTTGGCCTTGTGACTTTGTATTTCACCATCATCTTTTAGAACTTTGTTTTACATACTCACACACTTTGGTTTGGAAATACCTAAGATCAGGTGTCACGTCACTTAAATTACCGTTTAAACTCTGGCAGATTATATCACGTATGTTACGGTACGATACATTTATTTAAACTATTAACAGTCTGGATGTTCTAATCTGGATGATTTTGTTTTGTTTTTCCTTCATGCAGCAAGCCCAAAGGAGAGCGCTTGAGGAGCAGCATGCAGCCAATTCGCCAATCAAAGCCAGCCCAGGGATTGCTGTTAGTGCGCCCCCAACAAGTGCACCCAAGAAATCCTCTAAAACTGCATCACCAGCTCCAAAAAAAATCCCACCAGTCATTTCCGCCACTGTCCCGATCACTGAGACCCCTAAAGTGGAACCAAAGCCGGCTGTGAAAGAACCTTATCCGAAGCCGATTCCAGCAGAAGTGGACGGGCCGGTTCCCAAGGCTGTGTTGTTGGAACTGACTCCTGCAAAGCGTGAGGCTGAAGTCCATACAGAGGTTGTACCCGAAGCCCCTACACTTGTCACTGAAGATGCTGAAACTCCACCAGTGGAACCTCCTACAGTTCAGGCTTCTGTGGTTCAGGACACAGAACTTATCGTACCTGAAACAGAACCAGTTACTGAGGTAGGAAAGTTTCCATCTGCTGGTATCAATGTTGACTGTTGACCGGGGGAAATGCTTTTGCTCAGTCTTCTCCTGACTTTCCCAAACTACTGCGATCCTTAGTTTCAGAAGCCAGCGTTGACCTTTTATGGTTCGTTATGCTGGCTGGCTCAGAGACAGAAGGCTTTCTTGGTTTCAGTTTCTCATGAGCTTTTTAAAAGCATTTCTACATTCCATATAGTGCACATTTGCAAAAAAACAAATTTTATTGGTTGTGTCTATGTATAGTTTGTTAGTTGTTGTTTTTTTTTTTTTTAACAACAGTGGGTCAGATGTTCTGCGGTGGGATCTTTATGGGAGAAAGGAGGTAAAACTGGTAGAGGCTGTGAAGCAGCGGGAACAACATGTTCCACTTCTCAAAGAGCTGGAAAATAGGAGCGTTTGAGGGCTTCGCCAGTGGGAGACGCGGGACGGATTGTTAAACAGTCTTTATACTTTAACATCAACTTTCAAACACTATCGTTTCTCTGGTTTGCTGTATTTTTATTGGTGCCGGACTTCATTGTTTTCGATTTATTACTGTGCTTTAAAGAACAAGATGTTGAAGGTTATATGTCATATTATGCCATGTGAGCTTTGTGGTAAAAGCTGTCAAAGAAGTGATAAGAAGGGTGGAATTTAGTGAATGGAGTCTTTTCTTTTCTTTCTTAATTTCAAAGAACTGAACTTTCTCTTTTTATTTTGTTTTTTTTTTTCCTCCAAGTAACTGAGCCTTGATCACGTTGCACATGCATGTACAGTTAGGAGCTCTTGCTCCAGCGTGGTCTAAGAAAGTTCATTCGGTGCTTCATGGCTCTCCAGCAGTCCTCGGATCATGCCATGGAGTTAACTTTAGAGCGGAGAGTTTGATTGTAAACGTCTAACCACCAACCTATGGCTTTGGTAGGGCATGGATCGCCATGCACTCTTCTGGCGTGGCGGTGTCCACCCCTTCCACCCCTTCCATCCCTACACCTCTACATCCCTCCCTCCCTTCTTTCTACCACACCTCCCACTACTCTTTTTTTTTTCTTCCTTTTCTCCTTGTTTCCTCACTGCCTGCAGATGTGTCAGATTCAGCTCAGATTCACAGCAACTGAGAGCGCAGACGGTTTCAAAATATAAAGATCCGTTAGAGGTTATGACTGCAGTTTCATATTGACGTGCTTTGTACAACTGATGCTGGCGTAGGTTTATGAACATTCCTCATTCTTGCGAAACTTTGTGAGCTATTTGTTTTAGTTTTACGAAAGTTTGCTCACAGACAGCTTTTGCACTTGTGGCTGCAGTAAGCGTGGACTCAGAGCAGGCATAAATGGGGCTCATATTCAGCTGGCTCTGGGGGCAAAGAGAAGCCCAACCACTTTTGCATGTTGCCACGGAGACACAGGTGAGTATAAATCCATAGCATACTCCACACCTGCTTGGCAATATTTATAAAAAAAAAAAAAAAAAATTGTGGCTTGAAGTAATAGTGGGTGCGGCTCGCAGAAGCTGAACATTTTGTACTGCTTACTCCCCCCTTGAGCTCCTGCCCTCCTCTCCATGCCTACTTCGTCCCTCACCCTCTCCGTCCCTTTTAAAGTGACTCTCCCCCATCCTTCCTCCTCCCCCTCCCCCGTCTCTCTCAGCACATACACATGTTCATGTATGTGCTGTCCTTTTATCTTTGCCTCGGGTGTTGGGTGGAAACAGAGCAGGCGAAGGTGGGATGTTTTATGGTATGTTGGGAAGTAAAGCCGCCTGCTGAAGTATGTTTCTGATTGCAGTCGGTGGTACCAGACTGCTGCAAGTCTCTGCCCGAGGCATGTCCGGCAGTTCCCTGGCTCTCTGGTGGCTCGCAGTTGCTGGTTTATTTTGTTAGAGTTTAGTCAGCTCAGTTTTTTGTTGGTTTTTTTTTTATTTAGTTGTTTTCTTGCACAGACAAAATAAGCAAAATACCCGCTTTTCTGCTACAATATTGTCTTGCTGTCTGCTTCACGTCTTCTTCTAAATATAAGCTTACTTCTTTTGTCCTTTCTTGGTAAATGAGAGTAGATTAGTTCAGTTTTAATAAGTTTTAGAGATCTTGCAGGACAGGACAGAACGGAACAGAACAGAACAGAACAGAACAGAACAGAACAGAACAGAACAGAACAGAACAGAAAAAATTATTATAGAATAGAATAGAATAGAATAGAATAGAATAGAATAGAATAGAATATACTTTTATTGTTTCCGTAAGGGGAAACCTTTGGTGGGCTCTGTCCCAGCAGTTACATAAGAAAAAAAAAGTGTGAAAATAAAATCACATTTACAGCAATAATGTAAATGTAATTTTAGGTAAGATTTAAACAAAAAATGCTGCTTGATGCACAGTTTATAACAAATCTTTGCTGTAGAAAAAGCTTGTAGATCAGTGTGTTGGACTTGTCTGAGGCTGAATCTGTGCAGATCAGTACAGCGTGTTCTGCTTCGTGGACACACTGCAGGGGGTGTATATAGGCTGTGCAGTCACAGTTGTGTGTTTTGCAGCAAGGTAAAACAGGCCTATAACTCCCCGCATCCCCTCTTCCCTTCCTTCTTGGTCTCTCTCTCTCACATTCAATGTCCGTCCAAGGCTTAGGTTGAACTTTAAATTTATTTAGATCCTCTACGCATCCATTTTCGCCTTCTTGGCGGTTGTTCAGAATGTCTTTTGCATTCTTCAGACCAAATAGCTGGGTTTTGATGCTTTGGTCAATAGATGACTATCCTGCAGGCGGATGCTACACTTCTCAGACTTGTCCTACATTGAAAAAAGAACTGGCACAAGACATGCTAAATAATTTACTGTCAGATTATGGCGCTTTACAATATTTATGTGCTGCTTTCTCTGATTGCGGCGTTGGCTCTGCACACTTGGCTGCACAGTGGGCGTCGCCCAGTGCCCATTTAGGGTGCTGTCATCAAAAAATCAATATGAAACATAAACTTGTCGGCATTATGGAATATATAATTAATATATAATAATATATAATTAAGCAAACTCAATAAGTGGTGAATTTATAAAATGTGCAAAAAAAAATTTTTTTATTAATTTTTTAAAGATCTTTGTAGAGAAACGTGTGACTCTTGTAACAAGGCGTAACAGATTCCCATGAATTGGTTGATAATTCCTATATGTTATGCAGCATTCCTGCCTTTGTTCCCAAAGTTTTAATGCACTGTCCAAACACCCCGTCCAAATTCGTAATCTAACTTTGGCACACATTTCTGTTTATGGGCACGGAAGACCTGCTAAGACTCTCATCGGGACTTTCTGTTAAACTCCTTCAGGCCGTCTCAGCTACAGTTTGGCTGACAAACTGTTAGGTAGAAGCTTGTTTTGCTTTGGGCACATTGTTAAACCTGTGTGTGCCCCTCCCCAAACTCAATCTTTAAAAATTCCTAAAACAGAAAATATGCCATCCACGAGGCAGTTTAACAGCTAGATTTGCTTGTTAATTTATCCCCACGTTGCCTTTTTAATGAGACGCTGTTGTTTGGGGGTTTTTTAAACTTGTGAACGCTGTTCTGTTGGACTAAACGAGAACAAACTCCTCTCCTCTTTGCTTCACAGGTCACTCCTCCAGCTGAGGCTCCAGTGGTGGCTTCTGCTGAGACTGAGGTGAAGCAAACCTCTATTTTCATTTCGTTCTCTCACTAAAATACCTTTCTGTTCAGCCTTATAATCACCATGTCACCATGATAAGGCCGTCTGTCTTTGCGGTTAAAGCCAGAGGCAGATTTAGGCAGTTTGAGAGTGAGTGCGAGTGGTGCATGACACAACTCGACACTTCAATACTTAAACCAGTCTTCATTTTTGAGCAGCTTCAAACGAGTTTGAGAGGCACTGTGTTTTCTCTGTCAAAAGGGATCAGCAAATGTCAATCAGAAAAATTAATTATATTATAGCTTAATCTATCCCAATATTAAGCATTTTGCAAGGCGCTGCAGCCAGCCACCGACAGGGCGAGGGTTTGTGCTTGTGGACATGAGTTGGGGGAGGGTTGACAGACGTGGGAGCGTACATGACGAGGCCTGTTTTCTTGGGGACCACTTGAGGGAGGGGGAGGGAAGAGCCAGTGCTCCGTGTTAAGCTGACGTTTTGTTCATTACAGCACCAGCATGACAAGAAACTAAATTTCCCCTGAATTAGGCTTCACGCATAATGAATAAAGGTGTTTGGGTCAAGCAGGTCTACAGGCTTTCTGAGGGTTGGGGGACCGGAAAGCTCAAGTGAAGGATGACATAACTTGGTGGGCTCATTTTCTACCTTCATTTGCACCACAATTAGTAAAGCTGAAAACATTCCCCAAAATAATGCTTTGATTCCCTGATTTTTTTTGTTTGAATAGTGACTTTTGTGATGCTTTGTTCCAGTGTCCAGACAAATCAAGGTGTCCAACTGCCGGACACCTTTACACGGTGTCGGTCAGTTGTTTTAAGTGCAGGTCATATAGACCAGGCTCCAAATATTTGTCCAAGAACTGCGTAAAGATTCCCTATCAATCTCGACAAATCAGACAAAATGCTTTTAAACACGGAGCTCCTGGCACCGAAATGCAATCTTCCATGCCTTGACAAAAGGAAGTCATCTTTAATAGTTGGGTAGTTGAGTGTTTGTTAGACGTAAGCTGAGTGACAGCCGTGATGATTGGTCCTCGATACATTAATGACAACCAACATGAGGCTTCGAGACTCATTATCAAACCTGTAGAAGAAGTTGACTCCCATTTATTGATTTTCGAGGGAACATTTGTCAAACTTAGACTAGTTTCTAGTTTCCTTTTGCCACAATAATGTTCAGTCCTTTTTTTGTAAACTTTATTGAGGGTTTTCAATTGGACGTGTCAGTGCCTCTACCTGTTTGAGCGTGGAATTACATCCACCCTAAACCTTATCAGTGATCTTGAACAAAGGTCAATAAAGAGGGACAGGTCATGGGGAGTTGAAGGTATCAATCAGATTTCGTCTGGTGACACTGCCCCCATGGCTCCGCCCCCCTCTAAACCACTCGTGCCATGACCACATAGTCGCATCACAAATGACTGCTTTGACTTTGGAAGTAGGACGTCGAAGAACTACAATCAGCTGCAGTTGCTGATCCAGAAGTTATAAAACCTATGAACCAGTTCCTCTTCTTTAAATGCACCTAATAACAACCTCACTTTCCCTTGGGTCTGTTTACGTCATGGCACAATACTCAGATCACAATCTGGATCACCTACTGTGTGTTTCTGGTGTTTCACTGACTTTAAAACAACTCAGAACATCAGATATCCTCCTCTCGTTCATTTCTGATCTAATAAGGATCAAAAAAAGGCTAAAAGAGCACTTAATGAAAGCTCTGAGGAAGCATAGACAGTGGTGTAAAAGCAGTAATTACGTCAGATGACCAGTATTTTTGAGTCACTAGTTTAATATCATTAGTATTAAAATACAAACATTGTTGGTTTAATTATTATATTCATTTGTCAATTATTAAACAGTTGTCCTGCAGTTTTTCAGAGTATTCGCTCAGACTTTCTGTAGTTATTACATGTGTAATTTGTCACTCTCCAGATTCAGACTGTGGAAGCTGCAGTCATAAAGACAGAAACTGAACTGGTAAGTTATTTTATCGTGTTTTGTTTGGAAAGTTTTCTATGCTTGTGTAATTAATCTGTGCTGTGTTGGCTTTGCATGTGCAGACGCACGGCGACAATGTGCCGGTAACTGAGGCGACGGCTGAAACTCTGCCTGTAGAAGGCAGCCTTACGGAGGTGGAGGCAGAGACCCCGGCTGAGGTAGTCAGTGTGACTGAGGTGGAAGCTGAGGTGGCCATCTGTGAAGATGTCATTGCACCAGAGCCTGTGAAAGAAGCCACTGAGCAGCCAGTGGTTGAAGAACTAAGTAGTGGCCAGGTTCCTGCTGAAGCAGAACATGCTGCCGACGAGTTGGTTACAGAAACTGTTGTTGGGTCGACGGTGGAAGCCGTTACAGAGATCTCGGAGCCTGAGCAGGTAGTCGAGGCAGTGAGTCCTGCAGCCCCAACTGAGGAGGGAGAGGACGAAGGTGAAGTAAAAGTGTTGGCCGAAGAAGAAGCAGCTGGAGCCCCTGCTGAGCCTGTTTCAGCTGCTGAGGTGCCACACTTCTATTACTCATTTTTTACTTTTAAAAGCACCTTTGTTGTTTTAATATAGTGTATGTTGCTTGAGTATAACATGATTCTTCATTAGATGTTATTATTGTAGATGTTTTTACTTATCAAACTGTTCCTTTTCCACAATGTCTGAGAACCTGTCAAGAAAAAACTGACAGCAGTTTTTTTTTCTTTATTCTTTTACTCCAGGATGTTCCTTTACTGGAAAATCCAGCGGTAAGAATCTTCTCTCATCTCATGAAAGAACTGTTAGACTTTACCAAGTTATACTTGAGAAATGACATGGAAGTACTTGTTATCTCACCAGGTGCCAGACGTTTTCCCCGAGGCTTCTGCAGAGGAAGCTGAATCCCGCATTAATGAAGCTAAAGAGGTTTTGATTTCTGGTTTACGTTATCATCATCATCATCATCATCATCTAGTGCAATGTTTTTCACAAAACAAAGCTGAACTTTGTCCGATCTTGTTCTCTTCCTGTTAATCAGGCCGTTGCTGACTCGTTGATCGACGACTTTGTCGTCGCTGAATCTGCGTCGGAAGTAGAGGTGGCTGTTGCTGCGTCTCCTGCTGTGCAGCAGGTGAGACCGATGCAAGCTGAAGCTCATTGTAGGAACGTGAATTATGTTTTGACATTTAACAAGCACTACCTTGCCTTATTTTCTCTTTCTTTCTTTCTTTCTTTCTTTCTTTCTTTCTTTCTTTCTTTCTTTCTTTCTTTCTTTCTTTCTTTCTTTCTTTCTTTCTTTCTTTCTTTCTTTCTTTCTTTCTTTCTTTCTTTCTTTCTTTCTTTCTTTCCCTTTTTCTTTTGATCACACGTAGCACTTAATTGAAAGTCTGCTCCTTTATTTCAAAACCATTCATATCAGACTGGAGCTGTAAGTGATGCTGAGGGCGACGACCTGCTTTTATAACACCTTTTATTAGTCTTTATAACTGCTCGAAACAACAAGTACCAACCACATTGACCTAAGTAAAAATCTCAGGTGACCTCGTGGCCACTAGGTGGCAGATAGTAACCAATAAATGCAGTATGTCCAGAGGATTAGTGTCATTGTGGGGAAAGAAATCACAAGGAAGCTTCATACTTGCTTTATAAAAGGTTTAGTGATTTGTGATATTTAGTTTCGGTGTGTAACATTTAGAGCAATGTATTGACAGTAAAGAAATATAATATTCATAGCTACATTTTAGTAGATGCATTAACTTCTTTCGCTGATGCTTATGTGAATGCTGGTTTCTTCCAATATTTGTGTCATTTCTCTTCTGTTCACCACGTAACAGCAAAACTGAGTGGGAGTGGTAATAACATGTCCTTAGCAGCACACCTGGAAGAAATGAAAATGAATAACCAATTTCTTAAGCCATACATTTTTGAGAAGCTCCACTTGTTAAACCAGTCTCTAACGAAATCCTCCCTCTGTGGCATTTAGGAAACTACGGTTGAAAACCCCATCGAACAAACAGACTTCACAGATGAAACTCCTGCTGATCCTGAGCCTCCTGCAGCTCCTGAGCCTCCTGCAGATCCTGAGCCTCCTGCAGCTGTGCCCATGAAGGAAGTGGTCACTGTAAGCTCTGTACTGCACAGCCCAAGTCTAGTAAAACACGTGTTAATTAACTGCCAAATGCAAACGACTGAGTTGATAAAAGTTGAAATATGCTCATCTGCAAAAAGGCAGCACATCCTTTTTCAGGACATTACAAAACATTCATCATCTGGTTGTTATTTTGGCTTAAAATTAAGAAAACACAACCTTAAATTAGCAAAATATGACATATAAGACTATATTAATGTGATTTAAGATGTTGCTAATAACTTGCACTCAATTAGTTAGTCATCAGCAAATGTGATCACCTCTTTAAAAGCAAAAGTTTTGAAAGTTTGCTGGTGTTTGTTAACACAATCCCAAAGGGGAAAGACATCAGCAGTGGTCACAGCAACAATATTAAAATGTTTCTTGCTGCAGTGACAGTTATTATTTACACGTGTAAAACGTTGGTCAAACGTGGTCCAACAACAGGACACACCAGCAAATCTATAATATAATAAAATATATATTAATGCAAAAAACAAAGAAAAGAAATCAAAGTGTTGCGGAACAGAAGTATGTAAACTAATACCCAGAAACTTTAATAAAATGATGCAACATTATAAAGAAGATTAGACCGAAACATAATACTGAAAATGATAACTTTGTTTATGCTGAAGGTGGATCTACAAACTCTTGAGTTTTCCATAATATGCTTCGGCATTGTAGCTTATGCTCAACAATAATACGTTTGTTGTATTGTTCATCTGAAATTGCACTGAATCAATTGTATATCCTGGAAATGATTGGATTCTTCTTTTTCTGACTTTTAAATTGTGTTTTGATATGAAAACCATTTTCACATGGCTACATAAAGCCAACTCTACTAATCAGGCAGTCTGTCCCATCACCTCGTCCTCCCTTCTCTTTACAGGACGCTGCTGCTGAGCAGACGCGTCACGATGTTCTCTCAGAAGAGCCGAAGTCAGACGCCTGCGACATGCCATGTCCGATGCAGCTCCCCGTGGAGTCTGCACAGCTCAGCACAGCGGTAAATTACTTTAGGTCACGAAAAGAGGCTCTAAACCTCCTTCAAATGCATGTTCATATTTATATTTCATCTTCAGGAGACGTCTGTAGAGACAGCATTAAATGGACACATCGTTCCAGAAGTTTCTATCGAGGGTTAGGGTCATGCCACACAGCTCAGAAGTCCTTTTTCTCTTTGTAAGTCTCTTAAACCACCGAAAAGATCCGTTATCTAACACATTTCTTAATGTGATTTGCTCTTCAGTCCACTAACAAGCTGTCCATAATATCCCTCTCTCAGATTCCCCTTTGGCCATTTGGAGGACTCAAAGCTTTACCGGGAGTCAACCAGCCGACCTTTTCATTTTTCTAGACTTAGTACAGAACAGCCAGGAAATCAAAGGGACATCCACACTTTGAAGTGCCTTTCCTGTCCGGCTTTCTGTGGAAACATCAAACCAGATGTCACAACGTAGAAGCTGCAGCACTCGAGGCGGCGACATAGACCAACGGAAACAAACGTGTTACGGCTCCGTTTCATCTGTACTTTCCCTGACAAAGCCAAATATATATTTTTTGTGTGATTGCAGAGGAAGCAGAAATGCTCGTGAGGTGAAGATTTCATAAAAAACTAACAAAAACAAAAAAAACCCTATAAATTTGGTATGTTTCTTGGCATGTTTCCACCTCATCAGAGCATTTATGTCCACACTGCAGACACTTGCATGTGAATACTGTATCGTTGATAGTTGAGCCTGTTGTTCGTACTTGAGCTCGTTAGTGAGGGACACCTTGTTTTATGTTTTTGCTACTTGTTTCAGAGTGACTGAAATCCTCACTGGGGCCGTTTTTGTAAAAGACACACTTCCCGTCAACCTCCATCCTTGTCCTCTTTTCTTTCCTCCAGTTCTCTCTGTCTCAACTAAGTGCCAATGCGAAGGCCAGCGTGACGCTGAAATGACATCGTAAGGCTCGTTCTTGGTTTAATGGCCACCGAAGCCAGGAAGATAACATTTTTCATTCGCTTCTTTTTTTTTTTTTTTTTTCCCACTGTCTTTTTGTAATTCATTTTGTAAAGACAGAATGATGCGCTACAGTTTTGAGTTCAAAGCCTGAGCTCTTGAGGGGAAATATGGTGCGATATGAGGATTGAGCTGTTGATGGGCTGGCTTGACCTTTGAAATAAAGCTGTAACTCATCACAACAAAAGGAGCACGCGCTTACTTGTTGCCTTTAACTTAAAAAAAAAAAAAAAAAAAAAAAAAAGGGGTAAAAGGTTATGTAATGAATCATTGTTGGTCTATCTTCTTTAAAAACGTTAAAAAAAAACCCTCTAAAATTTGGTCTATTTCGCAGACAAGATTTGTTCTGACAAGAAGTAAATCTTTTGATAGGTTTCAACAAGTTAAGCACAAAAATAGATTTTCTTGGGTGCAAGTCATTTATGACCATATCTTAACGAGACAAAGGATAAAGTGGTAAAAAGCTGACGCAATGAGGATGAAAATGAATATTTATTTACAAAACTATTTAAAAAAAAATAAATAAATGGTAAAGCACATGTGATGACTACCATAAAAAAAAAAAACCCACCAAAATAACTTGCCTCAGATGAAAATGTTTTTATTTATTTATTTATTTATCCTTTTTTTTTTTTTTGCAATGAAATTTACATTCATATTAGTAAGATTTAATTTCGTACGGTAAACACAGTTGAGTGATTTTTTTTTTCTTTTAATTTTTGCCATCCTTGCTTGTCATACTTAGACGATCAGGAAAATGTGTCCGCTGAATTCCAAACATCAATTTGTAACTTAGGTTTGCTGGCCCCATCGGAATATTGGAATTATAGCAAAATATCAGAAAACCAAACAGAAACAACTTTAATCCAGTCTCAAAAGAAAAAAAAAAAAAAAAAAAAAAGGAAAGCAAGACACAAAAAGACGGTCTGAATACCCAAGTAATACAGCCTAACGACAGACAGGTGACAAGTTTGTAAAAGCACATTCGTAATTCGTATTAATATTTGATGCTTTGGAATGAACACAGTGACGGCGGCTCATTGTGAGTCTCTGTCCCGCTTGCAATCAGCATATTCCACTTTTTATATATATATATATATATATATATATATATATATATATATATATATATATATATATATATATCTCACTCACACACACACAAATGTCATTAACCCCAACTCTCACTGTTAATAAATAAAACAAGCAATTTGATTGGTCCATGACATAAAATATTAAAGGGGAAAACAAAAAAAATGTTTTAAAGATCCTAAACAATTATATTGAATGAGGTGGAAAACAAACAAGACTGATTGTAATTGCAGGCAAGAGAGCATGATGTCTCACAAAGATTTACACACACGCGCGCGCGATAACATTCACACAGGCCCGCCTGTCGTCTCATAACAACAAAACTCCAGGCTGGAATCTTTTTAAAGCCACTTCATGGATGAAAATATTCCTATATTTACACTGAAGTGATGAGTAACTAACACAAATACAGAACGAACAGAGGAAAAAAAAATACAAAACAAAACCAAGATCAACCATATTAAAATGATCATTTTCTCTCTTTTACGAATCCATTTTTCTTTTTTCAATATCTAATACTCAGAAAAATGTCCACTGAACTGTGTACTGAAGTGGGCGGAGCTTGAAGACAGAGAGCGGGGTTAACAACAGTGATTGATGTTGAAGATGCTCAACAGGGTTGTTTCCTCACCGAGTAAAAACCGAGCAGTTATCCTCGCCACCGTTTCTGCTACAAGTAAAAGAGCACTTCAACCAAAGAGCCGATGCCTGTCTGGACTGGCCTGGTTTGTAATCAAACACATCCACCTGCTGCTGTGCTGAGCTTTGGTGCAGGAGAGCATGCAGTTCGCTACACGGTGTAGCCTGAGTAAGTGGCATTAAAAGAGCACTTAGAAAAAACTGAACAAACAGAAAAAAAATCCAACCAAAAACGTAAAAAAAAAAAAAAAAAAAAAAAAAAAAAAAAAAAGAGACTGGCAGTTCACAGATGCGGATTGAAACTTTCAGTCCAAGGAGTGCGTGGAGCTGTAACCAGGAAGGTGGGAGCAGAGATAGCCGTGCGATTTTCTGCAGAAGGAATGGTTCAGGAACAAACCCACCCGAGTCGTGACCCAAGAAGGAGCAGCAGTAGCACATTAATGTAGTTACTTCATCTATGCTTTCAAAGTATCCCTTTCATTTCTTGCCCATCATTTTACATGGTTGGAATGTGTAAAATTCAAAAAAGGTATTGTTCACTTCATTCATTTTTTTTTTTTTTCTCCTTTGTTTTGAGGCAACTGAGCTTAAAAGCTTCGCCTTCCGGTGATGCTTCACAACCATTCCTGCTGGCTGGCATGCTGACTAAGTTGATCAGTGTGTGTTCATAAACGTGCCGTGCACAAATGAAAAACTTACTAACAGCCAAACGTGATCAGCACCTTGCTAGTGTTGGTTCATTATACTTTTTTAAATTGAAAAGAAAAGAAAAGAAAAAAAAAACGAAAAAAAAAAACAATACTGTCACGATAGTCACCCTTTTTTCTTGTCACTCATCTCGTCAGTGCGACTGTCATCTGTCCGTCCCTCTCAGTGTTTGTAGCACCACTCAGGCAGTCACACAGGTCGGCAGACTTTAAGAGCGATCTTGATGTTTATTAAACTGGCCGCTCATGAGCCAGTGAGGATATTTTCATTACAGCTAGACATGAGGCAAAAGGTCCTTTGAGTTGAGTGTAGAAAGAGAAGAAACTAAAGAAGCAGGGAGGGAATGGCAGAGAGGACGCCTCTCAGAGGCTCTAAGGCCCAATGTGGGCTCAGTCCTGTGCAATCTGGCCCGGTCCAACTCTCGTTTGTTTAGGCCAAATCCAGTCCAGTATGGTCTGGTTTGGTTTAGCTGGGGTCAAGGCCAGGTTCAGAGTTTTAGAAGAGTGCTTTGGATCCTTGGTTCTCAAACTCTGACCAGGCGTCGTTCAGCTCCATGAAGATCATCTTAGCGTACTGTTCATAAGGCTGACCTGTGGCCTGCAGAGCCGGAGAGAGAGTTGATTCGCATGTGAAAAAAGACTAAAGAGCAGATTTCCTGCCCAAACTGAATGCAGCACATCTTTGCCATACCTTATCTGGATGGACGACCAGCACCGCCTTCCTGTAGTATTTCTTCACCTGATCAGGCGTCACCAGGTCGGCCATGCTCACAGGCTTCCAGCGGGTTTCACCCTCCCACAACACAGTGTGCAGCGTTGACAGCAGCGCTCGGATATTCCTCTCCTTCCCCTCAATCCAGTCCAAAATCTGCACAAAGGAAATAAAATGGACCTTTGGCACAATCGGCACAGATAAGGTCACCAATGCTGGGCTGCTACCAGAACTTTCACCTGCTAAACCCAGTGATACAACCACCCCACTTCATGTTTTTTAATTCTTTTTATTTCTTATACCTGTAATTTGAGAGGATCCATGTCTTTTGTATTTTCCTGTCTCCTCATTTCAGCAATAGTTCTTGGTCCTCTTTTATCCAGCTTGGAAGCAAAACCCTGAGTGGACAGCAGGTCTTCGAAGTCGTCCTCTTTTACCTTTGGTTTGGGACCTACGTTACACAAGCGAGGAGAAATTAAGGTCCATCATGGCAACAGTGTCACAGCTGAGGTCTCTTAGAGGAGACTACAGAAATGTTTGAATTCCCTAAAACAAAATAAAAATCAGCAAGCTCATATATTTCCTCTTACCAAACCCAGGCCCACGAATTCCTCTCTCCTCTCTCCCACCAATGACACTAGAGAAGTTGAGGTTGTAATTGGGCTTAGTGGCTTGTGTGCTTGCAGGCTGAGATGCGGAAGATCCTTTAGGTGCTGAGCCAGATCCAGATCCAGATCCAGATCTCCAAGGTTTGCTCTGAGCTGATGTGGGTCTTCCAGACTGCCAGGACTGGGCTTGAGGCTTTGCAGAAGACGATGAGGAGGAAGGAGGAGCTTTTGCATTAAAGGAAGACCCTGCAAGAAAATATGGAGTGAAAATTATTTTAGGTGTTATTTTCTCTCTTTCTTTTTTCTAAATGTATCAATGTTTGTCTTCTGTGGATGACTGCTCAGCTCACAAGCATCACAGTACATGAAACTGGATGTGAGACCAGAGATCTTACCTGGTAGATTGGAGCCCAGATTTCCGAGGTCTGCAAAAGGATCAAAGGTCTGAGACTTGGCCTTTGACATGGACGACACACCAGAAGCTACAAACAGTGAAAATGTGCAAGTTACCAGTTTTTCTTTTTTTTCCATTACCATTCTTGTCAGTATGGACATTGTGCACACGATGTATGTACGATACACACCAAAATTGGACCTCTGCTTTTAACCCATCAATTAGTTTCACTAGTCAGCAGCGCCCGGGGAACAATTGGGAGTTAAGGGCCTTGCCCAGTGATTTACCATTGTTGCCATTGTTGAAATAGTCAAGATTATGGTGCAGATAAAATATTCAGTTCCCTCCAAACTCCTCCATAATGTCCCTGCACCCACCTGTGTTGCTATAACTGGGTTTGCTGGCAGTGTTGTTCATGCCAGTGCTGCTGCCAGCCGCCCAACTGTCCCAGCCACCAAGCAGGTCTGGTTGGCTGGCTGATGATGTCATCTTCGGGACATCTTTCACAAGCTTATCTGCAAGGACAAACATCCGAAGTATCAGCAGTTAAGTCTTCTTCTTTTCCTGTTTGCATAAGCCAAAGCCAAATGTCAACAGGAGGAGGTCTTGAAAAGGTGACGGCCGTTCACTGGACAGGTGAGGCATTACAGCGTAACAGACAAATGTGCTGGTATGTGATGAACTCACTGAGGTTGAAAAGGCTGGTGTTGGAAGCAGGGGGGGGGTTACTATGAGCTGAGCTAAATCCACTGGTTGCAGAACTATCAGACCCCAGCAAGTCTCCAAACAGGTCTGGTCCGGACGCTTGTCGAGACGAACCAACACTGGAGCCGACACCAGACCCGGAGCCCATCCCAAATGGATCAAACGGGTCACCCACAGCTGCAGAAGAGAGGGTGAAGACGAAGAAATGCATTAAGAATAACTGGAGGTTTTTTGTTTTTTTTTAATCTATTGTAAATATGTTATGCATCACTGTTTACGTTTTGATTCTGGTGTGGCTGCACTGGTTGGCCCACTGAAGAACAAATCTTCCTGCACTGCTCCTGACTGACCAGCAGAAGGTGCAAACAGGTCGTTGAGGAGGTCGCTGTTGCTGGACGCAGCTTTCAATCCTCCCTGATCTCCTTGATGAGGAGCAGACGAGGGAGTAGAGGATATGGAAGGATGTTCGGGCTCCGAATTCAACCCCAACAAGTCAGCTGTGTCACCAACAGAAAAGTCCTTGGCAGCAGAAGGGAGAGTCTGGGTGGGGTCAGGGACATCAAGGAAAGACAAACTCATTCAGGGAGTAATTATCCATTTGGTTCCATGTCATCGTAAACATGCACAATAAAAAGAAGCCATAAGGACATGATAAGATGTAATCCTTAATCTAAGATTTTCCGCACCTGGAAGTCGGCCTCAAACAGGTGTTCACTGTGGTCACGTGACAGAGGTTCTCCACTGGGAGCAGAGTAAGACTCTCCCTCTGATTGATCACTTATATCCTCCTGGTCATTTATGGATCCTCCTCCTTGGCTGTCTGAAGCATCCTGATGGCTATGTAGATCTACAGACAAATGAAACAGCTCAGTCAAAACGTAGGCCCTTTAAAGTGCCGATTTAATCAGAATCAGTCGACAGATTGGTGGTAAAACAAAAGCCTAGAGAATGTCTCATGGCTAAGAGAAAGGTGAACATTAATCAGATTTATAAAAGAAAAGTTACAATGATTCTACTTGGAGTCATTATAAAACATGCCACAAAAATTACCTTCCCAGTCTAGTGTCTGGAAGAAGTTGCTGTTGGCGTTGGTATCGTTGCTCATTGGTGACTCTGGTTCGGTTGTATTGGAGACTTCTGACGTCTGAGCTGGTTGTGGCGACTCTGAGTCATAAAACGCAGAGGAACCTGGCTGCCGAGGCAGCTCAGGCTTTCCTGAAGCAATGAAGATTCAATACTTAGTTCACATGTACAACAGCAACATCTAAAAGATGCTTCCAGTGGGCAAAAAGGAACAAGATCATCATTACATATGCATGGTTGAGATAATAAGCAAATCAAACCCGATTTTATGACCAAACATTCACACTTCGTCCTTCAAGAAAAGCTTTTATCTAAAGAAACTTATTGTTAGAACAAACAAATGGACTGCCAAAGTAAAGACGCTTACCAAATTTGCTGAGGATCTCCTGCTGTTCATCACGTGAGGAGAATAAGATCTTGGGGTTGAGGCCCTTGGTCTGGAAGCCCTCCCATGGAGGGGTCCTGGTGCTGGGCCAGTCCCTGGGTTCTACCTCGATGTCCAAATTTACCTGGAACAGGTCTGGGTACTTCTCCTGGATGTCGCAGGCATCCAAATCATACCTGAGAGGAGAACAGGTAAAGAGAAAAGACAAAGTTAGTAAGACTAATGACCACTTTCAACATAAATCACATCCCACCACATGTGCCACTCTAACAATGTAAAAGCCGGATCTAATTAATCAAGCACTGATTTTAGAAGTGTTACATGGCTTAAGTCAGCATACATACTTGGCAAACTTGACAGTAGTCGCATTTCTCGGCACGAAGCCTGTGTGAAACTGGATTTGAAACATTTTCATAGATGCCATCTAAAAAACAAACAAAAAAACCCAAAAAGTTTCAACTTCTCATTTCCATCTCGTCTAGTCTGAAACTGACTTTGAGACGTACATCAAAGAGATCTGCTGGATGCTTCAGAAGAGAACAGGTTTTACCGTCATTGCACAGAAGTGTACAACAAAATTCAAATAAAGGAGTAGATTTACACTCGGCTCCAAAAAGCCAATTTCCACAAGAGAAGTTAAGGGTTAGCTTGTATGTCTGTAAACCTTTGCCTGCAGGCGTCCTCCAAGTGTAGATCTTGCATGATAGATCACCACAAGAACATCTCCTTGAACAGTGACATTGAGGGGAATCTCCGCTCTTCCATCTTCGGTCTTAAAATCCCTGGAGACAGATGGAAGGCGGGGCGGAGAAGGATTGAAAAGAGTCATGTTGTGTTACATTGTTCAAATAAACGGAGAGCTGGAAGGCCCTCCTCATGTGGGCAAAGGAACTTACTTCATTTTGTCATACTCCTGTGATGTAGTGAGCACTCGCTCATCTCCGACGTAAACTTCACAGAAGGGCCTGCACCCGTTTCGCTGCTTGTTGAACAGTGGTACGGGTGTCATGACGATGGAATGAATAGTCACAGGCTTGCAGTGAGGGATTATTGGCTCCTCTGCCATCATGTCACACATATACTCGATGTATCTGATTAAAAATAAATAGCAACATTGAGATCTCATGAAACAATGCATACACAAGTCAGATATCTCAGTATAGTGCAATTGATACCAGATCTCATTTCAGCTTTTCAACTCTGCTTTCTTACCTCTTGTGTGAAGGGGCTATGCCAGGTGGGCAGCGTTTCATGGAGAACATGTAGACAGCAGCCTCAGCTGTGGTGAAAAGGCGGCAGAAGCAGAGGAAGGAGCAGACTGCCACTGCTGATGCTGCTCTGCCATCCTACAGAGAGAAAAGGTGAAGGTAGCAAGTGAAGTCAACGCACATGACCGTTTTCTTTTTTTCTTCTAAATCATCTGAAGTTTTGCCTTTTATGTGTACAAAGCACCAGTGCTGGATGTTCACTTCTCCAGTAATCCAAATACAAGTTGAAGAAATTTAGACTCGAACAACCGAGAATGGAATGTTTACCTGTCCACATAACTTTGATAGTTGTTGTAGATGTGCAATAAGGAGTGTAAACATTTGTTAGGGACCAAAAAAATATGAATCAAAGCAGTTCTGAGTAACAACAGAGTATGTGTTACTAATGTCAGTCCTGGGAGCAATCGCCCAAAACAAAATAACTAACTAAGTAACTAACAAAAAAATTATTATTATTTTCCTTTTTTTTTTAAACTTTACACGAATCATTTTAACTTTTTCATTGTAAAGAAACAATATACAAAAACACTTCCGTCTTTCTGAGCATGCTCAGAGGACCGGCTTACTTACCAGACAGTGTACTATACAGATGTTCCTCTGGTCCTGCTTGAGCCACTGATGCATGTTCTTACAGACACCGTAGAGACTGCGGAGGTTGGGGGCACGCCGCACCTGCCAGTTACACTCTGACACCTACACACACAAACACACGCACGCACGCACACACACACACACAATAACTCACGGTCTGCACCTGGTTTAACAGTCTCAAAAGTTAAAGACACATTAAAACTGTTAGCCCCTGCTAAGACTAAACGAGCAACAGCAATAATTTACATTTGGGAATTTCTTACATTGAGACGTCCCTCTGTCACAAAGTCATATGTGTGCACGCACACACACACACACGCACGCACGCACACGCACGCACACCATACCCTGTTATGGAACCGAGAGGGCCTGTATGATCGCTTGGAGAGATTGTAGACGGCGTAGTGGCCGGCGTGACGTGAATCCAGGAACAGACGGACATCCTCGATGTTGTTCTTTATTGCTGATTCCACCCCCTCTGCTGGAAAAGACATGACTGCACACACACAAACAGATACATCACTAATACATCAAAAGGTTTCTTAGTCTCAAAAAGATACGTTCAACTTACTATACCACATCACTTATGTTTAAGGTGCGACTGAATGAGTCTATTAATTTTGTGCATGAAAATAGTGACAAAATGAAAAAGATGGTGCTGTAAATGATGTCTACCTGCTATTCTGGAGGTGATGTAGGAAATATCCAGGTCCCCTTTGGCATAGCTGTCAAAAAAAAAAGACAGATACACTTACAAAAAGAGGAGATAAACAACTTATCAAAAGAGGAAAACAAAAATTAGTGATTGCTACAGGAGACAGAAGGGAAAGTTAAATTGTGACTAATTCCAGGGAGACTGCACGCGGCAATTAAACAGCTACTCTGACTACACAAGCTGGTTGAGAATTAACCGAACGAGAAACGGCTGCAGCTGAAACATCTTTGACCCCGATTTCAAGGCTACAAAATATTCATATTAGATTAAGACAATCTCCACCCTGACCGTCTTCTGAGTCTTTACTGCAGCACAAACACCTGCTAGTACATTTTATTGCTGCCAACAGCATCTTAATATTAAGAAGTTCTTGTAGCTTAATCTCAGTCTCAGCACATGTACAGCAACATGACAGTAAAAACAGCAGCACGATTTCTGCTGCTGGTAAAACTTTAGTACAGAAAGCACAGAAATAGACGCATCTATGCTGGTTAAATGGTTAAATGGTAAGCAACTGAGCCATATTCTAGTCTGCAACTTTTAAATTGCTGTTCATTCATTCAGTCATTCCTAGGAATGTTTCCATGAAGTTTGAAGTGTCTGAATATTTACTCATGATGCACCTTAGAAGTAATAACAGGTTAAAGTTATAGACCATAAAAGGAAATGGATGTGAAACATTTGAACATTACAGTTACATTAAATCAAACTTTTCAGGTCGAGTTAAAATACGTTTGCATTCCTAATGGCCAGTTTTAACAGAAAACTTTAATTTTTGACAAATGTTGAGTGATTTTTAAATGTTACTCATCCTCTACATGAGGGCTGAGTCATATGGACAAAAATTCAATTCCAGGTGTTTTTAGGCTGAATATTTTTATAAAAATAAATCCGTATTTCATTTGAATTGGGTTAAATGGTTCATTTTAACATGGTGATGTTACACGCGCTTTTATTCAAAGCTTTAGCCTTCCAGACATTATCAAGATGCAACTGAAAAAGAAACGAATAATAAAAAAAGACAGAACATATTTAGCCTGAATTAAGCACATTGCGATGAGCAGCCGTCACTGCCACGCCACAGAGTGAAGATTTGACACCTAATTCTAGTTCTTGAAAGGAACTTGCAAAATAACCTCAGAGACAACACTGAGGAAACGACGAGCTTTGTCATTTTCCAGTCACTTCATCACTAAATATGACTCATGAGTGCATTCACATCACGCTCTGCATTCATGCTGAACTGAATTATTGACAATGTGAGGTTAGGATAGCAAGCTCTGGTGAGGGACACAGCAAAGCAGAGGGCTTGGAGATGGTTTCCCCCATTCTAAATCAAACACACACTATGTAACACACGAGTCGACGTGCTTCACCGACCCATATTTACCTTGGGTTGCTAGGTGATGGACACATAGTAGGACCATGAGGGATTGGGACAGAGAAAAGAAACAAAAAAATAATAATAATAAAACATCCAAACAGATGGAGCAAACTGATGATGGAATAAATGAACGACAAACTTTAAAAGATGTGCATAGTTTGACTATTAAAGGAACACTTTGCTAATTTTCTGCCCGTCTGTAATGTCAGCAGCCACAGCCAGAGTCAACTGTTGCTGCTATTAAGTCCAGCAGTCACAATTACACCAATAATCTTAAATCTGTGGTAGTAAACTGCAGTTTGATGTCTGTCTGGAGAAGCCAAGCAACAAAATACATCTGGGGCAAGGCAGAATTGATAATGGATGAAAATGTAGACAAACTACAAGTGTACCGTCATCAACATTGGATGCAACTATGATGGAGCATGAAGACTAAGAACTGCTAATAATAAAGTAGTTGCCATTTGCCATGCAAGCATAGTAAATTCATATTCTACTGTGAGCAGGTGCAATGTAAACGTGGCACATTTGAAGTTACAGCAGCTACTGCAAAACGTACTGTACAACTGGTGTCCATGTTATTAAAGGTTACAATTACAGCTGCTTTTAGTTAATGAGCAATGGCTTGCAAGCACTGACTGAGCTTTATTTGTGCAAACTGACTAAAGATGGACAATAAAAACCGCTGTGAGAAGGTTGGAGCATCTTACCTGGCCACTGACTGGATGACTTTAGAGGACGTGTCCTTTATGTTGGTCAGGAAGCGCTCCGTTCCTCCCCTCAAGATATCCAAGAGGCCACCGCCTGCCTGATCAGGATCATAAACGCCTGGGCATCATGAAGCAAAAGACAGCAAACGTTAAAGTATTTAATGTACAGATGCCACTACAGCTCAGATTGGGTTCGGCTAAGACATCGAGTCGGGGGTCACTGGTTAACACAAATATATATTCTTTCACTAGAGGATGCTGGTATGAAGTATCAGAAATTCCCCTTTTGTCCTGAAGACAAACCAACTATCAGGGGTTTCTCAAAGCAGATCATAGTTACTGTTTAACTTGGAGCTAAATGGATTGGATGAAATCAATGACTTTCAGCTGTGAAGTTAAGTTACAACAACAGGCAGTTAAAGTCAATCCTAAAGGGAAAGAGAAGGAAAGAACAAACACACTCATGTTGAGTGCTTTTGGACAGACGGCAGACTGGTAGGCCTGAAATCCTCTTAACAGCTATGCAGCAGCTTGTGTGTGTGTGTGTGTGTGTGTGTGTATAAAGTGATAAACCTTTTAAGCTCATTTTGACAAATGTACAAATAAACCTCATGATTATGATTTTTGGCTTGTTTTCTAAATATGCTAATTTCTAATGTGAAAACTGCTTTTTTCTTTTTCGATCTGCATTAATATACCATTTCTGTCCATTCTATATCTAACGATTTGGTTTGATTTCTTTAACCATGGAGATCTGAATCTCTTTTACAACCCAGAGTTGGCTTTAAAAAAAAAAAAAAAAAAAAAAAAGCTGCAGATAAAACCTAAGAAACCAAACGAAGTGCAAGAACCGACACTGAAAAGCTTGATATCACACTAGTGATACGTAGAGCAGGAAAAACATTTGTAGATTCAAAAAAATGAATCTTCTCGTGCATTTTGCAAGTCTTCTGTGACTGCCATTTTCTATGTGATCCAGGAGTCAAATTAGAAAATAACACATCCAGCCTCCAAGTAACTGCAGCTGTTAGTTTGTTAAATTATAAAAAAAGTTTTCCAGACTCTCCACGCTTCAGGTTTTCATTTAGGTTGAATGTGTGCCAGCACCTTGCCAAGTCCCAATGACTCTTGGTCCTCATCTCCCACTTAACAAGGAAGAGATGTTTCATTAACTCAGGAAGCCCTGAATCTTCAAGAGCTGGTGTGCACTTCCTGAGTGACACGCAGGCTTACACATTGTGTGCCTCTCAGGGAAACAGTAGATGGCATCTCAGGGGTGTAGATGGGTGTGTGTGGGAAAACATCAGTTTCTGGCTGATTAGGAATTAGTCATTAGAAAATTACCAGGAGCTAGATGAAATTAAGCGTTTTGCTCAGTCACGACTCAATGATAACTCAGCCGTTTCCAAGTAATCACAATTTGTTGGTAAGCAGCATGATAAATATATATCTTTTTTTTTTTTTTTTAAATAGATACTTGCACTCAATCTTTATTTGTGAACCAACTCCTGTTTAAAAGCTGACAAATTGAAGCCTGTGACTTCCAGAGCCCACAGCATTTGTAAACAAGCACACGTACCTGCGTTGTTGTGGGCGTTGTGGATCTGCAGGGGCAACTGCGCTCCGTTGTTCCCGAAGCCCCCGTTCTGCTCCAGCAGCTGCAGACATTCATAGCCATCATACACCGGACGCCAACAGTAGTACGTACTCAACATTGTAATGGGTAGGTCAACTAAATGAAACTAAGTGGGTCCAGGAGGAAAAAAAAAAAAAAAAAAAAAAAAAAAAAAAAAAAAAAAATGCAATGAAAAGTTGTGCTCAGGACTTAAAAAGATTTAGCCTGTAACAATGAATAGATGATAAATGATGACCTTAAACGAAAAAAAAGAGTGACAACAAATAAGTGCACGAGGAGGGAGAAGAAAGTCACTGATTTTCCAAAAAACACTTTAAATGATGATAAAATCCATCTCTAGGGTTGAGGCTCTCATCTTTCCTGCTGCAAAGAGAAGCCCCGACTCTAATAAATATTTTTCAGCAGTACCAAATGAAAAAAAAAACCTTCTGACAGATATTTTTAAGTCAAGGCGTCCCGGTGAGCTGTTAACTGTATTTCCCTGTCAGTGTGTCACGTCGGTCTCTGCAGGTTTTCTCCTCTTACTCCCTCTACATACTGCATGTCTGAGTCCAGCTCCTGCAGAGGGGGGAGGAGGAAGGGGGATTGTAATCTTCTTATACCCAGCAGGGAAACCCCTCCTTAACCCTAATCAGATCAGTAATCGCCAAACTGCCCTCTCCTTGCACACATTAGCCAACAGATTTGGCGAGAAATTTACGGAGGTTTTAGATGAACTTTAATATTACTAATTTTCTGCAGGGCAAACTAACCATTTTATTCTAATAGTCCTAGGAGTTTAGGGCAGGATACTGAACGCAGACGCAGATTCATTCACTGATTCCACGCCACAACTAAAGTTGTGTAAAAGGACGAGAAGTCTCCTTAAATCCAGAGATTTTTCTTTCACACTGAAATCAGCTTATCATCAGTCACAGCCATGAGTAAGAATTTAGTGATAAGTACCAGGATTTGCAGGTTTGTTGTAAAAATCATAAAAGGCTGTGCTTTCCAAGTTAAACTAAAATCCTAAATCTGATTGTGCTTACAATCAGATTACTGCCAAGTGTTCTCCACCTCTTTAGGGAGAACGGCACCTTAGACTTTGCTTTCCTGCTGAGCTGTTGCCATTTTGATTTCCAGTTCACCCATATTCAACCTCTGAGCCGCCGCCTCTTTAGGACTTGGTGCTTTGCCAGCTGGGAAGAAAGGTGCCAGGGAAAGGGAATACAGACTCCTTTGTGTCTACCACAGTGTGTGGGTGTATCTGAAGCTTTGCAAACGTAACCACATCAGTGTTTTGAGAGCATCAGTGTGTGTGCGCGCACAGCGGAAGAGGCCATGTGGTCAGCCTGTCAATATCCTCTTCACAGGCTGGCAGACACTGAGGATGTACCCCAGTATGTCAGCCAATTACATCGATTACTCAAAAATAAGACAAGTGAAAGACCCAACGACTGATGGTTTAGAGGATATACATTTTCTTTTAAAGCAGTTATGGATGTACTTACCTCTGTAATTGGAGACTTGGGGTTGACGTTGCGCGCTGCTGCAATTTCCTGGAGCTGGTTGACCAACTCTGTAATAGACAGACGCTCTTCTGGGTTTACCTTCAACATCAAGCCTGGATAAAAAGTAAAAACAAAAGATGTATGAAAAGACAGGGATGTAAGAAAAGGAAGCAGTACCATTCTAAAGAAAATATTAGAAAGAAAGGTCAAGGGAGCAACGGGGAAATTTCAAATCCGTTGTAATGTTTGAAGATCATAAAAGAAAAATATTACATCGAAAGGCAAGCCAGGTTTATTTGTATAGCACATTTCATGTACAAGACAATGCAAAGTGCTTTGCACAAAATGTTCAGAAACCTTGCCGACTTAAAAAAAAGAAAAAAGGAAAGGCTCCTATGAAATGTCATGTTTTCTGTGTAAAATTATTTTGTTTATTTTATGATAAAACTTTTGCTGTACTTTTGAAAAAGTATAAAATGTTGCCTTTAATTTAACACACAGTGAGAACACTGTTATCTTTTCTACCAGAATACCAGAAATGCTTACAGGTGACATCTTAAACACTTTGTCGACACCTAGAAAATGTTATAAAGACTAAAATAGACTGAAATAAGAAAAGAGGAATGCACAGAAGCCGGCCAGAAGCAGGACGTACGTATGAGGTCGTGGTAGACGGTGTACTTGACATCGTTCTGAGGGATGGCGTATTTCCCGTTGACTATTTGCAGCTTAGCCCCCTCCTCAAACGGATGCTGCTTAAAACACAGCAGGTAGAGGATGCATCCCAGGGCCTGGACGGGAAAGTGCACATTGTAAGCACAACAAAGAAACAGCCAATTCTAGAAGAAGAATCAGAGGCAAATGCAAAAGGCACGGACCCAGATGTCCTGTTTATCATTGATGGGAAAGTTGGAGTACAGGTCGATCATCTCGGGTGTTCGGTATGCTGGAGTGGTGTTTCTTGTGATCTACAAGGAGGGAAAAAATAAAATAAATAAAAACACCAAGTACCTGACTACTTAAAATCCTGACTAAATCCTGGCTCCAACTTAAATGCTGAAAAATGTCATCTTTGTCTAATTTAATCTGACTTATTAAACATCTAACAAACTTCTTTTACATAGTTAATTTACCTGAAAAAGAAAACTAGGATATTCATTTTCAAACATGACAATTCATAGAAGTATTTATTCTTTTTTAAAGTCAGCAACATTTCTGAACATTTTGTGGAATGTGCCTTTTTTTTTTTAAATTAACTTCTGCTTTTGCTTCGGGTTTATAACATTTTATGTCATAAAAATAAAATGTTTGAAATTGAAGTTTCTCTACTTTATGAAAGTTCTGCGTGTCTGCTTATTACATTTAGAAACGCTGATGTCCTGCATACTGAGGTCATCTGGGGCAAAGCTCCTTTATATGAGCATTTGTCTTTGTGATTATGAAATTACGATAATTAACCTAATCAATCAGTGCTTCCTGGACCCCGAGCGTTTAATTCAATCAAAGGTTTCTGGTTTCTCTGCAACACCCGATATTACTGCCACAGATCCACTGAGACTTCAGAGAATCCTTCTCTTCCTTCTTAATTGATGAACATAGTTTCATACTGAAAATGAACAAATATTTATACACTGCAATATCAAATTCAGAGAAAATTAGCTGTTGTATTTAGTGTCAATCTTTATACACTCAGATATATCCTCTCAAACACAATTTGCTTGAGAGAATGAAAGTTCAGTTTGTCTGTTAAGACAAAAAAGGTTCTTCACATTTTCAGGGTACCATTATAACATTGAGCCCGAGCAGAAATATCTAACCTTTCCATCTTTACCTCCGCCTATGAGCTCCACAAATAACCCAGACATCGCTGCACTGACATCAGAATTAAACTAACTCTTTTGCACTTGTTTGTTGCTTTGGTTTTAAACTAAATAACTGCAGGTGGGAATTTCTTTTTATTTATCTCAAGATAAATATAAGCCAATGGTGCTTGAACAGAGTTTTCACTAATGTTTTATACTCAAATTAGAAAATCTGTACACAATTACTACAAGTTACCATTAAAAATGGTTTTACAAGCGACTGAATATTGGCATGGACTAAGTTCTTACACACACACTGCTGCTGCATATTGGCTTACAATTTAAGGAATAAGTAATATGTTATACGTCCATGTTATATATGTTGGTGTTCATCTGCGATTGTATTTACCCAATTTTAGGACACGATTTCATTCTTTGTATTTTTTTTTTTGTTTTTTTAAATCATGTCCATATACATCCTTTTCATACGAGCCTGTTCTCAGGCTTCTGCTTTCAAATTACGTGTGGCCCCTGTACAGTGGGCTCTGGTAACCAGAGGTTTTAAACTTTAGATTTGAAAGAGGATGTAATTATTTTCCAAAAGAAAGCAGCATGCAACTATTCCTTTACCACTGTTACTAAAAATCCTCAGGATGCTGAATACTTGCAACTACAATTTATTTGTTTTCAAAGAAAAATTTCCAGAAAATAACCATTAAACAAAAAAAAAACAAAAAAAAAGGTTTTAATTTATCAAAGTCGTGTCCAGACTGACCAAACACACACTTCCTTATGACCGTGTCATTCAGTGCTACGCATTTATTAACAATAAAAACAAAAGGCATACAACATGGCAGTGGAAACTTGACATCCCATCCCTGAACTGAAGTATGCAAGGACAGGCTGGCGGTTTCCTGTATAAAGGGCAAAGTGTAATAAAAAATGTGAAGAGTACTATTTTCATTTGTGAGTGCCTGTATGCATGTTTTCACGGAGGGGGTGATGGAGATTTTTGAAAAAGACAGATTTACTCCCGACCACAACCTCGGTTAGTCTAATTAGATTAATTCAAATTAAGAGCAACTTATTTCCTAAATTTATTCAGATATTGAGAATTTAGAGGCAAGCTAAGAAAAATCCTTTTGTAATTTTGTTCTCTGATAATTCTGCGCATACACAGTAAATAAATGGTAATTTATTGCTGCAAGCACGTGTGCACCCCAGGAAGAAATGTCTGGCAGCAGCTCTAGTCTGGAAACGCACAACCTCCACTTTACAAAGAACACTGCCCCGATGCGTTACCCCGACCCAAAACACACATGTGGAGATCAATCGCTCTGTTCTAGAGTGGAGCTCCACTATCTCCACAGGCCACTGCCAGGTGCTTCTGGCTCCGGGCTTTAACCCAGAAGCACTGGAAGAAGCCAATAGGGAGCAATAGAGAAAACAAAATAAAACTTTAATCTGACAGGACCTATGGAAGTTAAAGAGTTTGAGTGTCCAAGTCACAATTCGCTGTATTCCGGTTTGCTAAAGTAAAGATTTCTCTCTTGTTTTGCTGTTGATGTAATAAGTCAACTAGAAAGGCCACATAGCTGAATGTGGACACTATTGTCACCTATTGTGATAGAGTGGAACATGTATATATTTAATATATATTAAACTGCACGTGTAAACACACAGGCGGTCCCCGGAGGAAGAGTTTCTAGTTTTGGGCTGACTGATAGTACTGTATTTGTTCAACAGTAACATCAGTCATGTGGAAAACAATCTAATCAGTGTATTGCTTTAGAAGTGCTTTCATCTGATTACAATGAACTGATGTTTAAATGTGTGTGGGTACCTCATCCTCCACCATGGACCTCTTCTGTGCAGACCAGCTGAAGTCAGGATAATGTGACACTGTGGTGGAGCTGCCAAAGTCACACAGCTTGATGGTGCCCTGGTTACTAATCAACAGGTTTTCAATCTGAAACACATCAGAAGCGGTCTCATTCATTCCTAGTGCATGGTATAGAATTCCGATACATCATTCGCTCCTTCAGCTGTCAGGGACCGACCAACCTTGAGGTCTCTGTGGATGATTGGAGGTTTCTGTTTGTGCATGTGCTGCACGGCACGGCAGGTCTGGTAGAAGATTTTCAGCACAGTGTCACATGACAGAGGAGCCCTCTGCTCTACCCGCTTTATGAAATCCACCAGCTGACCTGGAGCAGGAGAGGCACAAACACTCAAGTAAATGGACGACCCCAGTGATTAGAGAGCAGTCAAGAATTATGATTGAAAAAAATATAAATAAATAAATAAAAAAATTAGATGCATCTTTGAGACAGTATGATCCACTGAGTGATAGTCAATGTATCTGGATCAGATTGGTGCAAGTCATCAGTTTAACAAGCTTTGAAAGAGTACAACTCAAATGCACAACTCAAACCAAGATAAGATATAAATAACAGAGGAACAATAGCATCACACCATCACTCATTAAACTTAAAATGACTATTGAATTTTTATGTGCATATTTATGTGTTCTCAAAATGTGCAAACTCAATAAAAACATAAATGAGAAACTAAAAGTTAAACATTTGAAATATAAATGTATATTGCAGGTTTGTGGTAAGATTAAAGACGTTATGAAGCTGTAAAAATGATTAAATGAGGATGAGTACTGCTGAAAAAGATTAAAACAGAAGTAGAGCAGGGAACACAGGTTCCATAAGAAGGAAACTTCTACCACAGACACTTTTCATCTGAATTTACTGGAAAACTGTGTTGGCTCCCTAGATTGCCTGCAATGATGGTAAATAATGGCAGATAAAGTTCAAAACCTGAGAGAAAGTGCGTTCGGAAGTGTATGTCAGCCATTACCTTTGCACAGCTCAGTGAGGATGAGGAACTCGGCCTGACCAGTGTCCGACTCCTCCTTACTGATGGAGGCAGCAGAGCAGAACTGCACCACATTTGGATGCCCTGACAGCTTTTTCTGTGGAACCAAAAGGTCAAGGAACATGGAGGATAAACACTACTGTCATGTCAGAAATGGCCTTTGGCATGTTATATATCACATTTGTAGTCTGGTGACAGATGGTGCCTGTTAACTTTCTATGATGTCAAAAATAAACTTATCAAACTGTAAATGTGTGTCATACTTGGCATTTAGGCCAGTGGTTTTGGACAGGGTGTTAGTCTCCAGTAATAGCAATGAACCTAATTTGCCAAGCACCCGGAGACACAGCCAAGCAAATCCATTTCACAACGCAAGCTGGCTGGGGTAAGAGGAGAAAGCACTTGCAATTTTAAATAATTCTCCTGATTATAGTTAAAAGGGGGGGCTTTCCTACCATTGAACAAGTCAAATTCAGTGCATTCAATGCAAAAAAGAAAATTGGATCAACATCAGTTAACCTGAGATAGAGCTGGGATTTATTACACAGAACCTAAAAAAGTTCTCTGGGTATAAACTGTTTTGGAAAAACCACAAAATGTTAAAAAAGAAAAAAAAAAAAAAAAAAAAAAAAAAGCAGAAGATTGAAAGAGGCATTTGTCCTTTACATTTGATTACAACTTCATTTCACCCAGACAAATCAACAAAGCACCACAAGCTAAACCAGTGCATGCATTTAACTTGATTTGCTGCATGATGGAATTGATGAAATGCATTCTGGCTGGTAATCTTGTCTCAAAGAGTTGGCTAATGTTGCAGAAGGTCACTGGTATAAAAACCTTGCAGGAAAGGGGAGGCTGCAGTCAGGACCAGCCTCCTCTAGTTGCACTAAATGCAAACTTGCTATGTGACAATGTGACTTTGTCCCGACAGGTTTAAGGCTCATTTTCATGTTAGAATGAAAATACATTGCATGTCGAAGACTAAGATCTATCATCTCTTCCAGATGGCCTCTAAATAATCAGTTGACACCTTTCTAAAAAAAAAAAAAAAAAAAAAAAAAAAAAAAAAAAAATCAATTTCTGTCAATGCACCATGCACAGCAAAATCTTGTATCCTTCTACTTCCTAAGGTATGTGATGTAAATACTGAACACTAAAAACACTGATTTACGTGCAAATTTCTTTCAACCTTAAATCATTTTAACTCATGTTCATGAGTTCATCTCAAACAGAAAACACAATAAACTACCTTTGTTTGTGAAAGCATAATGCTACAATAAAACTAAGCGCTGTAAACATGCATTACCTCTAACATTGTACATGCTGAGGTTGTGTGGAGTTTTCTTTAACAAACTATAAGTGATCCAATAATGACAGTGTATTATACCAGAGGGACATTTCACAATGCTGCATAGTCATGAGTTAGTGTTTAACTTGCCCTTTTCACATGACATTTGTTGTGGACTGAAACAGAAACGCTCTATTGTGTTTTTAAGAAAACAAATGTCTTTCCATCATAAATGTTTAAAGGATACCATGAAACAGACTTCCTGTATAATTTCCTTGTTCTTCTCATCCTCGTTTGACAGCAGCCTCTGAAACAAAAACATGTCAACAGATCATAAGATTGTGTCATTGCTGTCATCAGGACAAAATATGTTCACGATACCCTTTAAATGTTACACTCATCAACAATCAACAGAGATTTTACTTATGGGCATAATTAAGATATGAAGGTTTATGTTTATTGAGCACTCTGAATTTCTTTAGCTGGTTGCTGTACTTTTAAAGCTACACAGCACAAAACATGTTAAAGTTTGACACTTCTGCAATATTACAGACCAGGACCGAACCAGTTTGTATCAACATTATTACACTGTAATGAGGGAAGAACCAGCAGTTATGCAGCAGATTGTGCTCCATAGTTAAAGGAGAAGGTTTTTTTTTTTGTTTTTTTAGTGCGGGTTGACATAATTTGCAGTGGTGTGAATAAAACATTTGTGCAACAACTTAGTCAAAATAACACATTGATATTGAACAAAAGTGCTTTTTTTCAACCATTTTCTTTTAAAAATGAGATGACATTTTTGCACAGCCAACATCCAATGTAAATCCAATGCGCATGCTGTAAAGGTGAGTCTGTGATGTCACAGTACCCTGAAAATCTAAAGCACTTATTGAATCACATATTTTCAGAATTGGGTTGTGTCATTTCAGTGTTTCTGAGTTAGCAGACAAATAAGGTACCAAATAAATATGCTCCCCTTAAATATATAACCAAATTATATTTTAATGTGTTCACAAAATGAGTGCAAAATAATAGCCACTCACTCATAATCGTTGTTTCAAAATAAATAGCATAGCAATCTGCTGAACTGGTCACAGGCGTAAAAATAAAGACAAGTTTTTCATAAACTTGCAACAGTGCATTTTCCATACAAACAGATATTTACTAACACTATGAGGTATGTGGCAACATTTCAAAAACATGCCATAAAATGCTAAATCGTTTGAACATAGTTCAGATTCTGTAAATGAAAAAGAAAGCATTGTATCCAGAAGGCATTGACACATCTTCAAGAACAAAGAAACGGAAATGCAGTTGCCTTTATTAAAGCCTTTGAGAACATCCCATACCTACTGATACACGAGTGGGAGAAGAAAAAAAAAAAGTAATTGTGAATGGCGCAGTTTCATCTTACCTTCAGGGCATAGTCTTTACCGCTGCTCATGTCCTGGGCTTCATACACAAAGGCAAACCCACCTTTAAACAAAAAAACAGAAGAAGAAACGAAGGCTCGGATGTCAGTTATGTTTGGCATTCAACGAATTTGCATGCACCGCATGTCCTTAAACTCTTTAAATGATTAATAAACAATAAACTTAGATTTTCATCTTCAAAGCACTGTGTCTTAGCTACCATCTTAAATAAGTGACATATTCTGCATTTACTTTGACTGGGTTTAATGCTTTCGTTGCTGAAGTGGTGACTAAAAAAAAACAATTCAAGTGTCACTAAAGCAAAAAAAAAAAAAAAGGAAAAAAAAAAACCAACAGTTAAGCATTTTAAGGATAAGCCACATTTAATTCCAAAATACCCAACTGATTTCTCCCTTTAACAACAGAAAGCACGACAAACTTCAGCACAGCTCTTCTCTACAGATCCTTGTACAAACATTCCCGCACGGTTTATCTGCCGATCACCAAGCAGCCACAGCAGAGGAGCTCCAGCTTAAGTGCCTACCAAAACACAAACAAAAAAGTACTCGCAAGATTCCTTTCTTATAGCTTACCTCTCAAAGCTTTAAAGTCCAGCTTAACCTTCCTGAAAATGTACTTAAGTAAGTTGACTGAAATCTCAATTGCTGATTATGTAGTTGGTGCTGCTGTACACAACATCAACAGCTAAATAATAACTTAAAGATATATAGTTGGAAGCAAACCAGAACAAGAGAATTTAAAGTACTCCATGCTAATGTGTAAAGAAAAAGAAATCCTCGTGTCTGCTGACACAAACACACCAACGTCTCAGAAAACAGCCCAGTTTTAAACTGGAGTGAAATGTAAACCGAGGTCACTAATAAAAACTGATGGTTAATATGAATCAGTGTTCAGTTTGTGCGGGTTTCTTAACATCTAAAAAATGTGGCCTGGTTTTGGACCCAAGACTGGTCCCGTTTTGGCTCTGAAGAGCATTATGTTGCCTTCTATTACGTTAGTTTTGGTTTTAAAACTTCTAAATAACTGAGGCTGATGGGCAAAAGTGCACTCAGGAAGACATGGTCCAAAAAAAGTAAAAGGCTTGAGTTACCATAGTAATGAGTAAATCAACTACAAGCCTTGCTTTCCTTTAATCTTTACACTTTATTTACATACTGTCCAGGTTTGTTTGACAGTTTTATTACTCTAGTCCTGATTAACAGATCTGGTATGAGATACAAACCTGCAATTCACCAGTCATTTTTTAAACATGTGATGGACTGTTTTATTAGATTATTTATGCTCCAGATTTGAGCTAAACTAAATTTTCTCTTTGCCACAAACAAAGCACAACAGCAGCTATGAAACCAGTGAATAATTTATGGTCCATTACAGGATTTATGTGTATAGCAAGTGACTTGACTGAGATTGCAAACTCATGCCTGAGGGGATCACATGTCTTCCTCTGTTTTGTGCAAGGAAAGAATGGCTGAAACCTGAAATGGTCCATTTCCTTTGTTAAAATTTCTAGGTCCTTTAAAAAAAACATCCTTATCACAGCAGAAATTACGCTGTGTCATTTGAGTTACAACCTCTCTACTTGTGTGAAACAATTATAGAAATACTTTTGGTGCTACAGGCACAAAAAAAAAAGATCCATATGGGTAAAACCGTTCATTATATCGCACCAGAGATCTTGGTGAAAACAACAAAGGTGTCTTTCAAACAGCATGATGGGAGTTTGAAAAGAGGACAGATTGGTGTAAAATGATCTCCATCTCTTTTTATGTCTTTCAGACATTTATCGTGGCTGACGAAGTGGAATCACAGCTCAGCTTATATAAACACTTCCAAAACAACTAGTTTAAAAACAGTTTTACTGCTCAGTTGATTACCTTACCTGATGGCAGCATCTTATTTGTAAGCAGTTTCCTTTTGTAATATAAAGTTATGGAATTAAACTGTGGGTTATGAATAATTTTTTCAACCTTCTAATTTTTTTTAAGTATTGCTCAAATATATTTAAGACTATAAATAATTTTAAAGGAGTAGGTTAAATTTCAAAGACTATTAGCCTTAAAAAGACTATTTCTAAATGAAATGTAATTCTTACATCTAAAAGTGATGGCAATCGTCAAAATAAGTTAAATTACAGCTTAGTTGGATAGAGACAGGTTGCACTGGAAGGTGCATGCTGCAATTTAATGAACCAACTTCAGTTTCAGTCCATTTCTGTCCAGAAATGCATTACCTGACAGCCAATAAGTGTGCAACAATGACTACTTTTGTCTCACAGATATTAAAACCAATAAAAAGGCAAAAAATTAATTTCTTTTTATGTGTCAGGATTGATTGTCCTGCCTCTTTGTGACAGGAATCTGTCATTTCTGCTACAGAGGAGAGACAAGAAACCTGATCAGTAGGTTTATTTGTCCCCTTTAACCAAACGTCAGCTCCACTTTAAACCTGTAACTCAACTTCACAAACTAGGATGAAACTGAATTATGTAAAGTGAAGTGGGAAGATTCCGCTCAAATCCGAACAACAACAACAACAATAATTATAATGAAGGTTTAGTCATCACAGTTGGTCTAATATCTCTGTTACGGAGTTATTTCAGCTATGCGCTGGTCATTTGGCTGCCCTAAGCAAACACCCAGCAAAGCTCTGCAGATACTGTGATTCGGCTCAGGTGCAGGTGGTCGCCAACACCTCCGTCGCCGATGTTTCTCCTGGAAAGGTCGAGACTACGCGAGCCGCTAGACGCGGTCCAGACGTGAGCCGCCGCTGCGTCTGTCCACATGACCCCCCCCCCCCCCCCCCCCCCCAAAAAAAAACATCAGACGAGTGGCGAAAACGTTCGTGTCTGAAAGTCGTTTCAGCCACACGCTGAAACTCGCTTTAAAACGCGTCGGACGGACAGAAACCAGACGATCAACTGGTGTTTACTCGCTGCCTCCGGCTAGCGGGAGGGAGGCTACCATCCCGCTAGCCCGAGCGGCCACATCGCATGTCTCATCTCGAAACCAGTCCGGCTCGACTGTAGTCGCGGCGCCCCGTCTCACCTTCGGCAATGACCCTCTTGATCCTCAGTTTCATGTCACCGAGCTCGACGACTTGTCCGACGAAGTCATTCTGGTCCCTGCTGGCCGCCCCGGACGCGCCGGGCCCGGCTAGGAAGTCGAGCGCCGACTGGAACAGCGACATCCTCGTCCCGCGGCTGCTTCCAGGCGGCCTCCGGGAGACTGAATAAAAGCTCTAAATACCTGCAGGCTGAGCAGACGAACTCCGCGGCGGTCTATTCTGTTATAGTCGTATTACCAGGCGATGTTAATCTGTCAGTAAAACCAAACATCCTCTTCCTGTCGCTAGAAGAGGCCTATCTGTCGTCGTTGCGTTGCCGGGTCGACTTCCGTGTCGTTTGATGACGTCAGACACGATTAAATCATGTGATGTAAAAAATAAAGTTATAAACTATGGTTTTGAACCATGTCTACGGTTACGACAAATAAAAATATACACAGAAAATACGTATTTAGTTTTATTTTAAGCATGTATTGACATTAAAACAAGCCCCAGAAGTTGTCTTTAACAATTTTGTAATTCCTGTTTTTGTATCTATGATTTTTCTTTATTGTATTAAACCATGCTTATGGGCTCGGTCTCACTAATTTTTCTAATACTATGCATTTGTGTTTAATATTCGTGCGTGCACAATTGTGTAACTGGATATAATTCTCTGACACAATTTCTATGAAGTAGCCTGTATAAATTAAACTAAATTAAAAGACAATAGACTTCCAGAAAATTGCAGAAGAAAATCTGCGATAAAGTCCAAAATGAAGTTCCCAGAACAAACTATTAACATAAAAAAAACATTTTCTGTAGGCAGACCTTAAAGCGATGTTTTTGTATTAAATTATTAAAATAAAAAAAAAACTTAAGAAAATAAACTTCACGGTGATCCTAAAAAGTATGAAGGATTCGTACAAAATGGATGAATGCATAGATGATTAACGTTTGTATTTATAAAAAACAAACATGCCCTTTTGTAGACGAAAGCATGTATTATACTGCCATCTATTGGACAGAAACCTGTCAATGCGATTCATTTGATTCTGATTCTCCTCCCAAACTCTGATCACAAGATTTTCAAGTCGGGCTGCAATTGAGCCTCTTCAATCTAAATCAGGGGTGGCCAGTCCTGGTCGTCGAGAGCTCCTATCCAGCATGTTTTAGAAGTGTCCCTGCTTCTACACACCTGATTCAAATTAATGGTCGTCATCAGCTTGTCATCAAGGTCTGCACAACTTTGTTGATGACACAGATCCCTTTTCTCGCGCCCACTGGCGGCCACGGCGCCCTAAACGTTTGTCTACATTGCCTTATGGGCCAGCCGGCTCTGCATTTAGCAGATGCTTTTATCCATAGTGTCTTACAACTGAAGAATACAATCAAGCAATGGACCTCAGAGGAAGAAAGGAAACAAACATCTAGGACTGAGAATCATCACTTAACCTACTAAGCATTTTGTATCTGGATATCTGGATGATGATGCATGTTCTGTTCTATTCTATTCTATTCTATTCTATTCTATTCTATTCTATTCTATTCTAATCAATATTTGTGCTAATATTCATTGTATTTGGGTTCACTAACCTTAAGGGCCCCAGAATTGACTGAAAACAACACTGCAAGGAACGGACAGTAAACCAGTGGAAATCAAAGTCAAAGTCAATTGGCGAGTGCAAGAAAGCAAGTTTGTTTAATCCAGATTTGAGATTTTTGCTCCAGCAATCATTTCTTTTTGAGATGTAGGAAAGGGGAACTGATGGTACCTGTATTTGAAGTTCCTTCTGTTGAGCATGGAGGAGGGGGTGTGATGGTATGGGGGTGCTTTGCTTTTGATACATTTGGTGATTTATTCAAAATAGAGTGCACATTTAACCAGGATTGTCATCACAGTATTCTGCAGCAACATGTATAAGCTCAAAGAACTTTCTTCAGTTAAATGAAGACAAAACAGAAATAATGGCGTTTGGAGCCAAGGAGTAAAAATTAAACGTCAGCACTCAGCTTCAAACAGTAAAGCAAAAAAACAACAACAGCCAAGCCAGAAATCTGGGAATCTCCGACCTGAGTTTTAACAGCCAGGTTAAAACAGTAGTGAAGTCTGTTATCACCTAAATAACATATCGAGGATTAAAGGACTGATGTCTCAGCAGAACTTAGAAAAACTTGTCCATGTGTTTATCTTCAGTAGACTGGACTACTGTTCTGCTGTTCTCACAGGTCTGCTTTTAAATTCTTACTTTTTAATGCATTTTAAAATCTTTTTATGTAAAGCACTTTGAATGGTCTTGTACATAAAATGTGCCATAAAAATAAACTTGCCTTGCATCATCTGGCTTGAGGTTAGTGTGACCATCATACGTTTAAAATTTTTGAAGCTGTAGTTTCCTTTGATGTAGAAAACAGTCCAAAAAAAAAAAAAGACAAATCCACACATAAAACAGTCAGTCCAAACTAGACTTGTATATTTCTAACTCTGTGAAAATATTTGTTAGCAGAGCGACTGATGTTGTTGGAATTTATCAAAAGACATTTGTCATAAGCTGGTGTGGGGAGACAGTTTATTTAAACAGTTAGAGATAAAACTGTGGTGGCATCACGCCAGGATTCTTATCAGGTCAGGGTTTCAGATCATGTGGAAGGTCCATGTCAGTTACAACACTGCAGTAGCTGAGATAAAATCTGGGTCAAAGTCATTCATTATTTCCCGGTCCAGCTTATTCTTAAAAGCTCTTAAGCTTGTAATTTTGAAATTTGAATTAAAACTTTTTATTACAAATTTTATACAGACAATTTGATCTAATTAAGTGCAGATATTAAATATATTTATCATTATTAAATACCTGTCTTTGTTGTCTAAATTTATTTTTCATAATTCACTATTTTTTAAGTTAAGGGTGTTAGGTTTATTGATTTGAGATATGAGTGTAAGAAGTCAAAATATACAATCACAAAGTCACAATTTCTGTTGCATTTTTGATGATAATATGGTCAGAGATTACTTCCTCGAAGGTATTAAGTTGCCAAAGGGAAATCACATTTTTACCCTTGTTTGGTAAAGCTCAAAATATGAGTAAATGGATTTGATATTTTATTGAATTGCTCTTTATACATTGTTGATTATTAAAAACTGAAGGTTTTGACATATTCAGGCTGCTTCCCTAAGGGGGAATAGAAGGTCGAACCCTTTTAGACTCAGTAGATAAACTCTATGGTGGTTTATCCTGTTATAAAGATTATAATCTGATTATTTATCAGTTTGTTGGAAACAAACATTCTCAAATATTCCAAATTTCTTATTCATGAGATAGATTTCTAAAAAGAATTACCCATCTCATAGATTCCTGCTAAGAGATCTGTGTGTTTGCGTTCAAACTTCATCAAAATGTAAAACCTACTGAGATTACATGTTTATATTTATGATCATTGTTTATGTACACGTCATTCCTTAAAGGATATGTTAAATAAATTAGATAAAAAAGATTAAAAAAAATCTTGGAGCAGACTTCAGTGCGAAGTAAAGACATCAGAAATGATGCTTGAAAACAAACAGTGCTTCTTAAAAATTATTATCTGGTTAAAACTAAATTAGCTTGATTTACACCTTTGGAGCAAGATTAGTAAAGATCCTTATACTCAATACATTTAAAGAACAGTTCAGACACAGTGAGGTGAAGCATGTAGATTCCTGACAAAAGTTTAAAGGAACAGACTTGAAATAAATTTTGGACTTGAAATTTAGTGACCTTTATTTATTTCTTTTAGAAAGCTTCCTCTGCTGCTTTCTAAAACATATTATTTTGATACAATTTATTTTAAATCTATCCTTTTCTATTTTTAATTATTTAAGTGGATGTCACGGTCACAACTATTTGTTAAAAAATGTACACAAATCAAGTTCCATATTTTAATTAAATGACTTGATATTTTCAATTCTAAAAATAAAAAAGAGCAACACGTTCTTTTTATGTCAGTACTTTTTATATCTGCAAATCAGCAATGTTGCATAGAATATTTCCTGGTTTTGTTTTCCAAAATCTTTCCTTTAAACTTTTTAAATTTACAGTTTTATGTATTATTACCTATATTGAATGTGTACAAGGCACTGCTCTTTCATAACAATGGAATGTAATACAACTTGAGCCAATCTATTCATTTAGACAGGTAATGATCATTTCTGATTTGGATCCCTGACATAAGTCTAGATAGTGAAATAATGGAAATTATGTATAAGAAGATTTCTGTCACAGTCAGTGTAGGGAACTAGCAGGAGTTCAGGGTAAACCCACCAGACAAGAACCTCTAACAGGGCGACGTCTCCTCAGACCCTTCAGCTGGCGTGTCTCCAACACAATTTAGTGCCACACAAGAACTTTTCACTAAAAAAAATAGCACGGCTGACCACAAGGTGGCAGTAATGTGCTTTTTTCCCTCCTTTTTTTGCAATTCGCAAATGGCTAGCAGCATAAATCCATCCATCCATCCATTATCTTTACCCACTTACTCCTTCTCAGGGTCATGGTGGTCTGTCGGAGCCTATCCCGACGCATAGCAGGCGAAAGGCAGGGGTACACCCTGGAGAGGTCACCAGACCATGGCAGGGCCACATACAAAGACAAACAACCATGCATGCTCACATTCACACCTATGGGCAATTTAGAAGTACCAATCAACTTAGAATGCACATTTTTGGACAGTGGGAGGAAGCTGGAGAACCCGGAGGGAACCCACGCAAGCATGGGGAGAACATGCAAACTCCACACAGAAAGACCCACTGGCCCGGGAATTGAACCAGGAACCTTCTTGCTGTGAGGCAACAGTGCTAACCGTGCTTCCCCAGCATAAATCCATAGACTGCATATAGCATTCAGTCACGTGACGCACTGGTTTCTGTAGACCAGTTCTGAAGCCCTTGTCGACGGGGACACGCCCACCACGTGTCAATCAAAGTTAGCTTTGCTCCCAGCTCCTTCAGCCAATATCAATGGACCAAAAATTTTTTTTAACCAGGCTGTAAATATGTTTATTTTTGATCTAAAGTCTAAAATTTTAATAAGGGAGTCAATGGAGACTGACTCGTTTTTGGAGCCAGCCTCTATCGGTCAGCCGAGGAACTGCAACAAAATATCTGCATAAGCCTGAATCCGGTTTCATAAAATCAGACAAAATAGAAGAATGCCTAAACAGAATAAAGAGAGCACCAAATTGGCAAAATTCTAATATTTTTCTATATGAACATTGTATTGATTTGGATTGATCTATTGTTTAGAATTAATTGAAAACTATGCAAAACTATAAGGGAAGGGCCTTCAGAGGAGGGTGAGGGTGTACCTCCCTCGGCCAATTGGGACAGTTGGGATCGGCTTCAAGGTTGGGAAGACGCCGATGACACCATCACATAATGAGGAAGGTCTTGCTTTTCGCTCCACAATTGGGCATATCTCTTAAACTACCCTTCGTTCCTGTTGCTCCGTGATTGCTTAACCTGCTTCCTTTAAAGCGCCAAAAAAAAGAAAAAAAAAAAAGAAAGAAAAACAACAAAAAAACAAGCCAACTATTGAGCAAACTAAACGCCAACCCAACGGCTTCGCCGCGCCTCCGGCATAGAGCGACACGGTCGGCTGATGTGGGGCCAGTTGCTCCGGACCAATCAGCGTCCTTCATGTTTCCTGGGACGTTTCCCGCGAGTGCGAGACAGTCGACTCTTTTATGCGCGCTCACGTTTACGTGTGCGAGCGAGTTGGTGTTAAATTTAAATATAATCTTTTGAATTAATGTTTCTTTTTTTTTCTTTAATAGAGGCAGCTGTATAATACCTTAAAATAACGAACCACTTTGTAACTGTAATAAATTGTTTCAGGAGACTTAAAAACAGGTTCAAGGAGGCTTGGAAAATTTGGAAACAATATCTACCTCAGTTTTCTGTAATATATTGTAGTTTATTTAATTCCGTTGAAACATTTGTATTCACCACTTGCACCTGCATATACAAAGGGAAATGACAAAAGAAATAAAAGATCTGTCAAGGATCCTGTAAAGTACCTGTTGAAAAAATATATTTTATTTAGTGTTTACATTCCATCATCAATGCTAAAATATTCATTTATTTAATTTAATACGATCGAGCGAATATGTTATACTTTTCCCACGTCGTGCACTTGAACGCAACTTGAGTCACGTGACTAGCATGGGCGTGGCCCTTTGGCTTTCCCTGAGCGCTCCACGCTTGTCTTTGACAGTAGCTTCTGTGTTATCTGACTACCTCAAGTCCAAAAGCCTTTCAAACAAAATCAGCAACCCGCTGATCTCATTACGCGCGTGTCCTCGTGGGAAAGACAGCTACCTCGGGCGAGGCGCTTTTGGCCCGCGCTAACTGACGTTTGAAAGAAGACAAAAATAAAAAAAGGACGCAGCGGCGAAGATGTCCAAAGACACGGAAGGGAAGTGCGAGAAAATCATGGATATGGAGAACAAAGTGCTGTGGTACCCAGACTCTAAGATGAACACATTGATGGACACGTTTCGGAAGCAGGTCAACTCGAACTACGGACTTAATCTGGGTGAGTAGAGGCGAGCGAGGCACGCAGGATCCAGACGGATATAGACGTGTTGGAGAGACTATAAGTCGGATTTCATTGAGCCCACGAAGCTTCACGTTGAGCAGGATAGAAAACAAAAATAGTGTCCGCAGTTGGCCGCCGTCGGCGTTAGTATCTACTCATTTCCAATGTTTAAAGCCTGCGTTGCAATGCAGCGTTGCAAGCTCGCTGCAGAGTCAAAGTCGCACATTTTAAAGGGCCATGTAGACTTAAAACCACCACAACAGACGCCTGCATTTGCAGACAAAAACATTATTTTAAAGTGTGAACGCCCCACAACCCTTCCCTAGTCCCTGTTAGTAGTAATCGTCTGTTTACACTGCAGATGGGCCTTATTGTCGTGCCTGAATCTGTGCCTGGATCTGTGGCTGGCTTCTCAGTCTGCAGAGCTGCAGGAGATGAGAGATACCCCTGTTTCAGTTTTTCTTTAATTTTCTTTTTATTTGGAAAATGAAAAAAAAATTAAGTGTCAGGACTGCAGGAATGTCGAACAAACTGATTGTCTTAATGAACAGATATTTACATGAACAGATTTGCCCTGGACAGACGTTCCACCAATGTGTGTGAGGTGCAATCATAATTAATACTGGCTGTAATAATTACAAATGATATAACTGAAATAGTGTCATTTTAATAGTTGGCATTACATCTTGGCACATGCCCCCCCCTAACCTTGGAAAAAAAAAGTTAGGCATGTATGGATTTCATTATTCACGCCTTGCTTAAACAATGTAAGTAAACAATTAAACTTTCAGACGGCAAAGTTCCTTACCAAATTTACCCAAAGACTAATACTTTCAAATATACACGGCATGTGAATAACTGCTAGTAGCAAAGTACTAATATTCCAAAACACACAGAATACTGTTAAAACATTATAAGCTGCTATTTATTAATATAAAGTTTGTCATAGCTGAGATGAGGGACAGCAGTGAGTAAAAGCTCTGTGCAATTAATTCAGTTCAAATTTAAAATACTCTAGTAACCCCCGAAGGGAACTTGATTAGTTTTGGTAATTAATGACAGCAGACATCAAGATTTGTGACTTGCCAACAAATTCTGCATGTAATTGTGACTGATGTTTCATTTTTCTGAGCGTCATTAGTCAAATGGAGACCAGTCTCCAGCTCACCTTTTTGCTTTGTGCTTTAAGATTTATTGAGGCTTTGGCTTTAAACACCACCCATAAACACCACTTAACAGTTTGGAAATGAAATTGTAGCAAATTACAATCTGATCCTTGTTCTTGGACAAAGGACAGACAAGCGACGAGGCATGGGTGTTTCAGGGGGCCGGTCAGATTCCAGATGGGGCAAGCCTCCCTGTGGCCCCGCCTCGGAGAAAGCAACTTTCCCCTGAAAACTGTGTTTTTAGATGGATTGAGTCAGGCCTCAGGTAGTGTCAGAATATACTATATCTAAATTGCAAAAGCTTACTAACACAAACGGCAAAAAAAAAAAAAAAAAAAAAAATCATGCAAAATCAGTAGTGTTATTCTTCTATAAAGGAACAAAAAATAAAAAAAGATTGAAATGAGGTTTGATCCAGCAACTCTGAACCCTTACTTAACCCTTAACGTATCGAGCACATGGGACACTCCTATAACCAGATTATCCTATAAGATTGATGACTGTTCACATTTTAGAAGGAAACTACCCACTGACCCGCTTCTGTAGCTCCGATTTGCATCTGACTTTGATCGAGTGTTGAAATCAGGGACTTGTATTACAGGTTGGCAGAACAAAGAGTGTTGTTAGAATTGTCTTCGACCTCTCGGAAGTGGGAAGTTATTATTGGAATTTGAAAGGTGCTTGGAGTCAGTTTGCCCTGTTTTTTTTTTTTTTTTTGTTTGTCTTTTGATGGTATATATATACATTAATGTGTGTAAATGTGCTCTCTTGTAATGACTGATTCTGTATTCTAGTCAACTACAGTGACCTTTACCAGTGGTCGGTGGGTAATTATGCAGAGTTTTGGGCAGAAGTGTGGCGTTTCTGTGGAGTAGTCTGCTCTAAAACATGTGAGGAGGTGAGTCCAACTAGCTGTTTTTTCTTTTAAATTCTGATTTTACTGAAAAAGATCAAGATTACAGACCATGTCATGCACACGATATTGTTTAAGTTCGTCTCGCTTCTGTGGCGCTAATCCTCAACTTCACCAGTCTCCAAAGTTGTACATTAACCTCTTTACTTTGACATGAAACTGCTTCGTGTAACAGTTTAAAACAGTTGAAGGTGTTGAAAACTGAAATGGATTCAAATATCCAGTTTTTGCAGTTTTGTGCTGTTTCCTCCCTGCAAACGGGTTCCTGGTTCGAATCCCGACAGGATGTGGAGTTTGCACTCAGATAAGGCACCTGTTTGGGCCCCTTCTCATTCATGTTTTATGTACATGAGTGTAACCGTGCATAGTGTTGTGGCTAAAACTGGCATTTTTATTTGTGGACTGGAGTTATTTTTATTTATAGTGTAATATAATTATTGTAGGCATCTGTACAAATTCAGACAACCGTTTTCTGATTATTATAATTGTTCATTTTTATTTTATAGCTGTATTTGTACATATACAGAGTAGTGAATGAAGTACATGAATGAATCCTTGTTTTATTAACATTGGAAAAAGGTTAGTGTCGTTTTTTTTCTCTTTTTCCTAACCTTTGTACTATGAGTCAGTGAACAGACTTTGTTATAATCAGAAAGGGTTTTTTTTTAAATGCGCAGTAACACTGTCAAATTGAAACCAATCATAAAAACACATTTTGAAATGAAAGCGTATTTCTGAATTAAGACTCCTGTAAAAGATTGCTGCAAACATACCCATGTGTTATTTTTTTTTTTTTTTTTTTTTCTTCGACGATCATGTGAGGTCATTTCCCTCCAGATGTGAGGTTCAAAGACCATAAAGCCACTTAGAAAAAAAGAAGCATTCACAGCTAATTATTTGTACAGCCAATTGTACATTTTTGCTTGAATACTTTGTCGCTTGTTTTCTCAGTACAGACACTTGTGAGGTAATAAATGGTGTCTGATGGTGTGTCGTGTTGCTGGCACACTTTTTTTCTTTGTACACATTGATATCTTACTCCTGTGTACACCTCTGACCACACGCTCTCACCTGCGTAATCTATTTATATCTATAATATTTGCTTAAGGAGGCATGTAGATAAAAGACACCATTAACCAGTCAGCTTAACATGCTGCAAAAGTGATGCACTGTGGGATGTTAAGTCCGGCTGTTGTCTTGAGTTTCTGTGTTATTTGTGTTATTTTGTTTTTAAAGCACAGTAAAAAAAAAAAAAAAAAAAATTTCACAAAGAAAAACAAAACAAAAAGCATTTTATAAATGTGGAAAAACATGAAATATTATTATTAAGCCAATCCGGTGAAAAACTGAAGGCAAGAAAACAGAACCATAGTGCAACTATGATCTTTTTCTTTCTTTTTTTTTTTTTTATCGCTGCGTGTGTTTTCATGCTGTGTTTATCAGGTGGTGGATGTATCCAAGCGGATCTCGGACGTTCCAGAGTGGTTTAAAGGGGCACGGCTGAACTACGCTGAGAACCTGCTTAAACACGAAGACCAGGACAAAGTGGCTCTTTATGCTGCAAGTAAGCGTACTGCAGTGTGTATGGTGCTGAGTGATGCCACAAGGGGAAATGTTCATGTTATGTGTCCCCTTTTTACATGTCATTTTGCTAAATGTGCGAAGGAATAGAAAGTTGGAGATGGGCGGAGAGGATTTAAGGTGCAGCTGCGCTCAGGATCAGCGCTGTGGTTAGTTGGTTATCTGCTCCCTTCTCAATGTCTCTGGTCCCCAAACTATTGAATAGGTCTTTCATTCCTGTTATATGCGTGTGTGTATGTGGGAGAGTGGGGTCTTGTACATGCACAAGCTCCCTCAGGAGCTGTAATGTAATTTATAAGAAAACCCATCTGTGAAATTGCCGTGGAAGCTCTGTGAATGTCAGTAAACAATTACTTAAAGAGACAAGAGCGCTTCCCCTGTCCGTGTCGCCGTTCCTGCTGCATCGTCTCTGTTCCACTGTCCTGATTTAAAACCTCACCTTTTTCTTTCTTATCTTGCCTAATTTCTAAATGTGAACCTCAGAAGAAAACACATTTTCGTTTCCATAGTTTTCACACCAGTTACACAGCGATAGACAAAACCTAAAGAGCCAGTCAGTTCCAGCCATATTCAAAGGCTTTTTTTGTTGTTTTTTTTTAATTGAAAACTTTTGGATTGTAACCCCACCACTGTCTCTGTCTACCAGGAGAGGGAAATGAAGAGATTGTGAAGGTGACGTTTGGGGAACTGAGGCGTGATGTAGCACTGTTTGCTGCAGCCATGAGGAAAATGGGTGTCCAGACTGGAGACAGGGTTGTAGGTGAGTAACACATGTATCACTCTTTGTCTTGCATGGGAAAAAAGAGAGAGTTTGGAGTTGTCTTTGAACTTAACTTGACATCCAAATATATACTTGGCTGGCAAAAGTTGTACACTCGCCAAACTATGTGGCGGATGTAGCCGTCGCTCTCTCCTTACAAGCCCATTTTTATCCGTTTATCTTCCTCTCGTGTGTTCTCCCCGATGCTTTTACTTCTTTTTTTTTTGTGTGTGTTTTCCAAGAGTTTGACTCTTGTTTGAGTCCTATCCATCTGATTTGTCTTCAGTACACGGTCCAAGTGTCTAATGCGTCAGAGAGCAATTTCCTCATCACCAGTTGGAGTTTACATATAAGGAGGTCAAACAAAAGCAAGGCCAACGTCTGAACTGAACCGGTTTCTAAACCGGTTGATAAGATCAAAAACATCTTCAGCAGCAACATTTCAACATTTCACAGTCCAGTGGCTATCTGTGCTGGATTCATCTTGTTTGTGTCAAAACGCACTTTTAGACAATACTTTCTAACTATTTGCCATTTTTCATCAGTGACTCAGATGTTTAAACGAACTAGAAATAAAAGTTTAGTAAAACACTTTGTCATCAGGACATATTGAGGTTTTTTTTTTTTTTTTTAAATCTATTTTTAAGTAACAATGGGGTTAACACAAAGCCTCATACCTCCACAGGATGTGGATCCATGACGTTGCTTCTGGTGTTGACTCGTTTGACCCATCCTATGAGCAGATGCTTCAGTTATTTATTTATTTTTTGTCAAAACTTAGAAATTCAGATATCCGAGGTTTCCGTTTTATGAAACATCTTGTGTTGCTTTCCGAGTGAAGCCGGTCTCGACAACACGTCGTGTTACATTATCGGCCCGTTGCCAAAAAAATGGTCTCATTCTGACATTTGCTAAAAAGTTTCTGTATGACTCGAGTGCAGACACAAGGGTAGAAAGTCCCACCTTTTTTATGACGTCTAAGAAAATTTCAAAGTCATGCGTCCTGGGAGTAAGCGCTCGGTTGTAGTTTGATCTCTAGTCTGATGTAATTTATAAGAAATGGTCTGAATTGACAGAAATCTGGAGCCTGGTTTGCCTAGTGCATATAGAGGGACGGCTATGGTTCAGTCAGTGGCGTTTGAAGAATTCAGATGTACAGATGTAAGTTACAAGAATGCTTTAAAAGCACAATCTCTACGTGAAAATATTAATCATAACGAATGCAGAAGATCAGGCTTCACATCATGGTCAAAGGAGGGCTGAAGACTTGGGGACAGAATGTCTTTTTAAAGCAGATTTAAGGGATTTTTGTCATTTGTTTCGCTCAGTGGCTCCCCCTAAAGGCATGGTGGATAAGTCACTTTTACTTGGTTACTCTCTTTTTCTCTTCTTTCATTACTTTCGTGAGTTTCAGTCTTTTCTGTTGTGTTGTCCTCTGCAGCTCTGTGAGCTTCTTCTCCCGCTGTCAGTCACGTCGCTGTAAAACGGCACGCAGTTGTTGCAGAAGACAGCCAGGATGACAGGGTTGCCCAGCTGCGAGTTGAGCAACTCGGCAGTGTGGGAGACTGCAAGAACTGAACGGTTCCTGGGGACAATCTGTTTCAAAATAAATTAAATTGATATTTTAACATGAAATTTTATGGCGCAGCTTTAAAAAACAACAGCTCCCCTTTACTGGTCTGAAGGGCTGCAAATCTTTCAGAGTAAACGGCTCTGTGGCGTTCTGCTGTTTTTCTGTCATCTGATCTCCCAGTAGATGAAGGGCGACGTGTGACTCATGCCAAAGTTCTGACAGATCACTATCTCACACCAACAGAGGAAAAATACCATCGTGTAAATTAGAGGTATTTAAAATGACCGCAGGCTGTACGGGAAGTTTAGAACTGGAATGATGATTTTTGCAATATCGAGTACTGCGTAGAGAGGATGAGGTCGGGACCCTCCTGCTTTTACTTTTGTTTAGCAATGTTCCAAAGATCTGCAACTCGCTGTTCAATGTCACTGAACAGTTCTGTCAAGGAACGACCAGAGTGTGTTCGAGCTCGTGTGCTCAGGGAAAAGATGGATGTGGCGGCAGGCAGAGCCATTAACCAAACGACTGAAGCTCTGTGGGAGTCTCATTAAAGTGATGTGAGGCATGATGGGAGGCGCGAGGGAGCTGTACAAACCGGGGGGGGGGGGCAACTACGTCATGCGTCCTTCCTCTTCGTTACCTTTCCCACAGACCCGTGTGTGCGCTCTTACATTTGTGCCCAACCGCAGCTAAAGTGTCTCGTCGGTGTCTGTAATCCAGGAGATATATAAGCACTTAGCTGATGAACTCAGATGTGGTCAATAGCAGCAGACGAGCCACTCTGACTCATGCACGCTCACACGTGCACACGCGCTCTTTTAATTTCGTTGCTCTCCTCCCTGCCAGCCCGCGAAAGCCACGGTTTACCCACAGTGTTTCTTTCATTTTTGTAAAACTAAACTGAAGCAGCATTTTCATTCCTTTCAACAGTTTAATTAATGTCCTGACCCTGGTTAAATCACAGATTGTTCTGGTGTTTTGTTGATTAATGTTCAGCTTTAATGCAGTCAGCAGCCTTCATTTATTAGTTCATCCACCAGGAAGGGTTCACTTCATTCAGATTCGTAGCGGATTCAGGACCAGCGGTCTACAAGCCATGTTCTTGTGTCTGGAAACATCATCCGATTACTGCTCAACTCTCGGGGCGGGAGCCTAAAGTCTAAATCCCCCAAAACACGTCTCTGAGAAACACTTCTGTGTCATTTTTTTTGTGGTACAAACAACAAAGTTCAATTACAGCATGCGTTGTTACAAATTTCAGTGTCACTGCTTAAGTTTGTCGGTTTAAAGAAGTCTCCTTCATTAAAGAGCGCGACAGCAGCGTCGTTCCAACGCAGCAAGATGGTGATTCATCACAATAGCCACAAAGGCAGTCGGGACGTTGCTGTTGTGGTTAGATTATGATTCATGGTGCAATTTCTCCTGCTGCAGTGTAAGAAGGTAATTTATGGGATGGGTTTGTGGAGCCGGCGTAGCAGGGTGGTGATCTGTCAGATGAATATGTCATCCTGCCAGGATAAGCTTCCTGGCTACAGCAGGAGTCGGCATAGCAACCAGACGGCGCTGATTAGTCATGACTCATAGAAGGTGACAGTTGTTGGTCGCCTTTGACCATTCGGATTGCTCGGTCGGAGCCACACTGGCCGTGTTATTGTTTTATTGAGTTGGATTAGATGCATTTTATCACTGAAACACTGTGCTTAAGGTAGCGGGACGGCTCCTGTGGCGAGACTGGGATGTGCGTTTCTTTGTTTTTTTTTTAAAAGTTTTTATTTGTAATAGCTCATGCTTAATCACCGCAGTAGCCAAATGTTTCAATGTACAGTTGGAAACAGAAATAGCAATAATACTGCAGAAATAGAGGTTCCTTTTAATCATACCTTGCACACGACGGTGTTCTCTGACTTCCAGAGTAAGATCAAACTTTTCGACGATGTCATCTACCCACCGCGAGTTTTCCCCCCTCCACCAAAAATCAAGTTTTTAATCTTCTTAACATGCTCTTTAAGATGTTTCTAATGCCTTACTTCACATATCATGAGCTGAGTCGGTCATGGAGACAGCGGCTGAAGGTTTCTGCAGTGAATCTGCAGAGCAGCACCTCCAGTCTCCTTCAGGGGAAACGACCTGCGTGTTTGGAAGCAAAAAGAAATGGCTGATCATAACCTAGAAGGAGAAGCTGGCACAAGCGGGGCGAGAACTGGGCAAGAAACGCGGAGGAGAAGCCGCTTGGAGTGTTTTTGTCTTGTCTGTTTATGGCACAGATAAAATCAGACCCCGTTACATTGAAGACGTCACAGACGAAAGAAATTCTTTCTTCCTATTTGGATGCGTCCCATAAAAATACTAACGGGGATGCAAGTCTGCAGTCTCATTATAAAGACTGACGCTGTTTTGGAGCAAAAACATTGAGTATATAATTATAAGGGACTCGGATGAGTTTTCAGGGACTTTAATTCCACAAGTTCAGACTAACGCAGAATTGGTTATTGGCAGAAATGTGTTTATCGTGCTTTCTGGTTTCTTGTCTTGTTTCTGTGTTTCTCTGTCACGCTGACTGTGTGTTGTAAAAAAATGCACGTATTGGCCTCCAGCACGGCTCCTTTTATTGATTGGTGAAGACGAGACGACGGCTATTGTCTCGCCTCTTCCGAATCACATTTTCCACCCTCTTGTTTGCGCCTCTTCTGTTCAGATGGTTCTATGTCGCCGCCTTCACATCGTCTCTCTTTTCCCCTCTTTAACTTTGATGAAGATGAAGATGAAGGAGTTGAGGGACTGAAGCTGCATGAGACACGGCTTTTACTTTACTACTTCTTCTTTATTAGTTTGTCAAGTGAAAACATGGCAGAAACTCTTGGCTAACTACTGATTTATGCGTTTAATCTACATCTGAAGGTCTAAATGAAACCAAAAAACCAGCGGATCACGTTGTGTTTAAGAAATGTTGCCGTCTGCAAACATGAAAACATCGTGCTTTCAATGATTTCTGCTTCACCTTCATTTTTCTCCCGTCTCTCCCTCCAGGCTACCTGCCCAATGGCGTCCACGCGGTGGAGGCCATGTTGGCCGCAGCCAGCATCGGAGCCATTTGGAGCTCCACGTCTGTGGACTTTGGAGTCAATGTGAGGACAGCTCGGTTTTTCTTTCGTATGCTTAGCTCATACTTTTTTGGATTCTACTTCTGCATTTGTATAAACCAGCAGCAGCGTGTCAGTGGCCCGGCGGCGTTCAGTGGAGGGCAGCGTTTAGGGTCTTAATGTCAAGAGTATTTAGCTCATAAACACCGCCTACACCTTGTGCATTTTAATCTGCTGCTTTAAATAAAGCTTTTATTTATTTATTTTTTTTTCAGTACCAGCAGGATGTGCACTTTGAGAACTAGCGACTCTTTTTTATTTGTATTTTTTCCACTGATGGCTCCACTGGACCATCAGTCTCTGAACTGGTCTTAGAGGATAAATTAATTCATCCTACAGCAACTCCTCCTTTCCTCTATTGTCACCCTTTAGCTGGACTCCTTCTGATTTTTTTCTTTTGAGACATTGTCGCCCCCTCTGGCAGATCAGAGTATAACATTTCTGTCCTGACCTTAGTTCCACCTGCTGTACGTGTGCTAAAAGGAAAAAAATAAATAAAAATGCTGCATTTCTTCCTAAAGATTTTAGGCTGTTCTTGTTGAGTTTATTCATCACTCTGCCCTCTCTTCCCCCTCAGGGAGTCCTCGACAGATTTTCTCAAATCCAGCCCAAACTGATCTTCTCGGTTGCTGCCGTGGTTTACAACGGCAAAACTCACGACCACATGGAGAAACTGACCAGTGTAGTAAAAGGTTGGCAGCAACACTTTCTCGCACACCTATTTGTCCTAAAACACAAGTCTTTGTCACTTGCCTTACAAGGTGACCTCAGGGTCCACGGTGGTCCATCGTACAGGTTTTACTCCCCGTCACGAGCACCGCGGTCTTCACAAGAACACGGACTGTTCTTGTCCTCTCCTCACACAAGGCGATCTCAGTGGAGACTGTTCTCACAGGTTGGTTCTCAGTGGTGGAACAAGTTACCTGTGGCCACAAGAGCAGAGTCGTCCTTCTCAAGAAGAGTTCGAGAACGTGTTGAAATCTGCCCCCCTCCAAGAACACCTCCTGTCGTGACCTACGCTCCCCGTTTAACTTCCCGAGCTGCACTTGGATGGGTCTTAGTGGAACACTTTTCTGCATTGTAGTCCTCTGTGATAAGTCGCTGTGGATAAAAGTGTCTGCTAAACGTAATGTCCTCGTGGATTTTTGGTTTAGCGTTTTGTTCTTTTTCTGTCATTTTCAGTCCCTACACTGGAGCGTGGTAAATAAATTTGGTTCTTTGTCTTGTTGGTGGTTAAAACTTGCTGTTGAGACGAGACTTTCTACCGAGTTGGAAGTGTCTTCATCACTTTTTGGCGATCAAACACTCAGGATTTTACTTTCTTACCAACAGTGGAAAACGCGGGTCTAAGAGTTAATGCAGATGAAGGATTTATGTTTATTAAGATGTATGCTATCCCACAAATATTCCGAGTGTTATTTTTCTTCTTGTGCAAACATAAATGCGTTGCATCATCAGCCAACAACACTTGCATGCCTTTAGGGAATCCTCCAGGCTGGTTTTTGGCTCTTAAACAAGGACATAGTGTTGCAAGAACACAAAAGCATTAAGCCTCTCTCTCTGTCTCTCTCTGTCTCTCTCCGTCTGTCTGTCTGTCTCTCTCCGTCTGTCTGTCTCTCTCTCCCTCTCCCTCTCTGTCTCTGTCTCTCTCTCTCTCCCTCACTTGTAGGTCTGCCTGACCTGAGGAAGGTAGTTGTAATTCCCTACGCTCGCTCCAGACATGAAACTGACCTCTCCAAGATCCCTAACAGGTGCGCATCTCTAAATAGTTGCATCAAAGGATCCATATTTTACAACAGAGAAGACGTCGCAGATGTTTTCTCTCCCCTACTTACAGGGCCTTTGTTTTTCACGCCTCTTGTCGTTCTTTTACAGTGTATTTATAGACGATTTCCTGGCGTCTGGGCGGGGCGAGGGTGACCAGTTTCCTCAGCTGGAGTTCGAGCAGCTTCCCTTCAGCCATCCTCTGTTCATCATGTACTCCTCTGGTACCACAGGAGCTCCCAAATGTATGGTGCACTCAGCTGGGGTAAAAAAAACACTCCCGTTCGTTCTAAATGTGCAAGCTACCAATCTCTCTCCTTTTATTTGTTCATTTAGCAGCCACAAAAGCAGTATTTCCCACAGGCTCCTGGAGAGTTTAGTGAAATAAAATCAAGAATGAAGCGTCTCAATTTTACAATCCCTGCCCGGCCCGAGGAGCTTTTTGTGCTCGTCCTTTTATAACATATTACATAACGGCTTTGTTCTGCGGCCAGTGTTTTGCCACTGCACTCTGAGGGTTAGACACAGCTGTCTCTCATCCAGAAATCAGCACCTCCTAGTCGCATCTGCGACCGAGCTCCCCTGGGCCAGTCCACATGTGCAGCCTGATTTCAGAACATAAATCTAAATTGAAGGGATGTGAACGATGGAAAGTGTAAAGTTTCTGGGGAAGAAAGGACGGAATGAAAGACAAACGGTTACAATGTCTTCTTTGAACACAGCCAGCGAACGTTCACTTTGCCAGGATCCGTTTATTGTGCAGGATCATTTCAGGGCGGCTTCGTAGAAGCAGCAGGACGGAGAGTAGCGCGACCACAGAGCAGAGCCCCAGACTTCAACACACTGGTGCTGTTGAATGACCTCAGGACAGCCGTTCGTACCAGCCATCCTACAACGTGTCCTGACCTGAAAGAGGAATGGCCAAGAATTGCTCCTGAATCTTCTGATCCAGAGCTCCTGACAGGACTTGCTTGAAGTCCGTCTTTTTGAAATGGGGTTCACTTTGAACACCAAGGGTTCTCTTAGTTCCTCCAACACTGTAAATGCTTAATAACTGCGTTCAGCAGAGACAAAAGAAATCCTGACTTGTGTAATATCGTTGTCACATGGATATTCTTCATCGGTTATATTGACACAAAATGCAGATCACGTTTTGCGGCAAAGTAATGCAGAAACCAGGTAATTTCAAGGGGTTTGCATGCTTTTCTTCCACATGGTGTTTGGCTCTCCGATAGCCTGGCGACCTGTCCCCCTGCACCCCTGAATTCACCCCTGTATGCACCCCTGAATGCACCCCTGAATTCACCCCTGAATTCACCCCTGTATGCACCCCTGTATGGACCCCTGTATGCACCCCTGTATGCACCCCTGTATGCACCCCTGTATGGACCCCTGAATGCACCCCTGAATGCACCCCTGAATGCACCCCTGAATGCACCCCTGAATGCACCCCTGAATGCACCCCTGTATGCACCCCTGTATGCACCCCTGTATGCACCCCTGTATGCACCCCTGAATGCACCCCTGTATGCACCCCTGTATGCACCCCTGTATGCACCCCTGTATGGACCCCTGAATGCACCCCTGAATGCACCCCTGAATGCACCCCTGAATGCACCCCTGAATGCACCCCTGTATGCACCCCTGTATGGACCCTGTAATGCCTGTAATGAGCTAGGATAGGCTCCAGCAGACCCCAGTGACCCCGTACAGGACTATATAAGATATAGAAGATGGATGGATGGTGTGGGCGCATGAATGTATAAATGTGTTTGTAACGTGCTCATACTGCAAAACCTGTTACAGACCTGTTTCAGAATTAAGTTAAAGATAAAGCTAAAGATACGGAACTTCACAAACGAGACAGACTTTGGGATGGCATTTTCCGTCAAACTCACAAACCCGTTCCACTGCAGGGATTACAGTCATCTGTAGTCACGTGGGGATCTTAAACATCTTGCATCAGCTGATCTAACTGTGACAAATGGCTGAACATTTAACTGTAATGACTCACTGTCGTCGTCGTGGGGTAAGGCATCGCCCATCACTACACGTACGGTGATTGGAGCATTTTCCAAAGGTGGACCTTAGCCTGGCATGTTGGATGAATGCGATCACTGGAACGGTGATTATGTCTGCTGGCGGTTTTTTTTTGCTTTGTGGCTTGTTTGCACCAGTGTTTGGTCCATATCAGGAGAAAAAACATTGCTGGCATTCTTACTTGTATGGGAAGATGTTGAGAAATGATGATGATGATCTGTGAGGAGCATGTCCATTTAGTGTCCTATCAGATGCTGGATCATAACGCTGGGCAGAGGTTTGAAATTCAGAAGAGCTGATATGACACGGTGGGTGGCGTCTGATCAGGGTGGTGGGACCGATCAATCACATCACAGCGAGCTGGGCTCTTCAGAAAGTTATCAAATTACAGGGAACTGAAGGCAACTGAATCTCTGCAAGACATTAAGGAGTTTTTTTTTTTTTTTAAATCCCAGTTAACACTTTTAACAATTATTTAAATAATGTCTAGAATTTTAATTTGAAGTTGGGGTCAGAATGACAGCACATTCAGGAGGACTCAGGGAAAACTAAGCCTCTGCTCACCTCAGTTTTCAGATTTTAGAGTCTGTTTTGTGATTTGACGCTTTTGGGTAAATATGGGATTTTTCCAGCCTAATCGGGTGAAATGGCAACAATGTCCTTGTTAGAAACAGCAGGTTGCGGATGAAGGGATGAACAAAGCCCCCTCAACCCGAAGAGGCAGGTTTGAGAAACGGCCGCATAGTTTGAAGCTCGTGAAATTACTCGTCTGGTGTCAGGGACTGAGGAAACATGGAGCAGAATCTTTTTCTTTTTTTTATTTTTATATTCTTTTCCATATCAGATCAGATGTCATTACAGTTAACAAATCAAGTGGAGTTTAAGTTGTCAAAAAGTGATTGGTCACATCAAAGCAGCTCTTAAAGAAACCCGCTGTCTCTGTCATACTCTCCTTAACCACAAGGTGGCAGCAGACCTCCATCAGCAGATCTAACAAGGGCATTCGCTCCACAATTAGTGTAATAAAACAGATCTACAAGAGGTAGGGCAGCAGGAGAATGTGTGATTTCAAAAGGACAACTAAAAAACTCACCATTTTCTGTAATTTAACTAATTTAAATGCAACCATTCATGCATTTAAAACATGTATTGTCCTCTTCCTTCTCTGACATCAGTTTCCATATGTTTTTTTTTTTTTGTTCCCTCTTTTCCAAGCTCAATATCCTCTCTTCCAGTTTTACTGTTTTCCTCCTCTAATTATACATGTGTAGATGTTCTCCCCCCCTTTTATCATGTCAAGCTTTGTCCCCATCGCCCATCCATTTCCTTTTGTTATAGCTCCCTCTTTCCATGTTTCCGATAATTGGGCAGTGATGTGCCGGTGAAAACATCTCGTATTGTGACGATGGCAGTCCTCTCTGCCTCCGCCAATTACCTCCGGTGCTGTTGTGCTTTTTGCTTTGTTGCCGCTCTGTTAACGCATCGTCAGTGGCAAGAAGATGTGAACCCAGAGGATGGCGGCTGAGTTCTGCCAAAGTTTTTGCATTTGTATACACGCTCGCCAAACACAGGTGGAGCACCTGATATGTGGAAAGGAGATGCACATAAACTCGGACCCAAAACGCACACCCACACATACTCGTCGTCGTACACTCCTCCAGCAATAATAGCCTTCCCGGCTGTGATGGGCTGCAGACTTGGGGACAATTTACACACCACTTTGTAAAAATAAGTGCTGTGTGTAAAATCCTCAGTTTGATATATTTTCTGTGGAGCTATTGTACGGTGAAGTACACACGGAATATACAGTAGTACTATTTCAGCTTGAGTAACTGTACTTGCTGCTTTTCTCTGTGTCAAACGTCTTTGTTCCACGTCAGTTTGAACTCTATGGACAGAAGACATAAAGCTACTCGGTTCTGGTAACCAGTAGGCGTGTTACGAAAACCAGAGCCAATTTAAAATGATGCATGCTGAAAAAACTTGCTTCTCGTCTCTTTAGGGCACGCTGATCCAGCACTTGAAAGAGCACGTTCTTCATGGCAATATGACCGCCAGTGATGTCATCATTTACTACACAACGGTAGGTCCACCACATTTTCACAATTTCACTACTCTCCAAAGTTTTTTTTTTTTTTTTTTTTTTTTTTTTTTTTAACAATTGAAGATTCTTTTTCATTAAAAATAGTAGAGTTCAACATGTTGAGTGAAGAACGTTTTAACCATCAGTGTGTTGTGTAAAGTTATAAATGCACTCAGCGGTGCTCTGAAGACGCTCGTGATGGCGCTGAATGGCGCCCAGCCCTCAACCACTCAACTTCAACTACTCACATGGATGTTAGTGTGGTTAGGTTGTGACCGGGAAGGAAAGTCCAAAGTTATCCCCTCTATGGTTTGTAAGTGGTTCACACTCGGAGTTGTGTTTTGGGATATTTGTCCTGCGTGGTGTGCATCTTTGTCCACGATCCGGGTGATGTCATTTTATTGTGAGTGACTTCCAAATAAACGAGATGCTTCAATCTTCACTAGTCACCACTAGGAATCCCTTTTTAACTGTGTATGGAAGATGTTGGTATTATTGTCCCGTTCTCTGTTTACAGCTGTGTGTCAAACGTTACGCCTTTGTTTGACCGCATTTTTTCTGTTTTGTTTTTTGGACAAAAAACCACAATAATCTGATCATGGTGGCTCTTAGTATTTGGCAAAGACAATTTCTGAAAAACTGGCAACAATTTTTTCTTTTCTATGTGTTTTTAACAAAAACACAAGAATAAAAATAAAAAAAATAAAAAGAATTGGGCAATACTAAGTACCCCCATTATATAGTATCTTGTATATCCACTGTTAGCAACTGCTTGAAATGGTTTCCTGTATGACTTTTAGTCTCTCACACCATTGTGGAGGAACAACATCACTGCACTTCATTGACTTTTTTTTGGACATTATATCACGCACAAGTCTCTTAAGGTCCCGCTGCAGCATTTTAAAAGGGTTGAGTTCCAGACTTGGACTCGGTCGTTCCAAAACTTTGATTCTTTTATTTTCCATCCATTGTGATGGCTGGCGTGCTCAGTATCACTGTCATGTTGCATGACCCAACCAAAGTTTAGCTGTCAGACAGGTTGTTCTAGAGGTCAATATCATCTTAATCAGGTGTTTGGAGCAACATCAAAAAATTGCAGGACAGTGGGGCCTGAGGTTGAAGAACACGGCTCTGGAATAATTTTGCAACCTGACGAGTTCATGACCCGCTTGCAAAACGACCCTAAATCACCAGACCTCTATGACCAGGGTTGACAGCAGGAGTTAGGCGTTGTTGCAGAAGTGTGCCTAGTTCTTGCTAAATGTCTGGACATCAAGGCCTAATGGCTCTAATATGGCCTGATCTGCCCATAAGACATTGTTCCAGAAGTCTTGTCCTTTTATTAGATGCAGTTTAGTGAACCTCAGTTATGATTTCATCTTGTTTTTACACAGAAGAGGCTTTTTCCTAGCAACGCTTCTAAATGAACTGTATTTGGTCTTCTTCTGCTCTTAGGATTTTTTCTTTCTTAGGTTCGTCTGAATTTGCACTTGCATTCTTTCCACTTTTGAACAATCTTTATTTGTCGTTGTTGAACTTCAGCTTGTTTGGAAATGGGTTTTTTAGCCTTTTTCAAATATATGTGCAAAAACAGTAGCTTCTCTAAGAGCATTGATTATATCTTTCCCCCTTGACATTGCATTAGTACACACCTGAATTTCAGAAAACGGTACATTTCTACAATTCCTTCTTTTATAGAGGCCTGCACACCTGTTTGATCTATTTATCAAGGGCTCATGATGAGAAGCACCTGGCCACAACTTGCCCTCTTAAATCTTATGGAAATAGCGTTTTTTTTTTTGGTTAAAAAAAACGAGAAGAAACAAAAACCTTTCTTACTGCTGTCCTAATCTGGGAGTGCCACGCTGGCAGCCCAGCCCAGTTCACCTTATCCGGGTTGTGCTGCTCGTCCCCTGACACCAGTACCAGACACGCTTGTTTTGACAGGACTTTCTCTTAATGGAGGCTTTTTTCATTTAACAAATTCTGTTTCTGTGATGGTGAGTTTTCTCTGTCTCGGTGAACAGAGGTTGATGTATTGATCTCCTGATTGTGCCCACACTTCTGGTTTGTGTGTTTGTGCCTCGGATACACCTAATTGAGTTTCCGCAAAGTGCTTTGTCGTGCCACACACTCCCCCCACCCGAAGACCGTATCTAGCCACGATTCGAAGCTGAGAAAAGCTCCGCTGTGCCCAGAATAACAATTTGACTTCTGACACCGTCACATAGTTCTGAAGTCACGTTTCCCTCCATCATGTTGATGGTAAAAAGGATCTGCTGGAAACTTGAAGCACAGCCGTTCAAGTAAAAGATGAAAAATGTCTTCTGAATGCTGCTTCAATTGAAAAATAACCTAAAAGTTTTATGTTTTTTATTTTGTTATTTTGTTTTTGGTGGGCTTCAATGCTGCATATTTGCTTCATCCCTCATCTACAAAAAAGTAGGTCTAAAGCTGCTTGCAACTTTGATTATCTCCACTGTTGGTTAAAAAATGAAGAATATCCTATACGTTTGCACACTTTTGGACCCCATTTGATTTTTTGTTTAGTCTATTTTTATAAATTTGCATTTTCATTATGAGGACGGTAATTCTCCAATAACTTTTATCCAAAATAAGGTTTAGTGCATTCCACTGTACAACCCGAACATTTGCCTGAGTAATTTAAGTGACAAAAATCAATGTTTCTGTTGGAATAGCCAGAACAAGTTCCCAGACCGCCTGTCCCGACCTCCCCCGACCTCCCCCGACCTCCCCCGAAAACTTTGGCATTTTTTGCTTTAGCTTAAAATCGATGATTCATCTTCTGTCATCTGAGAAATCAATGCACTGACTAAACGTGTCTTGGGTAGTTGGCATTGTATAAGCCGCAATATAAGCCCCACAGAGACTTTTCATGGAGTAAAATCAATGTTCACATTATTAGTACCAAAAAAGGATGGTGCCACGGAGGTAGCTAAGTGTGCTGTCGAAACGAAAAACACAATCATGGGAGTCACAGTGTGCAGGAGCTGTCCATTTCTGTGTGTTCAGCTTAAATGTTGTTGACGACAAAGGAGCGTTTATTCCACATCACTAATGACTGGTTCTGTTGCATGTGTGGCTTTAGACCGGCTGGATGATGTGGAACTGGCTCGTGTCTGCTCTGGCTGTGGGTGCCTCCGTGGTTTTATACGACGGTTCGCCCCTGATGCCAACACCCAATGTGTTGTGGAACCTGACGGACCAGCTGGGGTGAGTTGACGCACGCACGCACGCACGCACGCACGCACGCACGCACGCACGCACGCACGCACGCACGCACGCACGCACGCACGCACGCACGCACGCACGCACGCACGCACGCACGCACGCACGCACGCACGCACGCACGCACAAAGGGGAACGATGGTGACTACACTGGTGGTGATTATGGTGTGCAGCATAAAGCTGCTTGGAGAAAAATGCACATTTGTTTTTCTCTTTTATTACATCCCTGTAGAATCTCCCTCAAACAGTTTTTTTGGCGATGGCGGTTATCTGACGTTATTTGAGAAAATTTTATATTAAGAGCAATTGAAAGGGAAACACTGAAGAGTGTTTGTTTGTTTTTTTTGTTCCTCTCAGTCTATAGGGTTAATCTATTAAAAATGTCCACATGGTTAATCAGATCATTAGACCCATGGAACTCTGAGTGTCTTACATTGAATGTCCTGGAGGATCTGCATCCCCAGTAAACAGAAGATGCAAATAAAACATAATTAAATGACTTGAAAATCTCACGAGCCCTTATTTTATTCATAGTACATATTAAACATATTAAATGTTGAAACTGAAGAAAGAAAATATGTCATTTAACCAATACGATAACTTTGAATTTAATGGCATCGCAAAAGAGCTGATACTACGTAGAAGTGTAGCAGATGTGTGTATCACCGTGTCCCTGTACAAGGATTCCCGGAGTAGTCCCGGAAACGACCCAGTACACCGGACCAACGGCTCTTGTGTTGCATAGACGGAATATTTTGGAGGTGCACGTCGGAGCGATGCCGAGCTCTGCGGAGGGGGGGTTCGCGTCGATGGAGAGCCTCTGCGTTTTTTCAGTTCGACAGAGAAGCATGAATCTGGCTTTTGTTGTTCTGTTTGTTTTGCGATGCACCAAATGTTTGCAGTTGGTGAAAGTTCTGGACTTGAGGCAAATCACTTCATCACCTGGTATGCAGGTTTAGCATCGTCATGCTGAAAGATGCAAGGCCTTCACTAAGTATGGGAAAGCGCAAAATTGTATACAATTCTTATGTTGCTTTATACACTCTACTGATCATTAGAAATATGAAGGAGAGAAATGATGTTAAACCTTCCTGGAAACTTTACGGTCCCCTTCTTGGATTTAAAAACGAGAACGATGGAGTTTGGAGTTTTCCTCGTAATATTGCTGCAGATTCAGCCAAGTTGGTGGTATAAACCCTTGAAATGTACTTTTTAGCTCTACATTTAATTACTATGTTCTGCTCAAACTACTGACTTGCTTCCAGGAATCAAAACATGTGCAATGAAATACAGAGTGAAGCTAAAATATAAGGATTTTTTTTTTTTGGCAGCATACGTTTGAGACCAGCAATTAATATAGTTTCCTGGATGTTTCAACTTGTCTGCTCATTGAAGGGTTACGGACTCTGACGTGGACAGAAAAAAATCTAAATAAATGAATACAGCATGTCAGAGAGAATACAGCCATGGGGAAGTTATTCCTGGAAGATATTTTTTTTTGTGACCACAGAATTAATCGTGTTTATCTAATTGCAGACTGACACACACACACACACACACACACACACACACACACACACACACACACACACACACACACACACACACACACACACACGGTTGCAACCAAGACTATGAATAAAGATGATTGCTGTTTATAATGTGCATTTAGAACAACGATCATGATATTACGTCGAACAGTTACTATTCTTTCACCGATTTGTTAATCAATAAAATTGGATGAAGGAAAAAACATCAGTAACAAAAAGTTGTTTGCTTGAGAGATGATGGTGAACGCGTAGCTGAGGAGGGAAACAGGATTTCACTGCAGCTGAAAAAAGCACAGTTTATATTACAAATGATCACATACGAGTCTTGTTAAACAAAAAAGAAGTAAAACATCGGAAGACACGAATTTTATTTGTTTTACATTAACTGTTATTTATACTCTGAACGTATTTCAAGCCATTAGCTATGTACATGTATATAGTTGATATATAGATAGATATAGTTGAGATTTGGAGAAAGCAACATTTGTGCTTTTACGTAACTGTGGACGAAGTTCGTCTGAAACATACAAAAGTCATCTAAAACTTAATTATTGATTGCTACAAATGAGCTGAAAGTTGTGCTCTGCTGAACGGTCTGATTCAGTCGGCACGGTCAGCCATCCTTTAAGCTTTTTGTCATGGAGATTGATGGTGATGTTGCAGGTTTGGATGAACCCCAGCAGCTCAGGGGAAAGTACAATACGACCGCAGCGGCCGAAGCTTAAAGTCGCCTTCACCTCATGTGATTGGACAATGAGGACATCGGATATGATGATGAGGGATTCTGTTTTCTGATTCTGAATGGAATTGGAACTGAATGTCAATTTGATGGATAGATTTTTTTTTTGCCATTTATAAACAATTCAGAGTTCATCATTCTGCAGTTAGAAGGACTTTTCCTCCCGGGAAAAATATTCAAGGCATTTGCCAGTCTTCCCAGCAGTGGACATCCTAGTACTGCAGTACTCAGAAATCTAAAAAAATCCAAGACCTACATCTAGTTTAAAGGCCTTAGTTCATGCCTGCACAATTAGAGAAAGTATGGTTTGTTTGGCAGGTTTGCCAAGAGAAACGTCTAAAGTAAACATGCCGACGCGGATGAGGTTTGTTGCACCGGAACAAACCAACGACCGTGAACCCCCCCCTTCGTCTGACGGACGCCGTTGAATCTGTTTGTAAGCGGATCATCAACAGGGCAGTGATCTCACGTTCACCAGCAGAAAATCAAGGTGTTGCGATGTCCCAGTCAAAGTTTAGATTTCAGCCAGTTGAAATGCGTTGATGGCTCCATGAAGGAGGAAACAAATGAAGCAACACTGTGCAGAATAAATTATTTCCCAACAGTGTAGTTGACTGATGATGCCAATTTAAAAAAATGGCATTTTTGTAAAATATAAAAGGATGCACTGTGATAATGTAAGTCCTGTGTTTTTGTTAATCTTATACTTATTTAAATAACTTAAATCCTCTTAGCCTTACCAGGTCTTTATATTTTCTTCAAATGTTCTGATAAATCAAACTTTTGAATCGACTGTAAATGACTGTATAGTCAAACTCCCATTTCAGCCCTTTTGTGGCCCTATTTACTGTCATTGTTTTGTAAAATATTTGAACACTCAACAACTTCAGATCTAATATAGAGAATATTTCCAGCGGCTGTTCAGTCTTGGTAACGCTCACTAACATGGCTCCAACCACCAATATCATTACCATAAACACCATGTGTTAAGTCCTGGATGGATTTTTCCACCACCATTTCAAGAAGGTGGGAGCAAAGACGGAGTGGTCAACGATTCAAGAGTGTGTGTGTGTGTGTGTGTGTGTGTGTGTGTGTGTGTGTGTGTGTGTGTGTGTGTGTAGGTATGTATGGAATAAGCTTACGTTTGATGGGACAGATGGTTGTCGCTTATTTTTTCCTTGTGAGGTTTACAGAAAGGCTGAAGGTGCTTTGCCTCAGTTCATTCACTCATTTCTAATTAAAATTTATGTTGTGTGTGACTTTGAAATGAGGTGGATAACTCCCTCTAAATTACAATATGACAATGCTTTGAGCAGTAGTATATTTAATTGACTGTCTTGAATTTAGCCCTTAAGCAGTTTTAAAAATTGCTTTTGAATATTTTTATTTATTCAGTTAAAAAAAAAAAAAAGCAACAACGTGTGAAAGAGCTAACATATGTTGATGGTGTACCAGTGCTGTAAAGCCAAAACATTTTTTAAAGACTTAAGTTTTTAAAGCAGTAGTACGTGATAAAGTTTCAGAAAACAAGAGAGTTGATGGTACTGAATTTCCATAACAAATTTCTTGACATTTACATTAGTTAAGGTTGACACAAATGTAATTGCTGGACTTTGGGGGTTTTAACCATGCAAAGTGAAAGTAGTCCAGAGAGTTTGTAAGTGGGAGTGCGGGAATGTTTTGGGTGGGTGGAATGGGGTTTGAGGCCGGCCCATGTCGATTTTGTGCACCTCCCTTTTTATCATGTCATGTGATGCAGAGGAGGATGCAAAATTCATTATCCAGGCATTTAAATTTAATGTTCTACATTTCTGCAATGTAGTGTGTACTTTTATTGTTGAAAGCATTTCAGTAGACTTTATGTCTCCCTCTGTAGCCTGTAAGGGGTAATAAACATCCTAAAATAATCATCGTTTTTTTTTTTTAGTTATATGAGGTTTACTTGCAGTGTGACTAAATCATTAGCTTTTGATTGTAACAAAATAGGTAGACTTAATTTAGCTTTTAATTCCAGTCATTTATCGTGCAGGATGATGAGTAGTGAGATATTTTTTTTTTTTTCTGTGTGCTAATACATTTGGTGCATTATAAATATAGTTTGGGGGGGGGGGGGTTGGAGGAGATGCAGAAGGAATTTTGTCAGCCCTTATTCCTCTCTGCACCTGATGTATCTTTGAGCATTTGTACGACAGCCAAAAGTCGCAGATTGTGTCAAATGTGGTTAATGACTGCGTGTTACTGTACAATCTCTGTCAGGCTGGGCTTATTAAAAAAAAAAAAAGGGAGGGGGGGATCACTGCAGTCAGCAAAAGTAGGGCTCAGGAATACCTGTGTGACACATCTTTACAGATGGCACACTGCCTTCAACAAGGAATAATGTGACGGGAAATTTTACACTCGCGGGGAAGTAGAAACGGTGCCGAGACGTGTACCTGCAGAAACCCGTAATGAGCGGGTTCTGCGCGTACATCCCAAATCTGTTTGGCTCTGTTTTATTCCTATTATTCATTTGAACGACCGTTTTATTTTAGTTTTGCTTTTGAATTGGTTATTTGGTAATATGAAGACGGACAGACGTGCCAACGTTTGTACAGTTAGTCAGTGGTATCGTTTGCTTTATTTTCCCTTATTTATATATTTTTTTATGAGAAATACAAATGTCCTTGTGTTTAAACCCTCCTCCTTGTCTCGTGCTCGTTCAGTGAAATTTGGAGGGAAGTAATGGAAAACATTGAATGAGGTTAGAAAGCTGTTAGCAGACGTTCCCGCGCAGAAGCATTTAATGAAGGCCTACCAGTCTGACAGAAAGATGGATAGTACCTTAAACTCTGAGATTTTTGAACCAATTAAATGCTGAAATTGCCACCTCAGACATATTTTTCACAAACCACAGCTACATGAGGAAAAAAAAAAAAAAAAAACCCTTTGGGAGAGACTGGCATAATTTTTTTTTTTTTTTTAAGCCTCAACTTCTGAATTGAGGTTGGACTTTTTAATTGGAACTGAATCTGTCAAACACTTGTGTAAGTATAAGTGTAAAGTTCTTTCTCCTTTTGCCTTGAATTTCACTGCTTATTTGTGTCGTCATTTCGGTGCTTTTGAACGGTTCAATTTCAAACATTCATTTTCTTTATTGTTGATGTATGATATTTTTTAAAGATGAGATTTAAGTTATAAAACTGATCATATTTAAAACGAATTTCTGCGGTTTGTCGGCTCCGTGAAATTGAAAAAGCATGAATCGGAGGGAAAGAATCGGGCGATTGATGCTTATTGTTGCGTCTAAATGCGGTGACAGCCTCCCTTACGCGCTAAACAGATTTAGTGAAGCCAAACCACAGTAACAACAAAATCAGCTGAATTCCTGGGTGGAAGCGAGGAAAAGGTTACAGCGTTTAAATGCATGACAGGACTTTTGGTGCTCGTGTGCGCTCTGAAGATCATCTTGTCACTTCCATCTTTTCCTATTACATTTTGTGCTGACATGACTGCAAAGATCCCTTATGCATGCTTGTATCAACGACTTCTCCTCTGTTACGCCAATTTCAGATTAATTTCAAATTCAGAGTTTAATTTTCCACCGTAGGATGAGAGTACTGATACAACCACGCTGTACCCCACTGATGGGAACCAGTCCGTACTGGTCATTTTCCATCCTTCCGGGTTGATCTCGGGTTTAAAAACTGACACTCTGTCACTCTTTTCACTGTTGGTGAAAAATCATTTTAATATTGATGCACATTAGCCCAATTCCTTTTTTTTTTTTTTTTTTTTTTTCTTTAAAATACCATGTTGAATTTTATTTTACCATCCTAATAAACGTTTTCTCGTTTACAAACGACGCCTCCTTTTAATAATTAATATTTTATTTGTAAATCTGAAATCCAAGACACTGTTGAACGGTGCTTTCACAAAAGAGAGACGGACCGTTTTCCTCGCAGCTTGTAATTCCTGAAAAGGGAGCAGAGGCCCATATTTACATGCCACCATCTTACTGGTGTTGAGAACAAGCGCAAGGGTAATTTTGAAAAGATTTGGAGCTTCGGCTGCTACATCATGACACGCACAGAGGCACATTAATGTAATAATGGCTCAGAGGTGCTCCTGCACCTGATTGCCTTTGAGCATCTCTTATTGACTTCGCAGCTTCCAGTAACGTCTCCCTTGAAACAGTCGCATTCACTCACGCTGTCACACACTCACAGAGGCAGAATCACAGCTTCTCCTCCTCCCTCCATCCTAAACACCCAATTAGCAGCCACACCTGGCCACCTGCCTCCAATCAGAATACAGGCTGTTTCCATGGTAGCCAGCAATGAATGAGTCCAGATGCAGATAGGGGGTCAGTGATGATGGATGGAATAGAGATTGACTGTGTGAGCAGATAACAAATAGGTTTGTAGTTTATCATCTGCAGAATGAGATGGCTGTAACCAGATGTGAGGAAACTGGTATAAATGGTGTCTGTAATGTGTTTTATGTAATAAATTGAATCTTTAAGTATTGAAGTAAATGAAGATGAATATCACATACTCCAGATGTGTTTTCATTTGTGTCAAAGCTCATGCAGGTAAAGAGTATTGTGTTTTCATTACCTTAGACTCATCCAAAAAAAACACAGATTACTTTTTCGCTTCCCAGTGTGAGTCACAATCCCAACTGACTCGCATATGTGAGAGGATTAACAAGTTATGACACTTCAGGTCCACTGTCTGGGTCCTGTGCTGTGGAAACAGATGCTGCAGGCCTTTATTTTCTTAGTCTGGGGACATATGCTGTGAATGAAGCAGCATAATTGCTGATTTCACCACAGAATATGTGAAAAAATACTGGACAGTCCAAAATGAGCCACCTTTGTATTCACGAAAGCCAGGAATAGGAAGCTGCAGCGTTGGAGCAGCTGTTCACATAAATTGCAACAACATGCACATTACCAATGTTCATAATGACCTAGGCATGTATGAGATGCATAAACATTCACGGTGTGCTGCTGCGTTACGTTTCCAGTTCAGTCTGATCCTCCTTTTATCTGCATGAAATCAATGTCAGTTTACAACATTAAAGTATCATTCTGTATTTTATTCTCTTCTGTTTAGGGGCATTCAGTTGGATGCACTTAACAGCTTTTGCCACTAGATGTCAGTACATCCAGAACACTGGACCTGTTAGGCACGACAGATGACCAACCAACTAAACTGATTTATATTATTAGCAGACAGACTGATTTGTTTTATTTTCTTGTGAACAGTTTTACTTTACTGTTTTAACTCTTATCTTTTTTTTTTTTTTTTGCAAGAAATTCCTTTTCTGCATGTTTTCCTTTCCACTGACATTGCAGATATGTCAAACATCTATTAATATTGTAAGATTATTTTAACTTTAAAGTAAAAATATGAAATGTTGAACATTTTTATAGTATTTTGGTAGAATAAATTGATTATAACTATTAAAAAAATTGGGTTTGACAAATAAAAAAAACAAAAACAAAGAAATTTAAATATTTAATTGTTTTGTATTTTAACTTCCCTTCACACAGTTTTAATGCTCATCAAAGTAATTAAAATACGAAAATAGTAGTAGTTTGACCATCGTGGACAAGATTAAATTCTTGCCTCAGTGTGATGAAATACCTTAATTACTCTAAAGTGCTCTATAATACTACAATGTATAGATGTTTAAGTTTATGCACATTATCTTTTATAAAAATTCAAATTTGGATTTCCGTGAATCCATCCAATAGCTATTCCCGCTTTATCCGTTTCCCGGTCACGGGGGTCTGTCGGAGCCTATCCCGACGCGTAGTAGGCGAAAGGCAGGGGTCCACCTGGACAGGTCGCCAGACTATCCAGGGCCACATAGAAGACAAACAACCAATCACACTCACATTCACACCTAGGGAGAATTTAGAATGATCAATCAACCTACCCTGCATGTTTTTGGACTGTGGGAGGAAGCCGGAGTACCCGGAGGGAACCCACGCAAGCACGGGGAGAACATGCAAACTCCACACAGAAAGACCCACCGGGCCTGGAATCGAACCAGGAACCTTCTTGCTGTGAGGCAACAGTGCTGACCACTAAGCCACCGTGCTGCCGATTTCCGTGAATATTCCGTGATGGCGGTTGACTCACGCAGAAGCAGTATGAACAAAGCATGTATTCGACCCGTGCACGTGCTATTTGCTTCATTTCATTTAACACTTTTCGTCTGAAGGCCTTTGCCCCTCCCTCATATCTGACCTCATCAGCAGCATCTGTTACCACAAAGAGAACAAATCACATCTTTCATCAAAGAACCAATCGCTTTATTGATCAAACTTTAGGTGTTTGTGTGTCTCAGACACAGATTCTTATTTTTTTGATTGACAGAAATAGTCATCGTGATTATATGAGGCGATTTGATGTCAACAAGAATGAGCCTTGAAAGAAAGAGAAGATACAAATGCACACATTCAAAGAGATGGACTTTAAAAAGCCCTTTGTCTTGTTTTGCAATTAAAAGTAGAGGGAACACAAAAGTGTTCATTCCCTCGTTGAGCATCTGAAAGTGAGACGTTTTGTCCTCCTGGTCATTTTTCTTTTTCTTTAATCAACCTGCGAAGGCTCGACTGAGCACACAAGCCGTGTTTCAGCGTCACCTCGCTTTGCGTTTACACAGTGACTCCATTTTCTTCTGCTGGCAGCTTTCAAGTACAACCGGGCTTTGGAGCAGCTCCACCGGAGCAGGCGGGATTAAGGGCAAAAGCTGTGCAGTAACTTCTGCCCTTTTTATGATTTTATTTACGTTTAGTTCAGATTTAATGAAGCAACAAATGGCACACTGCCAAAGTTCGGGTTCGGCACCAAAGTCATGTTTACTCAAGCAGGCCGGCATCAGCTCCCTCATTTATGGTACATCCATCCGTTTGTGAAACTGACTTGTAGCTTTTACTCACGAGTTTAACGCCAACGTTCTTAACCGTTGCAGCTCTTAATGCTGACTCATCTCCACATGTAAAAGTAGCAGAAACGATGTATAGAATGGTGTTCATTTGGCAACTTTATAAAGATTTAAGTGTATGTGTGTATGTTTTGGGAATGAGAAAAGCCAATAAGACAAACACCTAAAACAATTATCTGACGCAACATAGATTTATGTGAAGTTTAAATCTTTTAAAGGGATCATTCAACTTTTCTCTGCTATTTTTAAAATGTTCATAACCATAATGATGACAGATTAGTGACAAACATTTAGAAAATCAAAAGCTGTGTGTAATTTTGATGGACACAGTCAGGAAGTCGCATGAAAAAGGATGTTGGCAAGTGCAGAAGCTTTGCTCTTTTGTTTTCAAAATCACTGGAAAATAGGTTCTCATTCAACCTGCAATCTTTTCCAGTTGGCTTTGGTTGCTGGGAGTTCCTGTTGTTTAAAATGTGGAGTACAGCACATGCAAGCAGCAAGGCTTAAACAGTGTCTACTCCAGGGAAGCGAAACTGTGTTCATTTTCTTTTTCTATTATCTGCAAAAATGTGCCTCTGATCTTTCTTTTGTACCAAAACATTTTCCACATGCCTGTTTCTGTGTTCGCCTTTTCTCCAGCATCACTATCTTTGGTACCGGGGCCAAGTGGCTGTCTGTGCTCCAGGAGAGAAACCTCCAGCCCTGTGAGTTGATATATACACACACACACACACACACACACACACACACACACACACACACTGGGACATCGCCATCTGAAACCTTAACGCTGTTGTGATGGCCACGCCTGGCATCCACACTACCCCAGCAGTTTTGACCTTTCAAAATGGATCTTTTTTTCTTTTTGGAAACACTGAGACCAAGTGCCACCCGTATAAACTCGGTGTTGAGTCTCATGCAGAACTAAGTTTTGCTGCAGTTCCTTGACTGACCAATAGAGGCTGTCTTAAAAAGTGAGTCAATCTCACTGAAAAGATTGATTTCACCACTGAGTCAACGTGTGAAACGGTATATTACATCTGCAGGCAGCTCTGCAGAGTCAGAGAAGCTTTTAAGTCGTGCTTCAGAAAGCAGTGGGTCGCACGACTTAGTGACTCGTCCATTGTTTTTAACACTGCAGACCCAGTTTCAGTTTTTACATGCAACTGCTGCGGTGTAATGTGGATGGCCAAAACCATAACTTCTGAAAGTGACAACACAAACTCACACAGATGCTCCTTAGCAGTGGTGTAAGCAGGAACATGGAGATAAAACAGCAGCCAAAATGTGCATGTTATAGTACTGCAGCTGCCTACATTTGCAGAACAAAGAATAACGTGAGCAATTATAAGAACATTTTTTACAAAAGGTTGCTGCCAGTGAGGCTTTCGTCCTGTTTTCACCCATGTACACATGCCCGGGGCGCATTTGGTGGTGGTTTAATGTCCGTCTTCTCCTGACATTGAGCTTAAACGCCAGTGTGGAAGCAGGTCACTTATGTCTTGTACATGTGGACTGGTGTGGACCAAGCCTCAGTCAGATCTGGTGGTCCTTATTAAACCTCCTGCTGACCTTCATATATGTCATTATTTCTTTTCTGTTTAAGGCCCAAATTGTGGTGTAACAATCAATCCCATTGCTCTGTTATGATCATCGTAAACGTTCATTCACAGCTCCTGTTTTGTGTGTGTGCCTGTTTGTTACTTTTCTACAAATTCACGTTTTTTTTTTTTTTTTTTTGGAAATGCTGTCTGTCCTCCATGTGAGCCTCTTCCCCTGCCACTTGATCCAGTTGGCACTGTTTGCCTGTGTGTGTGTGTGTGCATGTGTGTTCGTGGACTATTAGAGGAAGCGAGTGTGGCAAAGGGAGATGTTTGTGTGTGTGTGTGTGCACGCGTGTGTGTGCATGTGCGTGTGTGCGTGCTTCCACTGGGATGGGGTGGAGGGATTTGACTGTCCCAGTGGAGAGGCCCTTTTCCCTGAGTTGACATTTGGACTGAACACCTGGAGGCATGGTGGGTGGTAGCAAGAGTTCCTGCTGCGTATGTGCATGCATGTGTGTGTTTATGGAGCGAAGGGCGGTAGCTGGAAGCTGATTAGTTCACTGAGTGAACTGGCATGTGGTTTGGGAGTGTGTATGTGTGTAAGAGACATATATAATGTGCATGGATCTTGGGGATAATATTCAAGAGGTGTGTGTGTGTGTGTGTGTGTGCGTGCGCGTGTGTGTGTGCGTGCGCGTGTGTGCTTCCTCCCTGCAGGCCTCTTCCATTTTTATCCATTACAACACAAAATTAACACTCAAAAATGTCTTATTTATTAAAAATCTGACCACACGTAGTTAACTTGCTAAAACCTCATATTATTTGATATCAAATAATATTTTAGGCCTTTAGATTAGTCGAAAACATTTGATTGACACATTTAATAGTATACTGCATAATTCACAGCTTTTTTTTTTGTTGTTTTCTTTGGGTAATCAATGTCTGCTCTTGGTCAGTTTCATAACTTCTGCTCTTTCACGTTCAGCGGAAACGCACAACCTCCAGTCTCTCCACACCATCCTGTCCACTGGCTCTCCTCTCAAACCTCAGAGCTACGACTACGTCTACCGCTGCATCAAGAGCAACGTGCTGCTGGGCTCCATCTCAGGTGACTAATGCTCCTCATCTGATTTTTTCTTTTTTTTTTTTTTTTCCATTTTCTTTCTTTCGCATTTATCTTGGCTTGAACATTGAAGAAGCTTTCACAAACTTTGCATCTGCTGGCAGGTGTACTTATCATGTGATTCTTCAGGGCTGCCAAAACGTAGAAGCTGCAGATACATTAAAAAAAAAAAAAAAAAAAACGTTGATTTACATGGGGAAACATCTGTGCAACAAGGTTTGAAATTATTTTTAAAGAACCATGCACAGAGGACACTTATGTTGCTTTTTTATAATTAATAAAATATAAAAAAAAGCTTATTTCAGGTTAGATTAGACATCATAATGGATACAGTGTCTTTAAAATGAGACGTTGGAGAATAATTTCAAAATATATCCACTACACAATGACGTCTATTCCATTTTTATTTGTGTCTTGAGTATTTGCCAGTAAAATCAGATAAAAACAAAGATCTAAAATAATCAGCCATAAAACCATGTTTTGTTCCAATTTAGTTTAGGATGGAAGAGAAGGGCTGAGGTGTAGAAGTACGCAAGAATATGCTGAAAACACAGAGTACAGGGCAACATGACCGCACGGTGAACAGTTTTGGCCCCACCCCTCAGCCATTTATTTCAAGTGGCGCCGGTTGGAGTCAGCAAAGCGCTCTGAAAGGTTAAAATAAAGTCTGGCTACATGTCAGTATCAGATCTGTATAAGTTCAGATTATTTAATTACACCCGTTGTGAAACGTATGTCCACCAAATGCCCACGGTTGAGTGGCATGTGTCACACAATGAGTCGATGTTAAACTTATGTCCACGTTCTTGAAAGTCCATTACTCTTGAATCCAAGCAGAATTTTGAAACTAAATGACATCCATTAAAGAAGAAAAGATTGAGAAGAAGCTAAAACGGAAAGAAAATGAGTGCTTGTGCTCTGGGGTCAACACAAACATCAGTTCTGGATTTCTAATAGCTGTGACCAAATATTCAAAGGTTTCGAGGCTCCAGAGGTGCATTCGGTGCAGGTGAAAATGTGAGAGAAAGAGGTTGCCATTTCTTCCTCTTTACTGCCTTTTCAGGCAGAAAATGAGAAACCTTAGTCTGGGGGAGAAGCCTCAATAAGTGTTGCGGAGGCATCGGACGAGAACCCAAATTTAGTAAGAAATAGAAAATGTATAATTTTGAGAGATGAAATCATTAATATAAAAGGAGGAAAAAAAACTCGACTTCCAACCAGTCAAAAGTTGAAGTAATTCTAAATATGTAGAGGGTGTAAAAATCGACTTTATGAAGCTGATTTGCTGGTTTTTGGCCAACAGAAGTAAAAGTATTTGAAGGTATCTGTTTTTCTTTCTGTGAAAGACTCAACCTTGTAAAGATCCTTTTAAAGATGCCAAAAGCTTCATTTCCAGCTGTTCGGATTCTCACTTGACAGACAAATGGCTTCCTATCCATTGCATAATAAGAGCCGGTGTGAGCGAGGGTCGTGTAATTTCTCCCGTATGTGCCGTCTTGTTTCCTCTCTCCGCCATCCTCCTGCTCGTTACCCGGAAATCAGCTGCAGCAACAAAATATTGTGACGGATGTCTAAACTCCTATTAGGGCTGCGTGGAGCACGAAATAAATGAAAATTGTGTCACATGACATGTTGAAATCATATTGGTTTAAAATTACATCTCCAGAATAAGGAGGTCTCGGATCCCCTTGCCTCCTATCTCCTTATTTTACATCCTTGGCTCCTCTTATCATCACTCCCATGACACGATGTCACATACCAGCAACTCCCTAAGCGAGAGAGAGAAAGATTTAATCATGAACATCATCAAAAAAGAGACTTAACCTTTACACCTATAGGGGGATCTGCTGGCCTAAAAAGTACAAAAGATTGTTTGTACTGTTTAAAAAAAGACTGCAGTCCAAAAAGAGGGGTCAAAGATGGGCAAATTGTCTTGTAAATTGATAGTTTTTTTTCCCATTCTTTCATTTTGCCAGTGGTTAAATTATTTAAGTTATTTTGTTAGCTTTTGTTGACGCAAACTATGAAGAGTGTACGTTAAAGTGAGAAAGAAAGGAAGCTGATTATTCAACTCTTTGACTGTCGGCAGATTCCTCAGTTCTGGCTGTGTTTGATCTAATCTGGACATTTAACGTAGAGAGTTTATCGCAGATTTTGAGTCAAACTGAATTAGCAAATTAGGTCGTATTGTATAAGACATTTTTTGGTAAATGTGAGCTTTTCCTTAAGTTCCGACTGTCGAGACTGTGTTGTCACAAAGTGACCTGGACTGTAGTACATGTCATTATCCCTCCCAATGCGTAACGTAAACGTAAATGTTTTTAGGCGCCGCCAGTCCTATTCTCGTTCACCATCTTCCCTTCTTGCCAGTGTTTCTCTCTCTTCTCCTTCTGCGGAGCAATTTGTAAATTCAAATCCAAGCAGCTGATCAGAACAAGACATGAGGGAACCCTTCAAAGTGTGGCAGAAGCGCTTGGAGTTCTGTGTCAGTGTCTGTCTCGCTGTCTGACACACTGTGTCAAGGAGTTGACAGTCACATTTAAACTGAGCAAAAATTGGTGCTTTTTATCTGCTGAATCTAAGAGCTGGTTGGTTGCAACTCATTAATGCAGTTTTAAATATGTTTGTGCAACTTCTCATGATGCCAAGTGAAGCAGCAAAGCAGCTTAAACTCGTACACAAAGGGCTGTGCAAGCAAACGTGCACACATGCTTCCGCACAGACTGCTGCCTATGGTGATGCTGACGGACCAATAGGATTCTGTCTTTCTTCTGACTGTGTGTGTGTGTGTGTGTGTGTGTGTGTGTGTGGGTGTGTGTGTGTGTGTGTGAGAGAGAGAGAGAGAGAGAGAAGAGCAAGCCCTGCCCCAGTCACTTTCCATCATGTCGCCAAGGGCAACAGCGGGCTGGAGCCCTCTTGGCTGCCAACCAACCTAACCTTGACCCCTGAGGTCACCACACTGTTAGTGTGTGTATCCGTGTGTGTGAGGACTTATGGTAGCATATGTGCCACGGTGACCACTGACTGGTGGTCACAGCGGCATATGTGATGGGCCCTTTTGCAGATTTCACTGTGCAGTTTCACCCTCTGTGCCTGTTTTTTTTTTTTTTTTCATAACATTTGAAGAAGTGTTTGAATCTGCGGTGGTTTCATTTACTTAAGAAAATTCCTCTTTTACATCGACGTGTGTGTGTGTGTGTGTGTGTGTGTGTGTGTGTGTGTGTGTGTTTGATGCCAGATTCATGTTTTTCTTCACCAGGCGGTTTTAACACATTCACTGCTGGAAACCCTCAGCCCTAATACACCTCCGTCTGACTACCCATATGTTGCTTCTCCGTCCCCTCATTGCTTCACCGCTCTTTCCCTCTTGATAGTTGTGTGTTTTTGTAAGTAACGTACATAACCATCAATATGTGACTTTTAAGATATGTTTTCTTTTAAAGTAGCTTATTGGCAATTGGAAGATTTGTGAAATAGTAAATGGTCCACACTTAAATGTTAACTTTTAACTTTACTGTCATGTTCAAAGGTTGGTGCCGCCCGTTTTTCGCATGTGTTTTGTTGTGTAAAGAAATAATAATAGTAGTGGGTCTGAGTGTTAGGTGAATACAATCTCCAACATCTAACTTTTTCCACTGTGCTTTATTTATTCAACAACACTAAAGAGAAAAATAAATACATGTGGTTATTTCTATTTTGAAGTAGTTGTTTACTGGATAAATGAGTCACTTTCTGTTTGGTTTCCACCAAACGTCGCACTGCCTTTCAGGCCAATCAACTCAAACTACTTGCTAGAGAATTCCGTTTGTTGGTTGTTGGTAAACAGTTCTTTAACCCCTCCCACGTTGATGTGCAGTAGCAATTGCTTCTCTAAGACCATTTCTTATGTCTTTACCTCTTGGCATTGTGTTAACGTGCACCTGACCAACAAGCTGCCCAAACATGAGCTTTTACAGAGGTCTGATTCCACAAGAGCTGATGATCAAGTCACGAGGGGACTTGATTATTTATTATTTATGACTTATTTTTGTTATAAAAGTAATGTCATGGTGGAACAAGCAATGTTGCTGTTCATTTAAGGTTGTATGTGCCTGATACAAACGACGATCAGGTGAGTTTTTCTTGTGGTTTTACCCCAAAAAATAAATGCAGGATTAAAACGGGAAGTACTGATAATGTTACATAACATTACATAGTCAGGAAGTTCTTTGTAATTTTTTTCTTCATTCATACAAACACTCTCAAAGTGCGTCTTTGAGACCCCCCCCCCCCATAATCACACATCAATGAGCTCATTAGAAGACAGTGGAGTGTTGTTTCTTGCCCAAGTGGGGGCTCTGGCATGTGGAGGGGCTGAGGTTTGGCCCAGCGTTCTTGGAATTCTACCACCTTTGTCCCAGAGGATGTTGAAATCCCTCACATCTCCACGAGGAAAAAAAACGACAAAAAAAAACAACTTTTTTTATCTTTAGAATAGTCGTTGCTGTTTGGAGAATAAGATCAACTTACCTCCTTGTTCATACATAACACAGCTAGAGATGGATGGCATCTCTAGAAAGCCACACCGGCTTTTAGCTTTAAATATGCTTTTTTTAATATTTTTTTTTTTTAGTATCCGAGTACGCGTGTTCATGTGCATGCTTGTGTGTGTGTGTGTGCCCACCTACGGCAGTGAGTGTGACAATAAGATAATTGCTTATCTTCCCACTAAAAGTGTGTTTGTGTTTAATCAGAAGACAAAGTTACCACTTCCCCCAGGGAGCCAATTAAAGCTTAATAAAGAACCTGGCAGACAGAAAAACAGAGAGACTGTACAAATAACAGAAGGAAAAGCAAGAGAGGGGGGGGGGGGTGGAGTGGTAGAAGGGCAGAGAAGAGTTGAGAGGAAGGGAACAAGATGGATGGATGTAGTCTGTGATACAAAGAGGAGCGAAGCAGGGAGGTAGAGAATGAACAGTGGGAGGGGAGATGAATGGAACGTGTCAGAAATAGTAGATGATTGGAGGGTAGAAAGAGACAAATGGGTGTGTGTGTTGTGATTACATTTATAGGAAGCTGCTGCAACGGAGCAGAATTCCTATATAGGTCAGTGAAGGTGGTGCAGTGTGCTAACAAAGCCTGTTTGTGGCAGCAGTGGCAGAGGGATGCCAGCCAAGCACCACGGCCACTTATGTAGTGTACGCATGCCAGGCATGCCAGGCGTTGGTCCTTGAGTGGAACACAGTGGGAGATGAAGTGTTGAAACATTGAGGGCTGAATAGACATATTATTTAGAAATGTTTTGAAACGGGTTGATGGCTCTCAAAAGTCGCGATAAGTAAGAGGATTGTCTGGTGGTGGAGTTCACGTAGTGCTGTGGATATTTTGTAATTGTTTTTTTTTTTATATTTAGAGGGAAGCAAAGTGCTGGTGCAGTGCCTTTAATGCCTGCACAAGAACAACAGAGGCCTTTGACTCTGTTTAAGGGCATGAACACAGAGTTTAGTGTAATCCAAAGGTTTTTTTAAACCCAAGAACAGACGGTTGACTAGATGAAACTTGAAACACTTTCAAACAATTGTTGAAAGTGAAAGAAAATCGTAACATGAAAAGAAAGTTTTATTGTTGATGTCTGTGACATTAAATGCAGGCAAAAACTGAGGTGAAAGGACAGCTGATGTGTGGTCAGCGTGATAAACGGCAAATGATTTCAACGTGTTTTTTAGTTTTTTGAGAACCGCTTACTAAACGTGGAAAAACGGGCAGCGTGCCACAATGGTGCACGCGTTGCGGTGCACGGCCGCAGCACAGTTCGAGTCTGGTCTGGTCTCATCCGTTAACATGGTAACCGTTCGGCGCACGTCTCCCTGGTGGTCCAAAGCGAACCTAAGGCCAGAAACTACGTCATCGACAAGATAAAGGAGGACATGGTTGTTGCGTCTAAAGCCCTGCTCTTAATAAAACCCCAGAGCTTAAAAGCGCATGGTAAATGTCCTTGAATGTGACTGCAGGAGATCGGTTGCTTTCTGCATGAAAGTGGGCTTCATAGAAGAGAAACAATAAAAGCCAGTTTGGGCTTGTCTAAAATGCATGTTTACAAGCCACGGTACCGCTGGGAATAATCCTAAATTAGAACTTTTTACATGTCACATCAGATGTATGTTCACAGAGGTAGGAAGAGAAAGCATTTCAACAAAAGAACATCATTCCCACTGTGAAACTTGGAAGAGGCTCAGTCATCGGATGGGACTGTTTATGCCGCGTCTGGCACAGGATCCCTGAAAGTGTTAGCTCCGTTTCTTTGACGTAAGGTTGCATGAGGTTTCCGAAGTCGGTGTAAAACAAACTTGGATCAAACCTGAGAGAACTGGCACTTCAGGATTCTAAGTTCTATGTATATTTTTAAGATCACAATATGTTCAGAAAAATATGATAATAAAGCGGTATCCAAGGTTTCTGACTGTAGTTTGGAGGGGGGAAAGAAAATCGGCACCATTCACCGACATTTCACTGTCTGCTTCTCCTTTCAATCCCCAGGCGGCACTGACATAGTGTCCTGCTTCATGGGTCAGAACCCCACAGTTCCTGTGTATCGGGGAGAGATCCAAACAAGAAATCTTGGCATGGCCGTGGAAGCTTGGAGCCCTGATGGTGAGGCAGTGGGGGAACATCTTTGCAATTTCATGATTTTTATTTTTTTTCTTACACTATCAAGTTGCAAAACGGTTACAGTGAAGAAATATGATCCAGTATTTCTGGATAATTACACATACAAGCAACTGGAAAGCAATATTTTTCATTAACAATTAGGAAAAAACTTTTTTTTTCTGTTGTGGTGGGATGGGGTGAGGTGGGGTGGGGTGGGGGGTGGGGGTCTTTGCAGGCATCAATATCTTTCTCATTGATTTCTTTTAGCCTGTCATTCCTCAGCTGCCTTCTGCGCTGCGCTGGCAAGTCTCCACCTCAAAGGAGACTGGACTGAGGGATGATTTAAAGCCAGTTTTGAAGGAAGAGCTTGGGATTATTTTAGTCGATCTCTAAGCCTATAACACCACCCAGAGGGAGGAGGTAGGGTTGTGTAGAGGCACGCGGTTAAACTCACCGGAGCGGCATAGGTGTGTCTATTCACGAGCGTGTCGGTGTGTTGTGGTAAAGCACACCTGAGAAGAAGCAAAGTTGGTCCTGAAAAATCTGACGTCTGTGTGTGTGTGTGTGTGTGTGTGTGTGTGTGTGTGTGTGTGTGTGTGTGTGTGTGTGTGTGCGTGTGTTCGTGCGTGCGTGCGTGCATGTGTGTGTGTGTGTTAACAGGTAAGCCGGTTTGGGGGGGAGAGTGGGGAGCTTGTCTGCTTGAAGCCAATCCCCTGCCAGCCAACTCACTTCTGGAATGATGAGAATGGAACCAAATATAATAAAGCTTACTTTTCTAGTTATCCTGGTAAATATACCATCTACTTATTTACATAAAAGCCTACGATTGTAACCCATTGCTCTTATACAAAAAGTAATACTTGTAATTAAATCAATGATTTGTGATTTAATCAATTTACATAAAGTAGCCCAGTTTACTTCTTTTGTATGATGCATGTCCTTTTTTATATGATATATATATATATATATATATATATATATATATATATATATAAATCTTATTTATTTATTGTCTTCATGTTGCAGTATTTTTGAACTTTTTGCCAAGTTTAAACTTTGCTCTTCCCTTTTAGGCGTGTGGGCCCATGGCGACTACTGTAAAATCAACCCAAAGACGGGAGGCATCGTAATGCTGGGCAGAAGGTCAGTCAGTAATCTTTGGAATACTGGGGTAGACGCTTGCATGCAAATGCATGTGTTTGCAAGTAAAATAAAATATTTTCAGAGTAGTTAGGTTGTTTTTAAAAATATCAAATGTATGTTGATGATCACATCGGTGTCAGCAACATGACTAATGCACAAAATAATGTGCAATATACAAGTAATACTGTTGTGGATGTGACGGGTGAGGGTGTCAGAAGTGAGTTTAAAAGGAGTATCCACCAAAGTTTTAGTCTTTACCAGCAAGTGTGGGTTCCATCCCATCAGAAAGTTATCGATCGAATGTCAGTATGTATGATGCCGCGCTGGAAACCATCGCTGGATGTGCATGACCTCTAAGCGCAGGAGAAGTGCTGTACAAGAAACCGTAATATAACTGTGTGGATCCTCATGAGTTTTGAAGTTCCTGGGAAAATATTGTTTTCCAGTCCATCACTGCCTCCAGGAATGCAATCCTTTAACTTGTATCAAGCCTTCTATAACTATGAGCTCATCTCAGATAAAAAAAAATAAAATAAAAAAAAAAGTCAGCATCAGATTTGAAAGACCATCTAAGCGGTCATCAGCAAAAGATACAAAAACCAGCACCTGTGATGTCTTGTGTATATGATTAGTAAGATCGAATGGGTGACTTGCATGTGTATGAAGGCACCATTATTGTATATTTGTACAGAACAGCATCTCTGCAGAGGCCTGTGGTCATTTCAGAAGATAACGCCAGACCTCATCCTCGGTCTCCTATTAAAATTAGATGGTCCATCCTGGTCCTAAAACAGACTGCGGGTTTGTTGATATTTGGATTCATCAAAAATGGACACAAATTTCTTTTGCAAAACTCCAACAAATAGTATCCTCAGTTCTCAAACTAATTTTGTTGATATTTCCCAAACACGAAGAAGCAAGTCATCTGTGTTTATATATGACTTTGCAATAGTGGAAGCACGTGTTTCGCAGGAAGGAACAGGACATCTTTGATGTTGAACTTGTGCTTGTGCTGCAGTGACGGGACGCTGAACCCCAACGGAGTCCGTTTTGGGAGCTCGGAGATCTACAACATTGGTGAGCCTTTAACTTTACAGGTGTAACATAAGCCATCCTACCATACAAGCATGTTAGTCCTCAGCTGAGCTCAGTCCTTTCCAAGGAACTATCAAACGCTGAATTTCTCTTTACTGTATGAATGTTGTTTCTTTGCTCCATATTGACGGGTTTTTGGTTGTTTTCATGAATGTGCTCTCATCACCTCTCAATCTCTTCTTCACTTTATTCCTCTCGCCTTGGTCCTCCACTCAGTCGTCTTCTCTCTTCTGTCTGCAGTCGAGGCCTTTGAGGACGTGTCCGACAGTCTTTGCGTTCCCCAGTACAACGCAGACGGAGAGGAGCGGGTTATTTTGTTCATAAAGATGGCGCCTGGAAAGGCCTTCTCTACAGAGTTGGTAACGAGGATTAAAGGAGCCATTCGAAAAGCTCTGTCTGCCCGACACATCCCCGCCCTGCTGCTGGAAACCAAAGACATTCCTGTAAGTCGGATTGCGCTTTCCCTGTTGTTCCAGCTGCAGAAGTCAGTTGTGGCTTGACTGACGGCCTTCTTTTCATCCCTCTGCAGTACACCATCAGCGGAAAGAAGGTGGAGGTGGCTGTGAAACAGGTCATCGCTGGCCGGGAGGTGGCCCAAAGGGGCGCCTTTTCCAACCCTGACTCACTGGAGCTCTACAAAAACATTCCTGAGCTGAAAAACTATTAGAAATGGAGACTTTACAGAACAGGGGAGAGGAGAGGAAAGAAATATCCCCGATAAGCTCAGTCTTTAAACTATCTTTATCTAGCATTTGCAGGAGAGCATTATGGAGGTACTCTTTTGCTTTATGCTGGCATAAAAAAAGGAAATATGTGTTTTCTCAAAATAATAACTAATAATATATTTGTAATACCTTGTTGGCGCAAGGAAGAGACTTTTAAAAACATGAGGTACACTGGTCCATTGAGGCCAACTTCCAGTTTGTCGTGTTGTACAAGTGAACATTAACCTAAACGACCCTTTGGGTTTTATACGATGTGTACATCAGTGCTTGTGAATAAGCTCGTGCCCTAAAGCCGGCAGTGGAAATGTAAAGCGCAGCAGAAAATGCTTTGCTTCGGCTTTACAGTCTGATTTTTATCATCTAGTGATGTACCATGTCTGTCTGTGTGCCCCGCTGTCTGTGACGCTCGCCGAAACCCCTGGAGGTTGGCTAAAAACGTGCACACGGCTGCGTCTCGTATCACCCAAAAGTTAAACGAAGTGAGCCGAGCCATCCATGGAGGGCCCTCGCTTGTCAGTTGGAGTTTACTTGAACAAGTTCGGGATGTAACGCTAAACTCGAAGAACAAGACACTATTATTGATATCCGGCATTTTAACTGAGCAAATCTGAACCTCTTTCTGTATTTTTATTAAAGGACTTCCATTTTATTCCAGACAGGACACGGAGCTACGGATTAACGTAGACGCGCTGGCTTTCTCGGAGTGATTGTTTCATCAGTCAGACTGGTCCTTATTTATCAGGTCTTCACGCAAACGGTTCAGTGGAGGTGGAGATCCAAAAGCGTGTGAATGCTCATCTCACGACCACTGCAGCCTGTGTTCATCAGTTACACGTGTCTGTTGTAGGAACTGTATTCTCATCGCTACAGCCGGTTTAGGCCTTTTCACATAGGAAAAAGTAATTATTTATTGAGCCAATGTGCAGCAAAACCTAAAGGATAATTATTGGTGTTGCAGAACGATTGCAGTGCTTTTGCTCATTTCACTTTTACAGAAGAAATATACCAGACAAAAATCTTATTTGCAAATGATGGTTCAAAAAGCGTTGCATAGGGACACATTGCTTTCTGAAATCTAAACCTTTTTCATACATTTGTCATGTGATCTGAATATTGCACGCCTGCAAACAAATCAGCTGTAACTCCCTGCGGTTCATCTTTAATGTCATATTCTTTGATTGAGTCGACGTTTCGGGGCGTCCTGTGGGGTTTTGACCAGAAGCAGCGCCATGCAATTGAACGAAACTCTGCGTTCTTTTGTTGCACTATTTTTGTTATTTTATTTATTGCCCTCGTCTGAAACTAACAAGAATAAAACTCCACCGGGTACCTTTTAAAGTTGAAAAGCTGCACTTGCTCTTTCATGGAGACTGGGATCATAATTGGACAAATGCATACTTTGCACTTTAGTAATGTACATGGGGCAGTGTTTATGATGAAATGGGAAAGATTTATTGGTCTATTATGTAAAATCGTTTGCACCAGACCTTACACATGTAGGCCAAGAGTTTGCAAACATAATCCTGGATGTTGATTGTATTTGGTTCTTCTGTTTCCACTTACAGTGAATTTACAGTGTCATTTCTATTTTTATTTGTTTTTCTTGCTGCAGTGAGGTGTATTTTCAGATGTTCATCTAAACAACAGCTTCGATGTTTGTGGTCACTGTTTAATTAAGAAGTTACATGAGTTTTAAGTTAAATTTTGCGTTACCATTACTACAGTTTTTTGTTTTTTTTTTTGTATTATTAAGGTTTTGTCTTTAGTAACTGTGATTTTCCTGGTTGACAACTTTCAACTACCAAATAAAATTAGGCCAGTTTGAAAACAAATGATTCTGTGTTTTAAGACTTGAACCTCACATGCTGGTTGGAGATTTTACGGTGTTGTTTGGACTTAAAATGGACTTTATCCACAGCTTGCTTAAAACTGCACATACATATGTAAGATGTAAGTAAATAATAGGCTTTGGCGCCGCAGCTTGAGGTGTGTGATGACCTCGCAGCCAAAGAATCTCAGCTTTAGTTTAAAGAATAAGGAAGTGACAGGTAGAGTAGAAGAAAATCAGTTTTTGAGCGCGTGTGTGTGTGTTGAATGTGTGGAAGCCACTCATTCTGACAGACGGCTCTTTTTAGAAATAAACTTGGCAGTTTTAAAGATCCCTCTAACCTTTAAACGGTAAGTGTGAAGGCTCAGAACTGCCAGTCAGCCGAACTTCAAAACAAAACAGGAAAAAGTGAGACTTGGGTACACTCTTATTCCAAGATATTTAAATTTTAATTTGTTTTATTAAAACTCGACAATGTTTTGCTTATATTCTCTATGGTTTTGGAGGAGAAAGGAGAGTGGAGACTGATGACTGTTATAAGATATAGGTAAAACCAATAAACAATATAATAATCGGGTTGCAACGTCCAGCTGTGAACGATAAAGTCAAGATAACGCGGACCAAAACCGGCTGCCCCTTGATGAGCCAACACACTGAAGCCCACCTACATCTCATGCCGTTAGTTAGTATGTTAATAAGTCAAACTGGCTTCCAAAAAATAATTTTATAATATCAATGAAGATCCCACTTCCACATCTAAGAAATGAAATTTATTGTTCCACAATTACAGCCAACTTGTTCTATGGCCTAATTTCAGCCCAAACAGATCTCCTATTTGACTCAGTAATACTTTAAGTAAAAAAAAGAAGAAAATAAAAAGGCTGAATCTTTACCCCTCCATCAGACGTCGGTCTGATGTTGATATGACGTTATGGCCAACTATCTCCACTTTGGTCTTGTCTGTCTGAAGGACATTGTTCCAGAAATTTGGCGTTTACTTCAGGGGAAAGGTTGCAGTCCTGAGCGCTGCTGCCATGTTTTTGTTTTGGTTTAAGAGAAAAGAGGCTTTGTTTTTGCAACTTTTCCAAATAAGGCATAATTGTGTAATTGCCAGAGTATAACTATAACAATTCATAGCCTAACTGAACCTGTAGTCTGAGGTGTGGAGTAGCTGTTTGGATTTTCTTGCAGGTTCTCTGATCATTGTATAGTCTGACCTTGGTAGGGCCAACTCCTGGGAAGATTGGCAACGGTCTTGAACATTACTTTTTACTCACCTTACTTTTATAACTCTAAGTGGTTCTTCGCATCCACTCCATAACAGATGAATTTCAAACTACTTCATGAGGTCAGTCAATTGGGTTTTACACACGAAGCAAATGATTGTATGGCCCTTAATTCATTTTCTGTCTGTGTGAGTGAAGGACATTGAGTCGAGCAGTTGTGCAAAGTGCTAAAATACATCTCCGGATTATTTAATGTTTGTAAAGTGAAACAAATAGAAACTATGTTTCTGTGTCCTCTCCAATAGCAGGTGTATAAAATATCAAATTAAAATACAATTTGTCTTTCTGCAGCCTTGCAAAGCAAAAGCTTGCAAGTCACCGCAGTAACACTGATAAATATGGTGTTGACAGAATAATTACATCACCTATATATACACATATATATAGGTAAAAGAAATAGTTTCTAAAACAGAACTTGGTAAGCTACAGTGAGACTGCAGCGTAGCCTCCCCAGGGTTCCTGACCCGGTGTTGCTTTTTTGGATGTGATGCATAAGGATGCGTGTTAAGTAGTTCATGTACACGATAAAAAAAATAAAAATAAAAATATCATTGTGTGAACGTGAAGACGTGTGCGTGGCTTGTTCTGCAAATGTATCTTATACTTCAAGACAAGAAAAGGACACAAACCCATTCAATTAGAAAAAAAATGTTTTTCTCTGACTCCTTATGTCCCCGCGACTGTTCAACACAAAGTGACAGGAACCCTCTTTACCTGTTTTCACCGTCGCCTTCTTTTGTTCAGAATGTCAATGTGTGAGGCGCTCAGAAAAGGTTAGAAAGACAATACATGAGGAAGATGCAGATGAAAGACACGCCAGACAGAAAATGTCAAATGTTGATGGAGAGATACCTGCTGTGTCTGGCCACCTTGATGGATTAAAGCAGCATCTGCATCATTCATGAGGCTCAGAGCTGATCAATGGTCAACACAGCAACATGTGTGTGAGTCAAAGTTTCTCTTGACGTCACCTGGATCAGCAGACCATCATTTCAAGCATTTATTCAAGATAAAATGTGATCTGGAAATGTGCATCTCCTGATATTTCTGCTGACATACAATATCATGCACCTTTATCCCTTTTAGTGAGAAACAACAAAATAACATAGAGAATCTTCAAATGTCATTCAGATAGGATTTTTTTTGTGATTATAGTCGCGCATCAATATGAAATGTTACTTTGATCTTAGAAAAACAATGTTTTGCTAACTCTGAACCATAGTTTGATTAAAAAAGAAATAGTTAAACACTGAACAAATATGTCAACACTTTCATAAGACCTTGAGTTGTAATTTGCATCAAGAAAAGGGTGATATATTACAAATTCTTGCTTATTGGATAAGTAATACTGCATTCAGTGCACCACAGAAGTAACAAGTTGAAACTTAAAATCACATTCTTTTTATCCAATAAATATGTGTTAACTAAAGGAAGAAATGGGTAAAGATTCCCCCAGCTACTGTTTTATATAGCGTATGCTGCCTTTTTGAGAAATAACATATACTGAATGATGATGTTTGGGTTGATAAACCTTCGGAGCCTGGAAAATCCAAATCCAAGACGTGGAACTGTCGTTTCTTTCCCCTTGTTGGGGATTGGTTGGAAATTTTAAATTCTCAGTTTAAGTCTTTATGTCTGAATACTGTACATCCAGAGATCGCTGCTCCCTTTACAGCCTCCACTCGTCCCTACTCTTTTCTGCCTCTCATCACACACTGGCCTTCACACCTACTTGAGCTCCAACGTCTTTCTGCTCCCTGCCCTCTCTGTCTGTTACCGGCCTCATTACCAGCTTTCATGTTCACACCAGAGACCTCTCTTATTTCTTGATTTTTTTCCCTTCCTTCTCCTTCCTTTGCGTGACCCTGAAACTGCTCTCAGAACAAAATATTAAAGAATGTCTCGATTTGTAAAATACACGTCAGACAGACAAGTCAAGCTGGAGGAGATGTGCGTAAAGATGTGCGGGTGCATCTTTTGCACCTATGTGTGTGAAACATTATACCATATTCAAATGGTAGTGAAAGTAAACCTTTGTGTTTTTGCACTTTGATGAATCAAAACAGTTAGAAGATTTGAGAATGGATATAAACAGCAAAATTAGAAGAAGGGGTTGCTTGCCTTTTAAAGACTCTATGAACCTTTTGGTACTTTTTCTTTTGCAAAATCCCACTTTTTAAAATCATATTTATCTTTATTTGTTTATCTAATATTCATGGCATTTATGTATCTATCTCGTGCACCATTATAATGTATTTATTCTGCAAATTTCCTTGTCTGCTTCACACAAAGCAGACTACTGAGGAAATCTCGTGAAATGACATATTTATGGTGTCCTTTTAAGCAGAGCCCTTTTGACAATCACAAAGCTGCTTCTTCAGGTCGTCTCTGCAGAAACTTTATCTCACTGTCATCTGACAAAAATCAGATGTAGAACAGTATTTGATTTATGCAGAAAACGTCAGAGTATCCCCACGGGATTTTTCAAGTCAAGGCTGTCTGAGGAATCGGATTTCTGACTGTTTCACTTCAAAATGTTTCTGTTCAGTTTCTTTTTTTTAAAGATTTGAATGAGGGAAACCATGATCACTTTTTATTAAGTTGCATAACAAGCAATGTTTTTTCTCTATCATCTTTGGGGTTGTGCTATCATTTTAAGTTCCTCGAGAAATTGAAATGAGATTTGTTGTGATTTGGTGCTATATAAATAATTCTGAATTCAATGAGAAAAAAATATACAAGAACATGGAAACAAGATTACCTGGTGCCCTTTCAAGGCAGGGGCATAAAATCTGAACCCCCCAAAAACAAACAAAAAAACAAAGAAATAAGGAGAGATTTCAGAAAATATGGGGGAAGAAGCAAAAAAGGAGGCTTAATAACAGCTGGATTCAGTTGAGACAATAAAGTGAGAATCAAGAAGGCAAACAGAAGCTAAAGAAAAGAAAAGACTGACAAATAAGAGGGAAAATGATAAATCGCATGCAAATTCACAAGTGCAAGCCATGGCTGAATGCCATGAACATATTTTTCCAATTCCACCCGTCAATCTTGACGACTTTTTCTGGGATTGTTCAGCTGTAGGTGGCTTCCTACTTTGTCAACACAACCGCTGCTGATTCTTTTATGGGCACAGCTTGATTTCTGCTAGTTGGGTGAAGGGTGTGTGCGCTTTTATACAAAGCCTCTTCTTCAGCTTGTGGAGGCATTATTAACTTTCCAATCGTGCCACTTTAACTGCCTGAGACACCTTGTCTTTCATGACTGACAGCAGAAACTTAGCCTGAAGTGAGAGAGGCGTTGGAGAAGGTTGTCATGCAGCTTTGCTTCCATATTGGTGCTAAGTTTGTTGATGAGTGGGAGGTGTTTTTGGCATAACCAAAGAATAACACCTTTATTTAAACTAGTTTGTGGTTTTGGCTCTGACTGTGCAAAATACAAAAGTTTAAGATATGAGATAAATATGATTATGAGGTACAGCACTTCAGCATGTCTATGTAATCACTTTTACTTTACTGAAAGCACTTTGTGCATTTTACAAAAAATTAGCAGCCAAAAACATGAGCAAATACAATTAACTGCATTCCTTCTTCCTTGCATTCTTTAACTGCAGGTTTGACGAGAAACCTTAAAATTCCTATCTGCCATGTTAAAAATAGACAACACAGTTTCATCACAAACTAGGAATAAATGCTATTTTGTGCATGACAGCAGCAACGATCCACCATGCTGTCATAAAGGCTGATTACCCTCAACACACTGGTCTCAGAGTCACGGAAATGTCAGCGCAGCACCCTTAGATTAGTGCATGAGGGACACGGACTCGTGGCAGTCTTCCTCTTAAACCAGTGGTCTTCAGCCCTGGTCCTCAGGACCCCCTATCCTGCATGTTTTAGATGTTGCCTTGCATTAACACACTTCAAATTATTCAAAGTAATAGTTGTCATCATTTTGTCATTGAGGTCTGCACAAGTGTGTTAATGGCACAGTCTTTGTTTCAGAGTGTGCTGATGCAGGGAAACATCTAAAACCGGCAGGACAGGGGCTCCTGGGGACCAGGGTTGAAGGCCACTGTTTTAAAGAGCAGGTGCTGCTTTCAAGAAAAAGACAGAGCTACATCACAGGAAGAGCCCTAGAGGGAGTTAAGCAGGATGTACATAACTCCTGCACAAACATTTAAAAACATTTCTTATCTTTAAACCTCTGTGGATTTTAATGGTTTAGTAATACGATTGCCTAAAGAGATGGATCTGCATTCACTGTTTTTATCTCTTCATTTTTATGCATTGCTCACGACATTCATGGTTTAAAATTCAAGAGGAGCGTGACCGGCCAAAGCGACGCCATGCGTTATCGTGACATCTACTCTGACAGGCAATGCTGTCGACAAGCTTGAGAGCACCGCCCATAAAACTAAGGTTCAGAGGCTGCAAACCAGAAGGAAAATCTTGACAAAGAAGACACTTGTAGGTCTTCAAAAAATGTTATATTCATCATTGCTATTTTGAAGGAGGTTCAATGTAATTGCTCTTTCATGATATAAAATATCAGCTATGTTTATTGCTTGATTTTCTGTTATAAGGAACATGTTTACATCAGATCAATCAATAAATACATTGGCTACCATCAAAAAAAAAAAAAAAAAAGTTTTTTTTAATTTATATTAGGTTTCCAGATAAATTGAGTTATGACTCAAAAGTGCACATATAAAATACATGCACGGTAATATTCCAACTAATTAACTGTCTAATAACCACCGATAACCACTGAAGACAATATTCAGTGTTGTAAGAGTTGCATGTTAGTTTCATTTGTATTCTCTTGTACATGTTACAGAACAAAAGTCGGATTCTTGCAGCATTAAGTTTCACAAAATGCAGAAAAACCCAGCGGGATGTACGAGTTCGGTTTGCAAGAATTTGGTCTAAATGCAGGATGGAAGGAGCTGAAACAATCAATTGATCAAGGCCTTTAATTCCTTCTAAACCAAATATGCTATTAAAGTACTATGTATATATACATTTATATTAGTATCACACAAACACAAAGACAAAGAAAACTGGGGGTTTAACAATGGACAGAAATAAGCACAGAGGTGGACCACCATAGGAAGATGGACACATTTGGCAACATGAAGACACACATAATGAGAAATAAATGAAAATATTTAGGACAAAAAAGGACATCTAGGGGTTGACCATCCAGTGACCGACTCCTTGTCTTTGCCCGGACTTCCGCCGGGGCCAAGCTCCAACAGAGCTCCAGGGATCCCCAGGCCACGATCAGTAAGCAAAGAGTTGGCTTGCCAAGGGTCCCCGTGGAGCTCAGTTGGAGCTCCAACAGGCCTCTTTCAGTTTCAGGAGTTCTCGTTTCAAATATCATCGTGGCAGCGACATCAGAAATATGGATGGATTGACAGATTCAATCATGAAACAGGTTTCAAGCTGACTCTGAACCAGGGCTTGAGGCCAGCTGTCCTGCATGTTTTAGATGTTTCCTTGCATCACCACACCTAATTAAAATGAATGGATCTTCATCCGCTTGTCGTCAAGGTCTACACAAGTCTGTTAATGGCACAGTCATTTTTATCAGGGTTTTGTTGAAACAGGGTAACATCTAAAACATGCAGGACAGCGGCCCGTCGAGGACTGGAATCGCCCCGCCCCTCTCTGATATCAACCTATGGATGACATCACACAGTTTGTCCAGTTCTTATTGTCCAGTCTATGAACAAAACAAACAAAAGCTTCACTAGAAAACTACGTCTAAAATAATCAAGAAGATCAACAAAGCATAAACCAGAGACAATGTCACGAAGAACAGATGTTATAAAGGAAATAACACAAGAAAACTAGAAACCAACAGAAACCCTGGATTATGACAGTATTCAATTCAAAAACACTTATTAATCCCCAAAGGGACATTAAATTGAGTACAGCATGAGTACGTTTAACTTTACTTTTGTTGAACATTTTTAATGTTATTCCAGCTGGTCTGCAGACTGCAGTACTTTCAGTATCTGCAGCATAATGCTAGCGATCTGGTCTTCTGTGGCTCAAGAACGGTTTATGAGCTTCTCCATCTGGAATTTCAGCACAAAAACATGGTGCCTCTCAAGTTTTGTCAAACTCGGATCACTGGTTTCAGAAATGTAACGTGTGATTGTCAGACAGATACAGCTGGTTGCCTTCAGTGGAGAATGACTGGAAACGTGGATGAATGGATGGATGGACAGCATATGAAAAAAGAGAGGAAAAAAAACGTTTAGATGTTAAAACATAGTGAACAGCAAAGTTAGAACTAAAATGGTTTTTCTTCACCTACAGCGAAGCAACAGTCCTCTGTAGGTGCTGTATAGAGTTCTGCAGATAAAAGCGACAGAGCAAAAGATGATCCAGGGCTTTTTAAACAATAACCATTCAATAATAAATTTGTATATAACAAATTAATAACAGTACAATTTTCTTAACACTGACTGTGAGTTGCTTAAGCTGAATGCTCTGAAAGGTTTTCATCAAACATACGTTTTCACAATTCTGATTTTGTTTCTCTTAACTGAGAGGTTCAGTTATGATCATTTAGTTTGACCTGATGGCTAAAGTTTAATTACATAGCTGTTGTTCAATCAAACATATAATTAAATGTTTATTAGTTATTTAAATGTTATACTCGTTTGTAAGAGAGAACCAGGAACCGATTAACTTCTAAAATCAACACACAAGGCCTTTGCTTAAATCCAAGTCAGTCTGGATCCAGTCTGCATTCAGTCTGGATTCAGTCTGGATTCAGTCTAAACTCACCTAAGTGAGTGAATCCAGTACAAACTTGAAGTAAAACAGCAAGAAACTGATTGAATAATAACCAACAACGTCCAAAATTGTTACCCTGTGTGCAATAGCTGCAGTTGCTTGTTAGACAAATAAACACAAACCTTCAAACTTCTGGATCAACACAGAGCATCAAAGCAGAGCATCAGAGAGAAAAACAGAAGAGAAGAAAAGAAAACAATCCTTTTGTCCTCTTTTGTTTGATTTCACATTCATGGCAACTCCGAAGGGTGTGAACCTTCCTGAACCACGTCTGGTGAAGTCAATGCAATGCAATGACAAACCCCACCCTATTCTTCCCTGAAAGAAGAGTCAAATCTGCACAGCCAACCAGGTTGTGAGAGGCAAACGCAGCCTTTTCCGCTGCAACTACAACACGAAGACAGCGCGGCATCCCAGCTGCAACTGGCCGGAAAGGTAAGCAACAGGTCTCATCGCTCCAACCACTCTGCAGGGCCAGCTTCAGCTCAAGAAATGCCTCAACTGCTTCAGGAGTCCAGACGACCTTGTCAGCTTGACAAGGTCGAGATTGACAGTTTGACGATTGACAGTCAGCTCAGCCAAAGGCTAGTCATCATCGTGCAATGAAACTAAGCAAAGTAAACTTCTTTTATCTAATATATATATATATATATATATATATGTATATATATATATATATATATATATATATATATATATATATACATATATATATATATATATATATATATATATATATAAAGCGTAACCAACAAAGCTCTGCTTAACTAAGAGCCCACTTGAGATAAAAATTAAACTGCAAAAAGAGCAAGAAAATATCTTAATATAACGATCGGAAACAACCTCTTAAGCCGGTGAAGATGACCTTTACTTCTTGTAAGTCTCTAATTTTGTTTGTTGTTTAGTGAGAAGTAGATGGAGCATAATGATGATTTTCCCACGGTTTCGTCCATTATCTGAATTGATCTGCGTCCTTGATTGCGAGATAACGTTCACAAGAAGATAAAACTGGCACAAAAAAAAAAAAGAAACAATGGAATGGGAATTCATGAGGATCTATATGAGGTATGTCTTTCCATTTCTGTTCATCAGGGTCACTGGACTGCACAGGGATAAAGTGTGTGTCCTTAACACACAGGTGTATACACACTTTCACATACATACACAAAGGGTGTGAGAGAAAAAAAACGTTATCATGAGAACTGGATTACACAGGGATAAGGATTGACTCTTGATATTGACCCAGTGGCTAAACACACACACATACACACACTCTTTACATTTATTCATCCTGTGCACAAACACACACCCTCATTTGGTGTTTTCCACACCTGCTCCGGCCAAGTTGGGATTTCAGCTCGGAGACAGTGTTCTGTTGTTCTGTCCTCTGTTGTCTTTTACTGGGATTTCTCAGAGCTTAAGTTCAAGCACTCGGTCACTAGCTGCTTCACTGAAACAGTAACTGCTTGCAAAATAAAGTGTTGGTGTTTTTCTTTTGCATGTGGGGGTAGGGCGTAGGGTTGGGGGGTAGAAAACAGATTTGGGGGTGAACTTTTCATGTAACATGCAGGAGTGTTTGACTTTTACAGAATATTTGTCCAAGGACAAACAGACACTGGTGACATGGACCATGGACGCTCAGCCGATGGGGGAAACGCTGGGTCACCTGTGCTGATAACACAGAAAACCAAATAGCACTTCTCAATGGCTGTTTGTACAAACACTCTAACCTGCATGTGGTTTGTGGGCTTTTTATGATCTCACTAACAGACACACACACACACACACACACACACACACACACACACACACACACACACACACACACACACACACACACACACACACACACACACACACACACACACATATAAAATAATGTATATTAAGGCAAGAAATATTTGTTTAAAGGCTTTATATATCAGATGTATTTACATTTTTCTATTGGACACCATGGTTTCACTGTGGGAACATGATTCAGAACTACAAATAAGATTGTGGATCAACTTTATCTCCATCTAAGATATTGAAGCGGGCCAAAGAACGCTCGCCTGGCGGGTGTTTTCCCATTTTGAGAGGCCTCTTTACAAAGCAGGGATAACCTTATTTTTATCTTTTTCTTCTGCTTCAACACTTTGTGTATTGTTCTTGGTTGTGGTGATTACGCTTGTCTTTTTTCCTTTCCATTACTGAAGGTTCGGGATAGTTTGATATTAACGTGTTTCAGTAATTAGTTTGTCTTATACTTCTTGAAAACAAAGGCGTGCAGCATCATCAGGTCGGTCATTTCAACATTTTCTGTTGGGGACAGGTCCAGTACCGGAACCCTCTTCTTCCTCACCCATGACTTTGTAAGATGTTATGAATGTGGTTTTACATTTTCTTGTTGAAAAATGCATGCACATGCAGGGAAAAGATGTAGTTTTGAAGGCAGCATATATTACCATAAAACCCTGTCTCTGTATAAGTGTAGCATAAAGCTTATTTTTTGCACAGTAAGTGCAATCTCTTGTTCATGTGGTTACATCATTAATGAACAACGGTTCTTCATGATTTCGTGTCATCTGATTTATTAAGATTGTTGGAAACGATTAATGATTGGTGAAAAATGCTAGGAAAAATATATGAATCCCCTCCAGTCTTTCCATGATGAACATTTGCTTTGTTAACAGTTCAGGGATTTTCTCACAAAGTGGAGACCTTCTGACCATCGTTGTTCCTCAAACACTTTTTCATGGATATTGCTTTTGTTCCAAATCACCATTACAGTCACCTGTTAACATCACCTATTTGAAATACCATTTTTTTCTTTTTTTATTCTCAATACTAGCGTTAAATTGATTCCATACTATTTTTTTCTTTCTCTTTCTTTTTTGTGCGTGTTCTATGTGGTCTGAAATGACAAAATAAATGCATACTATACTACTACTAATACACACAAACGACATAACGCTGACATGAATAAACATCAAATGGCCTCTTTGTGTAATTTCCTTACTTTCCTAACGTTTTTCTGATTTGGACTTGTATATTTTCAATCTCTTTTGTGTCTCATCTCCTGCATGGATGAACACGCGCACCCCACTGACCGCTTGTGAGAAAATTAAAGAGTTCATTGACACCATATAAAGGTTTGAAATCCACTGCCAAATTCAAATGAAAATATAAAATCCTCTTTTATCTAACAAAATCAATAAAGAAAACTAACATAAAAATATCCTTTATGCTCAGTTGTTTCCGTTTTGCAGTATTTCATAATAGTTTTAGAGTCTGAGCCTGTAAAATGAGTGACACTATGAAATAATATTGAAGACAAAATACTTTTGGTGAAATATGTTAGCAAATGTGTGCATGCATTACCACAAATGTTGTGTTTTGTATTATTAGATAAAACATTAACTAAAGTAGTCCACCTCACGTGGAAAAAACCCATTGTTTTTTCTGTGTCTGCCTGCCTCACTTGAGCCATCTAAACTCATATTTTGAGCTGCTGTGAAATGATCCCTATAAATACTTTTAAGGGATTTTACTAAAGACCATTCACAAAAACAGAGCAGAGGAGCAGATTTAATTGGCCCAGAAATAGTCAAGGTGTACAGGCGAGATCTAGAGGGACCCCAGCAGGAGGTGGGGTTTTGGGGGGATCCTGAAGAGAGGCTTTAAGAGAGGCTTTACAGGATTGTCAGGTGTAACACCCATGTTCCCATGTCCAAATGAGTGGGTGGGCTCCGTTTGTCTTTGTTTTTCACAATTCAGAAAGTGACTTCTTTTTTGAAAGCAAAATTATAAATCGCATCTCAGAGGGCACAGCAGGCCTATTAAAGTCATTCATCTGAGCTGGTTTTTAACTTTCTTGTTTTTTTCAGAAATTCAGCTTTTTCCACCTCATATGCTACTTACTTTTCCCTGCTCATTCTGCTCCTAACAACTCAATGCCATGGTGCAGCCTTCTGCATATGAAAGCTCAGGCTTTAAAATTAAATGTGCAACAACAGAAAACTGTAGTCGTGAGGGGGTCACAGTTTTGCGTGCTTTGCACTAACTCATTGTGTTGTTTTGTTTTGTTTTTCAGTTTCACTTCGTTCTCCCAAGTAAGCTATTTAATTCTCGCGCATTCTCAAAAGTTTTTAATAATATACTATTATGTACAACGCCATGCTCCTGAAAAGTTTGGAAATTTTCCTAAAACTCAACAAAGGCATCAGTACGTTGAAAATTATGTCTACATGGGCTAAAGCTGACCAAATTTAAACCAACACATGTCAACAGCACACTTGAAAAAGGAGGAGAGAGAGGCGGGAAAGAAGAGAAGGAAAACAGAGATGATTGCAGGACAGAAAATATAAACAATGATTTACTTTCTTCCGACTACAAACTGAATAAAGAGAACAACACAAATTGTTTCGTGACTTCCCCTGCAGGTGTGTGAAGAGCCTTTAGACGCCGGGTTTCCAGAGCCACGGTGGAGGCGTGGTAGCACCTGACTCCGCCCAGTCCCTGTCAATCCAAATATGGGTGACACGTAGAGTAGACGCACACGTAGACGCACACGTAGAAGCGCACGTAGACGTGCACCTGACCGTGCACGTGACCGTGCACGTTGACGCCGTATTCGGGCCTGTCACGCAGGTCAACATCATCGTCTTGGGCTTCAATAACTTAGATGGAGATAAACAAGGAAATACATTTCACAAGTAAGACGTTGTTTTATATTATTTAACTGTTATGAACTTGTTGAATGTGATGTATCTCTTAAACTAACAAAAAAAAAAAACGAAACTAGCTTATGTTAGGACAAGAAAACAAAACGTTTTTGTTGGTAAGACATCAGTAAGATCAAAGTAACTTTTGTCAGTTAGCCGTTGTAAGTAATTGTGCTAAGTAGGCCACGTTATTTCAAAGTGATCTATTAAATCAGTTTCATGGCACTAACATTAACGTTAATTGGTACCGTAAGTTATGTACCTGAATTGTAGCTCCATAAACATGGAGAACTGAGCGTTGTTTTGTGTGGGTTTCCAAAAGATAAACGGCGGAGGCCGGCGTGGGAAGCAGCACTCAGGACGACAGACTTTTTACCGAAAGACTGGCCGGTCATCTGCAGCTGCCCTTTCAGACCGGAGGACTTTGACAGGACTGGACAGTCTACTCGTTTAAAGGAAGGAGGGATGCCATCAGTGTTTTATTTTCCTGACCATTTTTGCAAAGTTAGTGCCATGACAATTTCTCACATAATCATAATATTTCTCACATTATTTAGTGGGCACTGACACGATGCAGTATCCACCAAATAATAATAAAATACGCTTATAGAAACTGTTCCTTTTGAATTAACCCTCATAGACATTTAAAATGTAGTTAATTAGTGTCACTTTTCTGGTGTTAAAATGCACAATTCTATTAAGAGAGAAGACTTTTTTTTTTTTTTTTTAATTACATGATTGAGTTATCCTAAAATACCAGAATAATATAGAATATTTTGTTGTCTAGATCTACCTTAAATGCATACCTGATAAAGGCTCTGTAAAAAACAAAATGATTACACTTACATGGTATAGCTGAGCCAACAAAATGAGTTCACACTTACCTGAAGAAATACCTGTCTGAATCAGCTGATGGAACTAATATCAGTATACACTTACCTGACGTACTTACCTGGTATCGCAGAGACAACAAAATCGGCTCACACTTACCTGAAGAAATACTGGGTGATGGCATGTCAAGAATAAATAAAATCACATGGATTCTTCTACCCTATGTTATGTTGTATTCAGCCTATTTTTATGGCTTCATATTTGTAGTTTTTATTTTCCACCAACTAGATGGCTAATCAGTTGCCTTCTGGACTGGGGTGCCCAGAACCTTTTAGGCACCTTGTGCTGTCAGCCCCGCCCCTGCCTGACCCCACGTAAAGGCCACTATCTGGTCGGCAGCTTTCAATAGCACTAGATGGGGGCCTTCACACTTTTAAGTCCATATATCCCAGTCAGCATATATTCAGCTTTCTTTACAAACTCTCTTTGCATTGATTGTGTGGCAATAAGCATTTTTATCACTATCGATCCAGGCCGGGCCGAGGCTTAAATATACTAATTGCCCCTGGCCTTAATTCGTATGCAGAAAATCATTCCTGTTGCCTCCGCAGGGAAAATTCTGCTTTGCTGCCTCTCTGAGCCACTCATAATGCTCCGTCATCCTGGAAATTTCACACCATCCATTTCTTCAATCAGTGGGTGGTGTAAAACTCAGTGAATCGCAAATGATGAAAATCTTTTAGGTGAATGAAGTGAACTGAATCACTAACTGCACACAGCGACTGCACAAGACTGAACGAGAATGACTGTTTCTCTGCAAACAAATTATTTTGGTTAGTCAGTATCCTTGTGTCCTCTGACTTAGCTGAGAAATGGACTCGTTAGCCGCTTACGCCACTGCCGCCGCCTTTGTGATTTTCCTCCCAAGTGCTGAATTGTCATGTGCCCCCATAAAAGGATCTGGTACCGTTTTGAAAATGCTTCTGGGTTTTGTTGTTGTGTTTTGTGAGAAATCCCCTTCATGGTGTCGTCCAGTTCTTACTGTTTAAGACCATGTCACGATAAACTTAAAAACATGTGATAATACATCTTTTAGGAGCTTCACATTTTTTCTCATTATCACAAGTCAGGTACAATTTTTTTCTAATGCACTTGATGATAAAAACAATAGTCCAACTATGTGGACTGTATTTTATTTTATATCCAACAAGTACAAGTTGCTTGTTTTAAAATTGAATCACCTGGATGTTTGATTAACTAACAGCATCTTGCACCTAGTAACTGAATTAAAGGCTGCTTAACTAGCTGATCAAATCATCTTTCTGCTGATTTATCCAATTATAACTCCTAAGCTTGTTAATTAACTCATTCATTATCTGCTCCAAAACAAGCGCTAACAAGATCCATCTAATACGAGTCATAAAAGCTTCCCGGTGTGTCTTATTACAGACTGATGAACCCCTCACCCCCCCCAGTGAATGCATATATTTATGAGCACCCATAAGCTGATCTGTATTTTTCTGTACTTTGGACCACTTGAAATCATAATGTTTTTAGTGATTAAAAAAAACCCAACAAAAACAGGAGTATTAGTAAATCATTACAGCGTTCTAAAATATATTGTGAGTAAGTTTATGTGAATAATAGTTATAAGAAAACAACATAAAGAAGAAAATAATAATAGAATCTTCTCATCTTCTAATAGAATCTACTCATTTTCATACTTTGAGATCTATCTAAAATTTCATTTAAGCACATTGAAAGCTGTAATTACAAGTGACGGAACAAACGGTAGAGGATTATTTACAGGAGGTTGAATTAAAACAAAGAAACAAAGAAAACAGCCAACAGCTGAAGTTCTGTGTTTTTGCGTGTTGGCTTAAGCCTAACCTTTCGTTTTTAGCTGTGCCGATTTCCTGCTAAACCCAGAAACACCAGTACACTCGGAGTCCCCGATGCACTTCACGAGGAGTACACGCCCAAAGACGCACACCCGACAAAATGTCCCGTCCCACGAGTGCATGTTTCCTGGTAAGTGGGATTACACAAGGTGGTAGCCATGCTGCCATACAAATCTTTCTCTCTCTCTCTCTCTCTCTCTCTCTCTCACACACACACACACACACACACACATGCACACACACACATGCACAGTATCCTTCACTGAATATTCATTGCAAGCTGTTGAACTCCTGGTCACAGTCAAAGTCTGTATGTGTTTTTGTGCACATGTGTCTGTGTGTGTTCAACATAAATTAATAAATAAAGAGGCAGGCCTTATTTCCCAGCACCAGCCTTCTGCCCCTTCTGCTCAGTGTCTTTCATCTTTATTGTGCTATATGTACAAAACAAACTCCAGGATAAAGGGACAAAAAAAGAAGAAAAAGCACCAGGATCAAAATCAATATTGCGTTGGTTTGTCATGAAATAAGCAGCATGCTGATCTACTCCACAGCATGGGATCTTCTCCCTGTTTACGCCTTCTCGTTTCCACGGCAAAAATATTAGACCAATAAACAGTCAGGGTGTCCTCATGCAGGTAAATTAACATATTTATACGTATGTTTCATGCTAGATGTTAAAATGGTGACCAAAAACACTTAAGCAAATTATTAGATCTAAATTCAGTGGAAGTGTTCCTGTCTTTAAGACAGATGGGTGACCCTCATTTATGCATTTCATTTCAGAGAGACATAATCAAAACCATGAACTATGTCCTGATTTACCTCATTCCTTTATACTTGGGTATCATTCCTGTGTCTGTGACTACTCTTGTGTGCCGTATGAGACAGTGCAGGCAGCTTCAGCTTGCCTGCTGCAGCTGCCGCGGTTTACGGGCTCCTGCCGGAGGATTAGCAGCTCAGAGTGAGCCTGGTTCGCAGCCCCGTCTGCATCAAGCTCGTTGGAAAGGCTGGCAGGCGATTCATTTGTTTTACTTAGGAAAACACACACTAAACACGTTTTTCATGGCCAACCTTTTATAGTGTATGACTGTTTAAAAAAAAACAAAAACAAATATAAATTTCTTTTTTCTAAAATCCGATTCTGTGTTAATATTAATGCTGTCTCTCAACGATTAGTTTTAGATGGGAGCATAAACAGGATATGAATACACAAAATGTGAGTCAAATGATCATTTAATCAATAATCCATCTTTTTTTCTATTTAAAGTCCATGAGATTAGTTTGGCAGGTATTTTGATCATTTAATCTCCAATAAAAACTGACCTTTGGAAAAGTTTTCTTTGTGGGTATTTTCTAATAATTCTAAAGCATTCTGACAGAAATGTTTGTTAAAGCCATTGACAGGTTAAGTGAATGTCATTAACAGTTGCATCACTACTCATCTCAATGTCCAGAAATGGGGTTTGTACAGTTTTATTTCCAGGTCAAATTCAAGACACTTTTGGGGTCACTGCCAGATGTGAACGTCTGCATTATAGACTGTCTACTTGTGATCAGGTATCTCACTACGCATTTTAATGCAAGGTCTGTACAGGAGCTTATTAATAACTTTCATGTAGTTAAAGCAGCACAAATGATGGAAGTGAAAATGAGAGCGTGACCAAGCAAGAGATGAACAAAGTAAATCTTGTACTGTGTTCTAAAAGCAACTTGGACCGGTCCTTTTGTACTGATGTAGTCAAAGATGAGCATTTTGTTGTGTTTTAATGTGTAATCAAAAGGAAAAAGTGTTGTCAGTTTAGTAACATTGAAATCAAGCTGTTTTTGTTTCATCTGTTGGATGTTTAGTTTGACAGCAGACCTTTCAGGCCTGTGCCTTTCCGGTTCGTGTCATTGCCGTAGTGTCACAGCAAAAGAAAATAATTTTGCTTTGTCCCACTTCCGTTAAAAGGAGATCTATTGCTGCGTCAGAAAATGTTCCCCTCCTCTGCATGTCTTGGTGGACATGAAGGTTGAAGATGCATCATTACACCTTTCCCCAACACCAGATAGAGGCCCATTTGTAATGAAGCTTACACATTTGTTTAAAGAAATAATTTATTTTAAAATATAGCCTATTATGAAACATAGACTTCCTCTTCTTGCCAAGGGAGATCTGTCAGGGTCTACGGTTGTTTTTTGCTCTCGGGATTCTTTGACTGTTCTTGTGCCTGGTGGGCGTGGTCTTTGGTGGTGACCTGGTCACACATTACTTTCACTTGTGACTGATCTTGTATCATCCACTTAAACTCCAGTCTTTTCTCTTCTCATTCACAACCTTCCAGAGAAACTGGGACTGGAAAGATTGGTGCTTAACTGAAATCTCCACTCAGAAAAAAAGCTTTTTTTTGTTTGATTTTCCCCCCCTGCAGGACTCAAACCACGCATTTGTAAATAAAACTGCTCAACCTTTCTACTACCTGTCCTCGGTCCTTTGTAGATATTCACGACATATGGTTGCAACCTTAACGGGATCTATCTTGTTTTTCCTTTTGTATCTTCCTCAGACCAACCAACTACATACTACTTAGTGTTCTACATCTACAGATGTAGATTTCTGGTTTTTGAAAATGTAAAATGTCATGGTACTTTCTCATAGACTGTGATTTACAATGTAGTGTGCTGTTGGGAATAGTTTGGCCCTGGTATTCAGATGGGTGTTATTTTCACACAAAGCTTCCCAACAAGTTTCTACACAGGAATGTGGTGTTGTTTCGGGCGAAACACAACCTCCCAACATCACTAATGTTGTTCCTTCAAACAATACCCTACAAAACCATTCAATCGGAGGTGCAACCAGATGCTAGTAACAATACCAATGCCTCGTTGGGCCCTTGTGAAGCCCCTGCTTATTATGTTTCCAGGTAATGAGTCTGCTTGGAGGTGACTGTGCTGTGAACGGATGTGGAAATATGCTGGATGGTTCTCTGGGGTAATATGCTCGTACGTGGCCTTAAACGGCAAAGAAAAGGAATCAGGGGGGCGGGCTTGAAATGCAGAGCTGATTTCCTTTATTATTAAGACACTACAATGCTCAGGGTTAATATGTAGTAACACAAACTAATATCCAAAGCGGAAGCTAAGCCTTAAATGTTCACAAACCAGTAATTGTAACACCCTTAAAAGAATAGAATATGAAAGAATATGAACTTGACTGCCACCACAGATAGGAGGTCAAGCTGCTCACGTTAAATCACAGTAACCCCTGAACGATGGTTTGACTCTGCTTTTAAGGCAGGTATTTGATCTAGATTAGACGAAGCGTATTTTTTGCGTATTTTATTCCTGAGGTTCCCATTTCAGGATTCTGGTTTAGTAAACGGAAATAAACGAGTCCACTCGTCAAACATGGCTAGATGAAACCAGCTCAGCCACTCTCTGAACTACTAATTCCCAAACTATAGACTACAAGACAGCACGACATTTATAAATCGCAGCAGTTTCTCTACACAGGTCAAACCTAAAGGAAATCCACGGCTCACTAACATGATTACACTGGTTTCAGCTTGGTGTTTCAGAAGCTACAAAAGCACTCATGACTGGCTCAAAAGCATTTGCACCTTTTATTATATAGAATTATTTTTTTATCTCCACACACTATTGTCTGCTTACAAGTCTCAACAATAATATAACACTTTAAATCTGTGCAAATAAATATAATTGAGTGTCTGAATTGACTACCACCTCAATAATTATACCAACAGTAATGACAATCCCGGCGGGAGTCTTTCTGTGTGGAATTTCCGGCTCTCCTAGTGCTTGTGTGGGTTTTCCTCAGGTACTACGGCTTCCTCCCACATCCTTTTTTTTTTTTTTTTTTCTCTCTAGTGTCCTTTATTTTGAAAGTGGCTAGAAAGGAACTTGGGAACCAACTGAGCTATGGGGGCCCATCCTCCCACAGTATTTAAAACATGTATGTCATGATAACTGATGCTTATAATTGTTTGTATGTGGCGCTGTAATGGACTGGTGACCTGCCCAGGGTGTACCCCTGATTTTCACCCAAAGAGACCCATGTGACCCTGCATTGGATTAAACAGATATAGATAATCAACGGATGGATTTAGCAACTCCTTTTACCTGAAGGCACATTGGACCATGATCAAAGAACAGGAGGCTTAACATTTCACTGGCCAAAAGGAGGGCTTGTTGCATTCTGTGACCTGGTGGCAGACTTTGTAATACAACACAGTTGCCTGCTAAAGAGAGAATGTTTTCAGTACCAGTAGAAGCAAAAATGAATCAGAAGTTTGTGACCTTAATTGTCAAAAAGTAAGTTTTGCAAGAAAACTTAGGGAACCAAGTTGGAGCTTTCATTTGCATTATCCATAATGACTTTTTGGTGAGGGTGTGCTCTGTGCAGGTCTCTGCTTGTGCCTGTTGGGTTTATTTGTGTCTTTCTGTGTGGGTTCGCTTATGCGTATTTCTGGCGTCAATAAGTTGTTTTCATTGGTATTTAATGTGTATCTAAATGTCTTTTTCTGTGTACATGCCTATCTGTGGGTGAAGCTGAACAAATAAAGCCAGTTTCCTCTTTGATTGTGTTCACAGTGTCAAGCACTCAGTCTGTAATTAGCACACAGACGACCATCTGTCCAAACAACCAACTCTAAACAATTCCTGTCCTGCTTACTTTCGCTGCTATCACAGCATCCATTCGTGGCTAACTCCCTTTTATTTGCCCACTTTTCTCTCCATCTGCCCGGCTGCCTCAACACCATCACTTCACTGTCTCCTGGTCTCTCGCTCTACTTTGCCATTGTTTGCTCGCTTTCAAACTCCCTCTGCCTTCTTCTGTTTCTTCCCATTCCATCTTGCTTTATTTGGATTTAAAAAATCTGGCAAGTTAATCCAGAACACTGGACTGAGATTTAACAGCGTGATTATTCCTCTGATATGGTCGCTGTGCTTCACAAACAAAATGGAAATTTAAAGGAAATCTGATTCCTGCTAGTTTTAAAGACACTGGTTTAAGCTACCGGCACCCTGCTGCTTACACTCTCACTGTTGAAAAGTATATGCCTGGCTTTTAACTGTTTTATGTGCTAGAACTGGTTTCAACGGACCCCTGTGACCCTAAATGGGAATAAGAGACTATATTTTAATTGGATTCTAATGTAGAAAAATGGTAAACATTTGGAAACAGTGATTGTTGCATAAATGTGTTCAGTGATTTGCTCTATGTGACTATCTATCCTTCATGATTTGCCAAAACTGTAACAAGCCCCACCCGGGGTCCAGGGAAACCTCGTCATTATTGGCATCCCTGAGTCACATTTATCGGCAAGATTTTAACAAAATGTTTGATCAGATCAGTTATGTAGAAATATGAAAGTAATGGTAAGCAGAAAGTGAAGTCTTGGATATTGGTGCACGTCTGCTGAATAATAAAGGCACACTAACTGAATTCTTAAATCTACTGCTGAAATAAAGGCTTAAAAGGGGTCGAATGTCTGCACACATTAAAAACAGTTTGCCACCCATAATACGTCCACAAGCTGCGCTTATCTAGTAACTTGCAACAACACATTTCCGACTCGCTCCAGTGAGTCACGTTACTTTCTGCTTTGTTACTTAAAAACACCAGACTTTAGCAGAAATATCTGCTGCTTAGCTCCAAAAGTATAAAAAGTCTATCAAAAGATGGTTCCCGGGAATAACAAGACAGACCTGCGGTGCTTCGCTCACCGCTGCTTTGTTCACTGCTACTTCAGATACTGACACTGGGGATGAGTAGGTGGTTTTCTGTGGATTATAAACCCTTTCAGGTTGGACTCTTGACTTCTTTTTTTTTTTTAAGTATTTATATTTATGCATTTGTTTTCACAAACTGGAAGAGTGAGGGAACGTCTTTGTGGTCACGAGCTTCTTGTGCGGAGCCAAGGCAGTTGGCGTTTCTACATCGCCTCTGAACACGGCCTGATTGACAGGACCCAAATGGGTCTTTCAAAGGTCCCGAGTGAGTTCACACCTGTTTTAACACTGTCTGCTTATTATGGCTTAACCTAGTTATGCAATTCTGTTGTTCTGTCTATTCACTAAAGAGTATGTCCAGATATTTGGTGCAAGTTATTACCTTCAAAGTATGTTAACACAGTGATACCTTACAACAATCAAGAGTCACATTTTTGGGAGGGAGCTGTCCAGGGTTTACCCGTGCCTTTTGCCAGTAATGAGCTGGGATAGACTCCAGCAGACTCCTGTGACCCTGTATAGGATTAGGTGGGTTCAGAAAATAGATGGATGGATGGATTGTTGGGAGGGATGGCAGTATTTAACATTAAGTTCTGTTGAGCAGGTGTCAAATTATATGTTCATTTGAATTAATGGCACCATTTTTCCTGCTCTGGTAAAGTGAGGTTGCTGGAGTGCATTGTTATCCTGTTCGTTGTGACCGTCCGAAACGTGATTCTCAGAAATGTTTTTTAGTAAAAGTAACAGTCAGTTGGTAAGATGGCAGGATTTGTTTCATTTTAATGTCAAAAAGCAGCAGAAACTGGAATGAGAGGAAAAAAAACTGCCCACATATAAAACTCAATCCTCTACTGTAAGATGAAAGGTATGCATATAATTTATGTCTCTTTCTAACACACACACACACACACACACACACACACATACACACACACACACACACATCTTTTTATATAGTGGACTCTGTAGTCCACCAACTAACCATGTATCAGTCATATATATATATATATATATATATTTATATATATATATATATATATATATATATATATATATATATATATATATATATATATATATATATATATATATATATATATGGAACTTTTAGTGCTGATGACAGAAAGTTGTACTTATGTATCTTGTCTTTTGTACCTTTGACGGTGTGTCTGTGTCACTACTCTCTCTGTTCTTCATTCTCTCTTTCTGATCCCCCTTTTTGCTCTACCTGGCTGCTCTTCAGTTGGAGGGTCCCCCCTTTTGATCCAGGTCCTGATCCAGGTTTCTTCCCTCTTAAAGGGGAGTTTGTTTTTGCCACTGTTTGGCTTAAGGTTTTTCTCCCACTAGGGGAGTTTTTACCTGCTGTTGTTTATGAAGAGTTGCTCAGGGATGTTCTGGATCTCTGGTAATAGATGCTATATAAAAAATAAAATTGAACACACACACACCTTTAAGCACACTTTAACAAGTTAACAAGTTAATTTCATTCTTCTGATGTGTTCCTGTAACAAATGATGATGTAAAAACAGAGAAAATGACCATTTAAAAAGGATCAGCTGTGTTGAGAATTGTCCCTGTGTTCTGCAGCCTCCCCACAGCATCGTAATGTACTTCAACTAAATGTTCAGTTGTGTGACCTGCAGCCTTCTTGTTTTACTTCCCTCCACAGGCCCCTGCAGCGTTGTTTCAGCCACTGCAAACAACCGTTTTAACCATAAAGCTACAAATACCCACTTCTTGCTGTCATTTTACAACTGATGGGCTGGCAGGTGCAGTTAACAACAAACTGATGAACGTAGAGGAACATTTGGCAGATTAAGTGTTGGTTATTTTGCTCAGAGGTTGGTGGAGACAAACAAACTACTAATGACTCAAAATGAATGACAATGTTGGTCCATGATGGCTGGAGGTGGAAGCAGGCATATTCATCATAATTCATTCATTAATTTATTATAATTTATTCATTAATTCATTATAATTCATACGGCACTTTTTGAAGTTGTTTTAGATTCTACAACGCTCTTCGCAGTATGTTTCTTATTCACCCGTAAAACACAGCAGTTCTTATTTCACATGAGCCCTCCATATAGAGGACGGTGCACTTTGGTCTCTACAATTAGTCACAGACGGTTTAGTGTCTTGCTCAAGGACACTTCAGTACATGCTGGGTCTGGGGGCTGAACCACCAGCCATCACCAATCTTGAGATCTTTAGATGACCCTTCTCTTAACTGATCCCATTTGATAATTTTGCCATGTTAAAGTGATAGAGCGAAATTTGTAATTTGTTCACTGATTTGTTTACTAATTTTTAAACAACACTTTCAGATTCACAAAGTGAATCCTTGAGATTTGCAGAGAGAGCTGTTAATTTATACAAAACTTTTAGATTAGCAAAAAAAAAAAAAAAAAGAAAAGAGAAAAAAAAAGGATTAATGAACCAAACCTTTGGATTGGAAATTTAATTACAAATTTACAAACTTTCAATAATACAAATATTTTAATTTTTTTAAATTAAGGTTTGTATGGTTTTGCTTTCAAGTTGTTTTTCACTGCAGAGCTTTTCTGTTTGATTGCATTATAAAGCAAAAAAGAAGAGAAGAACAAATGCATTGATGTGAAATTTAACTTGAATAGGTTGTTTAGGTTGCTTGTTTTGCTCCGTAGAGACTGTAGGAACTCAGTTCCTCTCACATATTTTGAAACCAGATTCTATAAACTTTAATTAAATCATAAAGAAAACATGGTTTATGTTTGTTCCACAGGTATTTTCATTTTTTCTCAAAGCGCTTTCAGTGATGTTGAACATCATCAGCTTGTAATTGCCATGGCAACCGTAATATAGCTTTTGTCAGCATAGAAACAGTGTTAGCCATTGCAAAAGAAAGTCTAAATTAAATGCAAAACATGTGAAATGAATCACTGCCAGCAGCACGAATAATATATTTTAGAACAATGTGTTGTGTTATGTTGCTGTAGAAACTAATTACTGTCTTTGGTTTCCATCACATACGAGAGCAAATCTCTCTCTCTCTCTCTCACACACACACACACACACACACACACACACACACACACACACACACACACACACACACACACACACACACACACACACACACACACACACACACACACACACATTCAGGGGGGAAATGATCCAATATGACAATATCCTTAATTCACAATGTTGGGAGAAAACTGTCTCAGCTGATTATGTGTGTTAGTTGCTGTGTGTTTGTGCTCCTGTGGGAGACAATCAAAGTGAAATGAGTGTAATTAAGTTGCCAGTTGCGGTGCGCTTCTGTTGGAAATTAATATTTACCAGCTAAGTGCATGTGCGTAAAAACTGATTAGCATCTTCCTGATGAGTCGCCTCCCGCCCCCCTCTCAGGTGGCAAACATCAAGGCCCCCTGGGTAATCTGTCCAGCAAATTGGATGTGTGTTTGAACCACTATCCGGCTCAGAACACTGAGGGTGTGTTTGCTTGTTCAGATAAGTGAAAACAATCCAACTTAAAACTTGCATCTGTGATATGTTGAAATGTTTGATGTGTGCCTCTCAGCATCACATTCTCTGTTCTTCTGTTACAGATTTCTGGAGCTGTTTTTCCCTCTTTCGTTTCTGGTTTTCTCTAATTCTGCTTCACTCTTCTGTGCAACACTGACAGAAAATCATTTCTTCATAACTTGCTGTTATTTTCACAGAGACACGCCCTTCTAATTGCTGTTCCCACATCATGGACAACAAGATTAAACTGTATTATCTGAAGTTAAACATCATCATATGAATCCATATTAACTTTGCCATGAATGTCTGAATAGCCTCCAGCTCATCCCAAATGCAAGTGTTGACAGAAATCAGCAAGAGAGAGTACGTCTGTCCTGTTATCCTCCTTCCACTGACACCCTGTAAAATCTAGAATCCAATTCAACCATGCTGTTACGTGTTGTTGCTGTTAAGTCCAAAACGGCCTGGCTCCACGTTATTGGCCTGATAGGTTCTTATGTTCCTAGTAAAGTTCTGCGTTCTCACAGTGCTGGTTTACTTGTAGTTCCTAGAGGATCCAAATGGAGATTTGGAGGACGGGCCGTCTGTTATCAGGAACCATCACTATGGAACCAACTTCCAGTTTGGGTTAAACAGGATGACACCACCTCCACCTTTAAAACTAAACTTAAAACATTTCTGTTTAATAAAGCATATAGTTAGTACTTTAGTGTGTTAGGACCAGTAGTCACAGCTGCAGCTGCAGGACCAGACTGGAGCAGCTGGTCTTCAACACAGCTTCATCCTAGATCTGCTGCTGTAGACCTGCTGCAGGAGGACACCAGCATGATCCCCTGAGTGGTGCTCCTCACCCTTTTTATCACCTCTTTTTTTTTTCTCTTTCCACTCTTTAGCTCAATCTAATTAAACATTTCTCACAAGCATAATTGCAGTCCATTTTTCTTGTAGTTTGTTGTCCTGTTTTGGCCCCTTTTTTCTTTTCTGTACATGTTTGCAGGCCAAATTGTTCAGCGCTGCATGCTGATCTGCAGTCCCACCCTCTGACCATCCCAGCTTCTACCTCTACATGTCTCTATAGATTTATCTGCTGTACATTTACTAACCATGTATTGGTCATATCCACATAGATTTCTTAGTTTTCCAGCTAAAAGATAATAACTACTTACATCTTGTCTTATATTCATTTTGGGGGCTTTTCAAGTGCAGCAGAAATGGTGTTGTGTCATTTCTCAGATATATGCCTTTACATGATCCTGCCTGGCAGCTCTTCAACCAGTTCTTTGGAAATCTCATTCTGAAAATGATGCCATGAGGCGTACAGCAGTAACACTTATTATTACATAGATCAGAGTCTGCCTTCCTCATCATGGTCCTGAATTATTGTGACTGCAGACTGACTGTCATCGGATTGTAGAAGGACCTCAAGGGCCACTGATGCAAGTAAGATGCACCAGACCTCAATGATAAGTATCAAAATAGGAGATCTGAATACTTAGGTAAATGGAATAACTGTTTTACTTGCAATATATCAGCAAATTTGAATTTTCTGTCTAGAAAATACACTAGAAACCGTTTTCACCATATACATACATTTCATTTCAGCATAAAATCGACTGACAATCAACTTCTTTAGGATCACTTACTTTATAACTTTAGCTATTTTCCAGACCTGGATAATTTGAAATTATAGCCAATAATGGATGCTTAAAAACTTGAACACTTAATAACCATATCACAAAAGTGTCTCTTCTGTACATTAAATATATTTGCTTTTTATCTCTGTAGTTTTAGATTCCAAAGTAGACTTTAGATCACATGACTTTACCTATCAACATGTTTCCTAAATGGAGATAAACAGACTTTGTTGTGAATTATGAAAATAAAATACAGAAGAATAAAATGCCTGGTAAAGATGCTGGCTGAAACCGGGAAGAGACGAATCATCATTAACTGTGAAACGTGTTCTGTAACTACAGTAAATGTGCTGCAAGAGAAACAGCTACTCCAAAACAGCCAGAAAAAGTCCAGATTACAGTTTACATGTGTACATGGTGGCAAAGATCTTAATTTTTTTGTGATATGCTCTGTGGTTTGAGGAGACTAAAATTAAACTGTTGAGTCATAACAATCATCACTGTTTGGTGGAGAAATGTGGAACCTTGCAGAGCTCGGAACAGCATTCCATCTGGGAAGTAAGAGGGTGCTGGCACCATTGTTGTGGGATTCTGTGGATATGTTGAAGTTACACCTCAAGACATCATCCCTGAAGTTAAACCTTTGTAGGGATGAGGCTTCCAAATGAACAACATTCCCAGGAGTACAACTGCATCAACTAATTTACAAGAAAGAAAAAAGCCTTGTTTCATCAAAGTTGGAAGACTGTTCGTAGACTATATTACACTTTTTTTAAAAGATTTTTTTAGTCAAGAGGATTTTTCTTTCCCCACTTGAATTATTTTTATCTGAAATATTTACTAGATTTATGGAATATTGGGATAATTTCTGGTAGGGCTGTTTTTGCAGTGTTCAAATTGACAGCAAAGAGACTTCAGGAAAACAAAATTAAGTTACAGGAGTGACCATCACAAGCTCTTCATCCCAATCCTATAGAGAAGTTGTAGGTGGCACATAAACGGCGTGTCTGCGATAGATGGCACACAAACTTAAATCAACTCCCCCAGTTCTGTCATGAAATAGGGTCAAATTCTTGAAAGATATTGTAAATCAGTCTACTTCGGTGGTTTAAAAAAAAAAAAAACAAAAAAAACAACAACCTATAATATTGTACTGTACATACTGGTAAAGTAACTAGAGAGCACAAACTTTAAGTCTATATATTTAAATGCCACCTGTGCTTCCAGGTAGAACAATGAACATTGTGTGTGAGGAATATTTATTTTAGTTTATATAACACATACGCACTGGACACTTTATTAGTTATCTTAGGTCAACTTCGATTAAATGTTTTCAACCTTTTATTTATTTTATTTATGTATATATATATATATATATATATATATATATATATATATATATATATATATATATATATATATATATATATATATATATATATATATAAATAAAATGTGCTGTATCTGTAAGGGGACAAATACCTTCCTACTGAAATGTCCATGAGTAAACGGGTAGATACAGATTAGAATCTGACAGCCCACAATGGTAAATATCAACATTTGCTGACAGCAAGGGCTGTGAGCATTTTCTTTGACACACTTTGAAACGCTAAGAGCACAAAAATATATGTGAAATGCTGTATATCATGAATTTGGGGGGAATGTTCATTGAGGTGGTGCAAGCATCTGTAAGCCACGCTCATCTGCTTCTCGCTATTGCAGTCGAGGTCTGGTGTCAAAATATGAAAGTAAAATACATTAAAAAAACAAAAACAACCATGCATCGTGCACAGCAAACTGCACTATCATTTAGTTACAGGGCCATCTGGTAGTTTGAGACCCCCATTTTAAAAGGTCGGGGAACTGGTTACGACTAGATTTGACAGATCGATTCACAAACTCATCGTGAGCTATTTTAATAGCCCCACACCCCAATGCTGCAGTCCCATACATGTTGTCCCCTTCGGACCGTTTCAGTGCTGTATGAATGAGTGCATCTAAAGTTGTAATGGTTGTGATTGTACATCAAAGAAGATGGGACAATTTACAACATTATTCAAAGTGCATCAAGGCTCACAGTCCAAGCCAATGAAATGTGAGAACTCGTATGTTGCGGGATGACTCAAAAGTCCAAACTGAATAAGCTTTTTATCAGTTCCCCAGTAGTCAGAGGGGACTATATAGAAGATCTGAAAAGGCTGAGCCCATGTCTTAGTGAGCTATTTGAGAAATAAAATGTTTATAAGTGTTTTTAAAGTATTACATTAAACACAGCATAATAAAATATGTCAAATCCTGCATAATATAGGACACAGAAGGCAGGAAGATTGGTTTTAGAGACATTTTAATACAGTAATGTTTACCTAATCTAACTGGCCAAACAATTTGCTGAAAACTGTTTTTCAAACCTTATATCAAGCCACCCTCTACCTTCCTCTCCACCTTCAGTCATATAAGCAAAAGACAGCGTAGGGAACCCGGAGCAACATACATCAGACCATGGCTCTTTATCCAAGCTATTTTAGTCATTGGAGTCGTTCAGGGAGAGTTATCAAGATGGATTTTCAGTCTAGGAGCAAGTAATGCTATAACTTAGACTCAACCACGAATCAAAAATATATCTTATAGTGCTGGGAAATAAAAAATGTTGTCACCGCAGTCACATGTTTCAGATCATCAAACAGATTTTAACATCAAAGATAACCTGAGTAAATACAGGAACTCGGACAACGTAGGCCAGAATGGTTTTGATGGCTTTTTTTTATTATTATTTATTTATTATTATTATTATTTGCATTTTGTATTTGCTCAGGTTAACTCTGTCTGATATTACAATTCTGAAACATGTAAGAGTGGAAAATAAAAAAGTGAACAAAATAAAAACAACCCAAAAACAAAAGAAGGCTGTAGAGGATGTGTCTTCGCGCCAACATGCCAGGGTTAGAGCTCGGGGCAGAGCTGCATGTAAATAATTGCGTTGCCAACATTTTATATGACACTGACCAGTTTCCAGACTTTAGTTCTCAGACCTTGGTCAGAGCAGAGATAACTTGCTCTCAGTTTTGTTCACTTCTGTACAGAAAGTAAACCTGTCCGCCTCTTTGGCTCTTTTTTTTTTGCCATCGTCCATCTCCTCCTTTCTTCCAGCTGTCCACTTCTCCTCCGGTCCATCTTTCACTCTCCCTCCTCACATCCTCTGTGGTGTTTCTTGAACTTTTACGCTCCTTTTCCTCATCCCACCCACTCCCTATCTCCCTCTCATGCACTCCACTCCCTCTCACAGTAATTGATAGTCCCTGGTGCGGTTATTTCATCCAAAGGGCCCTGTAAACAAAATCGTCTCTGACAGAACCAATATGGAAATCTCAGGCAGTGGGGCCACGAGTTATGGCCTACGTCATGGTTTGTGTGCGTGAGTGTGTGTATGAAGCAGGAGGAAAGGGTTTTTGAGTATGAATGCTCATGAGTGTGAGTGTGTGTGTTTACGTGTGTCTGTGTGTGTGTCTGTGTGTCTTGCCAGTGAGGCTAAAGAGCGTTCCTCGGTTCTGAGTAATAAAATCTAGTGCAGCTAGTCATTAAGTGGGATGCGAGTGTGTGGCTTTGTGAGTGTGATGGGGAGGGGTCAAGGCCAAATTGACATCAAATGGTCTAAATTAGCCCCACTTGTCTCCATTGATTTACTGTGGGTGAGCAAATTGCATCTGTAGCAAGAGAGAGAAAGTGGGGAGGCGCTTGAGGTTGCTCTGTTATTGATCTTAGTGCACAGTTGTGGTGACAGAGACTGTGCAGGAGGCACAAGAAGAACCTGCTGTCATAATGGTTGCATGCATGTGTGCATAACAAGTCTTTTGCTTGTTATGCACACACACATAAATAAAGAGTAGGGCATGTCGAAGAATTCCCCCAATTTTCTTTACATGGAACACATGGACTGTCTCACCTTTCTTAGACTGTCAGTGATGCCCTGCGGATTCAACGCAGAAATGACGGGTCATAGTGTGTATAGTTTATTTTGTTGACATGTCTTGTATCACATGAAAACACAACCTAACATGGTTGAAAGCTTCTTGTGAAACCTACTGGGTATGCAGATGCTCCCCGTCACTCTCTCCCCTCTTTCTTAAAAAATACAGGTTGGGGCATGCACCAAATGCTGCCCTGGCTTTCATTTCATCTAAATTACTCAGTCATGAAGTCATCTAAGCTTAAATTTATTTCATATCTCTCTTCCCCCCTAATAGTTTATAAGACATCCCAGTTGCAATTAATCCAGATGAAATACTGCTTCATCCAGAGAGTCACATCACTCTAGATCAGTTCCAGGAGCCCATCTTCATTTTGTGAAGACATGACTTTGAACATATTCTCTCTTGTCCATACAGCCCAGAGCTGTGCTCTGCACTCCACTGACAAATGCAATTAGTTGTAAGTTTGAATCTGAGACACGTTTATGTAGTTTTATGTTAGACTAGATGTTTGAGTGCAGCAGCTGGCAGCTATAAGTATTTCAACCTAATGTCAGCTTTTCTAAATAGCCTTGTGGTCCGTGACGAAAACAGTAAGAACAACTGGTTCTTTGCTATAAAAAGGCTTATTTAGTGAAGTAAAGAGCCTTGTATATTTTGTAATATCGCACGTATGGATATGTACTTCTTGAATATGACTGAACGACTAAATACACATTGACTCGACCAAGTATCTACCTGAAACGTGCACCTGGGTTTGACCAATCAGCAGAATTTAAAGCTCTGGGTATGAAGAAAGCTTATACCAAGAGAAAATAATGTAAAAAATTAGTTTTTAAATAAACGATTTTTTTGTTTGAATGGAGCATGTTAACAGGGGCAATATCCATACTTATGACTTAACATTTTTTTAAAATCTAAATGGACATTAAAAGATTTGTGGCGGTCTTTGATTCATAGGTGGGCTGTTTCGCTCTCTTGGAAGGGTCAGCTGTAGCCGCTCACAAATACGTGACAAATATTTCATTTTGTGTCCTTTTTAAAGCTTAGAACCACAAAAAAGTGTCTGTCAGCTTCTACTCGAGGAGTGAGACTCACCTGTCTTGGATCATAACCATGAGAAAGTACTAATGCATCCATATATAGTTTTTTTTAATTAGTAAAATGAACACTGTGAATTGTTAAATTCTGAGAGTGTACATTCATCGATAACTTTCTTTATTATGGTGAGTTAAAACTTAATCCAGTAGCTATTACATTTTCTTCAAAATGGATTTTCTGTTTGCAATTGAGCTGCAGAGGAGTCATTCCTCTGAGATGGGGCTTTTACGATGTGCACTGCGTGTAGTGCATGTTGTCGCACCAGTTAAGGAAATTTGCAAGTGGTCATTTCTTTTCTCGTGTTTTTTTCACTGAGATTCTTTAATGTACATGTGTGTGTCTGTGTGTGTGACTGTGTGTGTGTGATTGCGGCTGCGTTTCTGCCTCCAGTTTCAGATTGAACACGAACAGCGTGTCAAGCAACACAGACTTATTGATTACCTCGCAAGGCACACGCGGAAAAACACACATCTCTGATTTACCGTGCTTGTCAGAGGTCTTCCTGTGCAATAACGCGACAACAGAAAAACAGCTGGAGCGAGACAGACAGGCAACCTCTGCCCCCGAGTCGATACACTAAAACAATATGTTTAATAGTTTACTGTAGGTGGCAGCAACAGCATTAGTAGTAGTAGTAGTAGTAGTATGATGTATCAAACTAAAAATCCACACACTTTCATCGTAAAAAGACCCAAAACAAAACAATACCATCAGACTTCCTCACACACTGGCAGGCCAGGAACCATCACACATAATCAACACGCATACACCCATGAGTATACAAACACGCGCACATACGGCTGCACAGTTTAAGCCTGAACAGTTCTCTTTGCCAGTTTTAATTGGAATCTAATGTATTCAGTTTGCTCCAGTGGGCAAGGAAATGTCTACTGTACTCTGACTGCAGAGAGAAACAGAAAGATGGAGAAAGAGAGGAGGGGGAGTGAAGGAATGAGGAGTAAATCGGGAGGATCGTCAAAGGTGGTCATCTTTCTCCAGCCGACAGGGGGAAGATATCGTCCGAACAAGCTGTCGACAGAATTTCTACAAGAGTCGTTTGACCTGAGAGAGAGAGAGAGGAGCTGTGTCTCTGGTTTCTCACAGGGTCTTTCTCAAAACACCTCCTTTGATGGGGAAAAAAGTAAGACCTAAGATTAGCATCCAAGAAGTACAGTAGGATTTCCCTTTCTGTCTCATCACTTCTCCATGAATATAGACTGAAAACAAGGTATTTATAATTGAGTGGATTGGTGCGTAGGGTACTGAGTACTGTTAAATTTGATCTGCGGTTGGTAGAAATCCTGAGAAATAACATTTACCTCTGTGAAAGAACTGTGAGAGTAAAATTCATCATTGCAGCCACACATATTAGACTCTTTGTATTATACATAATAAAACACATACAAGTGAGTAAAAGGTGTGCAGTAACTCAATTCTGGCAACTTTTCCATAACTGATTAAAGCAAAGAATGAAAATCCAATGTCAATGAGCTCTTGTTGATTGTATCCACTGAAGTGTCCTGAAAAGCTCAACAAATGGTTTTAGTCTGACTTTATACCAAAATGACCACTTACCACGCATACATTTACCGATTTAAACACCTGAGACAAGCAACTCCTTTCACCAGGAAAAAAATTAAAGATGAACTCACTGATACAAGTCCTTAAAAGGTCAGTTTGATTCGATAAATTAAGTTGTGATTGAGGTATAAAGTGACAGAACTTTGTAAAGAAGTAAAGCAAATTAAACAATTGACAAATATTGTGTGGAAAAAATACAAAAAAACAACAACAATGAAATGTTCATCGCCACAGGAAGTTTTTAGTGTAATGAAACCGTTAACAAACAGCACGTCAGTATCAGTTACTGTCATCTTACCAACGTCCTGCACTTAGTTAAATGGAAACCTAAAGCGTGCAGTTTTCATGGCGTTGAAGGAGCATGGACTGAATCCTTTTGACATGGAACTGGCAGTGACTAGTTTTCCATTTTTTTTTGCATTCAATACAGTTTTTCTGGGTTTTTTTCTGTCTTACATTGAAATAAGGAAAACTACTTTATCTGGAGCAAAAGCTGGATGCTGCATCTCCCAAGTCCTGGTAAGACACAACAACAAAGTTAAGATCAGCTAAGATCCTTGGGGACTTTAAGATCCAGGCTGAGAGCTGTTGTCAAGGCTTATGAGTCTTTATTATGTTTGCTTAGTCTTGGTTTTCCTGTTTTCTTGATGCCTTTTGCCTGTATTTTATTTTGAAAGTTTTAGACCTCGCCTGTATGCCTCTTCCTCTCATTGTCTTCTCTGGTTGTTCAAACAGTCTCATCTCATCTTTTCTCTTTCTTTTCCAGACTGTTTCCTGGTTGAGCTCTCATGTCTCCTGACAGCCCACATCTTCATTTGTGCTTGAGCTTTTAATAATTGATCACAGCCCAATAGAATCCTATTAATAATCTAATTAAATACATTTTCTATTCATTTTTTTATTCAGTTGAATACAGTCCAGTGAAGTATGTATAAAATACTAATTTGTAAAAGTTTTCCAGCCAGGAAAACCAAAGAATCACATCAAATCTTCACCTTTCAAACCTAGCTGAAAAACAAGTTTGAAACAAAAATAAGCACAATAGTTCAGAATAACTTCCCTTGGGAATGCTTACAGAGTATCAAATCCTGCAAGCGTGCTATGAAACGCGGGACTTCTGTCAGGGAACCTGACTTAAGTCTAAAAGTAGAACAGGGAAGCGTCTGTGCTCACTCTGGCAGTTATAAAGCACAATAGCAACAAGTATGACACTGGGAAACATTGTCTTTGTTTTTCCATGTTCTTTTCCATTTATGGTCAATTCAGTGGTAGTTTTTTGAAGATTTAGACTCAAAAAATGACAATACAACCTTTATGTTGAATGCCATTTATAGTGATATAAAGGATATTTGCTTCATCTATGTTTATTCTAACAGCGCCAATTGATATAACTCTATAGCAGGAAAAAAAAATCCAGATTTATTATGAACTTATCCCATTCATTTGTCTTGGAGATGTTAAAACTTGCTTAAAATGTTGAGAGCAGATGTCAAGATGAGGCAAATTTCTATCTAAAAGCTCAATTCTTTGCTCATGTTCTAAGAATGTTTGTTTTTTTGTTTTTTCACAACATATGTGCTGAAACACAGCAAAATTCGTTTTGTTTAAATCTCCCCAAATTGCCACTGGAGGCCCTCTATGCAACCACTGTATTTGTACAAATATTTCCCTTTACTGCATGCTCGCTGAACTAATGCCTCACTTCAGCTGCAGCCCCAAGAGAAATAGATCAGTTAAAAATAGATCTTTCAAGTGTAACTCATGAAAAAATATGAGACTGGCTGAGAAAGAAAAGTCATAGTGAGGTTAGAATAATGTATGAAAATGCACCTATGTAGCTTTGCAGCCTAACGTGGATGGATAGTGAGTGCAGAAGTGGTGGGGTTGAAAGTGGGTGGCCAGAAAACATATGACGATAGAATCACAGTAAAAAGAATGAGATAACTTTGGTAACATGAAAAAAACAGAAGCCTCTGTAACAACAATCACAGTTGCTAATTATAGACATATAGAATGACATTCCGTGAAGTCCTCCTCGGCAATAGCCCCCACTTTGTGACTTTTAAAATTGGTCACTAGGGGGGGCTGTCGCTCCTTCTTTGCCTCTCATTATAGGGAGTTGGGCAGCCCTTCAGACAGCAGAGGAGCAGGGAGCCTCACGTATCTCCGGAAATCCTCCCGTCCCTCTGCCGGCTGATTTGCAATTCAATAAGTCCCAATGTCATCTCTTTAGCTTTTACACATTTAGCTGACAAAGGGAACCAGTCGTGCTGCCTTATGAAATATCGCTTCGGACTTTGAAGAGGACCTTAATGTTCTCTCTCCTCTGACTTTTCCAACCCACCCCCACCATCGCTGCTTAGGCGTGCGCACACATACACGTGTTCCCATCAACAGAAAGTGAAGCTTTTTTTTTTTTTTTTTTTTTTTTTTTTTTTTTTTTTTTTTTTTTTTACCACGAGGCGCGTGGCCGTGGATCATGTAAAAGTTGCTCAAGCTGTCACGCGCCCCTTCAGGTTGGTGATGGCGTATGTATGTGTGCGCGCCCGCATGGGTGCACTCTGTGGGCTCGTGTGAAGTTGGCGTCTATCGATTACAGAGAGAACAGGTGTAGCGTGTGTCCGGATGAATAATGCAGAGAAGGGCTTTGGAAGGATAAACAAGACGCGCACGCGCCCGTGCGCGACCAGCACACACACACACACACACAAGGCAGAGGAAAAACGGCTCTTCGGCGGCCAACGATCATTTGATTTAGTCCCCCCAGTATCAAAAAGCTCCAGTTTGCCTCGTTTTTTTTTTAAAGCGACATTATTTGTTCATGTTTAAACATCAGTTCCATTTTCATTTTAAAGCCTGGATGATTGTTTTTAGGAAGCATCTTGAGGCTCTTGCAGTCTACTGTCAGTAAAGTAACTTTGGATTCCCATTCCCAAATTGACACTATGCCTTTCTGGAAGGGACGGTGGGGCAAAGACGGGCCGGTCCACAGGGCTGAGGTCATGGCAGAGCCAGCCAACGTTTGAATTTGGGGCACATCTATGGACTGAAAACTGAGCACTGTGCAGGATTGTCCATGGTTTCCATGGTGGCCCCATGTAAATTGAGGATATGGGCCCAAAAAATGTGTGTCTTTGGTTTCCACTTTAGTCCGCCGGACAAACGAACCCAATAACAAATAGCCTGCGGTATACTGTACCAACAAGGCAAACGTGGAAGCAGCACAACATCCCATGGATGATGGAGTAAAAGCAACTTAACCTCATGCCCAAAGAAGTCACCTTTACATTCACTTCTTTTTCAGCTTCTCGTCAGTTCTTTTAAAGTATACGAATATGCAATGGTCTAGAGTTTGTTTTCTGAAAAGTGTCTTTGCATCCGCTTGAGAATTTAAAGAAAGTATATAAAAAGTAAACGAAACTAAACGCATAAATAAACAAGAAAAAAGCCAATTAAAATTATTTGCCCTCTATTGGCTGCTTAGCTGCTCGTCAAATCCCCCAAATCCCGCCCTCTCCCATCCTCACCACCCCATCACCCTTCTCCTCCTCTTCCTCCTCCTCCACCTGCTAGTGGAATCGTCAGAGCTTCTCTTTTGTCCTCTCCTCCCTCCCTCTCGCGGACGAGAGTACACAGACTCTCAAGTTGAGCCCAGACGAACACACGCGGATAACTCCCACAGCAAGAGAAGGGCAGTGAGACAGACGGAGCGCGGACGGAAAACGAGGAGAGTGGACGGAGCTGCCGGGCGAGCGCATTTTGGATTGTTTTACTTAAAACGCACGCCTTAAGTGGCAGAGTTTTATTGTCTTCTGATGGGGACTTTTTAATTCGTTTTATAGGGACTTCAAGAGAGTCCAGTGGTTTCTTTAAACTTTGGAAGACAAGAAAGTGAGATAGGTTAGACGCATTGACGCTCAGCTTTAACCGTCCCGTTTGGATACATGAAGCGGAGGAGCGCATGGGAGGAAGAAAAGCCCACGGCGGAGGGACGACGGGTTCACTCACCGGTTCTGGTTTGAAGAAGGGACACGGCAGATTTTGAGGGATTTCTTTTCTTCAAAGAGGCAATCTGCACAGGATTTGTCCCGTGAAGGCTTCTTCTTCATACAGACGGAATTATAGTTTACTTTAAAGCTCATCTGCGCGGTGTCGTAGGTCAAGCAAAGGTGGAGCGCAATTCGGTCAAAATGAGATTATTGATGGGACCGATGCGGTAGTGATCTGTATGTGTGGCAAGGCAAGCGAATAAAATAATAAAATAACAAAGGAGAGCGCAAAATAAAGCCCTTTATACGTTTTGCGGACAGTTTCACTGGTTTACACCGACAGGAGGTATGGAGACAGTCGGGAGAGACTTACGCGCGCTGGTTAGATGTCGCCTCTGGAAGACGGTGCTTTTTCTTTTACTGTGGAAAGGTAAGAGATGCAAACGTGCCCCCCCCCCCCCCCCAAAAAAAAAACAACAACAAACAAACAACAACAAACAAACAAAACAACAGAAACAAAAAACAAAAGAATCACCAAACAAATAAACTTGTTGCCAGATTGAAGACCTGGTCAGTCATGGTTTTGGACTGTAAATCTCTTGTGTCCCACTCACTGAGGTTTTTCACCTCGTTAGTCAAGAACAAGTTATTTTCTTTTAGGCGAAAATGTTCCTCTTTCTTAAATTTTTTCTCTCCAAATGCCTTACCGGTTGTTGAATATTTGCAAAATATGACTAATGAGAAAATTGAGTGTTCCTCTTGGATATTTGAGTCGTTGATGTGCGGTTAGGAGGAAGTAATGTTAGAAATGGATTTGCAACAATAACGGAGGGAATCCCATACACTGAACTTAGTTAATTCATCCATTTATGCATCTGTCCAGCCTGCAAGAAAACTAAAGCTTTTCAGCGTAACACACCGGGCATAAACGTATCAACAGCGTCAGACCCGAGCAAGCTGAAACGCCACGGTTTTCACGCATTTTTAGTGTTTTTCCTCTCAGTAAATAGAAAAAGTAAACAGAACAATGAATAATAGCTGTTCATCGCACCGGCATTATGCGCGCAACCAGATGTGAAATTCACAACTGAACCGACGCGTGCAGACGCAGATGCGTTTTAACTGCCGGCATCCGACACATTCTGTGCGCTGGCTGGCGGACCAAGAGTGTCTCCCGTTTTAGATTTATTCTTGTTTTTTTTTTCTTTTTTTCTTTTGTGAGGAAAAACTCTTCCCGAAGTGACTGGTGCTGTGAGCTGAAGGATGAGGTGCTTTAAGCCCCCTCGTCTCCTCGGCACTCTTAAAATGATCCCACTCGAGTCTCGGTGAGCTGAAAGGACCCGACATGTAACCCAGTTGCTTCAGTCGCCTCTCTGAAGTAGCTAATTGGAGTAAAAAATACAATGAAAGTCAAAATTATAAATGCCGAAGGACAAAATTCATTTATTTTCAAGCCCCAAATTGATTTAGAAGAGACTTGCTTGCACAACTTTCACTTCTGTAATATGGTCTCTTACAGCACAGTTTAAAAAGCCACGTTTGTTTAACACAGGACGTGATCCTTTACCAGCGCGTGTTAATGAATCAATTTCCTTTTCTGATCAGTAAAGTATGGCCCTTTTCAGTTTTATTTTCTAGCATGCACTGGTGTTTTTCTCAAGAACACAAACATCCTCAGAGGTTTTGAATTCAGGTCGGGTAACACCATCATCCACTTACTCTAAAGAGACAGGAAAAAAGCGAAGTGGAAGCATAAATAAATGTTAAAGCGCGCTGGCGGATGGAGCACTCTCAGTGGGTTTGCACGCCTCCGTTTTCCGCACAAATGACAGTTACTATCTTAATCTCGCCAGTGTTTTTCGTGTTTGTGAGCGCGGTTGCATCTGTGCGCTTTAATCAGCTCGGGATGCTCACGGCCCACCGAGCGCTCAACAGTGGCTGCGTTGTGCGCTCCAGCGCGGTGGTCACGCAGGTCGCGCGGCGCACGGTGGATGGCGAGCAGGGGTGACGCGGCGGAAAACAGCTGCGGCCGTAAAAGCGGGCTGAGTAACCAAAACACTGAAATCATCCAAACATCCTCTCTCGCTTCCTCTCCTCCCGTGACCTTCTGCTCTCTTCTGTTATCTGTGCGCCATGAAATACAAAAGCAGCTCCTTGTGCGCAGGCAGGGACTGCCTGTACCTCTTACAATCACAGAGAACACTGCTCTTTGGCTGCTCTTTAGTAGCTCCCTTGGTGGCTTGTGTGGCCAGTTGTATTGCTCTTTTTGTTCTCCCGTCTCAGTCTCGCTCCCTCTCCCGCATGCACAGTTAAAGGTCCATTACATCTTGGCTGTGTTTTAACGTCTTTATGGGACACCGGGGAGCTGTGGCTCTATTGGTATAATGGCCACCTAAAGCTGTTGGAAAAAAACAAAACAAAAAAACCCCATAACAAAACAGCAACATGTTTTACTCTTTCTTGCCTTTTCTCTGTTTCTCCTTTCCTCAATCTATCCTCATCCAGTGTGTATTTAGTGCAGGTGTTCTGTTGTTTATGGGGACGCAGTCTGTGCATTTCTGCACCCAAAGGTGCAGTTTACAAAGAAAGTGCCCTGTAAGGTATCAGAACGGTGCTGTTTATCATTGGAAACTTAACGGTGTACATCTGTTATCGCTTATGGTCAAATAAATAAGCTAAACCCGTATTGTTCAGATAATTACTATTAGGCACTTTGACACTTTTATTGATCTTGTATTGTGACAGTCTCTGTTCTCCTTTCCTATTTTTTTAATGTATTTATTGACATGGATTGTATAGAGAAGTTGGTCCTCTTTTTCGTAGCAATAATACTCCCAGTTTGAAACTTGACTGCAGTTTTCTGCGCAGCGTTTGCAGGTTTTGACTATACTTGGTTATTCCAGCTTCCCTCATCCATCCAGAAACATGACTCTTGAGCTGATTGATACTCTAAATTCTGGATCATAGTAATGAGAATGACCATGTTTGGTTGGTTGTCACATTTTCCTCTGCGTTGGGTTGCCCTGTCACTGAAGACCTGCCTGTCATTTGATGAGTTCTGTGTCAGGCTTCAACACCCTCGTGACCCTAAACAGGGGCTCTTGACTCTTGAAATAATGATTGCATTCATTACATTTCTGCATGTGAACAAAAAGTTTGTTTTTTTTTTTGTTTGTTTTTTGTAACTTGGGCAAAATTTACAGATTAAAATAAAAGTTATATTCCTTATACCCCGCTGGAGTACAACAAGAGCGATAAAGCATTTCTACCCTTTTGGGACCATTACTGCACTTTGACTTCTTAGTGTGTCTGTGTGTGCTTATATTTATATTTGTGTATGTCTGTTCACTTTCATAATCACATTTTTTTGTAATAATACCACACCACACCAGCTCAAAATAAAAAAAAATCAATTATTACAGTTTGCAGAAATTCCCAACTTAATAATGTTTGTGTGACTCTCATCATCTCTGACTACCGGCTCTATTTTCATATCATTCAGCTTCATTCCCATTACATCATCCTGTTATTTCATCATCCAGGTTGTCTCCAGGATGCCATTATCTGATTTTTTTCCAAAATCCAAGGATTTGAAAAAAACAAAACCACAACAAACAAAAAAACACCTGTTTGGTCTTAGAGCTTTAGAGGTGTATAGTCAATGATGATCTCCATCCATCCATCCATCCATCCATCCATCCATCCATCCATCCATCCATCCATCCATCCATCCATCCATCCATCCATCCATCCATCCATCCATCCATCCATCCATCCATCCATCCATCCATCCATCCATCCATCCATCCATGAGCACTGTCAAAAAATTATATTTTTTGAAAAAAAAGTTCTCGTTTTTTTATTTTTGGTGGCTGGCAAACGAGCGTTGCATCTGTAACTTGATCATCTTTTTGTGATTAAAATATAGACACTGCTTCGTACATTTATCTCTCTTACTTTAGATAAATCACTGTATTATGGTTGGTTACATGTGCATTATGTTCTGGAGAGTTACTAAAACGAATGTGCAGCACAGCAGTATTGAGGCAACTGATTTATTTACAGTTTGTCCACAAGAGAGCACTGAGTTGATGTAGTTTTTTAGCTGCAAAATGTCCCCATCTGTGGTTTATTCAAACTGTGGGCCCTGGGCAATTCTCTTAAAGTAATGCTACGGAAAATATTTGTTTCTAATTGGCTGACTGGGGCCATTTCAAATGTGTTTATCAGGAAATCTCATCAGTCTCGGTGCACGGTTTCACTAGCAGGCGCGTTAGTGCCTGGGTAATTTTAAAGAGCTTACCTCCGTGTTCACTAGCTCGTTTCACTGCCATCACCTTTGTTGAAGTTGACATTTTTTACCTGCTTTTTGTGCAAAATGTGCGCGTGTGTTTGAGAGTCTATTGACTTAAAAAGACAACAGCTAACTGCTACTTTTCAGCTGGAGTTGCTGCAGTTGCCAAGTGGCAGAAATTGTATTCTTTGTGTGGAATCCAAGGAAAAAACAAAAGCGAAAAAGCCCCGTTCACATTGTGTGTGTGTGTGTGTGTGTGTGTGTGCCTGTGTGCTTGAGTGCATTTTCGTGCTACCCTGTTAACCTGTAGCAGAATGTCAGCTCTTCGCACCATTACTCATGCAATACAGAGCATTAATAATTAGTGACATAAAATCAGTGACACGCGCACACTGGTTGTCTTTTGGCCTGTCCTTTCTACGTGCTGCTCTTTCTCCTTGCTATCATAGGTTTCATTCAGGGTTACATGCTCGTCACTCATGCACACACGCTACTTCACAGGACATTCAAACACACTCGAACACAAAAAGGAGTATCAGTCAGACGTGACACATTTCACAGAAGTGAACTTTAAACATTTACTCCATTAAATGGAGGGGGTGATGCAGGGTAAATTTTGACTCATTACTGCTGTTGTTAGAAAATCAGACTCCATTGTTGTGTTTTTTTCTTGCTCCTTCAGTGACGTACACGCATGCATGGACTCATATCACCGTTTTGTCATGGTGACAGTAAGAGGGTAGAGCACAGAGAGACAGCTGGAGAGATTTAGCAGAGAAGGTCACAGGATGGGGAGGGAAACAAAAGTGGGCGTACTAGAAGACGTGGACTCTTCACTCTGACTTTTTTTTTTTTCCATCCGTCATGAAATTTCACTTGGTCCTGTATTGATTTTTGTGCATCTCCCTGTGACTGCTAGCTCTCCTGTTTGGTAAAGCACCAGAGCTCACCAAACACTGCTGAATCCATCCATCAAAGTTTATTTGTATGCCACTTTTATTGCAAGTAGGAGCAATTAGAGGTTTTGTACAGACAGCGATTATTCAAATAGGGGTGATCCTGGGGATTTTTTTTTTCTTTCTTTAAGGCAAAAACAACAGAAAACTCTTCTCTAGTGTGTGGCCAAAGGTAAAACAGGCAAGTGGGTGGATGCGATTGTGTAAAAGCAGCTGATACTGGCACAATATTGTGTTTTCATACACCCTTCTCCTTGGACAGCAAGTACACGCGATTTAATTTAGGTGCTTTATACTAATAGGAGCATTTCTAGAGCTGGACAGCAATTTATTGTTCCGTAAAATGTGTAAAAAGCTCTGCACATATAAATATGCTTTCCTAGGATTTATCAGTTCATTGAAATTTTATCACGGATCCGAGATCGAGTTTTATACGAACTGTCAGCAGAGCTGTGTCACTATATTTCTTCACTCATTTTATCAGCACTGAATAGCTATTCAATTTCAGCGAACCAGAAACATCCAGCTGCACATGAAAAAGGTTATTTGGGCTGTCACTGTGCACCTCCTGTTGTCATTTTCCAGTGTGAAAACACCAACACCCTTTGTATATACTGATAGAACAATACATAGGAGACTTGTGTAAGAAGGAGATAAGGAATCAAATCGGCTCTGATTGCTTTAAGGACACCAACTCTTCCTGTCATCACTCAGAGGAGGGGGAAGCGACACAGACGGAGGGACTGAAGACGGTGACAGAGAGGGAGATTTTATCTTTCCCTGAGAGAGTATTCATCCTCAGTGTCACTTCCCTCTATCAGTAAATCTAATCTACAAAGATGCTGTTTGCTGCAGGGCTTCAACATATTGTATTGACAACGTGCACTCTTGCCCACAGGAACTTGCCTACACATATTCAGGAATTTCTTTTTTTTTTTTTTTTTTAGACTTTTACTCACTCAGGTAATTAAGATTTGAGAACATTCCCAACAATCTTGTCATTTCAATTTAGTTGATGAAGTTAAAACAAATCCTTTAAAACAAGACAAGTCAACAAGACAAATGTTCTGCACTTTAAATATTGTTTTAATCAGTTAATATGTACTTTATATTAGTTTCTATTCACAGAAAGTATAAGTATAAGAAACCCCGGAAGTTAAATTCCTAACATCCACTTTTTGAAGCATTTTCATTGCTCATATTTAGTCATATAGACTTTGATAATAGTCGTATTAATTATGATAAATAGTAGTGATAAAAAAGAGGAAATGCTTTACACTTAAATTCAGTTTAGAGTATTTGATAGAGTGATTTTTGAAAACAAAAGCAAAAGTGCTGGAGCTGCAGGTAGCGTCCCAATCAAACAGTTATCAACACAGCAAAGACACTTAAGACAAGGCCCCCCGCTTGAGTTAATCTCTCTGTTTTCAGAAATCTAAATCATTTGTCCTTTTTGGAAGAACTTGAATAGCTGATTAGTTTCCTGGCTTCACTGTTCAGATCAGATCAGGTTGATCTGTGTCCGATCATTCCTTCGACTTTCCCCAGTGACTGGCCGCAGTTACAGCACCGAGAATCAAGCTGGGCTTTGTCTCAACCTCTTTAATGCGTCTTTTCTTTGCTGTGCAATTATTTCTGTCTCTTTACAAAAAAAAAAAAAGTAAAGAAAAAAAAGAAGATACAGTGCTTTTTCCATAATTAAATGAGACCAGTCATTGGCCTGCTCCAGAGCCTGAACGCTTGTTCCAGACTGGGTGTTTTCCAGCATTATCTGGCCCTTGTGGTTTCAGTGTGATGACTTTAAGTTTCAGAGGCAAATTAGATGTAACTATGTGAGAAATAATGGACAGTTGAGAGAGGAATTAATCTTTATTCTAGAGAGACATAAATGATCAAACGTCTTTACGCTGATGTCTAGCAGGAGCCAAATACATAGTGGGTCTATGGAGTTTTGTGTTTAAAACTGCTTGTATGTAGCCTAGAAATGCCTAGAGATGTACTGCAGGCAAGTTTAAATTTGCTTTGCAGGTATGTCTTTCTACTATCCATTGGAGGTCATTAAATATGCCCAAAAGTCAGTGGGAGCCAATCAAATCAGACTATCTTTGTAGAGAGAGTCTCTGGGAAACGACAGAGCAGCGTACGACATCTGGACGTAAACAGTTTAAATGGCTGCAGCTGAGGGTTAACGGTTTAAATCGGCTTTGGCATCGACAGTTAAAGACTTTTTCTTCAAAGAATTGAAGAGAAGACGACACTCAAAACGTTATTTTGCAAGGTAGATGTATTTGCTGTTTTGCCAACAGGCTACGGCAAACCTTTAATTTTCTCTTCTGTACAACACACTCTCCCATCGAGTCTGTTCGTTGCTCTGATTGGTCATAGTGTTGCACTGCGTGCAAAGGCAGTATGATGAGCAACCGTTGGCGCCCCCGTTGGATCGTGAGGTTCCCCGAATCGTTTTCAGACCCTACATCTTTCTAGATGTGGGTCTGATCTACCACGCTGGCATGTATTCACAAAAGCAGTAATGTGCATTTGCATTCTTTCCACTAGATTCATAGAGTTATGGGTTTGCAGGTGTCCCTTTCATAACTCTCAGCCACCATCCTGACAAGTCATCACCAGGGTAAACATTTGGTTAGTCTCTGGCATTGATTTCAGACATTGAGGAGCTTGTATAGAGGTCTGCACTTTGGAAGATGACACCAAAAGGCCATTATATGCTTTAAAAGGTGACAAGAGGTTCTGAACAAACATTAGTGACAAAGTGGAAGAGAGAAAAGAATGTTTATTCAACAAATTGAAGGGGCAAACTGCATTTCATTGATTTTGCTTTGCACATTCTGTTTAGTTTTAGTCATCTGAGCTGAAAGTCAATACGTTCATGCTGATCTTAATTAGCGTGTCATGCTCTATATTTATCATCTAGCTTTTTTCACAACATGTAAATTCAGAAAGTAAAGTGATCTGTGTGAGTGGATGTGAACAGTCCAACGATTGCCCTTCACAGGCCTGTGTTAGCTTGCATTTCTGTGTACTCGCTGTGACCATGAGACGGCGTGGCTTTCAAAGGCATGCCAAGAGGTTTAAGGGTCTCGCTAATGAGCAAGTCATTTTACCTCAGATTAGCATGAATAGCTGGACTAATTTTCCGCGTGCACGGCCGCGTGCGAGTGCACTGGCGCTTATGTGTGCGACTGCAAGTGTGCGCACAGATGTCATGTCTTAGGGTTTAAGGTTGAGCTAATCAGCAACACATTTCCCCCTGCATTAGCTTCACTTGGCTGATTAGTTGCACACAGTGTGTGAGAGTGTGCACGTTTGTGTGTGAGAGTGTGCACGTTTGTGTGTGAGAGACACTGGCTGATCATTATCATCAGGACTCGAGACTCAGAGGAAACTAACAATGGATTAACTTTGGCTTTCATTCCATTATTCAATATTCTATTGCATGATTAATTCATGAAATGTGCTAAGAGTTTTTCTTTTTTTTTTTCTTTTTTTATGCCTGTTTACGTATTTAGTAGTTTAGTAGTTATGAATTTGATAAATTAGCATTTCATAAGATTTTTGTGCTGGTTTGTTAGGGATGATTATTGTCTTTGATATGTTTGCATTTGTTTTGCAATCACACTGATTACAGACAGACTGGTTATGTGGATTTGAATGCTGATTTCACGAATGCTGATTTAAGCACCGAGATAATGGATTGATGGTTGTGTTTAGCTTATTCCGTTCTCTCAATGAATAAAGTGACCTAGCCAGCTAACCTTACATCGACCGTATTGCTGCGGCCTCCTGGTCATCCTGCTTTGTGCTCCACAAAATACAGCAAATCAGACCTCACTTAATTCATTGTGCCACCCGGCTCTTGGTGCAGGCTGTGGTTATCTGATGACTCGATCTTCATGCTGGCCTTGCAGCAGCATGTGCCATGATAACCTTCCAGATGATCCAGAATACAGTGGAGCACTTGTTTTCAATGAACCCAAAAAGGGTCCCGTCACAACTGCTACACAGTTAACAGTGTAAATTTCAAGTCACTAATGATCTCTCATTGACTGTTTGTCGGCTCCGCTCCCATCTGATTTCCATTTTAATGGTTTATACTCCTATTTGATCATCATCTGGCATTGGCATCTCTACGCAAAAAAAAAGGCAAACCCTATCCAGAAAGTTCTCATGGGCAGTTCCCTGAAGACTGAATGAGGTGCCAAAGGCTATGCGATCAGGGATGTTCAAGAATCTCTGTAAGGATGCATTCACATCCGAGCTGTTTCACTTGAGGAGTTGTGAATGCACAGTCAAACTCTGAAAAATGTGGTTCTTGGTCTTCTAAGTGAACCAAATGCAGGAAGCAGACTGCAGTGTGTAGTCGTGTTGCCAGAGACCCAAAACCAAACGATCATACAGTGAGCCAGAAACTATCGTATTTCTGCAAAAATGATCGTATGCTACAAATTTAAAAATAACGGCTAAGAAACGAGTTTCCAATGTATTTTGACGCCGTGGGGTGAGAAAGAGAAAGTGAGGAGCAATAACAGAGGATAATAAAATGTAACTTAAAACACCAGATCCATTATGAACAAATGAATCTGCAGAATTTGGTTTCTAAACCAAACTAATAGTGAATAATTGTCATAAAGAAATAATAGCTTTATGAGGGACATTATGAAATTATTGTAAACTTTCAACTATGGGTCATACATGTTACAGAGGTCAAAATTATTGTACAACTATAATTATTGTACATCTGGCAACATTGGTGTGGGGCATTGTGGGTAAACACAATCTGAAGAAACGCGTGCGTAGCATGGGAGGAAAGACTCTCAGACAGATGTGGCGTGAGGACGAAGTAAAAGCTGCTATAGAAGTTTGGTCAGAAGAAAATGTATCACAATTGTTGGTAAACGCTCGCAAGAACAATAAAAGTTGCAGATTTACATAGATGCAATAAATGAGCAAAGTTTTTTCTGGCATCATTTGTCATGTGGTCTCCTTCAGCAAATCCTGATGCGGCGCCACCTCAGGTGAGGAGGGGAATGTGTTATTCAAAAGGTTAACTTTGTTTGACAAAGTGCAGTGTAAAAGCAAACCAGCTGAATGTTGCAACCCGAGTCAAACCAGGTCCCAATCGTGGCAAGTTTACCAGACTATTAGGTTTGAAAACGACCTAAGACGCACGTTTCCCTTAACACGTTACCATTTCTAACTTTCACGCCATCAAGACTTGTCTTCAGCCTCTCAGTGACTCAGTTTTTCCCCCCAGTGTAGCTACAGAAAACCTTTGTCAAATGAAACATCTTTGAATTTTGCACGTGTGCATGAAAGTGTGTGCATACACATTAGTCATGTAACAGAGATTAGGATTTCATTAAGTAGACACCTTTTAGGATAAAAAGAAAATGTACCATGCTTTGATATAAATTGGTTAATCACAAATGATATGTAACAAATTAAAATGTTTTATTCAGGTTCTTATTCATATTTTTTGAGTGCAGCAAACTGAAACTTAACAATGCAGAAATGAATGTTTTTTCATTTGACATGTCTTCACGGGGAGAAAAAAATACAGAAGCCCGAGCATCACTTGGGAACAAAGAACATTTTCAAGAAACCATTAAATTTTTCATCCAACAAGAGACGTTTTTAAAGCATATGACAGTATAGTTATTTTATCTTCTTACTTTCTTTCTTCATCCAATCAGTAAATCCATTTTTCTTTGTTATCCTCACAGTCTCACAGTGCTTTGAAAAGCTATGATGAACCATATTCTGTTGATTTGTGTCCTTCAGTTGGACTTTTCTCCCTTTTTTTTTTTTTTTTCCAGGCATCGGGACATTAAAATAACAATTAAAAAAACTGTCCCACAAGGTTGAACAATGGCTCATGAGCAGTCTGAAGAGTGAGGCCGTGGAGTTACATACGTGACTTTTGTCCAGGAGACTCATGTTTATATTGTGTTTGACTATGCTTTTTTTTTTTTTTTTTTTTTACAATAATTACAATTTTAAATTAAAATTTTTTCCCCACTAGTTGTCAGATGCTAGTTGCTTCTGTTTGGTTATGTTTAGGCCCTTACGCCTCCTGGTGAGGCTTTACCTTTAAATAAAAATGTGTGTAGGATTTAGAGGAGATCATGGATCATGTTGAAAGAGACATTCAGCCTATTTTGCATGTTCGAAATCTCCTTCTTCTAGACTAGAGGGTGGCGCTATTTGTGAAAGACACAGACATGGTGCGGGGATGAAAGATAGAAACCTCGTTCTGAGACGCTTTGCTCTGACAGTCGCATTGGCCACGAAAACAAAAACAAAACATACAACCTGTATTCATCTGAAGGAATTACAAAGATTTTCGCTTTGTGCATTTTTATCCAATGATTGCCAAGAGACCACGGTTTTCTAATAAACTGGAAACCTTTTTTGTTCTTATTGCTGCTTAGACACCGCATTTCTCTCCAACATGTTCCTTTTGGTGGAAATACAATCTTTTGTTGCTTTTCTTCCGCAAAGCTCAGTCTTTTGAAGGCTAATAGTTTATTTATTTTCTTCCAGCACGACATTATATTTTTGAAATACTGTATAGGACATCAGAGGAATAATAGCTGGTTTCAGTGGGTCAGTATTTAGCAGACGCAAGACAAATTTCCTTGTATTCCTTCTTATTTTTTCCATTACCATTTTTGTTCATGTAATCATTCCCATGTGGTCTTCCGTCACATTTCGGTTTCTATATTTTTTTCTGCACCTATCAGTGTTTTACTAGGCTTCCTAGGATTCTTCGTTTTGACTTTCTTTCTCTCCATTTTCTGTTCTACTTTTTTCTGCTGTTATTCCCGAATCACTCCATCAGTATCATGTTTTAGACATAATCTTCTCTTTTCAAAGCTCCATTCATTACCTCTATCTTTTTCACATTTTGTCATATTTTCTTTTCTCCTCACATGCGTCTCGTAGATATTTTCCCAAACGCCTTTTTCTCTTTTGTCCCCATCCTCCTTCTCTTCTAACACTATCTCTCCCCCTCTGAGCACCTCTCAACCAGCCCTTTGAGAGTGTGGGAGCTGCTTGGCCTAAATGATTTTCTATTACCGCAGCCTGTTAACAGGGCTTCATTTGATCAAGCTAATGAAATTGAAAACTTTCATCTGAGCCAAATTGATTTCAAACCTGAAACCGCATACGAACAGAGAGGGAGGGGGTAAAAAAAAGAAAAAGAGAAAAGAAAAACAAGATGGCACAGACTATTGTGTTAGTGAAGCGTGACCTGCACTTAAGACGGACACGGAAATCCATTTGTGTGTCTTTTCACTGTTGTCCTTGGGAGGCAAAAGGACCTGAAGGCCTATTCTTCATCTGTGTGAGGGTTCTTGAATTCATCTACAGTATGATGCAAGGATGAGTGTGTACGCTGAACACTTGACGGAGATTGACAACTTGTTTTGTGGTCACATGAATAAGATAATGTCATTTTGAAGAGCCAGTTGGGTACAGGATTACATACTTGATGTTATGGAGCAATACACAAATTACTTTCTGTGCACCTCACAGTCTGTGTAAAGACGTTGTCTTGCCTTTTTTGAGTAACATGTTTGCTTGTTGTTGATTGGAAATGGCAACTTCACAAATCCATCCTTTCCCGTTCAAGCACAAATACTGAATATCAGGGAATGAAGATCAGCTGCAACAGGGTGACAATGGGGTGTTTCTATTTGGTGGATTTAATCTTTCAATCACCAGTCTGGAAAGGTTTTTTTTCCTCTTAAACTATATATGCATTCATACAAAACAATCGGCGGAGAGCTGAGGTCAGCCTGGATTACTTTTTCTATATTATACAGCATTTCATATGTTTTTAATGTTGTTCTTCCTGTTTAATGTTAATATTCAGCAGTGTAATGGACTAAAAAAGTGTGTTTTACACCTCCACGCTATTTTGGAGGAAATTAAATATGAGAATTCACTTACCGTTTTTATTATTTTTGCTAAGAATTTCAAGAACAAAAAAAATGACATACAGGCCTGAAACTAAATACTCTAATTCTGCATATTAACATGAGAGAAATTGTTGATAAATTCACCAATGACTATTTTGGCAAAAAAAAGAGTAGAGAAGTGTGTCTGCAGCCTATGACTACTCTTTAAAAGCAGCCGTTGGCTTGGGGAATTCTGTTCATTGGTCTCATGTGTGTCATGTGGCTGTCTCCATCTCACCTGTCACTCAGTAATGCCGCGTTCAAACTTTGTTTTCCAAATTGATATTAATTAATTGTATTTTTATATTCTAAAAAATAACATAAGAATCCAACTTACTTGCTGCTCGTATATATCAAACAAACACTCGACCGCTGCTTTTTTCAATGCACACAGTCCTTTCCACCTTTCCACCTCATCCGGGAACTGTTGCCTCCACGTTTGTGGACGCGTTCGTGCTAACTGCCGCTTACAGTGATGTTATAAATCAGTATTACAAACAGCAGCTCGTCCGAGGCTACTGATGCACGGTTAACTCGTTGTGACGTCATTCCCGGTTCTAAGGAACGACTTTCAAAGTAAACAAACACACCTGCATTTTCATATGAGTTCAGATCTAATTTTAAATACCTGGCGATTGTTTTAGATGTAGATACACTGCTGAGTGTTCATGCCACTTTTAATTAATCTATGTTTATTACTGCTTTAAATGGACTTTTATTTCATCCCTCCCCATACCTTCAAAATATCATTTACACGAGCATATGAGCAGCATGTAGTAGGACTGTATATTTTGTTTTCATGCTGGCAAAGGAAATAAAAGAAGGGTGCAAAACAGATGTAAAAATAACAGGAACATGAAGCTGCTCTTTTGGAAATGTTCAGTCTTTGTATGTTGTAGACAACTTATGCAGTTGGACGCGGGTATGTGGACCAGTTTTGCAACAAATATGATTTCAGTGATACTGTTTGCATTTTAAAAAGGTCTGTAATGTATTAGTTTTCATTCACAAGAAGATTAAGGACCTTAAATCGTCTGCTTGCAAACACTTAATCACATTAGCTACAGTGCAAGTGGGAGAGAATGGAAATGGTTAAGAGGAAAGAGGAGCGGGGGAGACGTTTAAAGGCCAGGCAGGCCATGGTCTGGGTGCTGTGAAAAAATGGGATCATGGGATAGAACGAGTGAGAAAGATGAAAAGAGGGTGGAAAAAGTAACAGTGTGAAATGAGACTTTGTGTGGCAAAGAGAAGGAGCGAAGGAGGGAAGATTGGAATTGGATGAAAGCTGGAGGAAAATCAAAATTAACAAATTACAAGTCATGAGAAGAAAACATGCAGAAAGGAGCTAAGCGAAGGGACAAGATAAACACATTCAGAAAACAAAGGAATGGAAATGGAGCTGTATTTGTGGAAGGAAAACGCTCGGGCATCAGAGAGAGATTTAGCTTTTCATTCTGTGTTGCTTTTAGGCTGTAGGCTGGCATTACAGCGGAGATTTCCACTATTTACAGAGCTCCCAGTGGCATCAGAACTCCATCTACATAATGTTTAACATGCTCAACTCGGCTGCGCTCTGCCCGTCAAAGGGAGACGCTGTAAGGATTCTGGGCACCAATCCCCGAGGCTGACTAAGGGGCCAGGGAGAGGAAAGCAGCGAGGCTGTGGTGGCAGGACTCAATACAGAGGAACTGAATTAAAACACTGTTTAAAAAAACAAAAACAAAAAACAAAATCTGTCCAAAAATGAGACCGTGACCTTTGTTTCACTTTTCAAAAGCGAGTCATTTAATCTTATCTTGTTCTTCTTCAGAACATCCATCTGCTTTTGAGAGCAGCTGAACTTTTTGTTCCTCTGTGTTTTTTCTTTCTTTATTGAAGTTAAAGATTAAAAGAAGTATTGCATTTTCTGTGACTGACAGGAAAGGCTACATGTTCTTAGAGATGCAAGAAATGTCAACGATGTAGCTGAAAAAAGCAATAGGAAAAGGATTTTAGAGAAAACTGACGTCTCAGAGGAATTTGGCACGAGGCCGTGCTTAAGAAATGAACAACTCAAGCCGCATCCGTTGCAGATCAGAGTGACAGCGATTGCAGACACCCACTAGAAAACACTACACACTGATTACCTCTGACTTTGAACACTGTTTTGTGGAAATGAGTTCAACGGCTGCTTTGACCTTTTCCTATTTCCTTTTACTTTACTTTTGCAGATGCCCCCACGTGAATTTCCTCATATTTTCCCTTTTGTATTTACTTCTTATACTTCTCTTTGTTTCATCTCGTGTTCTTTGCTCTTTTTGACGAAAGACTTTCTGTTTGCTTTGCCATATTTCTCAGGCAGTTTAGATTCAGTAGCCCAAACCCTTCCTGTCCATGACCTGAAGGAATATAAATGCCACAGCTGGTAGGACAGGCATTATCTGAGCTTTACCCTGCTTCCTCTCTGGTAAAGAAAAAACAAAAAAAAATCAACCCTAAAAGTCTGTCCTGTTCAAATGAGCATGTAATTGTTCTTAGAGGCAGTGGCCAGTTAGTCTTCATGTTGATTAATTTTGCTGATGACATTGGCACCTATTTTGAAGAAAGATTTTGAAGGACGTTCGAAGAATTATGATGAAGTTTTTACCACAAATGTGTGCAAATTTTGCACCCCCCCCAGCAATTCTAACTTTTTCACCTCAGATTTATTTCTGTGTCAACCAAAAACCATGACATGCCAGTTTGGCATGCAGATTTGACTACTGGTCCATAACAGAGGTGACAAACAATGGGGGACTAAAAAGATCCAGCAATTATTATTTTTTATTTTTAATAATTTGTTTAATTCTATATATTTTATCTATGGTTACATTGCTAAAGGATCTTTTTGGTGAATTAAAATCCTACTCATAAACATTACAGGTATAACCCTTTGAATAATAGACCACATTATGCACTTTCTTTGGTCTGTTTGAGCTAATTTTGGACTAAAAATGCCCTCTCCCACATTTGCTGTGACCTTACGGTCTGATTTCATTTCTCTAAAATGAACCATACATGTGTACGATTTAATATTTGGACTGCTCTCAGGAAATCAGATAGTGCAGCTCAGAGTGTGTGTGTGTGTGTGTGTGTGTGTGTGTGTGTGTGTGTGTGTGTGTGTGTGTGTGTTAGTGCATCTGTGTGTGTTTTTGGTTGGGGGTTTCTTCAATCCAGTGGTCTTTATTTTTTAATCCCTTGTTGACCTTTGCAAGCCTCTGGGTATGTGTGTACACAACACATTAATGCATTTGAGTCGCTCTCTTTTGTGTCTGTGTGTTTATGCTTTTCATGAGCCAGCTTGTAACAAAGACAATCAAAGGCATTGTTTTAATGCTGTGACCAGTTCTTTTATCCCCTGAGTACTGAACCAATATGTGTGTCTTTAATTAACGTGTGGGATAGGAGGTTTTATGTTTGTCTGAGTGTGTAATGTGTTTTCTCACCAAATCTGTGTGTGCCCGTGTGTGTTTGTGTGTCTTTAAACCAACATTACTCTAGTGGGAGTCTTTTCAGGACTTTTAGGCTCCAGTGTTTGTTAAAGAGGAAGGAAGCGATTAGCTGTCCGTTAACAAACCTCTTAACAAACCCCACTAATGAAACCTGAGGGCAGCTCTGGGACAGCTTCGGTGTGCCACCCTAATTAGAATGGCAAATAAGAGCTTGCTATGCAAACGAGTTAGAGTTAATCTGCATATCTTTACCTGAGACATTCGTGTTACACTGACAAATGTTTATCCAACGGCAGCAGAGAGGAAAAGAGGAGTTAGAAAGGTGGAGAAGAAGAAAGGGTGAGGGGAGACGAACAGCGGCTGCACAGTGAAGAAGAGTCTGGCAAGTTCAGGGTCCAGTGAGAACGTCCTGGGGAAAACTGTTTAGATAAACCAGGGATGAATCGATGAATCCCAAAATGAAGAAGGCTGGGAAGAGCAGAGACTTTAGCTGTGCCTTAATTACTTAGTTAGCAGCTTATCAGAAGTGACATGTTTGCACAAATGTGCACAAAAGCAGCCTTCCTGAATACAGAGGTTTTCCCTGCCACGCTGGGGCCAGATATAATCTCACCAGCATGTCCCAGGTCTGCGTCAAGGCCCCCCTCTGAATGGACATGCCTAAAGCACCTTCCCAAGAAAGCATCCAGGAGGCATCCTATCCAGATATCCGCAGCACATAAGCTCTCACTTCAACATTACTGTAGAAGCTACACCACTTAGTTTGTTGACCTCCTGCTCCATTCTTCCCAAACCCATTAACAAGACCCCAAAACTGATCTACTGAATTCTTTCACTTGAAGCGGCACCTTATTCTGGACCTGGCGAGGGCATTGCACCCTTTTCTGGCTGAGAACCATGGTTGTAGATTTGAAGGTGCGGATTCTTATCCCCGCTTCTTCACATCATCAGGACCACATCATCTGCAAACAGCAAGAGACAAATTCCTCACACCACCAAACTGGACCCACTCTGCACTTTGTTCTCACCTAGTAATTCTGTCCAGAAAAGCTGGAAAGCTTGTTCATTGTTTAAATGCACAATGACAAATAAGATGTGCAATATAAAACAAAGTGGTTTTGACATGTTTGAGGAGGAAAACAATTTTTGAACCAAGACTGAAAATGACTAATGCTGCTTTCAGACACAAATCCTGTTTATTTGCCCGTTCACAGCTCAGCAGGAGGGAGAGCATGTGACCTTCACACTAAATACCATAAAAATAACATTAAGCACCATTAGGATCCATTTATATTTAACAGAATATTTCAGAACCTCCAGCTGGAGCTGTTCTTAGTCTCTGTGGAAACTGACTGTCTGCTGCAGCTACATGTGTCTTGCATTCCTGATTTCATATCCATCGTGTTCAAAAGAGCTGTCAAGACTTGCCAAGTGGCTGTTGGCATGTTCGGAACTGCCATCCAAAATGTTTGTAAAGTGGTTTCACTTTATTGATCACTTGCATTGTACATGTCTGGATGCCTCTTTCACCACCAATGACTGCATCCTGCACAGAGCCACTAATCTGCTAAAAAATGTCGTCCTCAACGCGAGCAGCCAGCAGTTCCTTGATTTTTTTTTTCCACAGTCGTTACAAGTTTCCTACCATCTCTTTTCTCTCAAATTTGCTGCATTCATTTGCTGCAACGAGGGCTCTGATGGATTGTAGTGTGCGTTTACTTCTCCGTCTAGTCACAACACAGCAAACCATCTGCTTTGCTTCAGTCTCAACCCACTCGTATCATATTGGACGCATTTGTGAAAACCACCATTAGCAACTGTCACTGTCTGTCTGCAAGAGGAATAAGTTCAATTTCTATCCTGTCCTGTACTTGGGGTGCACTACACTTGCATGACAGTGACTGGTTCCTGGCTGAAGTCTGTATTTCCTGGCAACTGTCTCCGGGGTTGATGGGTTTGACCTCTGCACGGCAGCAGGGTTCCTGATGGATCGCTTGGTATAGCCAGCACACACGCCCTGTCTGCTTTGGATATCGATGCTGTATATAATGTTCGGCGAGTGCTGCCATCTGCTTTCATATGTTTGAATTAGAGGCAGTTCCTGCCGTAGGTTTGTGTCATCGGTGACACTAGTTGTGTGTTGGCTGGGTTTTGTATTCCGATAAGTGAACGAGTAAGGTTATTTTGAGGACTACTGTGAATCTGAGATGGCATGATAGGTGAGTGTGCACGCGTGTCTACGGCTTCCCGAGCGTGTGTGTGTTTGTGTGAGTTTTGCTCATTAGTGCAGTGGTTCAGAGGCGATTAGTTATCGTCATGTTGCTCAGCCTGCTGAGTTGTGGCACAGTCAGCAGCCATCTTTATTCCACACTTTCACACAAACACATGCACACACACTGTGAGCTACAGGAGGTGTAGAAGTTATTACACATCCCCCTGTGCTTTGTACAAACACAGACGTAGTCACATGGACACACATACCTTTATAACTTATCTTAAACCCCTCATTCTTGAACTTAAATGCGCTGGAATGTGCACGCCTCCCACTGCACAAACAAGCGCACTCTCTCCCTCACTCGCCCATGCAAACACACACTCTCACACACAGTCTGGCTCTCTCTCTCTCTCTCTCTCTCTCTCTCTCTCATCTACCCCTGACTTTGTCCTCGTGACCTTGGACGAGTGCTGCCAGAGGCTGCTGCTGAGATTTCTGCATAGGGGGTTGGAGGGCGGATGGAGAACGGCTTGGCCAGGGATCACACAACTTTCATCCCGCTATCCATCCGTTAGTCCGGCTGATGAATGGGAGAAAAGTTTCCCCCTCTGTTGACAGATGGCTGTGGAGTTTTTGGGGACTCATGAGGAGTTCATTTATAATGAATCCTCTTTGGATTCCAGCCCCATCAACAACACAATTTATTTTAAAACTGTGCATAAAAGCAGTTTTCAAATAGTGACTATGACTGATCGCACACAAAGTAATTGTCACACTTCCAGTTTTTACCACACGCCAGCAGATCTACTGCAGAGTTGAAGCCTTCCCTGCAAGAAAAATATACAGCTCTTTCCTCTTGTGCTGTTTGCTCAAAATAGTTAATAGTTTTTTTTTTTTTTTTTTTTTTACATTATATATAAATCTTCTCAGAAGACGGTAATGTGGAAAAGTAGGAAAAGTGAACTGGTAACAAATCCAGTCTGTATGTAAAATGAAACCAGCAGTTACAAATAATATACATTGCTAGTCAGGTAGTATTGCAAAAGCTGTGTATTTGAAACCAAATAAGCTGTGAAGAGACGGTTAAAAACAGCTTTGATGCCTAAACGTACAGTGGACATATGAAGGATTGATCTTTAATTTTTGTTTTTTGCTTGAATTCATATATTTGGATATATAAAGTGATTACCAACTCAAATTCTGTGACAACACAATGCTGCCACTTTGCTCAACCTAGAATTGAAATATACCATTCAGGAGTGACATCAAACCTAAATCAGGGTAGTTTTGTCCAGCTCTCACATCTGTATGTCCAAGGTGCGTTTTCTGCACCTTGGAAGTGGGTTGCACAGAGTTGGATGACGGATCTCAGAAAGAGGCACAAGCGCAGAGAAAGAATGCAAAATGAAGTAAACTGTCTGACTCCACCCCCCAAAACTAGCTGCTATGAACAGAATGGCAAAGACGTGGTTTAAAGGTGAGCAGTTGTACTTGATCTGGTATTTTGATCAAAACACAACACGGATGTTTTAGTAAAATGAAAGAAAAAGAGCATTATATGTCTCTATCACTCCACTGTGAAAGTAAGCCTTAAGTTGCAGGAGAAACAAGGAAATTAGTCTCAATGGGGTCTGATACGCAGCCTTAATCCTTGTGATGATTTTCTGCCATTTGTTTTATGCCAAAAGAAAACCTTATCCGTACCAGTCTTCATGATTATGTACAAATCCCGTGTACATTTGATGTGCTCATTCAAAAATACCAGTGTGGACAGTGTGTCTTCAACATAGGACAGATATCTGAACAAATTCATTCCCCATCTGTGTGAATTTAGTTTAAAATGACACTTAACTTATCCTTTCCACAGAGCTGCATTTAATCTATGAAAACTGAGTCAAACTGAGTTATCTGTGTAGTTTAACCACTCGAAAACTAAGCATTTCACTCTCCTCTGGCTACTCGTTATTTTTATGTATCATTTAAATGTTTAATTAAGCGGTTGTTTGAGACTATGAGGCGGGTTTTCTGCAGCGAAGAGGCCGCCAACCTGGGTTATTTGATATGATGACAATAAGTCGATGTAAAACGCGTGACGCGACACATACACCAGCTCGCGATGATACGCTGTCAGGGCGTCTGGCAGAATCAGTCCACAGTCGCAGTCTCAGTGGCCACACAGCAGCTGGCTGCCATTTTGAGGAGCAGCTGACATTTGCATACTCTCTCCATCAGATACATCGCAGGGCACGGGCCTCTGACATTTTTGACAATGTGTGTCTCCCTGTGTATGTACACACGTGTCTGTGTGTGATGAGTTACTTGGGCATGCCCTGCTGACATTTTATCGGATGCTAATGGGATTCATCGCCATGGCAGCTGGAGGTTGGGGGCGGGCATGGCCGTGTGTAAATGGCGCCTGTCACTCACCTGTAGGAATGTGTGCGATGACTGTTGGCAGGGAGGAGGTTACAGCATCACATGGGCAGCGGTGAGCTCAAGTATACGTCTGTGTGTGCAAACTGGTGAATGTCTGTTGACAGGAGAACGTCTCAACACTTTTGTGGTGCATCTGTTGCGTGTTTGAGTGGGCAGCCAGTGGCCCTTGCATGTGTGGTGGGTTGTGTGTGGGTGATTGGGTGTGTGTGTGTCTGGAGGACATAGAGATAAAGGCGCCTGCTTTTTTCAGATAACGACTCCCACCTCCACCTTTCTATCACTCCACTGTTCTAGCGCTCTCCTCTCCATCTTTCTACAATTTCCTCTATCTGTAGCGACACCATGCAGTGTCTCTTTGGCTCGTAGTGTACCTCTCTCCAGGATTCTTGCTGCCAGCAGCCTTCTAGTTTACACTGTGGAGATTCCCTTACTGAAAGAAGTTAAGACATTAGTGCCTAAGGCAAATTTAAGTTCTGAACTAAACAAATGTATCCATCCATCCATCCATCCATCCATCCATCCATCCATCCATCCATCCATCCATCCATCCATCCATCCATCCATCCATCCATCCATCCATCCATCCATCCATCCGGTCACAGGGGCAGCAGCCCGAGCCGAGAGGTTCAGACCTCCCTCTTCTGTAGTGACCTCCTCCAGCTCTTCCAGAGGGATACCATGGTGTTCCCAGGCCAGCTGGGGTGGTGTAATCTCTCCAGCGTGTCCCGGGTCTGCCTCGGGGCTTCGTCCAAGTTGGACATTATCTGAGATGCTCCTGGATAACTAACATTTTCAATCTATCTGTAAGTGAGAATCCGGTCACCCTGAAGAGGAAAAGTCTTTTATAATGTATGATTATAAAAAAAAAAAAAAAAAAAAATGCAACTAAGATAACTTAAATTAGACAATCATGGTTTAACAATGCAATAAATACATTCAACCTGTCAAGTGTGCACAGGACAGTTATTTACTCTGCCTCTACGTTTTTGATTAGTATCCCTGTTGAAACACAGCCCACACTCTGTTTATGAGCTATTACAGCGTCGACTGTCTCGAGACGTACCTGTCATGGTAAGAGTCTCACCATCTGATTTTCTCTGCTGGTAGATGGAAGAAAATGACTGTAATTACAGTATTGCTACACTTTGTGGATCGCCACCAGGACAACATTTCTTTTTCATCTCTGTTAGAGGTCAGGATTGGATGTGCTAACATCTGATGAGGTCGGTCAGAGATCTCAGTGAAGCAGGGGTGTTTGAACTGCAGCCCTTCACTTTGAAAAAGGTCTTCCTGCTCACCCTTTCATCCACTTAATGACTGTAAATCTGGCATACATATAGATAAACTGGTGAAGGATTACCTTAAAAGTGGTTCTCAGCAGGAAACCAGACATTGCCAGAGGTTCCAGGCTCTGATCTTGCTCCTTCTACAATATCCTCTTTCTCACCACATCCTGCTACTTCTAAGTGCTACAAACAAGAAAGAAACACATTTACTTGCTGTGATGTATCGGTTCTTTTGAACTTGTGGCTTTAATTGAAGAGGACTTTAAAAATGTCACCTTTTCTTGTCTTCTCTTAATAGCACAGTAATATTAAGCTGCCTCTCTTGTTTGCATCATGATATATTTTCTACCCTTTTTCTCTGTTGTACATCTGTTCTTTTAGTGCACTTTCTTTGTTTCTTTGTTTCTTTGTTTCTTTGTTTCTTTGTTTCTTTCTTTCTTTCTTTCTTTCTTTCTTTCTTTCTTTCTTTCTTTCTTTCTTTCTTTCTTTCTTTCTTTCTTTCTTTCTTTCTTTCTTTCTTTCTTTCTTTCTTTCTTTCTTTCTCTCTCTCTCTCTCTCTCTCTCTCTCTCTCTCTCTCCCCCCAACCCAGTTGGCTGTTTAAAAGCTGTTTGACATCTAATGTTCCTATGAGAGATAATTACAGCTTGAGTCACATCGTATGTGTGTTTGTAGATTTAAATTGATTTCTCAACTACTTTCTCCAGGATCAGCTTGCAAACGTTTGGGATGAGCTGCTGCCAGAGGCAGCGAGAACCATCGAACACCCTCCCAGGGCTTTCGAGGGTTCACATCATAGCGGAGTCATTGTTTATCCTTTCAGATTAAGTTGTCTTTGATCTGCTTATTTCAACATACTTTAAAGTGGATTTATCAAAAATGTATTAATGCTGTGGCTGGTTTAAAGTCTAGAATGCAGTCCTCTTTTTAGTCTCTATGACACATCGCTTCCAAAAAAAAAGAAAAAAGCTTCACAGGAGCCATTTTTTCAACCTGTAAATCCAAGCGTTAGAAGATTAGCTCTTCCAAGATGAATAGCTCACATAGATGAGTTGACGATGAAGATGTAAATATGCATGCGAGGTAGCATGGCTTTGCAGAACAATACAATTAGAACTCAGATTTTCAGGATTTTACTGCACCTTAGTAGAACACTGTAATTCTGACCCAGTGTAATATTTGGATTTAGATGAAGCATTTTCAACTATTTAAAGTTATGGTAAGTAATTCTGCATTCTTTCTAACTAAGACTCAGTGAATATCTCCTCACCACCGCTTCGCTAGTTATCTCAGGATCACACTGCAAATCAACCTGGTCTTCATGCACAAACTTGGCTTTGAAAACTGGAAACAAACAGGATGGGAGCAGATTGCCCCCCAATCAAAAAAAACATTGACAAACGTTTTTGTCAAGCATTGGAAGGGGGTGGAGGGAGGAACTGCTCTTAATGTTTTTGTTTGTTTTGTTCAAATATCAACAAACGTGACATCCTCTAGGGTTGCTTACCCTGCCTTTAATGAAGTCTAGAATAATTCTATCTTAGGGCAACTTTTAATTAATTTTAGATAAATACAAAAGATGTTGCAGAATATTGGGATACTTCATTGTCTTCTAAGGCTGCTTGAAGACTCTTGACTTGAATTAATGTGCTAGCAGCCACATCTTTTTGTTTAAAAAACAATCATGTGTATCGTAATATCTTAAATTTGACAGGGACAGCAACAGTTTGATTATTTGCAAATAACAGAGGTATATACTAAATATATGCTAAAACTTTTTACAAATGTGGCAGCTACAGTACAACAAAATGGCTTCAGTGGCTCAGCTGTCATTAGGAAAATTGGCTTCAGGCTGCACTTGAGGAACAAATGACAGCCTACATCTATTTCTTACGCTGTCATTTATTGGTATTGTTGTCATTCATTCCTTTCTGTCTCACTGCTTCTATTAATTTCTGCTGCTGTTTGTCTTTGTTTTTCTGTATCTCCTCATCTCTGATGTCCTCTCATCTCCCAATTGTTTTCTTGTTTTCTCACATGTCTGTCAGTTTCATATCAGCCACACCCACGTAGCTGCTTTCCTCATCCATCACTCCAAACGCTGCTTTTCTCCTCCAGTGTGAGCCAGAGACGATGAGTCACAGGCAGATAGAACGAAACGCCATGTGTCCGTCTGCTATCTATTGTGTTTCATCAGGCTGATGAGTGTTTTCATGTTTATTTTTAAGATATTGAGTGACTAATGAAGAAAAAAAAGATAGGCATGTCAAAAGGAGATTCCCTAGAAATCTGCCTAATTGTTTCATTATAAAATGAATTTTACTTTAGCAAATTTTATTGCAAGTTGACACAAGTTAAACACAAGTTTGCCAGCTCATTAATCACTGTTTGTATCAATTTTTAAAATTCATTATGCAATAGATCTACAAGCATTTTCAGCTCTCACTTTGCAGTTGTTGACAAATACATGATACCTGTACCCCATGATCAGCCTACCAATCCCACATTCGTAGAAATTGATCATTTCATTTCTGTAACTATGGAAATTGTCTACAGTCAAATGCTAAGGATTATATTTGAATGTATTAATCCATCTAAGATGTCCTGTAGAAAACTGTATCATCCCTGAATCGTACCCTTGGCTGTCATATTTTTCGCTCTGTGACAAAAACTTATTGAAACTTATACTCAAAAACGTGATTCAGCAAAGTGTCTCTTGTTATTCTGCCAAGACATCAGTGTACTATTTGTTCTGAACTACACTTCAACACCCAGTGTTCTTTTTTTAAATGTACACAAGATAATACAGCAAACAAATGAAAACCCAATGCATAGGCTAGAGAGTGTTTATGGCAAAGTCTTAGGGTGTGTAGGAGGGGTACCTGCAATAGAGAGGCAAAAAGAGTGGGTTACACTTGTATTGCAACATTTTGATTGGGCTTTGAGTGTGCATAATGATGACAGTGATGCTGCTTGAGGCTTTTTCTCATTGCAGAGAAAAACATTCTATGTTTAAAAACTGTACTGTATTATTGTGAGATTCGGGTATGGAAATCGTATTAAAGATTTACAAAACAGTGGCAACAGTCAACCACAATTTGCCAAGCACCGAGCTGGAAACTGTTTAAAATCTATAACAGTTGGCATACACAGAGGTTTGAAAAGAAGAGAAGAGGCTGGGAGGGAGGCAGGCAGTAAAAGAGAAAAGAAGAAAAGAACAGAATGTTTGGATGTCAAGTGAAAAGGAGCATGAAAAAGTATCAAGGACAGAAGAAAGCAGGAGATGAGACATGAAGAGAGGCAACCAGCAAAGATCACAGTTAATCAATTGTAGGTTCCTGTACTTGTTGGAAATGCTTGAGGATTAAAATTCCTTTCTATCTCCAAGAAGAGGGAGAAGTAGATAAAGCTGCCAACTACACAGCATCATGATATGTGAAATGGAGAGAGAGGACATTAAGAAACAAAGTATAATCTGAGAATGGTTTGGATAGCTCAGAGATGGAGTGTATTGACAAAGGGCCACAAAGACCAACCCACAAAACCGGAAACTGACATGCCTGCTGCTAGATACCACAGTAAATCCTCAGAAGATGTTTTTCTAATGGCTCATGAATGTACACAGCTCCTGTTGCTAGTCACACACACACATTTTCAGCATATAAACAAATGTTATGTTTTCATCATTTCCTGTGACTGACATACACCCTTAAAATACTTGTGCATGCATGTATGATACAACGACATACTGGACCTTAGTCAATCATTAGAACAGTCCTACGTGAAATTTCACAGACATTTTAGGACAACTTTCCCTCATATCCAGAAAGACACTTTATTGGGTACTATTGGGTACATCTTAGAAAACAAATCTAAAATACTTCTAGCAGATCCACTGAGATGGAAATAAATTTGATCTTTGCTGCACTGTTTTAAACCTTACTTTTTTCACTGATTTTAATCACTTGCTCCTGGTGTCATCTGCTGCTTGGAGAAAATTACAGTGCAAGGAAAGTTTGCGCCCTATGACGTCCTAGAGAGCTGATATTAGAAGGAAATTCTCCAGAGCAGTGCTTTTTTAGCACTCTGAAAAGCAAGTATTGTGTGCATAGGGATGCTACGACATAAGTTTATTTATTTATTTATTTTGAGCCTATGGTCATGTATGCAATTACAATTCATCATAATAGTATAGCAGATTGTAGAGCAAGAAAATATAGCCACTTTCATAAATAATATTAGGGAAGTAAGTACAGTACCGCAGCTGATTCAAGAATGTTGTTGAAATATTTTAAGATGCTACTCAAAACAGCTATTTAGTCATTACTCACAATGAACCTCCCTTACAAATAGCAGCCACACTCTACTGAGTTCACAAATGTAAAACTCATTAGCCAATGCGGAATGTCAAGAAAACTAAAATGTCTGATGGCTGTTAAGCTACAACAACAGGCATTCTTTCCAGTGGCGTGAACAACTTTAAGGACCACAGACAGTTCCTGCATTGCCGGCACTCCCAGGTTCAGGACCTTGGACAGTGATTCTGGCATACTGCAGTGCTGAGAGTAAATTATCCAGCTGAGCTGAACAGAAAAACAGAAATGTGTTATGAAGCCTGTAATTATATTTTACTACATTAATCTTTAAAAATGTACAACATCAAGAAGAATGCTCCATCCCATTCCTGCTGATAAGTAAAACTTTGAAGGTATGGGTCGTGGTTTATATATATATATATATATATATATATATATATATATATATATATATATATATATATATATATATATATATATATATATATATATATATATATATATATATATATATAAACCCACTGGGTAAAGCCTGAAGCCTTTAACCACTTGGTTTTGTGACAGTGTAAACATTTTGAGCATTTAATTTAATAAAGGTTACTTGTCAATCGACTGACTGGAGTTTTGATCCTACTTACATCCAGGCAGCTGCCCTTATATAGCTGTCTCAATCAGTCACGCATAATTCATAAAGGTTTTTTTTCTTACTTGTTTTTCTTGTTTTTGTTTTCTTACTGAACTGAGAACTAGCATTTCCCCCCATAAAAATGATATGGCTTGTTTGGAATTTAAATTTGGTGCTGCAGATAATCTTTGAATATCATATCATCACAGTGCAGCATTCCTTTGAAACTATTTGGCCTTTTAATGCAAACTATGAATGCATGTCAGCTTTGGTGCTAAAAAAAAAAAAAAAAACCTTAGCAATTTATACTGTTTGTGTGGAGTGTTTGAAAGTTCAGGAGCAAACGACTGACACAGGGGAGATATAGAAGCGCATTAAGAAAGACGAGAGCAAAGGAAGAAGGAAAGGAGATCGAGATTTAGTAAGAGAGAGGAACATAATGTAAAGGTTCACTCGAGGAATGTGCTGGTGATATTAGCCAGGGTGAAAGTGAGGACAAGTACTTTTTCTTTCTACACTTCTGTCGTTTACTTGGCAGAGAAGCCGGGTTTTTTCCAGTTTGGCAGCATCTCTTTGTGTCCAAGCTTGCTGTTTGACTTTCTCACCAGTTAATGTGGAAAAATAAAAGAGCTTTCAAAAGAGTTTGATGTACATGACTAGAGATGGAAACAGTTTTTCATAAAAAATTTCAGTCCTTTTTTGAGCCTACAGACTTGTGTCAGCAATACTACAGCATAATACAGATAAGGTTCTTTTTGTGACTTCATGCAAGCTCTACAGAGTACTTTTAATTGTTTTTCTCATTTACCCCTTCATCACTTCTCATTCTAAATATTAGGCATATATTTAGTGCGTTAAACTTAGTCAAACACCGGTGAGCATGTTGAGGGAAATTTGGGGTCAGAATCTAATTGATGGCACGTTAACATGTTAACATTCTACCAAGTAAATCACAGCTGCCAGTTTTTTAATTAAATTTAATGTATTTTCTACTTATGCATACATTCTTATGTATCTACGTACGTACTGTATGTATGCATGTATGCATGTACGTGCGTGTGTGTGTGTACGTGTGTGTATGTATGTATGTATGTACCCAAAACTTCTGGGGAACCCCTCCTCTCAATCCTCCACCACTTAAAATTCCAGCTAGGTGGCCTGAAAACTTTGTATATGACAGATCATTTTTGGATCCTTTGAAATGTGGCACTCTACAAAAAAATAAAAATGCTTTTGATTTGCAGCACCAAGCTGCTACTTACCATCGTAATTCCTTTGGAAGCAGGCTGTTGTTAGAATTTTTACATACTCTTTCTGAATTTTTCTGTAGTTTTTGAACGGTAAGTAATGGCACTATGTAAAATATGATATTGTTAGTCATCTAGGACAAAGAACAAGAGGAAAAAATGATGTGTTTTATGACCTGATATGTAGAAGCTTGAAAGGCAGTGCACTGTATTTCTCACATTACTGTAATAAGGAAGCTTTTAAAGACAGGTCTCCCAGCATGTCTATGAGTATGTGTTTACTCTTGAATTCTCTGGTGTTTTAAAATGTTGCTCCTGTAATCCTCAGTGGGGAGGGGAGATTTTTAGTCTATATGTGTAGTGGAGTACAATTGCAGTGAGCTGTGCTGAGGGAGCAGCTGTCAAGAGAGGGGTGTGGGTAATGATGGCCATGCATCACTGTGTGGGTACGTGTGTGTGCACGAACATGCAAGCATCAGTGTGTGATGGTTTGGAAACAGTCTCTGCTCATACGTCATTGTTCTGGGTGCCTCCAGACACGTGCGTGTGCTGCTTGTGTCTGCGTGTGCGCGTTTGTTTGTTACTGTAGCCTTCAGCCTGACATTCTGTCAGAAAAAGCTTTCTAATTGTGGTTAAAAGATGGCAGGCCAGAGTCAGCCTAATTTATCATTCACCTCTTACACACTGAGACGCCGATACACACATACATGCTCATGCACAAAAAAACCAAAGCAGGTTATGGGATTTGGCAGGTTTCTTAGCTGCCTACTGGTGTAACCGAGTTATATGAGTGGATGATATGTATGCAAATGACTGTTTACTGATATGATTTCAGGAGGTTTTCCTTTCTTTATGAACAGATGGGGAGAGAAAAGATGAGTAAAGGGGGTGGGTTTAAAAACAAAGAAATGAGAAGGGCTAGTGACAGAGGAGAAGAGAAAATTAAAAGTAATAGAAAAATTAGATGTTAGGAGACTCCATAAGAGGTTAGGGTCTGGGTCAAAAGGAGACAACCCAGCAATACATGAAAGGAATAAAAGGAAATACTGAAAACAGGAACCGACTAGGGATAAACTATTACTGGGAATGAGAGACAGAGGGAGGAAATGAGGAAAGATGTGAGTGAGGAACGGGAGCGTAAAATGGTTGGTTAAAATGAGAGGTGATAGAAGATAAGATCATTAATAAAGAGAGAGGGAAGAGAAACACAGAGGAGAGGAAGGACAGCATAGAAATAAAGGGAGAAAACGACAAAAGGTCAAAGAAGGGAAAACAAGATCACTTGTGGAAGCGAGAGGAAAGATAAGAGATTAAGAAAAAAACATGAAGTGGATGAAGTAGAAAGAAAGAAAGGAGGAGAATCAGAGGGAGGGAAAGTGTAATAAGTGTAATAATCTGTGTTGGCTGTCTGGCAGCCCAAAGATGAAAAAGGTTGTTTCCATCCCTTTTGTCCTCTTTTGTCTTGCCACCCCGAGTGCTTTTTTCATGCCCATGTATTTGGGGCCTGCTCATACTTGTTTTTTTTGCTCATGGTTGTCCACATTTTTAATTGTGTTTTATGTATGGGTTTCTTGGGCACGTACACGCTCCATAGTATTGACACATTTGTAGAATTATGCTTATGGCAAATTTTAAAAGCAAGCAAACTGCCCACTGTCTCTAAATTAAAATGAAACTACGGTTCCTGCCTGAAAAATCATCTCTGAACCCCTGAACAGATGCATAAGCTCATAGTCAGAAAGTGTCATTTTGTATCTGTGGGTGATGATTTCAGCAGGAGTCAAGATTAAAGGATTTCCCAGCAGGAAAGTTGCTCATCCTCTGGCAAGGAAGAGGCAGAAGACAGAGAGGTTCATGGGGGAGTTACTTTAAAGTCCACATGATGGAGAGATCTGCAGGTCAGTGTGGGTGACAGCGAGTCTCTCTGAGCACCTGCTGGTGGCAGCGCACTAATACTACTTTCTTCAGCGTTTGTTGGTGTTATAACGTTTTAGTGGAGACATACAAACATGTCGGCTGGCTGTAGTATCTTACAGATGCCAAGGCAACTTTTTCTTCTTCTAAGTGATGCATCAAATACAATAGGCTGGGTTAAAAGAACATACTCCCGCTGCTTTATTAGGCATACCATATGTACCTAATAATGTAACTAAATATGTAACTATGTAACTAAAAAGGTTTGCACACAATAAAGAATATTTTTTGGATTCATGTCGTGGAAACCTAAACTCCTGGCATAGTTTGACTTACGTTCCATGTTGGCCAGTTTTTCACATTTTGACTCATTTAGGCTTTTCAGGTAGCAAACTATAAAGATTATTTAACTTCATACATGCCATTAAATGTATTGATATTAGTGCTTTAGGTTTGTTTGGACCAGCTGATTTTTGGATCAGTGCACCGTGTCCCCACCTGTGCATTTATGTAAGGTGTGTTTATGTCAGGCCATACCCCAAGAACGGGGTGACTGACATGTGCCATCAGAACAACAAGAATATTGTTTGGTCCTGCAGGTATGCTGACCTGCAAGGTTCTACCAGCAACACAAATTGAAACATACAAATTACTTCCATTTGACAGAAAGTCTTGGGGTTGCATGAGTGGATTATAAATTTGCAATGGAATATGATTTACAAATGCAAAACACCAAGGATAAAGCCAAATTCAGAATTAGCCTTGAAAAAGTGAAGTTGTTTTTGTTGCAGAGTTTATGCACATATAGTTCAAATGCGTGAATTCTCAGCTCTCAGGTGATTGCTGACTTCATTTGTGGAGTGTTGCGGCTGGTTGTGACTGCCTGTTTGCTGTGGAACACTGTTTTCTGCTCATTTTACAATGTGCTCACTTAATCGCTTGGTGTTGGAATTGCATTTTATTTTATTTAAGCTTTTCAACCTTTAGAAAAACAAATAAATGCTAATATATATGGTCTTTTTTTCTATTTTGGGCTGCAAACATGTAAATAAAGCAGCTGTAGCTACAATTTAACTTAACAGAGACAAAGGTACATATATATATGAACGATAATCTGAACGGATCTTATTTGGATTATCACAGCTGGACTGTTTTGCATTTCAGCAAGAGGAGGTGGACTAATCCCCGAAGAATTTGCACATACGGTGGTGTAGGATTTACCTGGAACTTCTGGTTTTGATCTCTTAGTCACAATATTGAGGTTTAAGAGTAAATGAGTCAGTACGTATCCAAAAAATGAGAATGCACGTCAAAAAATCTGGGGACACACAGAGGGAAGTGGTGCAGAAGAGAAGTATGATAACAAAGACAGAAGAGATCTGGGCACAGAGGAAGAAGTAAGGTGAAAAGAGGCAGAAGGGAACAGGGGAAAAATGTGTTGATGTCCGTTATGGAGGGAATGCCCAGAGGTCGAACAGGAAGAGAGATGTGTGTGCTTCCCACATGGACTAAAAATGTCTGTCAGGATTCTTTTTTTTTTTTCTTTCTAAGATTGTGTGGTAGTATATGTCAGGTGTTAGTCTGTGCATGTCACCACATGTGTGTACTTGTAAGTCCAAAAAACAAAAACAAAAAAACAGCTGGACATGCTGGTGGATTGCTATAACTAAGTCCTCAGTGTCTCTGTGTGTGTAGGTGTGGGTGTGAGACAGGCTGCACTGTAGGGCATCACCTTGGCAGAGGTATTAAATCTTTTTCATCCTCTCCATGCCTGTGGGAGAACTGGGAAGCAGATTGACTCATACACATACACACACACAGCTGCTCTGTAGAATAAACCTGCTTACGCTGAAACAGACAGAAACATTCAGCATACAATGAGACATCGAGCCCATCTTTCCATGTTGGGTCACATTGTTACAGTCACACAGAGACTGCGCCTGACAGGCTGCTGGTTTCTGACTTAACATGCTCCCTAAGCTGTCACGTCTGCTGCACAAGGCCAGTCGGAAGAATCCAACCTGCCATGTGGTCTGAAAATCTAGTATTTTTATGTATTACTTTGTTTTCAATATTCATAAATAATGCACACAAAGCCGTGTTCCCACTACTACAGATAAAACAAAAAGTTAATGTTATGTTTTGAAAAATGTGGAATGACTGCAGATCCAATACAATCTGTTGTCAAGGACCAGGTGTCTGTAGTCTGTAGTGTAGAGAAGAAAAGGAACAGCTCAAGACTCAAAGGAAACCACATCATTTGTCAAACGGCGTAGAGGCAGCGGTATGGTATGGGCCTGTATGGCTGCTAATTGAAAGGGTTCACTGGTGTTCGCGGATGATGTGATTGTTGACAGAAGTAGCGAGATGAATGCATCGTGATCCATTCATCCATACACCCATACATGTGGGTGAAAATGGAACAAAGATGATCAAAGGGAACACAGATGATCGTGGATAATGACCATCGAGAAACAACTCAAGACCTTTGTAAGGTAAATATAATATTCTTCAATGGCCAAGTCAGTTACCTGATCTCAGCTCAGTAGATTATCAGTTTCCAAACAAGCAGCAGGTGAAGTTGGCTGTGCTGAAGGCCTGCTGAAGCATCTCCAGGGAGGAGAATCTCCATGACCTCCAGACATGAGGCGCCGTAGTATGAAGTATTAAAAATTATGTTTATATTTACAGTTATGTCACTTTGCCCAAATACCTTTTGAGCCTCTGAACATTGATGCAGTGTGCTTAAAATGGCTGATTTCTATTTCAAATGACTTGTAGTGGTGTATAAAGGCAAAAGCATAGAAACTCTGTCATTGTGCAAATACATCTGGACCTAAAATTAAAGGTCCCCCTTAACATTTACACTTTTTTACACACATGAGGCATTAATGCGTTGCTTGGTTAAAATACCACAAAAAATGCTCCTAAAATTTTAAAATTAGGCTCCAGTTGCATGTCTTGAGAGAGCAGGATTATTTTTCTCTTCCTTTTTACACACCTTAGTATTCCAGGAGAATGTCAACATTTCTTAAGAAAGAGCTTAGTTATTTGATGTAAGTTTCTCAAACTGTGACAGTTTGCATACTCCATAAAACTACTTTTTTGCAGTTTTTTAAATGTCTGAAAAACTACAAGCTACCAACATCTTTATACTGGTCATGATCTGGAAACAGTTCCACATGTTCATAAAAACATTCCTTTGAGCAGATGTCTTCTTTGCATCTCTGCTTTATTCCTTTCTCCATTTTTCTATTTCTTAATGTGTCTCTTAGTTTCTTAGTCCAAGTTTCAGCATGGTAACAAGTAGGAGGCAGAAAAAAGATTAAAAGGTGATTAAGATAACATTGGAAACCATTTCTACCTGCTGGGGCTCCAACTGTTTTATCAAAGCTTGCATTTTGTCTCCTTCTTTCTTCTCTGTTGTGTTTTTTTATAATCTCCTTTATTGCTTTCCATTTTCCTCCTATTTTTTTCATTTCCTTTCATCTGTCTTTTTAGACGATCTCACTTTTCTGTCATATCCTCTTCTCCTGTTATATCCTGCTATGTTTTTCTTAACCTGATTACCTTTACTCCCCTGCCCTCCTTTCATTTATTCAGCCTCTCTTTTCAGTCTTCTTTTAAAAATAATGGCTATAAACAGTGAGGCAGCACAGTTTTATTTTAGTTTGTAGTCTTCTACTTCTTTTTTTTTGTCTAAACTTTGCCAAAGTATTAAATAGTCTGCTATTTAACAAAGACATTGGTACAACAAGCTTTGACATCTACTGAGTCAGCAATCAGAAACTCAACCAAACCCTAAATACTGGGGTCCATATCCCCTTATTTCAAGTTAATGAAAATTAAACAGCTCCTTTTTGCATAGGATATAAGTGTTTTTGTACAGAATAAGAAAGTGGAAAACATGAATTTAACAACTAAAAAAAACTCTGTAGCTCTCTGCTGTTAATGAGGCTGAGAGGGAAGCAGTCAGGTTTAGGATCCACCCTGCCCATCCCTCACAAACCCCCATGGCCCTCTTGATGAAGAGGGTATATAATTGTTTCACTTTACTCTTGTAGACCTATGGTTTGTTAAATACAGGACTTTTACTTGTACCAGAGTATTTTTACTTTGTGGTATTTCTGCTTTGAAGGATCTGAATGCTTTTCCTACTGCTGATCATGTATGTGTGAAGTCCTGGACAATGGCATTTCTCATAGTTCATTCTTATTATTATTGTTTATTTATTATAATCACTCATCTGGCTCATCTCTCTAAGAAAGTGGTTGATAAAGATGTGGTTTTGTGCTTTGGGACCCAGTTGTTTGCTTTGGACTTCTTCTCATAGATCTGGTTGCATATTTGCTTGACAAGATTTTGTACCACTGACTGAGAGCGTGTTGCTAAAACAACACAAAGTTTTTTCAGACTTGACTATTAAGACATTATCCTAGGTGTTTTACTTTTTCAAAGAATGCATATCCTTTGGCTTTTGATCTCGCAAGCAGGCCTTGCTGAGTGCTCGCAGTGGCACCTGTCCAAACCAGTGTTGAGGATAAAATGTTGACTTTGCACACATGCTTAAGTGCCCCATTAAAGCTATCAGCTGAATGAATTGTACACTCTTTGATTAAGGCTCAGCCTGTTTTATTCTAGCAGTTTTCCTTCTTTACTATGGGGGCATTTTACAGCAATCTGGATCCTGAGGTATGCTGTGGCTGAAAGGCAATTTTGAAAAAAGCTAATTGCAAAAAAAGCAATGCTTTAATTATTTCTTTTTCTTTTTTTTTAATTGTAGATTTTCAATTCCAGACAAACCAAAGAACATAGAACCAATGTTTCAAATTTGAGTTAGGAAAACTTTCTTTATGTTCATTTCAAGGTACTTTAGTTTGTAGATATTTGTTAGACATAAATAATCTGCCAATATATGGCAACCCAATTTTTAAGTAATAATTATGTGTCAGAGAAGCGTGTCAGAGAAGTGGGTAAATTGTTTTTTTTTTAACTGTTATTTAAGGCTACAATAATTTTAAAGAATTAAAAGGGCTGGAAAAAAAGTCAATTAAAGGGAATAAATCATTCTTCAAGCCTGAGCATTGGCAGTTTTGATGCTGTGTAGCACCAATGTAAACGTGTGCAGTGACCAGTAGGTCGGGTATAATCGCAATGGGCCGCCTAGAACGTTTGCACATTTTAAAGATGATGTGTCACATCTGTTTAACAATCATTAGCCACCGTCCTACTTTGTCTAAATTTAAGAGTAAAGTTAAGGTTCTTCAAGCGAAAATGCTGCAGGAACGCTGGCTGATAAGCTCAGTAAGACGTTGGGAGAGATTGTGGGTGAAAAGGGAACAAAGTCCTGAGAGCGACAGATATGCGGTTGAAAATAGTCAGCAACTTATCTTTCTCTAACAAATAAAAAAAACGGAAGTAGATAGACAGGGAGACAGTTGGTGAGAGATGGAATCAGATAGGCGGGAAGAAACGGCCCAGACAGTAGCAACTGCAACAAAACAGGCAACTCTACACCGTTTGTAAAGTACCTTGAGTTCTCTCTGTGTATGAAATGTGTTACACAATCATACTTACCTCGCCTAAAAAGCATAACTATAGGAGGGTGTGAATGAAGAAGGGAAGAGCTGATCAGTGAGGCATGCTGTTAATGTGTCCTGTGTTTCAGCTTTGTGTGCCAGTGTGTATGTGAGTTTTTGCATGCACGTGTGCACAAGTGTATTTTTAGCTTTGGTGATGAAGCTCAGTGCATCTGGTACCCCTAGCCCCTGGGAGGCCAGAGCAGACACACACACTAGTGCACTATGTTTTAGTCGCACTCTGTTGTCAAAACCCACACATGCCCATACCCACCAATGTGCTGCCTACATGTATAGTACACCCATGATTAATACAATCACACATGAGCAAGCAACACTTATGCAAGGCATCCAGGACAAAGCACATACCCGTATTCACACAGTGGACAAAAATACTCACAATGTGTCACAGCTTCACCGTGACGAAGCCTTCTAAAGGTAGAGAACCAAATTTCTTCTTCACCATATTGCATTCCTCTGCATTTTACACGTCTGTCTTTCATGGCTGTTTTCTTGCTGCTCCTGGGAAAAGACACAAAAGACAAGGTCATCTTCACTATAATAGGAGTTGTGCGTTGGCTCTGAGTGGATCACTCTCTAAGATTTAAACATTCTCTTTCTTCTGAGTGGGGAAATGTCGGGTGATAGTCTGTTGCTAAAATTATGTGTAATACAAAAGATACTGTGTTGATTCACCTGCCACCATTCTATGGCATGTCTTTGGCGGTTTTCTTTTTCCACTTTGTGCCATTTACGCCACACATTGAGGCTAAGACGCACTAATTCGGGTAATAGAGCGTGGCTGAATTAGAGCGGGAAGATGGCAGATATCCAGCATACAACTGACTGCTTAATTGGTCAATCAGGCAAGATGCCAAATACGTCACTGTTTAGGTTGTCTTCTTAATGTGCTTAGATCCTTAAACGTGGAAATAATACAAAGCAAATAGACTTTTAACTTCATAACACAAACCAGTAATTTTTTATTCTAATCTTAAATTAAGTGTTGTTGCATTTAATGTTTGTCAGATTTTTTTTTTGATGGTCAGCCATGTACTAAGGTTCATCATCCATATCTATTTGAAACTCAACACTCGAGATGTATCATGGAGACGTGTTGCCATAAAAGGACAGTGTTCGCTGATGTCCTTTGAGAAAGAACACATGAGAACGCTTTGTGGCATGGACATGCAACTCCAGTTTTATGGGTCTTTTTCTCTCTGGGTAGTCATGACTATGTACTTCACCTTGAAGTGTAGGTTGTCACTTAGTGACTCAAATTACAAGCTGAAACACTCAAGCTTACTCAGGAGGGCCAGAATTTAGTTTGGGGTTGTGGGGTAACATGCCAGTGTGTGTCACTGGTATGTTACCAGTATTATTTCTAATACAATGTAAATACAATCACTCATTATTCATGTACCTGTACACTTAAAACATGTTTTTAAATATTTCAGTGTTATGCACCAGAGCCACAGTTGCTCTTGTATCGTAGCATCAAGGTGCTTCGTGAGGATCACGCAGGCTTTTGAGAAGCTATATTTTACATTAGAGAATCGATGATTTATCCCATAATTCTTACCATCGACATTTGGTGCCTAAACCAAACAGAATAAAAACAACAAACAGGGGTGTCAGATGGGACTTGGCACAGATTGGAATTGCTGACTCAAAGTGGAGTTGAACTAGAATCCCGGTATCAGGTGTTTCTTAAGAAAAAAAGAAAAAAGAAAAAAGGATTTGCTATGTGTACAGTTGAAAAATAATGAATAATACATGTATCTGTTGAAACAGAAATGTAAATTGGCAGGGTTTGATGATTAAACTGAATAAATGCAACAGGATTTTGCCAGAATTGGCACATTTCAGAAGAATCCTCCTGGATAGAATTCTGTTAAGTTCATTCCTTCATGAGACGCTACATATTTAGCAGACACTGCAACTCGTGACAGAGATGAGGAAGAGCTCTCCATGCAAGACTAATTTTGGTGTTCTCCAGATAAGAAATGCCTCACACACATCTCTAAGTTGCCCCTTCTGATGCAGATTTTCCCAACCCCAACTACCCTAAGATGTCCCAGCCTAATGTCAGCTTTTTAGTTGTAACTGTTTGCATTTTACCAGAAGAGGCTAGAAACGGAAGGAGAAATGGAAAAAGCTGCTGCTGTTGGGGGTGACATGCATCCATGATCATGCCGTGCGTTTATTACACTTTTTTTTTTCTTTTCAATGTGTTTCTGAGGGTCACTTGGTGTTTGAGCGAGCAGGACTGTGACCTTCACACAACTACACAACAGTCCAAAGTGGTGGACTTTTTATACCCAGCACTAAACACATTTCTTAAAACTCTGTGGTTCTGAGGAATAAACAATTACTATTGGATATACATACATAAATAAATAAATAAATACAGAAATAAATAAATAAATAAATAAATGGTCCAAGCTCTGCTTGGTGATTTGATGAGCTGAGAACTGGAGACCTGTAGCCCTTCTGCATCCATCCATACACCCACCATGCAGTGTTGGCATTTATAAAACGTTGGTCTGTAAGGCCTCAGTGATCCACTTTTATTTTCACTGATGTGTAATTTGTTTCTAAGCCGACAAACCACCTACAGACTGTGGTTTGGCAATTCTTGCTCATTAAATGCTCTCAGTTCTGTGGCACAAAATTAACTCTGTTGGACAGCTCTGCTTCATGCAGCCGACAGACGATGTCACTTCTCTTTACACCCATAAATGTCTCCGTTTAATTTGCTAGTTGTGATGAGAGTTTGTTTAAAGTGTAGCTGCTTGTACGCGAGTTATTTTTTTCTCGGTACCAAACAACATGTGTGATGGCGTCACACTGCACTGTGTTCACTGGATGACAACATGCATCAGCTTGAGTTGGCAGCAGTTATAAGGATTAGCATCCACAGGAAAAAGCAGTTCGGATGAAACAATAACAATGCGAATGATAAGTTGCACAATCATGGTTCATCGCCAGGCTGATTGTTTTTCTTTACTTAAGAGTCACATTCCGGCCTCCACTGTTTTTCCAATATAAAATAAATACAATTTATTAAAGCGTCAGCATTCGTTAATTGTCTGTTAAATTCAGCCATGTAGTAACAATACATTTTATATGTGCTATAATATTAATCAAGATATTATTGTGGAACACGGAAATGAGTGAAATGAGCAAGTCTGCCGGTAGTTTGAAAGAATCCCATATTACCTCTCACTGCTAGCAGTTTGGATGGTCATCCTGGAATCCTGCCTTGACGGTCCGGGGTGAAGGTGGCTGAGCGGGAGGAGCCTCGGTGTAAGCAAGCTGCAGACGGTCCGACTGGTCGTCCTCCAGTTAGCCCCGGTTAACAGGCCTCAGCCAGCGCAAGTGTAGCGTCTGTCCGCTACTTAGTTAGGCTCCGGATGATCACGCTGTTGCAGGTTTTTATATGTCAAGTTGAGCCGAGTAGCTGAAGTCATGACAGCTTTTTGACACCATAGACAAGAACGCAGCTGTCACTCAAAAATATGTGTCTGCATAGCTTTGTGTTTTAAGATCAGTAAAACTGTTGAAGTACAGCTGTTACAGATGTAAGAAGTGGTTCAGGGGTCCAAACCGTTTTTCATTCCCAGCTATATTTTTTGCTCTAAATTTGGACATTAGCACGGGGGTCAACGAAAGTTGACTTATTCTAAGAATTTACCTTTTGTGTTGGTGGCAGATGGATGGATGTAGCTCCTTGGTTTTTATAGAAAAGAAGGATGAATGTGAAAATGACTAAATGCAAAAAGTCACTCATGACTGATTATTCTGAATTGTAAAGACTATAATTAACTTCTATTTGCAATATTGAGACAATAATATACTTAAAAATTACAAGTAATATGTCCTACCGAAGAAGTCTTTTTGTCACACAGATAGAAATCCTACTTTTTGCCACATGCTTTTTCAACTACTGCTTCATTCCTCAGAGACGGTATTTTTAAAAGTAATTTAGCTTATTCTCAGTTGTCAGAAGTCATAGAAAATACTCAGTAAAAAGCTCCCTGAAAAGTACAAGGATTTCTTTTTAAACCATAAGAGCCAGCTTCTGAAGCCCTATGTTTTAAAACAGTCTTGCCTGAACTGGATAAAGACACGCAAAGGAGAAATGTAATGAGCCTCTAGAGTGACTATCACTGAACCGCAAGGACACAAGTTTCCCACAAAGGTTAAAAGGATGTGCATTTAACAATATAAAAAAAAAAAAAACACAAAACAAAACATTCAGTCCCTGTTATTTAAGTGTTAATTATCCTGCAGACAAATTACAGAAAAAGTAAGTGTATAGAAGAACCTAAATAAAAAACGCTTGAGAATGAGGAGCTAAGGAGCTCCTTATTCACTGAACTCAGAGGAAACGATACATAAAATCATGCAAACACACAAACACACACCCACTCACACACACTTGCACAGCAGGTCCAAATTGCACAAATTCCAAAGTCCATGTGATTTCTCTCTTTGTGCTCGCCTCTCTAAATCCCTGTTGGACTCCTCCCCAACTATACATTACATCAACTCTGGGAAAGGCGCCTGGACCTCATTTGGCGTGTATAAGGCAAGAGGTGGGTGGAAGAACTTGGAGGCTCAAAGCCAGATTTGGCCGTAGAAAAGTGAACTGTTTGAAAAAGAACTTGCACACACACACACACGCCATGAAGATATTATGGTTTACACACTGGCATAAACTCATATAAAGGTGAACGTCTTCATCGCTTTTCTGGATTGACTGTGACAATTTACCTTCATGATTAAAGAGTTAAATCACAGGATGTTAAAAACACAATAGTCATCTGAAGATAAAAGCCTTAAAAAGTAAAACAGATTCATAATGCATACAAAGCACAATCACAGTTTGCAACGACAGTAGATTCTATTGTATTTTCTTAAAGCATCTTGTAAACTTTGTTTGAGCAATGCACTTTAAAATTTAATGTTTCCTGGGGAGGCTTTACAGAACTTCAGATGGAGCAAATATGTCTGAAAGATTTACTAAAGATTTACTCAGTTATTTTTAAAGGAAGAAAACCTACAAAGTTGCAGACATGAAAGGAAAATGACCCTAATTCAAAGAGAAGGTAATATATTGTAAATAATAATAAATAATAATAATACAATTTTCAAAACTCAGCTCTTAACTTTAAGACCTTACTAGGTGATCATAACACCTCAGATAAACAACACATGATGTATTACATTCTCTCATCATATTTGAACAAAAATCTATCCAAAATGCAGAGGCAATTTGTAAATAATTACTTACATCCTTATTGGTTCCACAAGTGTTACAAAGGTAAGTAAGTCAAAAACTATCAGAAAACTGAGACAATGGACAAAGTGGAAATGTTTGGCCATGATGCTCAGCACCAGTCAGCGTGTCACAACAAACACCACATACCTACATGCAGACGGTGGAGGGTGAGGACCAGTCTCTACCCTGTTCTAGGATTATATGTGTGGTTATCTGTCTGAAAACTAAAGTCTGAGAGAAACTAGTTCATGTAATCCAGGCATGCCAAGCTGAAGGTGCTACAATGGGCCAGTGGAGGTCCAGACCTCAATTAGATATATATACATATATATCTCATTTAGGGTCCTTAAGAGAGATTTAAAGTTCAAAAAGTAAGGACATTTGTGTTAGATTATTTCTTTGTTGTAACAATGCTTCTTGGCAATAAATCTTAAAACATTGTAATGTCTGTTTATTTCACTTTTAAATTTGTAAGGAACATGCATTCGTGGGACGAGCAGCAGAGTTGAGTATGTGGGTTGTGCCCTTGAAGAATTTGCCAAATCTTCTCTGCCAATGCCAAACAGCTTATTTTGGTGTTGCTATTGACTCTTGCACTGGTGTCTGCAACATGCGTGCTGACACCTGAACATGTGGAGGAACGTTATGTTGCAGAGAAGACACGCAGAACGCTACGCTGATTGCTGCACCAATAGAGTAACATCTGGTGGAGGCAGTGTGATGGTGTGGGGCGGCATCTCCCGCACTGTAAAAACGAGGCTCGTCATCTCCCTCACTGTGAAAACGAGGCTCGTCATCTCCCTCACCGGAGAAATGAGCGTCTTCATCATTGGAGGCAATCTCAGTGCAGAGAGATATCAAGATGAGATTCTGCAACCAGTTGCAATCCCTTATCTCCACAGTCTGGGACCAAACTCTAACCTGATGTCAACACTCACCCCCACAAAACGGCGTTTATGGCTGACTTGCAACAAAATGCTGGTTGAAGAACGGGACACCATCCCACGGCAGTGTGTGACCAGGCTGGAGACCAGCATGAGGAGGAGGTGTTGTGGCTGTGTTTAGTTCTTCCACTTTCTCCTGCTTGTTAAATCGATAAATGGTTAAATTGCCCATATGTGTTGTTTCTTCAAACTTCAATCAACCAATCCACCAAGCACCAAACAAGACTTAAAGTTGTTTGGCATTGGCAGAGAAGATTTGGTACATTTTTCATGGGTGCAACCCACATACTCAGCTCTTCTGCTAATCCTACCATTACATGCTCCTTACTAACGTGTAACCATTTAATAGGGATAAAAACAGGCTTTCCAAAGGAAAGAGAGGTAAGATTTATTCCCAAGAAGCATTGTTACTACAAAGAAAAATCCACCAAACACAGATTCCCTTAATTTTTGTGGTAATTTCATATACTTTTGATTTTTGAATCAAAAGTATATGAAATTAGCACATAGAAGCTGTCCTTAGTCAAAGAGCCCCCGCAACCCGATCTTGGATAAGTGGAAGAAAATGGATAGATGGATGGATGTTTACCCTGAGCAACTGCTCAACAACTTTGTTCTACTTTCACTTTCTAACTTGTTGAATCTTGATTTCATTGTGACGTGGCGTACATTACTAGAAATGCCTTCAGAACCCAAAACCAGCACAGGGACTGAAGCAGGTGTTACATTTATCTAATTGTATGCTTAACTGGTATGAGCTGTTCTCATCAGGTAGCACTAATGGCGTGCTATGAAGAACCATTGTTCCTCTAACCAGAACAAAGGCATCTTGAACCCTTTAAGTATGCCTGTATAGCCAGCATTCATGTTTATTCAATAATCCATACGAGTCCTATTAGTTTGGGTATCTTGGTGATTGGAGTCTGGAAAAGCTTTATTGGTGAGCTGCACTGAGGTTCCGATTCTGTGAAAGTGGGGTGAATTAAAATGCCTAAATGATCCCCCGTAGTGTGAATGACAGACGTATTTGCAGTCTGAAATTGAGCAGTGGTAGTGGCAGGGCTGGAAAAAGCGAGTTAAAGGCTTCACTCAATTTATGCATCGCACTCATTCATTGTGGGAAACACGTTCTCACTGTGCACTTTCATGGATTGGGATATGGTTATAGCTGCATGAATTGCTGTTTTTCAGACCACCGCGTGCGATTCAAATATGGAGTGAAATATTATGGAAGATGCTAGGCCATAGCAGAGTGGATAAATCAAACTGTGGCGACGTCATCCAGATATAAATGCATGACGTGATAGTCACTGAAAACGCACTTATATGTTACTCTGTGTGCATATTGACAGGAAGTTGAATTTGAAATATCCCTTTCACACTAGAGTTTGATATATTTGTGTTTTTTGTTTTAATTCATATATTGGATCGATGCCGTGTGTTTGTTGTGTTAGAGATGTGCTATAATTGGATAGAGCGTTTGATTCATGGTGGCTGCATGTTGCAGAGGAAGTCCCTTTCATCATTTCCTCACTCATCTCTCTTCTCTTTTATTCTCTGTCAGTGTTAAGTTTTCTTTTACTTTTGCCCCCTCACCGCCGTCCCTCCAGCTGCCTCTTTTTGTCCCTTTGTGTTCTCTCTCTTTCCCTCTTCTTTCTCACATTTATGCCTCCTCATTCCACCACCTCCGTGTCTCTTTGCAGCTTGCCTGTCTCCGTGTCTGTGTTTTGGCTATGTGGGCGTGATGCTGTCAAAGCTGCTGTGCATGTTCGTGCGTGCGCGTGTGTGCGTCTCAACAAATCCGTCCACGGTGCTTTGCTTCGCTATGTGCATGCACATATTTACGCGTTTACTGCATGTGTGTATCTGAGTTATGGTGATTTGTGTGTCATATGCATTGTGGGAAAAACGTTTATATGTTAGTGTATACATGCATTGTCCCAATTACTAAGTTTTTATTAACATTTTTTTTTTTTTTTCCTGAAATTATCCTTATTTTTCTTTGGATAAGAGGAGAATAAAGTTTGCTTGTTTTGTCGATTTCTATCCCAAAGCTCGACTTTGATTTTCACCACAACTAATCAATGCATCCTTTAACATGTGTGCACACTAACGAATAGAAACACACAAGAAAATTAAAAAAAAAAAAACATCTTTGAGATTTTCCTAGCAGCAGGTTTAGGTTTTCAAAGAGAGACAAGTCAAGAGTGTGCCATCAAATGCCTCTCATCCTGCTTCCTATTGTTCACTACCTCTCATCTTGGTGGAAAACTTTCTGAAAAGCACTTTTCACTTGGCATAAGAGTAGTTTGCCCTTGTGAAAAACCTTTGTAAGAAGTCGTTTCATCTATATTTATAAATGATTTTTTTTAGCACAGTATCTCTTGTATTTTCAATCACACTTCCTTAACCTTATGGCCTTTGTAATATGAATGGATTACTACTGAAAAAGTACTTTAAACACATATCCAGTTTATATCTCTGTATTTGTCCATCTGCATGGTGTACAATTAAAAAAAAGAAAATAGGGTACTAAAAAAAAAAATACTAACGGGATTGGACCCCTGGAGTTGGATACATTTTAATTGATCAAATCAAATATTTTCTTGTACTTTACACATGCGGTTGACTTTCTAATTGCAACTGCGCTGGCTCAAGATCATGAGTCTGGTATGAAATGTCTAAATAAAAGTCTCCAGAGACTTAAGCAACATTCTTCATGACCATGGATCTCTAATGCCTGTGCAACAGAAGAGCTGAACCCAGGTTTTGACTCACAAGGAACATTTTTACATGCACTTCACTCAGTGTTTAAACTATGTAATTATTATTGAGAGGTTTTTAGATTAATATATCAATTTGCAAAAATCTGAAAAAGTTTTGAGCTGATTGCGTACACTCTGAAGACATCTGCTATACAAATGTTTGATCATATTAGAGATACTCGGAAATGCCACTCACCAAACAAAGATAGAACTGTGAAGCCACATACGTTAGGGATTTATCTTATATTTAATGATATTTTCTGTTGCTAACGAATGTCATATGATGCAGAGATGTTGCAGGATTCAGGACATTCCACTTTGCCTTTCTTTGATATTGTCTGGGAATTAACAGCAAACGTGAAATATCTGAGTGTCTTTTATCAGTCGAACTTGTTCTGAATCACATCTTTAAACTCATTTCGTTAATTGGACTCCAAGTGTGCATACTACTGACTTAATTTAGTTTTTATTGTTGTAATTGCTCTATGGCTTCACTTTTTCTCCAGTTTTCAACAAGAGATGAAAAATGATAATTGTGTGTTATCAGCTCAAGCACAGCGTGTTCGTCTGCTATTATGATTTAGATGAAGATTAGATGATATTTTATGGCAAATTAATGCAGAAAACCAGTCAATTTCAAAGGCTTCACTACTTTTTCAGGCAACTGCATTTCTGTTCATTGTAAAGCAACTCTACATTGACAGCATGGTGGATTGTCTCAAACACATAAAGAACCCGAGGCGTTTACCTAGTTAAGTTTTGACATGTTACATGTATTTATTGAAAACGATTCTTGACAGTTACCTCATGAAGCTGGTGCAAACACCAAGAGAAGATTACAGCTTCTTATATTACAGCTTATTTGATTTAACTGTTGACGCTTTGCGGTCTACATCATGACTTTATAGACTTTTTGGGGGAACTTTTGTGGACATTTTGAATGTTTTCAGCATTAACATCCCAAACTTTTACTTGTACTTAAGGTGTATACATGCATTAGGTATTCCTTTTAAACAGCAAACACTTTAGTGGTGTGTTTACGTAAACATTTTCTGTCCTGATCCTTATGTATGTCACCACAGTGAACAGTGCTTTGTCAGTACTGCCACAGCTTCTGAGTTCATGCCGAGTGTGGTTCTTACACCAAAAGGAAGAATTGTCATGCATGTGTCGGCACATTCTCTGTTGTTGCTTTGCAGATGTTTTTGTTGCCTGTATTTTCCAACCTGTAGCACTCGCTTTCACCCTAGAAAAAAGAAAAAAAAATCTTTTAGTTTATGTTTCCCTCTGAAGACATTTAGAGTTGTCCATTATGAGACAATATGATGGTTCTGTGTTCCTACTTTGTCTATATTTAAGCTACTGACCCATATCTTTTTTTTTTTTTTTTTTAAACTGATGCTTCTCTACATTCCTGAATGTGCTATGTATCCTCCTTTCTTCAAAGTTCCCTGAGAAGATTTTGAAGGCATGCAGAGCAACGTAACAGTGTTTCTATGAATGGACATCAGTTTTTCTCTGATTGTTTTGAGGCTCATTGTTGACACTGATGTAAGAGATGTGCCATAAAGTCACGAAGCCAAAGCCATTTGGATCCCAACACAAACCTCATCACTTTCATCCCATATAAACAAAGAGCAGTAGTGAAAGTAGAGTAAAAGTAATGACTAGTGCCGTATAGGCTACTACTGAGGGTGGCTGTGGGATCGTGGCTGGAATTGGTTCCGCTCCACATGGAAGGTCAGCTCAATGCCCTAACTGTCACAGGGATAATAATACTCTGATTTAAATCAGAATAAACCAGTATTTTGATTTAGGAAACTACCATGTAAACAGCAACCTTAACCTAAAATAGGTTAAAATGGATTGGAGTGTGGGGTATGCTGATCATTAAGACCTAAATTAAAATGAAAAACCAAAGTGCAACACAAAACGTGTTCTTCTTAATCATTCCAGTTACCCACCTAAAACGATAAAGAACTGCCATAAAGCTCTTATATGTTTTCATATTAACAACTTTGTTTTACTGAAGTACAATAAAGTTACAAACATCAGCACCCAGAATGTATGATTAAATAAATATGAGAAGTTAAATAGTTGAATAACTGTGCAAAGGTAATGCAACAGCAGATAAGTATGCAGCTTTGAAACCACCTGCTATAAACTCTGCATGCAAGGCAGCATACAGTATGTACTGTACTGTATACTGGTCTGCCAGTCATCATTAGTATGTAGTATACCACCATGAAAGCGACTAACAAAGGCCTAGATGTTTAAAGATCCATTTTCTTTTCATTCTTTTCTTTTTTTTTTTTTTTTTTGGGATAACCCTTAGAATTACACTAAAGTTTGTGTAAAACTTGACTTGGACATTTTGAAAAAAACACAGTGTATTTTTGTAATACTTTTATATGTGGGGGAGAGGGAGAAAAAAAAAAGGGTCTGAGTAGGGTTCTCCTGCACCAAAGAAGCACTTTTAGGATGGCGTTCCAGTCCACGGGGAACACCAGTGCGTGGGGCAGGAGCTTTTATCTTTATGCACATTAGTCCCATTTTTATCACGCTAACCAGCTGCAAAACCTTGCCACATCCTTTGGAGAGGTTGTGCTCTTTGCAGCAGCTCCAGAAAAGTGCTGTGGCAACTAATGAACAGCACTTACTTTCATGCTACCATTTCATTCTGCCCTGTAAAGCCCAAATTATCTGGTGTGATGGGGTTACTTTTGCAAAGGTTGGAGCTGTACTGTTGCTTTCGTACAGTATGTCACAAAATCACGGTAAATAAGCTCTCTCCCTGTCCTTTCCTCTCATGGCTCAATAAGTGGCTGAGCTCTTATATTAAAGCAGGCAATGAGAGGATGCATTTCATAAACTGCAAACCCCCTGACCTTCTCTTCACCTCTCAGCATGCCTTCCTGTGTCACTGCACCACTCACTCTCATCCCTCCTTTGCCTCGTCTGCTCTCATTGGACTCTCATCTGGCTTTCATCCATTACTCATCTCGCTCTCCTCCTCTTGTTATGGTCTTTTAAAATGTTGCTTAGCCTCTCATCCCTTCATCAGCCTTGGTGTCCTTGTCTGAGGCTCTCATCTTTCTTTTGCTCAACTCTCAGTCGGCACTCAACTTTTTCAATGACCTTTTTGAAAAGTCTTCTGAAAAGAAATGTTTTAAAGGATAGGTTTTGTTTATATGTCTGAAAATGTAGAAAAAGTGCATTGTACAGTGTATAAAAATGTACTCTACCAGCTCAATCAGTTTATTTATTTATTGTGTAGCACACAGGGTTTGAGAGTAACGTAGTTTCGATTCTCTGTACCTGACATGCGGTAGAATTGACAATAAACATGACTTTGACTTTATTATGATTTGACATTATCCCATTATAAAACTATGGTTGTGCCCTTTCTGGAAACAATTTTAGCAACTTTCTTCTTCAGCAGCTTCACCTTAGTTACTGCCAAGATTTGTCTTTCTGTTTTAAATTCCAAACAGAACCCAGTTTTCCTTGTCATGTGTCTAATTACTCCTCCTCTTCAAATGGAAAACTAAAGGTGCTCAATCTTTGTCGCCAAAGACGAATAGATGTCCTCTTTTTGACTGAAAATATGACGAACGAGTGTCCGCTGCTTTGGCAGTTTAGAATTACCAATTAACCTTATGTGCATGTTTTTGGACTGTGGGAGGAAACTGGAGTATCTGGAGAAAACCCTTGCAAGTAGAACATGCAAAATCCACACAGAAAGACTTCTGCCAGGAACCGAACCGGGAACAAGGCTACTGGGCTAACCTCACAGCCACCAAGCTGCTCGCTCTCTGCCTCTGATAACTGCTTTAAAACATATTACAAGATTTGATTTGGTCACTTGAGACTTTGGAGAGAGAGCCCAAAAATATCTGGTGATTCGAAGAGAAGTAATGTGGGCCAGGAGAGGGGAGGACCTAAAGACTGAGGAACACTTGTCTTTACTGACATTTTGTGTTGTTTTCTTGCAAAAATCAGAAAAGACAAAACTTTACAGAGAGAATTGCAAGGAAGGTTGCGATACACCTTTACAGGTAGCTCCAATAGGGATACTACACTTTCAGATTTATTTTTTTTTTAGGATAAATAAATGTTGGGCTATAGATGTGAAGAAGCCACCAATATGAACTGATGATGAATATTACTAATACGATTTGATTATGTATAGTAATCCTGTTACACATCACACGTGTTTTTGCAGAACAGTAATCCATAGAAACACATCACTTGGACACCGTGACAAAAGCCAGCAGGGAGGAGGGAGATGGCCAGAGAATGAGAGAAGTGAAGAGGGAGGTAATTCTGTCTAAATCTAGTCATAGAGAAAAGGAGAAGCTCCATGAGGGGGAAAAATGAAAGGGAACTGAGAAACTGATTAAACCCATCTCAGAGAGAAAGACACCATGACGAGGAATCAGTTTGGGAAATACAAGAACACGACATGATGTGAAACAGGTGGGAGAGCTGACCCACCTACATTTAGGGGGGGGGGACTAAGAAAAATTATTAAAAAAAAATCATGTGTGAACATTATGGACAAGGCGATCATTCTGGCACTGAGCTGCACATTACTAAATAAATAGATTTCTTAACGACTAATAAGGGAGCTGAACCTAAAGAAAAGGCACAAAGATACCTAGAAAGAGACTTTAATGCTTGGCTGCAGGCCTCCCATTTAAAGGAGGGTCTGTGCAGAGGGATGTAGGTACTTTCTTAACCTCAACAAAGTACGCTGTGTTGAGCAAAATAACATGCAAAATAGTGTTACTAAGATGGAATAGCATGTCATTACAAAGCGCTTATCTTTCTTGCTGTGTTGTTTAGATAATTGTTTTTTTTTTCTTTATCTGCCCCAAATGACTTTTTTCTTTTTTTTTTTTTTTTAACTTTGGCTACTTTAGGTTTTCTAAGGGTTGTTAAAGAAATAAAAGAACATACTCTGCTCCATGTCCCGATCATCTCCACACAGTTCTACCCAAAGATTTGTGCTTCATACAGCTTCGTAACGCTGATGCTCTTTCAGAGTGATGTGCACTGTTTGGTCTCTCATTTGTAATACAACCGTGTCCTTCCCCCATCAGCAGGGTCCTTTCCTTAGAATTTACAGAGGTGATTACTTCTGTTACTGTTTTTGTTTTCATTCAGCACAATTCCAGAACAACGACACTAAATAAAGCAAAACCCTGTTCTCCACTTCACTGAATGTGATAAGACATTCAGTGACATGTTTTTATGTCCATGTCTGTTTAGTTGAACTGCCAATCTGTTCATTTTCCCTCCGATCTGCAAATAACTAGAGTATTCATCAAGCTTGTGCATGTTTGTATGTGACAATGGCTGTGATCATGTAGTGTCTGAGCTCTTGCTACACTAATGAACAACTTAGAGCGAATACTTTCCTCTAGGGAATTTGGGTCATCCTGAAATTTTGTGTAAGAAGTAAAGATATACCTTGACCTGTAACCTGGTTCCCTCACTAATGAGTTTCACTGTTGGTAGACCTGTCAAGGTGTTTGATGGTTAACAGCTGTGAGAGGCAGGGTTTCAGTCTCATACTCTATAAAAGCAAGTCACGGTCTTTGTTGATTTTTTTTCACAATTGGCTCAGAAAGATCCCAGATTCTGCAGATCTGTTATATACCTTCTTTTATTGTAATAAACATTTTCATGCATTTGCAGTGTTTTTGATCCTTTTCTTTCACTCTCATCGACAAGAGACCGACAGAGACAGAGCAAACCCCATTAACCACAATCATAAAAGAGAAGCAAATGCATGCATGGCCTTATCAATCCAGTGAAAAGATTGCATGTACACATTTCTAAATTTGGGTATGTAATTTTGGTCTTGAAACCAAACAGGATCTGTAGTGAAGCCATGTTAGAAACCTTGAACCTTCATTGTTTTGGTTTCAGTAGGCACTTGGCTATCGGTGAAATAACAATCAAGTCGCGCCATAAATAATAATACTAATAATGGCTTGTGGCTGAATAAAGAAAATGGAAAACATTTCTCGATGAAATGGAAATGTTGCCCCAAGCTCGTTCACTTAACTCACTCTGAATCGTTGGAGCAGACAGAGTTGATCTGTGACATGAAAATGTATTTGCATCCAATTTTTTTTCTTTAATTGTCTACTCTCTTAGACGTTTTTTTTTTCTGTGCTGTAGCCTGAGGCCTCACCAAATTAAGTTGCATTTCTTGTTGTGGGATTTACCACTGTATGTCATTAGTCCAAACCAGTCGGAACAGTAAGGACTTGGTTCTATATTACTTCTGACTGGTGGAGCTCACTGGAGGATGACGCTACTGTACCTCTGATTGACAGGCATGGAAATAAGCTGGAGGCAAAGATGACTATAAGCTCTTTATTCATTTAACTCCCAACGATTGCACCTAAAATGATGCATTAGAGCAAGATGCAGCAGAATGGCAGCTCCGTGTTAGCTGTGATTAACACTGTCTTCATTCCTTGAGTAAAACACAGCAAACCTTTGTGTGCAATAAAAGTACGTGGCTGTGACCAAACAAAGTTACTATTTAACTAAATAAGAGGAATGACCTGCCACGTTGTTGCTTTGCTGTCAAACCTCTCTTCCTACTTAAAGTGTAATTGTTGTTATTCTTGCAGAAAATGGGCCAATGTCCATTGAGCCCCTGGTTTCTGTGCGTTAATCAGCTTATTTTCCGTTATCCGAAAGGGCAACAGCAAGCCTTCCCTCCAATAACAGAGCGCTGGAAAATCACAGCAGAAGTCCACACACCATATTTCTACCCATTCTTTGCTGCTCTTTCAAGTTCAACTCATCTGCCACATTTCGGCCGTACCCTTTCTGTCCCTTTATCATCTTTCTACTCCTCCAAAGTAAGCAGCAACTGGTGAAAGGGGTGAAATAAAGGATTTTCTTTTGTTTGTTTTTAAATCAAGAGACAATAGGGTCAAAGTGCAGGAGAAGAAAAACTGTAAAAATATAAGATAAAGAGAAGATCGGCCTTCAGTATTTGTGTGTGTCCTGAGATGGTTATAAATAGACCCAGCTCAGCAATTTGACAAGCTTCATGCAGCCTGTCCATAGCCGGACCGTACGGCTTCATTACACTGCCTAGTTCTGGTCACAAGATGTGAACACAGAATGGAGATCTTCATTGCTGAAGGTGAATCCATCTCTGTGTGAAAGAGAGGCTGAACACGGTGGCACAGACCATGCTGCTCCACGATGCAGTTGTCACGGCCCTGACTCCAGAGCACGGCCCTGCTATCTGACAGCACACACTCGGATGGCATTACGCCAGCTCTGTTTGCTTCAGTGGTTGCAAGTAAAAGTGAACAAATGTTTGGTTATGTGTGGATCTTAAAGCCAAACCACAAACTTTTTTTTATGTTAAAATGTCAGTCATTTCCATTTGAAGGAATAGTTACCTGCATAGTTTAGTTTAGTAACAAAAAAAAAACAACAAACAAGACCGCATATCGCTTTAAAGCACCATGTCACACATCAACAGCTATGAAGCCTAGACATGCAGAAACTTCTTTTTGTCAGAAATTGCTCTCAAATTACAATGTTGAGCCTTTGTTATAGTTTGTATTTTGCATGCTATTTCGTGGTCTGACACTGGAGGCAGGCCAAGAGCAGGCCCTGGTCTGTCAGAGACCCTTATATGGAGGTCTGCAGCACGAGTCCCTACACAATTTTAGTACATCGACTTGTTGACATTGTGTGTATGTGAGTGTTTGAATATGGTAGATGAAGGTTTGCATATGACTCACTGGGCTCATTGGCCTGTAGGTGTGTGTGCAAAGGGTGCAACATCCGGAGGAGCAGCCTTGAAAAGACATATTTGCAAGTGCCCTGAAGACACAGACACACACACACACACGCTTACACATTAGGCATGTTAGTCAGCTTTAATCACACGGCATGATAGTGTGCATGCTTCTGCAAGACCTCTTAATGTTTATAATAGCTTACTCCTCCACAGTAATAGATCTGTCATTCAGCACAGAAATAAAGGACCACACACACAGTTTCAGTATCTGCTCTGCCCCCTTTTTCTCTATAATGCACACGCACATGCACACACACACACACACACACACACACAGCGGAAAGCCCCCTTTAGTGTGCCATTATCATGTTATCACATTTTCAAATGACGCCGTGTTTGCAAAACTGTCATATTTCCTTTAATGGGTAAAGTCAAATTACACACATAAAAAAACACACACATTCACAGTTCCTTTTGAATTGGAAAATGTAATTCTTGTTAGGGATTAGGTCACAAGCTGTCACATTTCCTCTCCAGTTATAATTAAGAGTTATGTAACAGAATACTGCTAAGCGCACTGTTAAGTCTCAGACATACACATGTTGCTGCATGCACATTCACACACATCTGTTCCACAAACATGCATTGTGCACACACACACATAAACACACACTGGAAAAAAACGTGCATGCATTTCTGCATGCACACACAAGCTGTTGAATAGAGACAGTGGAAGCAGTGCAGGCAGCCTCTGGGCTCGAGGAGCTTGTAAATTATTGAGATAATGCTTTGAAACAAGTTATCACACAGAGTCTTGCATAAACATTAACAACAATAATAAAAAAGGATAGTATTTTAATACTAACCTGGCCTTTTCCCACTACTAAAACTAGCCTTCTGGTTGCAGAGAAAAGTAGCTAATGCTTTACAATAACTGGTTTTACTATATGAATAACATTAACCAATTACCCCTCTTTACCAGATTGTGATATTCTGCCAAGAAGGCTCTGCTAAACAGACACTACACAACACAAACATGAACATAATTTGAAAGTAATTGTGTTTATTTAAGGGCAGAGCCTAATCTTGAACAGGTTCTTTGGATTTATGGTACTGCTATTGAAGATACTGCTGCTATTTTGATTTTATTGTTTCTTAAATTATTTTTTTAATATATATTCCTGCTTTTAAATTATGATTTTTTTTTGTTGTTATCTGATTGTAGATCACTTTGGTCAACCTTGTTGTTTTTAAATGTGCTATATAAATAAAGTTGACCTTGACCTTGGCTGCTGAACAAATGTAACATGTACTCTTCATAACCTATGAAAACCAGGATTCAGCATAGAAATAAAGGTGAAGCAACATTGTTAGCCAGTGGTTTTATTATTCATCTTATTTCCTTTGCCATTAAATGTCTTAATGCCACCGATCGGGATTTATAAAACACAGCTTTCAGCTTTTGTGAACGCTGCTTTATGTGCCCCATAGAGAGGCATTCATAATCACTGTAAGCAACGACCTGTGTTTATATTTATGCCCATATATTCTTTGTTTAATGTTGCCAGCTGCTGTGTAGAAACCTTATTTTGAATAGCATTAAAAATAAAACCACCCAGCAGTTACAGCAGCACTTATAAATACCAGGTTTCAATATATCGGATCAAGTGGCAGATTAAATTAGAAAAAGCATGCGTTCTTCACAGTGAGCCAATTCTCTCTTAGCAATGTGGTTTTCTGTAGATGTTCACCAAATGTAAAGCTGTTGGGTCTGTGGTGGCCCCCTGAACTATGAAAAAAGTAAGTTGAAACATCAACTTACCAGTTTGGCACCTTGTTTAAGCGCTCTCATGCTTATAGTTACTGAACAGTTAGAATTCCAAAAGTCGGAATACATGTGCTTCTTTGCATGTTTTCTCCAGGTTTCCTCTCACATCGTAAACTCATTTGATCACACTTGAACACCTCACTATCACACCAAACTGCTCTCTTATTGTGGGCTCAAGCTTACAGTTTGCTATATTTAGTCTGGACTAAAGTAAAAAATTATACACTTAGTTTGGTTTGCTTGTAGAAAGTCCTGCTTTTGTCTGGCATTCACATTGGACTATCAACATCAGATGGGCCTGAAAAAACAACAGAAGAAATATGTCAATTTTCACAGCCTCAATGAAGAGAGTAGAGAAGTTACTGATTTGGTTTGATCTGTTTTGAAGTGGGCCAAGACCCATTTTTCCAAGAGGTCTCAGTGCACCTGTTTAGTGTACATCCAGCTTTGGATCGCAGCATTTCCACATTTCCAAGTGAACCATGCCAACAAAGCAACCAAACCAAAGTTTGCTTTAATCAAACAAAATGTACACAAATTGAATAGATCCTAATTGGGAGTCAGCAGTTCCACTTGACCCAGCGCTGTTCTGCACTGATTCCAAATTCTCTGTAAAAATACTACATAGCTTCATTTAGACTTAGGGTTCATTCACACTAGCCCTGTTTGGTCTGCTTTAAATGCTTGGAAGGTCTTGTTCATTCGGGGAGGTGGGAATGGACCAGGGATGTGTGAATGCACAATCGTACTCTCATGTGGGTCAAAGAAGCGGACTGTGGTCTGCCTAAAAACGTAGGTCTCGAACTGCAGGAAGCTGGCTCAGATCTGCTGGTCAGAGCAATCTGACAGGTTGGGTCATTAAATAAAGAAATACTTATCCAAAACATTTTTTCTTCTGTAGTTTATCTGTGATATCTCTTTGTTAAACATAAACTGTTTCCCCTCAGCTGCTGAGCAAAATAAAAAGAAATCTGACTAAAATCCTTTAAGCATTTGGACTGCATCTGACGTTTCTGCTCCCGTCTATTTATATATCAACACTTTAACTGCTTTCATCCACCCTTGTTATGTTTAACACCAAGATGTCCTTGTAGTGTAACTGCAAGGGCATTTTATTGTAATTTTTATTCACAAATGTTGCAAAAGCATAAACACTTCCATTGTCTGCTGTTATTTTACAGAACTATTGCAATTTAGGTATCCTGATATAAATTGCTAGCCCATGAAGTCATGATGTTACAACAACTTGACGTTGTCTGATATCTGTCACATGACATTGGACAAAAGGAGAATTCAACTAAATAATACAAACATGCACCTGGGTATGTGTGAATGAACCTTTGAGGAAAGTTAATAGAAATGTGTCTGGTGCCTGAATGACTAAAGGTTACGAAGTGACGAAACCAATAATTTGTCATATGAAAATCACTTGTGCTAAAGTTCTTTGTGAAAAGAAGTTTGCTGTTTTATCTGTCAAAAATTAAGCAGTAACATTTCCGCCTTGGGAAAGCCAACCGTGTTCAGTAAAAACAATGAAAATAAGTTGATCTTTAGTTATATCTACGAATTTTTCTGCCTTTATGTCAAGTCAAGTTAGGTTCTCCTGGGAGCTCAAACCAGGATTTTCTACCAGTCTATACATTGCTTTTTCATTTCTTGCCTTCTCCAAATTCAATGTGATGTTTGAATCAAAGTATAAATATACCCTGACAATGACAAATGGACCTTTTTAGACAGAAAAGCAAAAAAAAAAAAAAAACACAAAAAAACGGTGAAAGACAGAAAAAGGGAAACGTAAACAGATACTGTAGTGAAATTATTAGGTGGACTGAGAACACTTAACTGCTAAGTCTTCTCCAGCACTTTGTATAGATCTGACATGTGACGACTCTTAAAACCATTTTCACCGGACTGGGATATTTAAAATAGAAAAAAAAATAGCATTCAGCCATTGAATAAGGCACACAGATGACGGAAACATGAGTGAAATTGTGGGCAAAAAAAAAAAAAAGAGATAAAGATGATGGATGTATGAGTAAATGGGATTTTGGTCTTCTTCCAAACCATGGGAATATCGGGGACAGACATGAAAATAGAAAGAGACATTAATAGATGATAATGCATTTCCTCTGAGTTCAAAACCATGTCAATGAAAAAGAGGGAGAGATGGAAATGGATAGATGGATGGAGATGGGATTTGTGCCTAGTTTTAAGCTTTGGGACTAAGGTGGATGTTTGTTGTGCAGCGACTAACTAAAAGCGGTTTATTATCTCATACACTGCTCTAAGTCAAATGTTACTATAAGTCAGCTCATTACTGTGTCTCTTCAAGTTAATCGTATACACCAAAGTACCAATGGCTGATCTAAAACATGCACGTAAAGTCCCAGAAGTCACCAAACAGATGGTTGCTAAACTTCCATTATTCAAATTTTGAAAGTGATTTTTTTTTTTCTTTTTTGATTGTAAGTGACCCCTGGAGCTGTTTTATATCCTTCTCACTTCTCTCATCGCATTTCCAGTGAGGGAAGAAGTGTGCAATCTACAATTGGAAGTTCATAGTTTTTAGTTTGGAGAATGATTAACCAGTTTTTTGTAAAACGAGTCAAACAGCTAACAATTAAAGGGTTTGTTTGTGCTCTGTGATGGTTCATAGGAATGTGTGTGCTATGTGTGGGTGAGTGTTTGGGAGGGATTTAGCTGTTGGAGGACTTCCAATATCAACACTGCAGGAGCCCAGAATGACCACAGATACAGAGTGGGAGAGAGAGGGCATTGAGATTAATTTCAAACCTGTATTAAAGGAGTTAGAGGGCATTTTGCTACGTTATTAGTGCTTCCAAGACTGAAATGAAAAATTAAGATATTAAATTAAGGGATTGATCTTTAAAATTTGTAACCACACAAGTAGCTGCACAGTATGGACATCCCTTTATGATTTGTTCAACTTTTATTAGTTGCAGTATTTCAACAAAAGCACTATTGAAGTTTTAATAGGACTTGCATTTGAACAATAGCTATTCGCGTACACCCAGTTCACTCAAAGAGCATTCCCATCAACTTGGATCCAGTTCTGTTGTAGTTAAAAAAAACTTTTTTTTAAGCCATTCTTCTTAATTCCAGCAAAAGAGAACTGTTTCCAGACCCAAAAGGTGGACTTTCATCAGGAACTGGAGCTGAAGCATGACCACATCCTTCATCAGTGATCATATTTTCTAAAAAGTAAAAACGATAGAACTAATATATTTAAATAAGGGTTCCTTGTGAAAAACTCAAGGCCCTAACAGGAAGGAACATCACAAAAAAAAAAGAAAACAGCAAAGTCTTAGTTACTGAACTTCCAAGGTAAAAACAGAGATTGTGTCGAGAGAACTGTACAAACCTTCCTGTGACCTATTGACATGAGCTGACTCCACCCAACCCTGGTCGGTCAAAGTGGGCAAATGGCCAGAACAAGCAAGCTGAGCATTACCTTACCTCAGTTACCACATGCAGGCTACAGCTTACCCAGCTCATGCTAAGTACCGTCGTACAGTCAGAGCATTTCTTCATCAGTCATCGTCATGCTACAAAGCTTAGCAAAGCTATCAGGACTTTAAACTAACCCAGCATCAGCTAAACACAGCGTCATTTCTGATTTTTGCCCCTGAAATGACATGAAGTGGGATATTCTGTTACAAAACTTTCACCAGGACAGCTCTGTAGCTTCTCCGACATGGATCAGTTGAAGGAGGTAGCCACGTCCAACTTTGATCCATATAAGGTGGACGTGTACCAGTCGGCTTCTCTGCTCTCTTTATTTTGCCCATTTGTGTCATGGCACCGTGTAGTACAAGTAAATAGAGACTTTTAAAACACATTTTCAGAAAACCTAGGGATGACATCACAAACCAGCTACTCCTGTGAATTCTCAGGTCCAGCCTAAAAAAACAGAGGTGACAGAGTATTTTTGGTGGCGGCTCCAAAACTGTGGAACAGTTTACCGTTTAATATCAAAGTTACTAACACTCTTCATCATTTGCAAGCATAATCTTTTTCTTTAGCCTTATGTGTTTTTATTTTTCAATGTAATTATAATTATTATTTGTATTAGGTTCTTCATTCTTGGCTATGTGGATGCTTTGTTTTATCTGTCCAATTTGTACAGCACTCTGGTCAGCGCCTTGTGTTTTAAATGCGCTATGAAAATAAATTTTGATTTGACTTGACATCACGGATAGTCTGTCCAGTAGCTTTACAGTCTGTGCCTGTAGGTGTTGTTCAGAAAACTATATCCGCAGTGGCTTCCGCTTTGAAAAAAAAAAAAAAGTTGTCCCTTGGCTGAAAATTAGTTGCAGTTTGGTCCTGTGACCTTTCGTGTATGTGTGAAGGTGCTTGTTGTTGTGATGCCAGCGTGTATTTGTTTGCATCAGTGTGCAGCAATACATTTCTCCATGTGTTTAAGCCCTGTATGTGTGTCTCTTTGTATGTGAGTGAGTGTACATGAAAAGAAGGGTAAGATTACCAGCTTGTTGTTGTGAGATAGGGTAGGATTACATTAAAATGAAACGGGGGAAGGGGGGAGCGTCGAAGCAGGGGGTGTATCAGGAGCTGAGATGGAGAAACAAAAAGATAGATGAGATGACAGTCAGTGGAAGGGAGGACAATAGAAAGAGGGAGGAGTGGAGGAAGTTTGAAATGACAGAGAAAAGAATAGATAGACAGGAAATGGAAGTTAAAGTTCAGAGAGAACATCTGTATTCAAAATCCATCTGTTATAATGTTAAAATGAATGTATTACATACAGACTGATGCTTTCTTGTTGTGTGTTGGTCTGATGTCTAAATGCAGGTCCCTCATAGCTAATGCAGGCTACTTTGATTATTGCGCCACAAGGGGGTGGAAGGGTGAGGGAGATCATGAACATTTAGATGGAGGTAAAGCCAAGCCAAAAGTTGACTGGGAGAAATCAGTTTATGTTTAATTGTTAGAAATGACACAAAAGGACGTTTGAAAATGTTTAGCTCAGAGGCTCCCCCTTTAGGAGTGGAGGACAAGTCACTTTAACAGCAGTGTCATTTATTTATGTTCAGGTCTCTTACTTGGTTACACTGAGTCAGTTTTTCTTCTCCCATTGGTTTCCTGAGTCTTCCTGAGTCTCCTGAGTCATGATGTCCAGTGTAGTTCTGGGAGATAAATAGTACAATAGATGCATGAAATAGCGCTGCAGAGCAATGCACAATTCGTGCAAGAGACCACTGGGACAAAGGTCCAAAGTTACTTTAGGGGAAGGGTTTGCTGATATTAATGATGGGAAATCATGAAAGCTAGATGATGCTGCGTAAAGGTAATCAAAAACCCCTTCATTTAAAAAAAAATGATAAAATGAAAGATAATTAATTTTTACATTTTTACATTTATTTATTGCATTAACATGCAATGAATAAATGTATACATAAATTAACCCTTTAATGCCTGACATAGAACATACTACACAGGAAGTACTACTTTTTATTTATTTTAAGTGTTAATTATGTATTGAAATAAAAAACACGACCAATTTTGTCTATAACAGTTTTTTTAATAAATATTTTCTGTATTATTATGATTACTTAGGGTAATTGTATGTACTTTTTATTTATTGGTTTTATTTTATTCTATTTTATTTTTATCATGTAAAACCTTTTGGTTTGTTTGTTTGTTTTGATTATGAGAGTGGTAGAGAAGTCTCAGAAATCCATGTATATAAACTCTGTGGTGTTGCTTCAACGTACAGATGCAGGGTAACTTTACAGGATTGGTGAACTCTCATTTTTGGTAATTGGTATATTCTGCTTATTTGGCAGTCTGGAGTACCGCCACTGCAGAGAATACAGCTAAGATGAATGTTTTGAGTCTTGAAAATATCTTTAACTATGCCAAAACAAGATAAAAAAGACAGTTTCTGTCCAGAAGAAAGGACTAAAACATTGGCCTTGTTCCCAAATGATAATAATACATTTTATTTATATGCACCTTTCATAAAACCCAAGGACACTTTACAACAAAGAGATAAAACAATAATGGATAAAATCAGCAAAATAAAAAGAAAAAATATCAATGGCAGTGTAGTTGAACTTAGAGTGAGTAAGCAATCTTAAACAGGTGAGTCTTGAGTTTGGTTTTGAAGATGGGAAGAGAGTCCATTATACGGATCTCAGGAGGTAAGGCGTTCCAGAGTTTGGGAACAGAGCTACAGAAAGGTCTGCTGTCCATGGTGCTGAAATGGGCAGACAGGACAGTGAGGTGGATGGAGGGGGAGGATCTGAGGGAGCGGGCAGGATTTGCAATCTGGAGGAGGTCAGAAAGATAAGGTGGGGTGAAGTTATGGATGGCGTTGAAGGTGAACAGGAGGAGTTTGTAATTAATTCTCTGCCATACTGGAAGCCAGTGGAGCTGCTGCAGGATGGGGGTGATGTGATGGAATGATGGGGGTCTTGTTATGACCCAGGCAGCGGAGTTATGGACCAGTTGGAGCCTGTGGAGGGACTTTAGGGGGAGACCAAACAGGAGACAGTTGCAGTAATCGACGCGGACTGTGAACAAGACGGTGGACAAGGATGGAAGCAGTGAGGATAATGAGGGAGGGACGGAGTCGGCTTATGTTACGAAGGTGAAAGTAAGCAGGCCGGGTGATGTTCTTGATATGCGATTGGAATGACAGCATGATATCGAGGATGACACCCAGACTCTTAACATGAGGAGAGAGGTAGACTAAGGAGCTGTCAATGGTAAGGGAGAAGCTGTCAGCTTTGGATTTTCACTGTTAAATTCAAGAAATTTAAGGTAAACCAGGATTTGGTTTCGGACAAGCAGGAGGTGAGGGAGGAGGGTGGGAGTATGGAGTCTAGTTTAATGGAAAGGTAGAGCTGGGTGTCATCCGTGAAGCAGTGAAAATGGCTTTGTCAAAGGACGAAATGCTACGGCCTCACAGTTTTGTGAAAACAATACCAACATATAAAAGGGCTGCGCTGTCATGCCACCCTTAATCTGGCAGTGGCGATAGTCATGGAGCCAAACTGGCATGTGTGGATGCAAACTGGATAGCCGAAACTGACGGCAAAGTGATGTTTTGTTGTCTTTAGGAAACAAATCTGTCACATTATAGGGTCCTGTTTAGCAGATGCATCCATTGTTACCTGCAAAAACATTTTATCAGTTTTCTAACATTTACATGACACAAAACACTAAACACGGTTGTGTTAGACATCACGTCTCTGATTTCAAAACATCAGCATGCTGTCTAAAATAACACTCTGGTGCAGCATTATGTGTAAAACCACAAAGCCATCACAGTGGCAGTACACAGGGATCTCTGTTTATAAAGGGCCAGAGATAAAACGGCTGAGGAAGAACTCATCTTATTTACTTTGGCTGATATCATCTTACCAGGCCCTTTCTAGCTTGGCTATTATTTAATGAGATCGATCTAAAAGACACTGAGCAGTGGTTTGGGGTCAGATTATCAGTGATCACAGAAAGTGTATCCTGCTTTGTTAAAGTCATTAATACCCACTTTAATTAGTGACAACAAAATTGGCAGAGCAGCATTATCTGCTTTTCATAAAATAAACAAGAACCGAAGAAGCTGTTGCAGGTACACATTTATTTGCTTAAAGGCTTTATTTACTTCAAGAGTTATGTTCCTTATAGTGAGCTGTGTTGCTTCTGAAATTACAGCTGTTAAAAAGTTTGTTTATCCTAAATTAGAGATGCCAGGAAAACAAAAACAGTCTATATCAAAGGGGACAACTCTTCACCTGAATCTTGTTTAAACGTTACAATTATCAGACCTTTACTCATGGTTTCCTGAACTTGTCTGTGTGTTCAAGCAGTTTCTCTGGTGGCTGGATGAGATTACACTTGTTTTGTAGATTTATTGAATGCATAAGAACTCTCTTGCAGTTGGTACTAGTGGTAACAAAATCAGATACTGTTAGACCTATCGATCACTCGCTGTCTTTCTTCTTATAATGCCAAGATGTCTCCACGGCTGCTCATCCCCCAACTCAAACCTGAAACCTCAGATTCACTCTATTTAGAAGAAAATAATGTTGGGAGAAATTACAGAGTATTGCGGCATTATTAAAATAAGGTAGGAAAAGCCTTTGAGTTATTAATGTTTGTTTATATTTGGCCACAAACAGGCTCCTGTTGGATTGAAATGAGTGCAGAGCAAAGTAATAAAAGTGGAGACGGCTGCTTTCCCTGAGCTTTATGCTAATCAGTCATCACTTATATATTCATCACGCTGCCACTGTCTGCTCAATGTCACAACTCCAGCAGAAACACAGGAAGGGAAGCAGACATAAACACATGTCGAAAACATGCACAAATTCAACACTGCAGCGCTGCCTCACTGCTTCCGTGTTGTTGTTGGTTGTCCTTTGTTTTTCAACTTATCCCAATAAACGCGTTTTTAAATGTTAATGCATTAAACCGATAAATCATTCACAATTTTGTGTGACAATCACTTAAGAGTTATACATGACTATTTAAGAGTTTTTTTTAGCCCTGACATGTAAATGCTTATGCAGTGTTGAAAAGTTATGAATTTGCTTTTATGATTTGTTGTTTGTTTGAATTATATGAATAAAAAGATAATAAAAAACCCACATGATTCTAAACTATAACTCAGCATTTGAAGTGGATAAAAAAAAAAAAATCTAAGTTGTCCTAAGACAAGAACAGATAATTTTTGTATAACAAATGTGTTTTTTGATCTATTTCAAATGTTGACTACTGCATTTTCTCTATTCTCTAAAAAATACGTCTGAATTTTCTAAAAATAAATTGATTAAACAAGTGGAGTATTTTTTCACAAGTCACATGTGACAAGTTAAATGTCTTAATGTTCTTGGTTTTTTTTTTTTTTTAAGTGTATGTTGTGCACACACACTCTTTTGTGACCCAAAAACACAGAAGCACATTATGGAGCAATTTGTTATTTAGGGTAAAGGCTAAAAAGTGTGAGTTGACCTCAGACTATAACCGCAGGAGCATAACCCTGCTGTGTCTGTTCAACCGTTAATCTAACTAAAGTTTTCTCAAAGACAACAGACACACAGTCCTGCTGTGGATTCTACAAATGCAGCATAAATGCAATTTTTGAGGGATTCATCTGTAGGCCACATCAATCTTTAACAAAAAAAAAAAAACAAAAAACAGTCCACATAAATAATAATTTGTAATTCTTTAATATGTTATCATAATAAACCGTTCTATGCCTGAATGGTCCACTCACTGATAAATGACAAAATACGGTATTAATAAATTAGTAACTTACGATTTAAACATGATTGTCCACTTGTTGTCCAAATCATGACTTGGAAGATGACTCATAGTGCACAATTTTTTCACCCCAAAATGTTTTTCATTGGGACTATAATAGACCAAATCACACTTACATGTTTTCAAATGTTTTTAAAGTGTAAGAAATAACATCTGACCATGTGATATGACCTGAGGTTCTAAATTGTGTGTTACAACATTATTATGCACAAAATAGAGAATTCATCCTTGTGGATTTTTTTTTAAATATGGGCTCTCTATGATGTCACAGAGGGCAGGAATTTCTTTGCTTAAATAAATTCCCCAGGCAGCTCCATATGAGCTGGAGTTCAGCTTTCATGTCAGCACTCGTTTCCAAGCTTTTTCTAAAGAGACGTGTTTATAAAGGTGAGAAAAGGTGTCTGACCATTGCTCAGTGGATGCTTCCTTTTTCTCTTTTATTTATTTATTTTTTGAAAAAGGCCCAGTATGCTGGGCTAAAGGTGACTAAAGCTGAAACTCTGTTCTGGTCCAGTGCTAGATGCTTCTAAGTCTGAATGATAAATAGTTAAGTAAAGTGTTTGTTTTAGCTGGTAACCAGCGTGCGTGTGCATTTTAGTGCCTCCACAAAATTATCTTAAAAACATATGAGGCAAAGCTGATTGTTTTCAGGAACAGACTCACCAAACTATTTTTGGTCTTAATTTTTTAGAAAAAAGGAAAAAACAAAAAATCTTCCACCTAGTCCGGTTTTCAACCAGCAGAGGATGAAGCCATCTGGCTGTTTGAGTCATAACGACACACACACACACACACACACACACACACACACACACACACACACACACACACACACACACACACACACACACACACACACACACACACACACACACACACACACACACACACAAAACTCTGCCATACACTTCGATGCAAAGAATTCCACTTAATAGTTTCACATCCTTTGTCATCATCACACCTGCAGGTGAGACACTACTGGCATCCAAGAGTGATCTGCGTCTCTGTCACACACCGAATAAGGTGTCATGTGAACGAAGAGCGCGCTGTAGGTGTGGATGTATGATTGTGAAGGAGTGAAGACATCTGTTTTCCATGGATGCGCATTTATCTGCAGTCGTTTCTCCGTGCGAGCTGAAATACTTTTTAAGATGTATATTTAAAAAAATATATATTTCCAGATAAATTATATTAAAAGTCAAATTTTAATAAAAACCAAAGTTCATATAGATGACAGGCTTATGGGAGCACTAGTTAGTTAATATTGTGCCGTTCATTTTGTTTTATAGCGCCTTTGAAATTGAAATCTTTTTAATTGATATTGTGATTCTGAAAGTGTTAAGCTGTATGATGACATATCACTTATACACGCCATCTTGTATCTGTACAACAGTCTTGCATCACATAAGTTTTTGTCTATTTCTGTCATGAAAATAAAAAAGTATGAGGGTTAAGACACTTATCCATATCAACTGGCGGCAGGAAGCTCAGTCCCAAAAGAAAACTGCTAATTCAACTTTAGCTGGTTCTGTGTTTCTGAAGTGTGAGTAGGCATAGTGTGTTCACTCATTCGTCCCTGTGGCACTGGGATGGACTGGCCGCAGGTATGAGCTTGTATGTTTGAGATCCCAGACGCAAACGTAGCCCTCTTAACGGGCCCTCCATACAGGTGGGAGCCAGTGGGTTTGGAGCTCGGTTAACATTGGCTGCTCTATTCTGCTGGTGGTTCTGCTTGGTCAGTGGCTAAGTTGGTTCAGTTTGCTCACGACTTCAACAGACTTTTCATCAATCATCCTCCCAGCTTCTTGTTTAAAGCAGTTCGAGGATGTTGTTAAACAAATTTAATGGAAAAGCTGTTTAGACTATGTCAAGGTTAAAGGATCTAGATGTAGTTCAGTCAACATAAACTGTCACGGTGTTGTAACGTTGCGATATTGCAGCAGATCTGTCTGGAGGCCAATCTTGTTTTTTTGTTTTTTTCTGCAAAATGCATTAAATGTGTGTGTGCTGACCACAGTAAAGTGCAAGTGGCACCCCATCCTTCACTCTGACCTCATCCGGCCCTCCCCTACCCCCCATCACATACACATTCACACACCTCTGTGTAAGCACAGACTGTCTCTGTAATGAAGTTTAATGACTGTAATGCCGTGCCAAAAAGAAATGGAGAGGGGTGGAAAAAAGGTACAACAATATTACCTGTTGGAAAGTCTGGAATAATTACTGTAAGTAGGAATAATATAGTTTCCAAACCACAACATCTGTTTAGTGCATGCTGCAATGTTGTTTTTAGATTGGACCGTCTAAAGGAATAACTACCAAAAATTCACTCACAACACTGTGAAACAAGACTAAATGCATTTATTTAGTAAGTTTAGCTATGATTTAATAACTATAATTTGTAACTTTGACAACACTGTTAATTTGTTGAAAACCAGGGATAGATATAATCTAAACATGTTTTAGATACATTTCTCTCTCCTCTCACCATTTGTTTTCAGAGGAAAGTGCAGGTCCAGAGACTCACTACGGGGGAATTTTACGTATAACGTATGAGATTTTAAGAAAGTGTCATACTCTGGTTAGTGGGTTGGATTTACCCACAGTAAGATTTATAAATTGTTCGCTTTTGATCATTTGTAATGTTACCATCCATCTCAGAAGTAGGGATATAAGAGGCTCTCCTGGCTTAACTCGCAGACTCGGCAGTCCCCAAACCAACGTCCAACAACATGTTAGATGGCTAAAATACTGAAAGATGAGCCACACAGCAGGGAGCCTGCTCGCTTAGCTCAGGAGGGAACACGGGAACATAACGAGCACCTCGTGGAAGCGTCAAGTCAGGTATCACAGTAACGCTAATTACATCAAATAAGATTAGAATTATAATTTAAACCAATTAGGGCGCCTTTAATGGAGGAGTTCAAGTAGCTTAGAAATTGACAGGTAGACTTTCATGGTTAGGATGGTTTCCTGCCATTTTATTAGCTGATGTACATTCAAGCCGTTTCTTATGGTCACAAGCTGAGGAGCTGAAAGGAGCTTCCTCCGAAAGGTGACCGGGCTCACCCTTAAGAATCACTGCAGCTCTGCACCGAAAAGACCCAACTGACTGGTTACCTCTTCAGGATGTCTCAGTAAGAAGAGGAAGAGTTCCAGTTATGTTTGATTTGGAGGAGGCCTCAGAGCAGACCCAGAACAACGTAGAGGTGATCCTTTTAGATCGGTTTGGGAATGTCACAGAGTCCTCCCTGAAGAACTAGATGAAGAGAAGTTTGGTTGGGCAGAGGGAGGCCTGGGGAGCTCACAACCCAGCCCTGGAAGCAGTAGAGGCTCCAACAGAGGTCGTGATTTGTATTCTGGTCATTGGTGTCTTACATTTATGCATAGGTATAACTTTGTGTGTGTGTGTGTGTGTGTGTGTGTGTGTGTGTGTGTGTGTGTGTGTGTGTGTGTGTGTGTGTGTGTAAAAATAAGTGAATCTCTCAAAATGATTCAAGTGGGACAACAGATAGGAGTGATTTTGATAGATGAGTTGGTCCACTGAGAGACTGTCAACTAATTTTCATCAAACGGGTTGACCTCAAACAGAGAGGTGATCATAGAATGAGATCATTTTCCTTTCAAGCTCTATACAAAAAATATAAAAATAATATTAAAAAATTATTTAAAAAAAACACTTTTTTGAAAGGTGGAAGAGTCTCCTTGTTCAAGGGAACTTAAGAAAAAATAAACAAAAACTATTGGTGATATTGGAGGTCAGCATGTACCTTGCTTTTAGTGTGTTCTGCCATACCATTCCCGGAGAGACATGGACAATGACGGAGTGGCCTCAGTTGATCGTTTTAACTATTAATGATTATGATAATTTCCTTTTTTCCACATTCAATCATTGTCAGGTTATTTCAATAGGTCTGTATCGTGATATACATGACATTCGAAGAATGCATAATTTCTTATAGGGTGAGAAGTGAACAATGTCGACATGGAGCCACATGTAGGTGGGCAAATAAAAAAAAGAATTTAAAAAGACACGATAAAGGACATCTGTTTTCTGCCTGCATCCGCCGCTATTTTATCCTGCCCTGCTCTAAGGCACTTGTATTTAACATTCATCTTTGAAAAAAAGAAAAGAAAAGGCCAGTTTAATTTACATGGTTTTTTTGTTTTATTTTTACTCTTTTTTTGTTCTCCGTTGAGGTCACAATGGTTCCTATCTTTCAAAGCATAAGATGGGAAACAATTTTCTGTCAAAACTTAACATCACTCTGAGCCGGCTGGACCCAACATGCAGACACTAACACCATCAAATGAGTTTTCAGTTGCTTCAAGGGGGGATTGAGAACCGTAGATGGCGAGTTGCAGGCTGGAAGGCTGTATCCAGGTGTCCTTGGGGCTTTGCCTGGAGTAGGTTAGGCAGGCAAGACCACTAGGAGACCCACTTTCTTGTTAAACAGTCAGACACTCATGGTATCTTGAACACAAGTGGTTAAAGTGAAGAAGACGTGGCATGCAGGGGAACTTGAGGTTTAAATGGTCAGTTGTGACTGCCTCAGAGCAGGCAGAAATTATCTGGCAATGAGAGTGAAGGAGGCAGTTATTTTACGCAGCAGAGAGATGATTTGATAGAGCGAGAAGTAGGAGGACCAGAGCTAGATTACCACACATGCATGCACTCAAGTAAAGCTGCCTCCGAACACACACGGAGCAAAGATGCAGAGAGAACTCGTTCCTCACTTCACCTAATGTTCCTATTTCCCGTCGTTCCTCTATGACTTTCTCTCTGTCTCATTTTACATCTGCAACCTTTCAAAGAAGAAATGTGTGCTTTTGCACCGGCGCTACAGTATCCGACGAGGCCCGCTTGCAAACAGCCACTTAAATGCTCATCTCCACACATGCACACACACACACACACACACACACACACACACACACACACACACACACACACACACACACACACACACACACACACACACACACACACACACACACACACACACATCGTTTTAAAAGAGGCTTGGCTTCCAGTCAGCGTTGCTAGGCAGACTTATTTACAGCCACATCTCAACAACATCTGGCGGGTGTTAACATCACACAAACTGAAACATGCCTCAGAACTTTTATAATGACAAAATCGTGTTACAGTTCGCACATGCCGTCTCATCCATTTTAACTGCTCTTTCGAATTTTCTTCTTTCATTCGAACCTTCTCATGCTGCGACACAAAACAATGCTTACAAAAGACCCGTATCGCGTTATGTGCCTATAATATAATTATTCAACATACAAAGTAAATTTGAATTAGCTGTGAAGACCCAGCAAAGCTGATGCTCCTTAATCAATGAGCCACTCAAGGTTCTGCCTAGTGGGAAAATTTAAATGTATTCATCTATTGTTTGACAACAACTTCTTTATTAAGTTAGGAAATTCATGTCATCATTGTGTGCTACAAAGTGTCTCCCTGTTGTTAGTTTTGGAGCTGTGTAAACAGAACAACCATTTAATTTCATACTTGAATTGATGTGGAAATTGGTTTGTTATTTGGTAAATACATAAGCTGAACATGGAAGGGAAAAAGTATAGTACCTCACATTCAGGAAGGTGAGAGAAAGAAGGGAAAATAGAAGAGAGACGCCTCCAGACAATGGATGCTTGATAATCGAAGATACGTTTTTAAATGGCTTGTGGAAAATGAAGGTTGAATGGCGGCACTGAGGACAGTTTGCCCTAGTTCAGCTGAACCTTTGAAATAAACATGCCTGTGGATCCTGAATGAATAATCGAACAAGTTTGTTTTTAATGGTTTCATGTAATATTGCTTTTAAATGGATGACTACCAGGGTGAGTCATGGCGAGAGACGGAGAAACACCAAGGTCAAAGAACATAAGGACAGTTATCACTTATATCATTTTACAGCACCCTCAGTAGAGACCAGTTCAAAAAAGGTTCATCACAGAGTTGCTTTTGCCTGGTGTCAGTGGATTTTTAAAAAACGCTTTGAGAGTAAAACATAAAAGGGGACAAATGTGTTGTCAGTTCGCAGGCTTAGCTGGGTTTTAATATGATACTATCTGAATCACAACATTTCCAGTTTGACCCTCCACTGCGCTTGAATCGGAAGATGAATGCAGAGCCACAACAAGCACGGGTTCAGCTCACTCACCGTTAAACTGTCTGGAAAACAGAAGTAAACACAAACCAAAAGCTGGCGGCCACTTAGTGGGCTCTTATTCGGCGGTGGCTCAATCCCCTACTGTCAAATCAGAAGCAGCATCTCAGAAGCTGACCTCAGGGTTTTGAAGTATGCTGTGATTTCAAGATTTAACCTTTGAAGTCAGTACAGCAAACGCAAATCCATCCATCCATTAACTCACTTATTCATGTTGGGGTAGCCAGAGAGCATCCTAAGCAGAGATGCCCGGACCTCTCTCTACACGGCTCCCTCTTCCAGTTCTTCCAGGGGAATGCTGAGGAATTCCTATGCCATTTCACAGATATAATCACTCTAGGATGACCTGGGTTTGCCCTGAGGCCTCCTCCTGGTTGGACATGCAGAAATATATGCAAAATTTATAAAAAGAGAACTTTGGTTCAGATGTCTTTTTTTACCACAACTGACTGGTACAGAGTTTGCATTATTGCAGACACAGTCCCCATTCTTATACTGTTACTTTACTTATTTTAATTGTATTTCACAGATTTGCTGGCTGTATTTGTGTAATTGAGGCTAAATATTAACAAAACTATTGTGTAAGGTGAGATTGTCTTATTGAGTTGAAGAAATCATTTAAACTAGTGTTAAAACCTGCCTATCAGGATAAAGCAAACACTCTAAAAAAAGAGGCAACTATTAATTGATTTGATATTTTGTTGAAAACAGCAGTTGAGATTAAACTTCAGCTGGAGTGAATGTCACACCTTTCTTTCGTCACAAAGGGGTGACTCTAAACCTCGGCTTAGGCCAAGACCGTATCCTTGGCCCTTGGTGCCCTTGGTGCCCTTGGTCCTTGGTGCCCTTGGTCCCCCTGGTGCCCTTGGTCCTTGGTCCTTGGTGCCCTTGGTCCTTGGTGCCCTTGGTCCTTGGTGCCCTTGGTCCCCCTGGTGCCCTTGGCTCACTCAGATCAGTTAACACACATGAACCTTTTTACCAGAGAACCAAACCAACCAGACACATCTTACACCTCAGAGTTGAGTGATTCTAAGTCTTACTTTCTGAAAATACTGTTTTATCTCATTAATTCACTTGTATATCATTACAATTGAACCATCCTCATTAACTGCTAATTTGCATGTGAATAATAAATACTTAACTTTGAGTTCCTATTTCATTTCAGGTTTTCATGTGCCCTTCGCAAAGAAATTTACCTTTCAAATCCATTATTGCATGTGTTCCCTCTCTCGATTGTTGTTACTCAAACAGCCTGATCGCACAGAAATACATGAAATAATCACAGACTCGGGATGTTGTTTAAAAAGATGGAGGAGCATCCTGTGCTGTTGTTGATGACATGCTGATACCGCAGAAAGGGACATGCTTCTCCTCCACTGACAATACCACGATAGGAAGTCATGCTGATTTCACATCTGTCTCTCAGACCAGCCCGTATGTTGCCAGGGCGATGAGTCCCGCCCCGGGCACTGGTTTTGACACCCTGGCTTCTGTGAAATGGCAGGATATTCATTAATTCAGCAAAGAGCAGCGACTGAGTTTCATTGTTGTTTACAGATTACATCGGGCCGTCCAATCGGTAAACCATGACAACAACAGTTTAAATTATGTACTATGTAATCAAGTACAGCCACGTACAAAACAAAGTACGCCCTTTTGCAATTCTGCTTACAAAGACATTTAACAAAAAGGAAAGCACTAGTCCTTGCAAGATGATTTTAAATACAACCTTAGATGAACAGGAACACATGACACATTACATCATCAATAAAATCCTGGATGGTGTCATTTGGATGTTATTTCAGTTATTTCTGACTCATCGTGTTGTCTCATAATAGAAGGAACTATACAGTGATAGTAGCAGCAATAGTAGTAACGGATTAAACCGATTTGAACTGTGGGCACTGGCTGACACTAGGTAGAATACACATACCTACCGTTCTTATGTATTATTGTGAGGGTAGATCTACACATCCATCCATTTCCTTTACTTCCTTTTGTTCAGGGACAGAGGTCTCTGTAGCCTATCCCAGCTGTCTTTGGGGGAGAGGAGAGGTACAAACTGGACACACCACCAGTCATTAACACAGACAAATGAGTCACGCAACCACATACACAAACACGTTTGCTCCTTCTAACAATTCAAAATCAACAATCAACTTAAAGTGCATGTTTTTGGACAGCTGAACTGAGTTATATGGCACATACATCAGGATACGTTTGGTACCTGATGTCGTATCGTCATTGTATCTGCAATGGAAGCACAAACATTTAATAAGATTCATGTCTCCAGCTGGTATTTCACACATTTTTATGAGATCATGTTGCAACTTAACCTCATAAAGCTGATAATTATAACTTGCTTTCACACTACAGACTCCATGTGCTTAAGTTCCCACCTGGTGCTCAAAGAAAAAACAAACATAATCCAACATAAAATAATTTCCTGAACTCTAAACAGTGTAGAAACATTGAGAGTTGATAATCATGTAACGGAGTGTGAGATGCAAGTTCACACCTCTGGATAAAAACCTCACACATCGATGCAGTTGTGAGTTTAATAACCCCGGATGACCTCATGGGAAGGTATGATTAACACTAAAGTGTGCTCATGCAAACTGTGTGGGCTAATTCTGAAAGTAAAACTAAATAGTATAACAGACCTTGACACAACTTTTGAAAAAGTTCATTTGAGCCTGATTAAAGATTGCGTGTAGACATACGAGAGGACAGCAAATTAAGTCAATGAGTGAATGGTCAGACTTCGCTGTTGCTGGTGGGTCTGTGTGTTTGCGTACGTGAATGTGCGCATGTTCCAACTGTTATTGATACAACCTGACACCCTCCTGGTGCACACATGCTTACAAAATGTCAGAGTTGCACAAGGTCAGAATTATCATTACAGCATTACACTCAACATCAAGACGGCCTTAATTTAAAGCAACGGAGATTTAAAATGTGTTTGAGTGGCTGTCTGGATGAATATGGATGTGTTGTGCGTGTATCTCTCGTGCTCAAGCGGATGTGTTTTGCATGCAGCAATAAAAATACATGCTCTTGTCAGACTTAATTGAGTTTATGTTTGTGTAGTTGCCGTAGAAATCGATGGCTTTCAGACAGACACTGAGTGATTAACAGGAATGAGAGACCAACGACAGCAGACTGACGGGCGGCTGAGAGGCTGATCGCCACAAGGAAACAGAGATAAAAGATGCTAGCAAAATTGAGGATGATTGAGATGAAGTATTACTCTGATAAAAACTCAGAGAACTGAGGTAGAAGCAGGGAGGGAGGTGAATGTCTAATGTGTAATAATCTTTCTCTGATTAGTCAATCAGATTACTCACACTTCTTCTGGTAATTAACTGTTGAAGATTAATCAGATTGGCCTAACCAGATTACAGTTGTAAACAGATTAGTGAGGGATTATAAGGGCATGCTGTGGTAAAATGTGAATTTTTCCATGTTATTCTGTTGGCACAATTTTTATTTTCATCAGACTACTGTTTTGATCCAACACTTGGAAAAGATGGGAACCAACGCACATCAACAGATGAATGTGTGTCAAAATAGCCGACTGTGGGCACTGTTTTCCTTCGCTACTGAAACAATTCATTTCTATGTGCTTCACCATTTAAAAAAAAAAAAACGAAAAGTATCAGCACAGTACAAAACTATCTTCGCGCGGAACAACGTTGTGCCCGTTTGCACCGAGGTGGCAAAAAGATGACGTAACATGTCAATGCATCTTTATGCTCTAAATTTTCCAGTCTGTGAATATTCCACATTCAAACTGTTGACCATGATCATTACATGTTTAGTGTATGCACAATAAACTGCATTCATTACATGATGACTGAAAACATAGACTGTATAAAAAGAACCAGAGAAACCCTCTGGGACGTCATCCGCAGGTTTTCTGCAGAGTGGCTCTGAAGGACATTTTTTAATTTAATATTGGAGTGAGATGACTCCACCGAACCCCAGTTAACACAAAACTAGGCAAATGAGTGGAATGAATAAGTTGGGCAGCTGGTTGGAAGACGCCCACTTTGCCTCAATTACAACACTACAAGTTGCGACGAGGACCTCCAGAAGTTTTGCACTTGAAATGTCCCAAGCAGAAAAAACTTTGTTCTTTTTCTCAAGGCGGTTTGAACAAGAACTAGTTTCCCCACGCAGGACAACTCAAGGTTACAGTCTGGAAGTAAAATTTTGAGCACAGCAATTATTATCTATAAAGTGAGAATTATTAACTGATGACAGATAGTCAGTTGAACCAACAGACCACGATCCAGCTGTTCCTCACAAAACCATGGCCATAACTGCATAAGCCTCAGGTTTCACATCATTTTTACTGATGAGGTTCATGAAAATGTTTCCCTCGTGCGGTGGTCAGAGATGTGAATGTAGCTATGTTTTTGTTTTTTAAGAATTTTTATTTGTACTGCAAAGTTGGACTTTTACCATGGAGGTGTCAGTTTAGGATCGACTTGCTTTTGGAGTCGGCACCCATTAGGATTTTCTGTTTGCGCATTTGATTAAGCGTTAACAACAGACATTGTCACTTGATTTGAACATATGTAAACTTTCTACATTTTAAGTTGAGTACTGAAAAACAGTAACCATAAAAAGTTGAAAAAAGCAGCAGTCAGAGATGGATCTTGTATTTCAGGGTGGCGAGCTTTCAAGCATAAAATCTCACTCTGTTTGTAACTTGTTATATTGATAAACTGCATATTCTCATTAATGCATTCTCATTATCATTAGATGTAATTAAGTTAAAAACATATTTTTTTTAAACGCCATTGCAGCTGCAGTGGTGTTTAAAGAAATATTCATGTTTTTCTGTGCAGAAATAGACTTTACCACAGAAAAAAGAGAGAAAAAGACTGACATCTATGAAGATCTTCACTTAAATAAACATTCGTTTTTAAAACATGTAAAGAAAAGAAATTGCTTCTGTTATTTCAAAGCAGCCATGTTAGCACAATATTTAAGTGATCCTTAACCTTTTAAGTAAAACTCCATTACAACAATTCTAAATAGTTGTGGCATTTTGTCCAAGTGGAAATCAATACAGTGCAATTAGTTGTTGGATGTTGATGCTTCTGCACTGCAATGCCATGTAGCTTCACTGATATGTTCACTTAAGGTACATTTTAAAGTTTAGGAGCAACTGAGGTTACTCATTAAATCCCATGGTGGACAAAGAAGCAATCAAGGCTATGGCTGCATTTCTGCCTCGTAAAGGTGGCGCACCAACAGCAAACACAAAAATCAATGTTTTCATATGGTTTCATCCTAAAGGAGGGGTTGGAAGGTGACCTTGACCAGCAGTGAAGCATGGATGGATGGTGGTGACAGGGAGCAAGACTGGGTTAATTTTGTCAGCCTAGTTCTTTCAGGGTTTGATCTAAGAATCCTTATTCTCATCGACCAATAGTCTTCTCCCCCTTTATGATTGACACGTGCTTTTAACATTCATCAAGTGTGCATATTGATTCTCCCTCCCGGCCTTTACAAGGCTGCTTGTAAAACATCTCCCAACAGTGGGTCTCGTGCCTGAAATATCATTACAGTTCTCTTGAGGATGGTCCACATAATTGTCTACAGGAATCATGGATTCTCCTTTGTTGAGAAATCCATCCCATCATCAAATATGATTATGTGCTGTTTCGTTGTGGTTTTCAGCCTTTACTCTCAAATCTGAAATCGAAATACTTTTGTCTATTTATTACAGTTTTTGTCTACTTTCTCAGTGTAATCAAATGTTTATTTTTTTTTAAACCAACAAACAAAGGCACATATAGAAAATGATGGCCTAAAAGAATTAGAATATTTTTCCTTGCTTCTGCCTCAACTTTACTTCATTTTCCAGGGCTTTTTCTCTCTTTTTCACCTTTTGTATCCGTTACAGCAGGTAAATGTTACTGTATTTTTTTATCGCTGGTGCTAAGCAGACGTATAGTGGCTGATATTAGACTGGAAAACACGTACCCGGACTTCATTTAAGCAGGCATCTGTGCTGACACTGCATGCCTGACCTTATCACTTTCAATTTGAAATAATAAAAGAATGCTTATTGCTCGTGCTCTTTTCTGTCTCTTCCTTCAGTTCACTGTTCTGATTTTGTCATCTCTTCCTCTTCAGCGTTTGTTTCCATTAGCCCTCATCTTCTTGTCCTGTCTTGTTTCTGCTCATTTTCTTTTTTCTACCTACTCCACTTCTTTATCCTAACTCACTTCGGGTCTGTCTCTTTTGTGCTTGTCCTTAACTTTTTCCATCTTTAACTTTCATGATTCTGCCCTCTCAGAATTGTGCTCTCTCTTCTTCTCATTTATAATCTACCGCTGCTTAGAAGAAGAAGTGGTAGGTTATCAATGAGATTTTTTTTTTTTACCATGATTTCTTCCCCTCCCAGTATCTTTTAATCCTTCCTTCCTCTTCTCTCTTCCCTTCTTTCACTTTTTCCTGTTGCTTCATTAAGTCAGCTGAGGCTGCAAGTCCTTTAGCCCCTTTATAAGCAGCTTTTACAAGTTGTTTGACTTGCTGCGGATCACTGAAGGATAGAATTGAAAGGTACCAAGGCCCAGTGGATTTATCCTCCTGTCATATTCACAGCCAGGAGATCCTGGCCTGAACACAAAAACCTTTTCTTCTGATCTCTCTTTGTTACGGTTAAACACTGCACAAAAAACAAAATCAATCACTTTTCAGCTGTTATGATCACTGTTTCAAGACGCACACAGGCATGCATGTTTGGCATATTTTCCAGACTTTCATAATATTTCACTCTTGTTTCTCTCACCCCACTTAACATTTTTTTTATTTTTAGTTTAACTTTACAACTGGAAAAATAGTGTAACAAATGAAAACGACTCGCTAAATTATTGTTTTAAGCAAATAAATATTGTTTTCAAAATTTTTTTTTGCTGAGTACCTTATAATAGCTGTAAAGTACATTTGTAACAAACATGATAAAACATCTGAAAAGGTCCTTGAGTTGCATGGATTTCTGCATTGTTGGATAAAAACCCACTTAAATTCAATTTTTGTTGTTATGAACAGACAAGTGCACCGGAGAGGAATTCCTAAACTCTTAAGTACTATTTGAACACACACTTTTGATTTAATCCACAGAACACTTTGATCACAACATCTAGTCAGTAACTGTTGTTTTTCTTTGCATTATAGATTAATTTCACAAGATGAGAAGGAGCTTAAATCATTTTGTTATATACATAATGAAAGACTTGAGAAAGAGTGGAACACCGAGTATCTAATTGAAATGAATTTGCAGTTTACAAAACTCTGATCCAGTTTAATCCATTTTGTACAGTATATTGAAACAAATCTCACATTATAATATAGGTTTAATATTAATAGTATTATTTAAATACATTTCACATAGGCTTTGTGGAGACGGGGTTCAGTTTTGAGGCCCAAAGTCATGAAAAGCCTGGTGAACATCATGTGCATAAGCTGAGGATGATTCTCCACTTCACTGGACGCTGTGTGTGTCTGTGTAAGTCGCTGGGAGTTTAGCATTTGTTGCATGGTGTTCCTCCACTTCCTTCTGTGCTCCTCAGCTTCCTCGCTAAGAGGTCTTTCCTTTATTCACAGCTGTCTCTCAGTTGTGGGGGTCACCATGTTAAATTGCTCTTCACACTTCGCTGCTTCTCCTGCCACAAGCAGACACACAAAGAGAGGCATTGACCTTCTCACACACACACACACACACACACACACACACACACACACACACACACACACACACACACACACACACACACACACACACACACACACACACACACACACACACACACACATAAAATTCTCCTCATCCCAGAATCTTATTTTTCTTTTACAGGATAGTTATTTAGTTCATCCCCCTCCCCGCTTCTCCCTTCTCCTGAAGGAGAATTTAGATGGACAGTTAGTGAGATTCATACGTTCAGAACAGGTGGCAGGAAAAATGACTTTTTTTCCTCTTTTTTAAAATATCAAAACATGACGGCAGATGAGAGAATGGTGACGGCATACTCTGTTATAACTTTTCTAAAAAACTTTTGGAAGAAGTCACCAGCATTTACCAGCATTAGAAGAAGCAATAACGAAAGCCTATATGGAAAAATCAAGTACATTTTTTATTTCATTGTTGTAACACTTATTAATCAGGAAATATCAACTTGGGATTGTAGATTTCTTTAACAAGCGTATCCTGGCCAAGAATGCAGCCACAGCACAGTCACAACACAACCAGCAGCCCAGTATCACAGGAAGAAGTAAATGTGTTTGTGTGTTTACGAAACTAAATCGTAGCGGTGTTGCAGTGCAGGGTTGTACAAAGTAGCATCCAAATCTGTTAAGTGTCTTAATTTTAACTCCAACCTTGGACTGCTAATTCCTAATCTGAGCTATTTGTTACCAAGAGAAAGACGTAGAAAATGAACAGACTGGGAGGATTCTCCGACTTGGAGATTTTACAGCACGCTAGACGCCACTTCCAAAAACTAATGGAATTTTCCTTATAATCGAAACTGGCTTTTTAATATAAAATATATTTTTTTAATGCTTTAAAGTCAATAAGGTTTTGTAAATGATCATAAATAATTCAAAAGTTTTAGCGTCATGTGAAGCTTTGCCATCTTGTGACATAAATGTAAGAAGTTTAAGTTTTTGCATTTGAAGACAGTCATTGGTGCCCATGTTGATTCTTTTTTTAAATTTATATTTTATTTAAAAAACACTTAGCAAATACTGTATATGACCTTTTATGAAACATTCACCCACAGATTTGAGGAGGAAGGTGCATTCAAAGTTCCCACGCCTCGTGTCTCTGAAATAGCCCGTGTACAGTGAAGTGAAGCAGAATTTAAAAACCAAAAACACACAGGGATAATGTAGTAATACTAAAGTAATTGACTATTTCACTTATGTTCAGAAAATGCAATGGCAAAACTCAGAAATACTTGTACTGTTTCCCATCATCCGGTCTGCTACATTTGGAAAACATCTTAGAACAGACTAAAGCTAACTGATAGAAAGAAAAATAATGTCTGGAGGTGCACAGGATGAAATTGAGATGAAGAGGCAGACAGATATAACATGAAAGGGGTATATTGGGTCCAAGCAAGCAAAGTGGGAATATGGGGACATGGGCTGGGGGCAGACAAGCTAGACGCTGGGTGGACCATATCTGGTAAGATATGACATTTCTGACCCAATGACAGTGACATCAATCAAGTAAGGGGGTGCACTTTTGTGTCCCAGTATTGGAAATTTAACACAAGGGATGGAAAGAATTCAGTAAACATTTCATGGATGTGGGTAAAAACAGTATACGCTCTTTCTTTGCAAAATAATATTGAAATGTATGTATTAAATATTACTATATATATATATATTTATATATATATATATTAATCATTCTGTCTTAATCAGGTCTTAACATCTGCAGTTGTATTTATTACAACTGCAGATGTCAAACAAAAGCATCCAGTATCACATAATTTCATTATATATCAAACAAAAACTAGTGACAAATATGCAGCAGTGTGCAAAAATGTTAAGAACACAAGTAGAAGTTAGGTACTGCTTATCAAATACTATACTAACAGTACTTTATTAATTGATCATAAGCAACACCTGTGGAAAAACAGCAATTTAGACAAACATAGGAAACACCTCAGTAATGAATGAATGAAAATGAATAATTGCTGTCCATCAATCTAGGAAGGGTTAAAAAAATCCAAACAATATATATATATATATATATATATATATATATATATATATATATATATATATATATATATATATATATATATATATGTATATATATATATATATATATATATAAAATATGAAATCAAGCAACAGGTGTATAAAATCAAGCACCTCAGCATGCAGACTGATTTTACAAGTATTTGTGAAAGAATGAGTCGCTCTCGGGAGCTCTGTGAATTTCAGCGTGGAACTGTGACAGGATGCCACCTGTGCAACAAATCCAGTTGTGAAATTTCCTCGCTCCTTAATATTCCACTTTCAACTGTCAGCTGTATTATAAGAACATGGAAGTGTTTAGGAACGACAGCAACTCAGCCACGAACTGGAACTCCACGCGAACTGACGGAGGGGGGTCAGCAGATGCTGAGGAACATAGTGCGAAGAGGTCACCAACTTTCTGCAGAGTCGACCTCCAAACTTCATGTGGCCTTCAGATTAGCTCAAGAACACAGAGAGCAGTCAGCAGTTGTTTGTTGTCAAAGTTTCTGACAGGACTGTGTCATCGTATTGTAGTGGGTTGTATCCACCTGCATCATCTCCTTTTTGACTTATTGGTGTAAATGTATCTGTTTATCAACTTTCATGTTGTATTTCAGAGAGGGACGGGTTTAGGTTTTAGTAACGCGTCTTTTAAATTTGAATCAGTAAAATTCATATCAATACTTTGTGTATTTTTGTGTATTTCTTTCTATGTTAGCTGAAGAAAGGGGCTGAAGCCAGTGCACATCAAGTATGGGATCAGGGCACAGCCCGGACATTTAAGTCATTGCTTTTTCTATTAAAAATTGAAAAATGCAGTATCATTATCAATAGTAAGGACAGATAGTGCATGATAGTAGAGAGACACAGAGAGAAAAATGTTTAGAGAACAAGAGAAAGAGAGAAAACCAAAATAAACTCTGTACTTGTGATGAATGCGCTGCTCAGAAATAGAAACCTCATCCCTCTTTCATCCCTCTTTCATCCTCTTTCACTCTGTCTCAGCTCCTCACCATTTTTCCTTTCTTGCCTCAATAACTCACACCATCTCTATCTCTTTGTAACTGCCTGCAAGTTTCCCTCTCCTCCCATCTCTTCCCGCGCTCTCCCTCAGATACGGTGCCATCTGTGTGATCAATGGCGTTCATTCTTCTCAGAAAATTCTCCCATGATGGATTTTCTTCCCAATGCTGTATCTGCGTTGAATGACGCAAAACCAATCTGATGTTTTGACACTTTTTTTATCGAGCGTGTCTCAAACCTGGACATTTTACTGTATTTTAACATTTCACAGGTTGTGGGTTTAAAAAAAAAAAATCATTTAGTTTTTGTTCTGTTTCATCTTCAGGCTGATATAACTTTAACTGAAAAGCTCCTGGAACTTTCAAGAATTGTAAATGGAGGACAAAGGGAAAACATTAATAGGACTGATACTCAGATATTATGATGGTAGTCCACCAAATATGAAGTATTTTCATATTTGTGAAACACCCTCATCAGCAGCGCAATACTACAGTTGTTGTCATTATTGGCGATCTAAATCATTGAGGTGTCGCCATTGGCAGAGTAATGAAGAACTTTAGGGAACCTGTATGGGGCCTTAAACACCCGCCGATGGTTAGAGACTCCTACCCATCGGTAGGTGAGTTCCTTCCAAAACTGATGACAGAGGTCAACTCTGTACCGATTAGGTATTCTGAGCAGGAGATAATGTTCAGCCAACTCAATGTCCTACTCATGCACTAGTCTCTTTTCATTCATTCCCACCATTGCGATGTATGAAAATAGGGAACAAATACACTTTTCATTCCAATTTGTTGTTCTATTTTTTCCACTTTTTTTTTGTTCTCATCTTCTTCTTTTATTTAGTTACTGACAGCTGGAAAACCTTCCTATAAGTCAGTTGATCCTATTGGGTCTTTCACTGTAAATGGGGACTAAATGGCTGAAAGAACCATGGAAGAGGTTGGCAATTCCATCATCCTACCTCAGACCCCTGTTGATGGAAACACAACTATTGTAAGCAGGAGATCACATTTCTTTTTTCTTGTAATATTACAACAAACAACTTGTAATCATTACTTTTTTTCCTTGTAAAACTATGACCTAGGTCTCATAATAGTTTGTATTTTTTGGTAAAATTACGATTCTCTTCTCAAAATCTTCTTTTTTTTTCTTCTTTTGCCTCCTAAAGATGGTCCTACAATTCTTTTGTATGTTACACTTTCAAAGGTGTTTTGTAATACAGACATTGCACATATTTTCATTGCATGAATAAATGCATTGCACTTCGCAACTATCACTGAATGGCTGCATGGCCAGACTTTGTTTCCTCACAGCTACTGAGCATTCTGCAGATCAGGAAGGTCCTGTGGACCCATTCACAATCCCAGCAAACTTTGAAACACTTGGCCACTTTCTGTTTACGCTCTCCACAGCTATAGTGACACAAGTAAGCGACTGTGCCAGGCGCTGTCATCATCTTACAACATGCTGTGTTCAATTTCACTTAGGAAAAAGTGGTGCTATGCATATATTTACACCAATTTTTGTTTTTTTCTTTACTGGGTGAGTCGGGGCCCTGTAACAAAAGCTGTGCAACTTAGTGCAGGTCTGTGGTCCAGTGGTTAGGGACCACCGGGCTAAGCAGATTGAATAGAAAATAAATTGGGACTAAGGTTAAAATTGGAATAGCGTTTTCAGGCTATGTCACCTTTCAAATTTAACTGAAAAAAGGAAGGGGAAAAAAAAAAACATGATTTTGTGTGTACATGTGTTGATATCCTAGTTAACGTTCGCATATTTGTTTGAGTAATGATGTCCTGCTTCCGACATGTCTTTTAAGGACTTTGTCCTAATACCCGTGCACATATTCACAATTATAGACACTTGAGGCTGATGTGAAAGATATGTTTCAGTAATGAAATCTGTGTCAAAACTTAACCACTTCAGTATTTCACGGCACTGATGCCACTATCGCAGCCTGGTATCGGTTCTCACCCATACCCATCTGGCTTCTCTCTTCTTGTTGTCTTTCTAGCTTGCTGTTTCTTCCTGTCCTACACGCTCCAGTGTGTTTTGATTACTGGCTGCATGTGTGGATCTGTACTTGGGAATAGAGCCGGATGGGCATTATTTTGGGGGGTAGAGGGATCACAGATGGGCCCTGTCAAATCTTTGTACATCTGGTTTTGTTCTTGTCCAATTTTCCATGCACACATACTTAAACACATATGGTTATGTAACGTTTGCTTTCCCAGTTAGGATCAGCCTTCCACAAGTTCACATATATGTGAATGTCCACTTTTGAACAACTTTTGAAGACATACTTATGCATCCATGCACATTCATGTACGCTAGAGTGCTCAGAAAGCCACACACAGACGCAGTGTGCAGCAGGACACAGCGGGTATGAACTCCTGTTGTCTTTTATGGTTGCCAAAGTAATGATGCCAGAAAATGTGAACCATGCCAGATTTAATGGTGGCCAAAGGCATATCAGTGAAAAGATGACAGAGGCCAACTCTGACTTGTAGTGTAGCGCCTCCTATTGAGCTGAGGTTGGTTAGGATTTAACACAATGAAATAACTTCACTTCAGATAAAGTGGTCATAATAAGGTTTTTGTTTATGGTTACAATGGCGTCATTGTATTATTTATTTTAATGTACTGTAGTGTTGGCCAAGAAATGCTGTAATTCCAACAGATTAGTAGCCCATTACTAGTTTTGAAGCAACAAAAATAAATTATATAAGAAGATATTCCTTTTATGAGGATGACTGAAACATGACAAGAGGAAACAATTCATTCAAAGTTCAGTAAATACGTATTTATGAAGTCTATTATTCATGATGCTAATGACTCCATCCAAGGGTCAACTTATGCCTGCATGAGAAAGCTCTGCATGTGCACGTGTGTCAGCTGCTCAGAGTCTCCGTCCGGCATTGGGACATATGCTTCTGAAGACTCCTGTGGACAGACATGCACAGACAACTAAAGGACATTACATTCAGTAAGCAGATGGTTTTATCCAAAGTGACTTACAAGTGACAAACGCATTGGGGGGCACACGGGGGTCCAGTATTTTGCCTAATGAGACGTCGAAGTGATCTGTGGAGGTTGAGGATTAAGCTTGCAACGATTTCACTTAAAGACAAACACTTTTACTGCATATCTCAGTTGGTTGATGATGGGCTGCATATAAAAAGGCTACAGTCCCCATTTCCTGTTACTCCATTTTCAATAAAGATCACTAGAGCCACTAGGTAAGATGTAGTTTTCTTCACAAGAGGAAAACATTGTTTACTTTTGGCGTGCAGTAATAAAATAAAGTCATTATCTTTATTACTATTATAATGCATGTTTTAATTCCATCCATCCATCCATCCATCCATCCATCCATCCATCCATCCATCCATCCATCCATCCATCCATCCATCCATCCATCCATCCATCCTACTGGAGCCTATCTCAGCTGTCACCAGGTATAAAGTGGGTGTCACCCTGGACAGGCTGCCTGTCTATCTCAGGGCCAAACAGAGACAGCTGAGGCAAGCTACCATGCCCACTCTCACTCCACTGCATCACATAAAGTTGCAAAATTATTTCTCCTCAGAATTCAGACCTCCATGTGCGTCTGTGAAAGTACAGCTAAAGCCCTATTCACAGAGGGTTAGTATCGCCAGTGGAATTCAACAGACTTGTAATTATTATGAGGACAGCTCTTTATAGTTAGTCATTAGAAGAACTGCTCTTTCTACAGTCATGAACCCATAAAAATTACCAGCATGGTGTGAAGCACATCACATCTGTGGTGAGGTTGGAGGAAAAATAAAGTTATCATCACATTTTTCTTTGATGTTGGTAACTCTTACCTCTTCATCCTCGGTCACTGCTGCGTCTTCCTCCTTTAGGATCAACCAGCTGGTACATTCTGGACACCCTTACAAAGCTGGGTTTACATTTTACAATAATGTTTTTGTCATCTTTCTTTGTAATAAAATCAAAACAATGACAATTTTTAACTAGTAAATCGGAATGCTTCCGCCTCCATCTTCCAAGCAAACTCGTTTTGTAAGCCTCATAGAAAGAAAAACACTAAAAATGCTGTAATGAGTTGTTTCAGTTTGTAGTGGTAATATTATATAAGAATTATTATTATTATTATTACTATTATTATTATTGCATGAGGCTTTCATCCTCTCAGGACAATAAACTCCATAATATGAAGCAGTTGCTTGCTTTCATGCTCCAGGCAAACATTTTCATACCACGGATAAGGGCCAAAATAATCATAAAGATATGCATATTTTAGTTAAAGGTTTTTTAAGAAATTAAGATATTTCATATTTTTCATGTGATAGAAGTGACTTACAGCCACTTTATTAAAACATATACACATACATTCACCTCCTTGTTCCTATTCTCCTGCTTTTTTGCCAGCATGCATCATGACCGGAGACGAGTCCGTGTCCTTTGGGGTGGAGTGTATGCAGTCAGCCTGCATATCACAGCTTTGCCAATATTCCCAGTGAGCCAAACTTTGTGCACATATTTGCTGACATTTTAGCATTTTATTCATTTTTTTCACAGTTTTTTACGTTCTTCCTCCCTCTGTCTTTTATTCTATTGCCTTCTCACCATCTTCTGTTCTCTCTCCTTTTTGCTCTCGTTTTAAACTTACCCCCACATGCCCACGCACCATAACCAAACCAGCCTGCTTATTCGTTTTACACTGAGGTATCACTTTATTTGTTTGCTCTTATATTTTTCTGGAGTCGCCTTGGTATGACTTGCCCCAGACAGCGCGATGCTGTCCCACCCTCATTATATTTTCACACCCCACTTCCTCCAGACACAAAAATACTTGCACACTGTTCCATGCAAACCCGCCACTGAATCTGTGTGTTTTCGTTGTTTCAGCGTTGCTCTAATGGACATCCCGTTGTCTGTTTATTGTATAAAAAGACTTTTTTTCTTAATTGTGTTTTTGCTGCACTGAGCTGTGATGTAAGCGATTCATTTGATATACATCTCTCTTGACAGTTTTCTAATATTTGTTTTTGAGTCATGCCTACATGCATTTCAACACAATACTTAGCACATACTGCATCAAATAATTGCATGGTGGGTAAAAATTTGGTGGGTAGCCTGTTCATGGGTTGGTATTTGACATGTCGACAGTGACATTGTCTAAATAAAACACTCCTAAGAGTAGAATTGCTTGGTAACAGAAATCCCCTTTGTGCATTTAATAGCAGATCAGTTTATCAATGTTTTAACTGAACTGGCCCATTTTTCTGAAATACAGTAAAACTTAAAATATGTATATCATACTCCTTTTATTCATATTGTATACTGTAATTATCTAGACATTATTGTCATGTTTATGAATGCACAGACAGGAAGTGTAAGACATGATATTGGTTTTTTGTAAATGTTATCTATTAGCATTGTTTTTTTAAAATTGAACAGGGCAATATTACCGTTTTTGTCACTAACTTTTATTTGATTTTCTGAACAGTTTTCAGATATTAGCCATTTTCCCATAACAATAGTCCCTCAGAGACATGCTGGTGTCTCCCTCCTCATTTTGCCTTCACTCTTCACTCTGCATTCACAGTGATCCAAGGAAGCTGCAATATACCTTCTTTAGTGGTACAGAAGGTTCCTTTCCTCTACTCTGTGGTTCACTCAGCAACAACTCTGTGATGCCTCCGGTCACCGACTGCTTGATTTAGTTGTAGCTGAATAAAACTCGATGGTAATAAAATGTTATTGTGTTCCTCCTCCTCCATTCACAAGGCGTAGTGAGGCGGGATATTGGTGCTGTGGAGGCGACGTGAACTGGCTGTGTGAATGTGGCAGTGGTCTGCAGTTTGGCTGCAGAATTCAGCTAAGATTGTGTTTTGTTGGTTTTGTGTGTAATGTAAAGTAATTTTAAAGCGTTTGAGCAAAGAGTTACATCTGAGCCAAATGTAAGGTACAACAGCATTATTCTGATGTAAGAACCTCTAAAAATCTTTAATTAGACAAGTTCTTGAGGGTTAATTAAGGCCAGAAAGGAAATTTAAAAAAAATAAATATTCTATATTAATAAATATTCTCATCAAGTGAAAGTTCAAACATTTTCTACAGCTGTGTGTATTTATGATCCTATTACAACTTTGATTCAAGGCTGAAAGTACAAACACATGAATCTCCGGCATGAAAGATTGAAGCTCTCGTGGAATTCTAATAAAACCCAAGAAAATTAATTGAAGCTGAGGTTGGCATTTGGCTAACATTCATAATGAAAAAGGTTAAAATAACCGCCTTTTTCGTGGTTTAGTGGCTTTCACATCATGCTGATGAGCCATACAGATGGAGGATAAAAATTAGTTATTCAAGCTCCTTTTCCACACGGCACTGGAAGCCTCCCCGGTCCTGTTTGGAAATGAGATAGTTCCTTAAATCCTAATAATCCTTGATGCCAAAGTCCCAGTGTTTGTGAGCTGTCTGGTAAATACACTAGCAAATGTAAAAATAAATAAATAAAATAATAAATAAATGTAAATACGTGGAAAGAAACAGCCGTATATGCTGGCCTAATGCTTTTTGAATGGGTGTAAAATAAAGTGCTGCATGAATGCCAGCCGTGCTGCTGAGTCAATGACTTGTATACACAACTGAGCGCTAATGTTTTTATTCCCCATGTGAAGGAAGTGTTAAGAAACACTGTGTAATATTGTCCATGTTTATGTCGGTGGGTAGGAAAGCAAGTGTAAATTTATGTGAAAAAGCTGTTAGATGTGTGCTTTTGTTTAGCAGCTTGTGAGTACAATAAAGATGCTTTTCGCAGGTCAGTGAACCTCAGATCTTAGATTTAAACTGTTGAGTTAATAAGTAATTAGCCACTTTGTGGAACAGTGAAATTAAATAACAATAAAAGCCTTACAAGTTTTAGACAAGTGTTACATATTTTAATATCATCATAGTGAAGTTAATTGTTTTTTTTCTTCTTCTCTCCGACCCCTGTCTCTCTCTCTTTCTGTCCTCAGCATCCGACAGCTCATCAGGAGCAGCAGGAGGTGCTCCAGGCGGTGGGCCGGACTCCGCCCAGCCTCGTTTCTCCTCCTCTCTCCCTACCTACCTCCCCGTCCAGTGTCAGCTAAGTAGTGCTGACTCCGCCTTCTTCCTGCGGGAAGCCAATCAGGAGGTCATGCGAAACAGCAGCCTGTCATCGCGAACTGAGCCTTTCTTTCTGCACCAGTTAGAACCAGGCGTCGCTGCCCCACAGTCGCTGCCGACTGTCAATTGCAGCTACGGAAATCTGAGCATCGAGCAGCCAATCCCGGTGGAGCTCCTTCAGGGCCCTCCGCCTCACCTGGTACTGTCGACCAACCAGGTGACATTGAACTGGAAGGTCAAAGGTCAGATTGTGGTGCCTAAAGTGGGGTCAACAAGACCATGGATACAGGTAATGGCCGTTTGGCGTCTTACTTCAAAAGCTTACTTGTGTGGTTATCCATTATAGAATAACTGGAATGTTTTAGTGTAAGAAACATCCATTAAATGAATCAAGTTAAGACAGGCAAGATTTGTTTATTTTTCTGCCACTGGAGACAGCAGCAAAAAATAAATAAATATATTTTTAAAAAGTATGAGCAGTGGGAGAGCAGAAACAGTGAAAGCAATCTGATGTGAATGAAGTGGCTGTTGGCAACAGTGTGTAATTACACCCAACAGTTGGATGCCCGGGTAATACGGTGTAGCTGACAGCTGCATCAGCGTGAAAAATGACATTTTGATGATTTCACCAATTCAGATGTTCATTTATCTGTTAAAAAGAAAAAGGAGAAAATGTTTACAGTTTTTGTTCCTTGGCCTGACGAAACCCTTCATTACACGTGCGCACGTTTTCTCTTTAGGTACTGTTTTACCTGATAGGACGGCGCTGGGATGAGCCTGACCCACTTCCTACAGCCCTCCTCCCATGTGTTAGAGCCTTGGCTGTCCGTGACTTGAGTGAAGCAGCACCCTCAGCAGGCTGCCGTCTTTTGGGACCATCTGGCATCTGTGTTGTCCGTCTGGAGCTTCCCCCAGCTTGGTTTACACCACCACAAGTGAGAAAAAGACCTCCTGAAGTGGCTCTGCCTGCAGTGGATGTGTATTTCTCTATTATACCAGTGGAAGGGGCTGGTCAAGAGTGTCCGTCCATTGTTAGTGAGCCATGGAGAGCTCCGACTTCCAGCATGGGGGCTCTTGGAGGCCTCGGCGTGGGTGGACAGTGGAGCCCCTTAGAGGACGGAGGTCTTCAGGACATGCAGAAAGCTGGCTCTGTGGAGATGAGCATAGGCCCTGTTTCTGCCAAAGGCCAAAGATTACAATTAGATGAAAATGTGGAGGTTCTGATGCCACCCAGCCCCGTTCGTCTTGGCAAGACGGTGGCATTTGGCATCTATATGAAGACAAATTCGAATACGGAACAGTTTACATTAAGGTAGGGGCACAAGTGTTTTCACAGATTTTTTTTTTTTTTATCTCCATTTTGCAATACCATTCAGCTCCCTTTTTGTCTCATGCATTTCAGTTTCTCTGGTGGCTTCTCTCATCATATTTGCTTATTCCTTTCATTCCCATTCACTCTCTCTTGTCTCTCAACTCTACCGTCTCCTGAGGTTGATGGCTGTCACCTTTGTATGCTCAGCCTGTTTCAGGAGCCAGCAATGCAAATCACGACTTCATGAATATTCATCGCTGATCGACGGGAAAAGTAAACACAGAAAATGAAAAGCAGGAGAGGGAAAAGATGACTGGGTTGAACTGTAGAGTGGGAAAAGCGAGAAATGGAAGCTGAGGTATGAAATTAGAGAGGATCAAGGTTGTTGAGACCGGAGGGGCGGTAACCATTAATGGGTGTCAGGTGTGCTGTAAGAAGCTATGGTACATGGGTTTTGACAAGGGCAGAATGATTTCATGAGCTGTTTTTCAAGAAATATTTTTCTAAATTAATTTTCTTTTAAGAGTGACAAGAATTTCACATCTACTGATCTAAAGCTAACCTTGCACGCCTCCGTCCACCTCTTCCTCTTCATTAGTCTTCCGCTGAACATTGCAGCTCACGATGGCTGGAGATGCTTTTGTACTTTCTCAGTTTTAGGGTCACGTTGAGGGCTTTAAGACTTGAAACACACTGAGCACAGTCTAGAATTTCTTTTTTTTAATGTAATTTACACAAAATAACAGCTTATTTCACATGAAACAGCTTTAGATGATAGATGTCATGAAAATATTATTGATGGGAAGCAAAAAAAAAAAAAAAAATGCATGCGCGATCTCTTGATACTGCTCATTTTGTTTGACATATTGAATGAATAATTAAGATTTTCCAGTATGGAATAAAAACATTTTAGACATCCCGGCAGATGTTGCAAAGATGTTTTTGCAGGTGAGATGTCCTTAATATGTGTAGTTGTCCTGTTCACTGTGCTTCTTTCCACTTTTTGTTTTTTAATCCCTTTAATCTTTTTCATGGATATATAACATGCAGTAAGACAGTGTTCCTCATCAATGTTCTCACGGTTACAGATAAAAGTTGCATAGGGAGTACTTTGGTGTTCCAAAAATTGAGAACTGCACTGCATTTTTTTGGACTATTGGCTATTTTTCTTCAGAGGAAATGTAGATTACCTTACATCTGTCTTCGAAAGTGGCATCTAAACCCATCAAATTCCTCATTCCGGTAAAATATGTGTGCAAATTCATTAACATCTCATTGAATAATTGAGTAATCCTTCATGAAAATGCATAAACAAACATCAGAAACCACTCAAGACTTGGTGGGGATGCCACATGGAGTGATTATGTTTTTTAAGCTGGGCTGAGGCTACGTGGGTTTAATAGTCCTGCCCAAAGGACTCTTCAACGCATGGCGAGGATGGGGATCATCCCAGTAACCTTATTTAGAGGCCAAATGACTCCACTTACTCCTCCATGTTCACCCCCCAAAAATGAATATAGATTTACAAATGCCTAACATTTGTATTCAATTCTTTGGGTCTTAAATAATTAAATCCAATATCAAACTGTAACGCAATATCAATGGCTGAAAACTCACATTTATGTATTCTCACTGATAAGGAATCTACTTCATCTGAGGGTGGGAGAATGCGGGACCTGATATACTAATATGAAGCTCATTTCACCTCCACAGCTGCCACAAAGCTAACAGGAGAGTCAGTCAAGCATTGATTGCACACATTCAAAGTAATCAACAGGAGGCAGGACACATAGGACCGTCATTAAGTGCATGAAGTGAACAAGAAATGAAATCGCCTTGAAAGATTTACTAAAGATTTTTGGGCCTCTGAATGACTGCATTTACTGTTAGCTCTACTGTCATCGCTTTACGTGCCGGATACGCTTTTTGTTTCTGTAAATAATTCTATAAATAATTGGTTGACCTCATTTCTTGTGTCCCCTCTTTCTCCTGAAGACTAAACAACGTGTTCCCCTCTGCCTCCCTCCCTCCATGAGTTAAATGCACCAGGGCGGAGTGGAAGTTTTCTTTTTAGTTAAGACAACTTATGACTGCCGTGCTGCCACATGAGGCACGCTATTTTCTGTTGCTTAATACTAAAACCCCAGCACCAAGGATATTTCATTTGGCATTTTTGACTCCATCGCCTTTGTTATATCATTCCACTCCCACATCTACACTGTGAGGAGCCAGGCAGCGAGGAAAAATGCGAGGGAAATAAGAGGACAGGTTAGTGAAATGACAAGCATGTGATGTGACAGAAGAACGCTTGAACTTCTGTAATTAAGTTTTAAGTTGATGTTGTATAGAAGTGCGGAGAGGAACAGTCAGAGAGATTATTGTTGGCAACGGTGATGCCAGTTCGTTTATAACAATGAGAAGTGGGAACAGACTCAAGGCATTATAAAGAAAGCATATTTCTTTTATTGTGACTGAGTCTTTTCACACTAAAATTGGCTCTGCATCTCCTGTGTGCTCTTAAGACAGAAATGTGAAAAGTAATCCTTTAGGTGATCTCGGGACAACTACCTGCTGACATATACAAACGCGACAACACACAAATACACACACCGACAGACGCGGAGGGATACTCCAGCTGCCACACACGTTGGTCATCTCTGCTATCATTACGTTTTATCCAAAGCCACTAACAACAGAGGAAAACAATTAAATTACAGTAACATAGTTGATCACAAAGTAGGTGCAGGTAAGACAGAATTTAAATAAGTGCCACTGAGACGAAATCCAAGTGCAGCTCGGGAAGTTAAAGGAGGAGCGCAGTTCCCGACAGGAGGTGTTCTTGGAAGGGGACAGTTTTCAACACCTTCTTGAACTCTTCTAGAGAGGCATGAATCTACTCTTGTGGCCACAGGCAACTTATTCCACCATTGAGGAGCGACATGGACGAACAGGCTCGACTGAGATTGTGTGAGAAGGGGCAGGACCAGCCTGTGTCCTTGTGAGGAGCGCGGTGCTCATAAGCCTTTACAGTCAAGTTAATCTAGGCAAGTATGGACCCCGCGGTCCCCTTGTAGGCAGGTGACAGAGACATGTTTTATTCGAGCTGCCACAGGTAGCCGTGAGCCGTGAAGCTCAGTGGACAGAGGTGTGACGTGCACATCTGGGTCAATAAAAGACCAGGGTTGATAAAAGTCTTCATTTTTAGCTGTTTGATTGCACAAACTGGAAGGCCGGCTAAGAGGGCGTTGCAGTATCAAGGCGGGATCTAACCATGGAGTACCAGGGGCTCAGCTGCATATGGAGCCACGTACGGTCTTATTATTTTAATGCTGTAGAGGGGAGAGTGGTAGCGGGAGCGACAGTAGAGCCAATATTTTTGTCGATATCGAGGCTGAGCGAATGTTGGGCAGGGATAACCAGAACTTCGGTCTTAGACGGGTACAGTGCTGTGAAATGTTATTTGCCGCTTACCGAGTTCTTCTGTTTTTGCTATCTTTTCACATGTTTCAGATCATCAAACAATTTTAATATCAGAAAAAGATGACCTGAGTAAATATAAGATGCATACAAGATTTGAATAATGATTCAATTTATCAAGGGAAAAAAGCTACCTAAACCAATCTGGCCAAAGTGAAAAAGTAATTGCCTCCTAAACCTAATAACTGGTTGTACCACCCCTGGGGGCAAAAACTGCAATCAAGCATTTACAATAACTGGCAATGAATCTTTCATATCACTGTGGAGAAATGTTCTTTGCAAAACTGTTTAAATACAGCCGGACCGGAGTGGGGGTTTTTTCCAGCATGACCGGCTGTTTATGGTCATGCCAAAGCATCTCAATTGGATTTGACGAGGCCACTCTGAAACCCTTTTTTTTTTTTCTGAGCCATTCAGAGATTAACTTGCTTGTGAGCTTTGGATCATTGTCCTGCTTCATAACCCAAGTGTGCTTGACCTTAAAGTCACAAACTGATGACTGGACTTTCTCCTTAAGGATTTTTCCGGTAGAGAGCAGAATTCGTCCTAATTCATTCTATCATTTTTGGCAAGTTGTTCAGGTCCTGAAGCAGCAAAGCAGCCCTGAACCGTCACACTACCGCGTTTGACTGGTATAAAATTATTGTTCTGAGATGTCAGTTTTACACCCAATATAACTGAATGCACACCTTTTAAAAAGTTCCACTTTTGTCTCATCTGTCCACAGAATATTTTCTGAGTCTTGAGGATCATAAAGAAGTTCTTTGACAAACGTGAGATTTGTGTTCAGTCCAGTGGTGTTTGTCCTTGGAATTTTCCCATGGATGCCGTTTTCGCTCAGTCTTTTCACTTTTGCTGAGTCGCGAACACTGACCTTAACTGAGTCAACTGATGCATGCATTGCTTTAGATGTTGTTCTGGGTTGTTTTGTGACCTACAAGATGATACTCGATGCGCTCTTGCAGTAATTTTGGTTGGAAGGCCACTGCCGGGAAGGTTCAACCACCTTTACATGTTTTCTCCGTTGTGGATAATAAACTCTCATTGTGGCCTTACAAATGGCTGTGTAACCCCTTCCAGACTGTCAGACGTCAATGTTTCATCGGTTCTTGAATTTCTTTAGATCAGGACATAATGTGTTACTTTTTGAAAATCTTTTGTATACTTTATGTTGTCAGACAGTTTCTATTCCAGTGATTTCCTGATCATACAAGTCTAGTGGTAATCAGGCCAGAGCGTGGCTTGTGAAATGAACTCAGCTTCCCAAAAATCTGCTTGATCACACTTACGTCATAATGTAATGAGGACAGGCAACTACGTCTTCACAACGGTGCCAGGTTGGCTTGGATAGCTTTATACCCTTAATAAATTAAATCATCACTTTAAAAAAATGCATTTTTTTTATTTAGTTGATCAAACATCTTTGTTTTATTTTTAACATCTGGGTGATGATTTGAAACATGTAAATGAAACAAAAAAAAAAAGAAACAAAAACAGAATAAATATGTAAGGGTGCAAATACTTTTTCACAGCACCGTACATGTATTTGGCTTTACTTTGTAAAACTGTAAGTGAAAGTGAAGTAAAGAAAGATCCTTTTTGTTTTAAGGCCATTTCACTCACACAACTCGTTCAGTAAGTTTTGAAACACTTTAATTGTAACACATACTTGGCTTAGGCGTTTACGTGGTGTTCAAGTGTTGTTAATCAGGCTTACACATAAATACCGGAGTGTAGGACCAACGCCCCCTTTAAATCTGAGCCTACAGTTGGAAGCCGGGGTGGAGGTGAGATTGACAGTGAGCTTGGTAGGCGAGACATCCGAAGACATCTAAGAACACTAACTTCTTCTTTTTAAACAGGTCAAAGAGCAAATAGAGTAATTGGAACGAACCATTCAGAGGGGCAAATAAGCAGGCGCCTGCCCCGCAGAGACGGCCTCCCTGAAATAACTCCTGGGGTTGTGTCATTTATGAAGTTTACAGAAGCTCCCTTTTGTGTGCCTATATTTCTACAATATACTCTTCTTTTTATGTGTCACACACTTGTGCTGCTTTTTGAGAAAAGTCCCATATCAACATTTTTTCGTGTTTCCCTTTGTGTACGAGTTTGTTGCCTGCAATTCCTGCCCTCTGCCCGGGCATACACTCTGGTGGATAATCTCCCATGTTAGGAGCACCGTCAGACATGTAATCAGGCTTAAGTGGATCTCATTCATGTGCATGAGTGTGCTCATGTGTGTGTTTATATTTGTGACACATAATAAGCTTTAAGTGTGCTCCATTATACTAAGGTGATGTGATTATGATAAACTGCAGACGAGATGGAGGGACACGGAGAAAGGACGAGGGAGAGAGACAGAGAGAGAGACATTGGTGAGAAAGAAGGAATGAATAAGATTTTTTTTTTTTTAAATTCAAAGTCTTAACAATAGAGACTGAGAATAGAAGAGCACAGTTCCCATCAGCTGTTGTTCTTCCTCACAGCTTGAGCTTAGTAAAAAAAAAAGAAAAGCAAAGATGAGCTGCAGGGATGGATAACATGAAGTAGTGTACATTTGCCTGATTGGATTGGGCATTTGCTCGGTATCACCTATCACCGGGCTTGTAGTTTTACATAACCACTCTGTCACACCGGGAAGGCACTCATTTTATGTAGGCGACTGGCTCCACAATTACAAAACAGCCATACTGCCAAATGCAAATACAAACAGAATGTAATCATTTGTGCATCTTAACAGAAAAACATCAGATGTTTAAACTGAGGGCGTATATCGTCTTTAAAGAAACGCATCACATGGGAAGCTGCTCTACAGCTGCAGACTGTTATCATCAGTCAGTTATCATTTCCTGTGGCAGAAACTGATGCACTGACAGTGTCAATAGTAAAAACCACCCTGACAACAGGATTATACAGAGCCCACATATAAAAATATAATTTGGACTGTGTAGGTTGGACAGGTGAAGAGGAATAGTTGCACAAGTCCAACAAACAGGAGAATACTCAGGTTCTACTCCTGCTGTACTCCACAATGACGTTTTATAATTCCAAGATAGAGCACAATGCAGCTCAGCACTACCCGGTGTGGGTCTGAAGCATTTAGTTGTACACTGCCAGATGTGCAAGCTTTGATTCATTATGTGTGTTGGAGTTTAAAACATGCAGGACAGTGGCCCTCGAGGACCAGAGTTCTAGATGTTTCTCTTCTTCAGAACTTCATTTGCCTGTAAATGACTGGATCACCTTCAGTTTGTCATATTTTGAAATCCAGCTTGTTCTTGCTCTTTTCTCTCTGAACTCTACGTCCTGTTTCTCCTGAATCACACCTGTTCGGAATTCTGCCGATTACCCCACCTTTCTGTTTCCACGCTTCCACACCTGTTTGAAGCCATTACACTCCTTGGGTTCATTACTTCTCTGCAAGATCATTTTTGTACTTCACAGTCAGGGGCTCTAACATTTAGTCTCTCTTGGGTAATTTTGTTTTCTGTTTTTCACTGTTGTGCCTTGTAAATCTTGTCCTTTTAGATCTTAACAGGCTGTCTAACATCCGAGCCCTCTGCTGCATGCAGCCATCATACTTAAGAGTAGGCAATAAAAGTGCTCAGTTAGGGGTGAGGGAATCAACATTTTTAGATGTAAAATGCAGAATAAGTTAATTGTTCTGTAAAAAGCGTCAACATTTCTGAGATTCCCATGGCAAATGTTCTGATGCTGTTATTGGATTGGACGTCCCTGCAAGACCATTTCTGTGTTTGCACTCTTGTTTCACTGCAGGCAAACTTTTGTTCCAGTCGGACTCGAGCTAAGCTGCCATTAAAGAATCTGCAATGTAACGTCCAATCCAAACTGCCATTTACAAATATTGATTCAGGCAATAAAATACACATTTCTTAATCTTTTCTTTGCTGTTTACTATTGCAGTGTTTGCAGTATCGCATTTATTCTCAAGACTACTACTAAAAAAAAAAAAAAAAAAGGAAAACCGCCATATTTTAAGCATTAATCTTATAGTAGAGCAGAAATCTTTCTAGAAAACACAAATTAATGTCTTCCAGCTCACTAATCTTACACCACCGCTTATAACGTCAAATGTAGAGATAAGCAAATATATAAAAATAAAAACTTGATGATGAATTTATGTTGTGAGCATTCATTAAAAAAATGTATGTCATGCAGAGTTTAAATCTGCAAAACCTGTCACAGAAGTGTAATGCTTCCAGTCTGATAAGTTGAGCAGTTTTAATCACTCGGAAAGTCGACAGATTGAGGGTCAATGTGATTAGTGTCCCCCTCATTAAAAAGCTGTCATCTTGAACTGTGTAATTGTTTAGCTGGCTAATTAGTGAGATGATTAGTGTTTTGCATGTCTGTTTCTCACTAACATTACATTATCAATGCAAACTTTGAACAAGTCAGAATCAGCAAGCACATGTTTAAAATGGGTTTGTGTTGAAAGCGTTTATGTCTTGGATGCCTGTGAGTCACAGCTGCCTTGAAAACAGACACTCAGTGACTACATTCGAGTCCTGCACTTTAATTAGAAGCACCATCGCTACGAGGGTTTTCTTTGGATGGCAGAGGTAAATATTGATCTAAAAACGGGCGGCATGGCTTGCAGGGGTTGACACTGCAACCTCACGGCTCCTGTTTCCTTCTGCTCCCTTTAAAAGAAATTGCAACCATTGATTATAAAACAATTGCAGTTGAAAGTGCTTGACGGTGGAGCCTGTCCATTTTGCTAAGGATCTCTTGTCCCATGGCTGTCGGGATACGCTTTAGGAAGAGTGGGATAAAGACAATGGATGATTGGAATTGTGAATACCAGGACAAAATGGAACATCTTTCTACTGAGTCTTGAAGCTTAACAGGCCCCATGTTAGACTTAACGCCCGTAATCTCCGGTCTCATTTCTTAGGAGCCAAATGTGCATGTAATGCAACTCAAGAGAAAAACTCAGTTTGACCCAAACCTGCCTTTTTAAATTGTTTATCAAGAACTTGCTTTGAAATTGTTCCTTACTGCACATTTATTAAGGGTTTTTTAAATCAGTTGTATTTTTCAACTTTTTGGGTTTGGTTTATGAGTTTGCATTTGTATTTGCCTGTGTACGCGTTTGGGGATTAGTGGATATCTGTTTCGATCAGCGGGGAGACATACTTGTAAGGATCAGCTTTTACACAGAAACAAACAAAGAATTTCTACCCTGCCTTTATTCCACAGAAACATTGATTTCACCTCTAATGCCCTTTTCCAAGGAAGATTGCAGAATCGCTTGCATTTTATGACCATTGGGAGCAAACACACACATATGTCTGATACTGTAAACATCTTCTTGGATCTGCTTTAATAACATTGCATTGCTTTTTTAACATGTATACTGCTTGTTGTAGAGTCATGCATTTTTTTTTATTTTACAAGAGCGTGTTGATCCTATATATAATAATGATAGATTATCGTCTTTTTTTTCCTATTTCTTCTCCTAACCAAGTGTACATCAATATTTTTCTAACCAACAGAATATATTGGTTGCTACTTAATTTGAAGGAACTGTTAAAATGAACAGCAGACCACCATGACTGGCTGTGTGTTGACCTGTAAAGGTCCCAGATCAAACCTTAACTAAGAGCAGACGGCTGGTCCTGACGGAGCATCGGCTAAACCGGCTCATTTATGATGTCACCACCAAACATGTGAAACAGGAGGTCTCGTTGCAAACCTTTGCCAGCAGTTCCACAGCTCCTCTGGCATGGGTCGGGTGTTCGAGCCAGGAGCCAGGAGCCGGGGCAGATCGCTTCGGGTCCCTGCCAGCGGAAGTCTGCTGCGACCTGCAGTCATTCAGGCTGTGACGTCAGCAGGCTTGGCCGTCTCCAGTGGGTCTAGGCCCTGTAGCAGCAGGCCAACTGACCGGTCCCAGTGGAGCTTTGCCAATCCTTGTTTCAGCTCTGGCGGCCCTTTTTTCTTATGTCAGGATAAGAACGATTGAACATATTTGATGGCAATGAATGTAAAGTAATATTAAGAAGCATCACAGTTAGAATGAGGTAGGCCAAAATAGCTAACTTTTACCGACAGTAGACGGCTTTCCAGGCCCGTTCGTTTGACCCGTTCGTTCGACTTGTGATGTCACACAGTACAAAAAAAAAAAAGACAAAAAAAGGCCTCAAGATAACTCCCCAGAAAACCTGTGGGTGATGTCAGCAGGGGCGTGTCCAGTTCTTTATGGACACTCAATGGGCAAAAATGGATCCATGATGTCTTTATCACCAAAATCTACCCCAACCATCCAAAAGTTGCAGCAGAAACCTAGATTCATCAATCCTGGCCATGTTTTTAATTCATCTTTGCAGCTTCAGTGTTTAGTGAGTGAGTTTGTCCTCAGTTACCTGTTTTTAGGTGACAGGATGGCACCGAGTGTGGTCCCCCCCCCCCCCCCCCCCCCCCCCCCCCCCCCCCCCCCTATTTTCATAACATGTTTGCAACAAGTGGTTATTTTAAACTGTCAATCTGCCATTTTCTCTGACATCTGACACCAGGAATTAAATTTTACCCAGGTACAGTGATCACTTGTTGTTTTATATATTTATTTTTTTATTTTTATAAACTCTCTATAAACCCAAGACATGGCTGTGTGTGAAAATCCCAGTGAATAAATACAAATACCAGCCTGTCTGGCACCAACAACCGTGACACATTTGAACTTACTTTAATCACCTTTCTTTCACATTCTGATGACAACTTCATGCTGTCTTCATTTTATTATTTGGCTGTTTAGAAGTAATGCTCTCAAATAATCAGCCTAACCATTAAATTTGCCCCGGTACAGCATGTTCTTTAACTTATGTCTCTGTATCCAGTGTCCTCTTGCAGCCTGAATATTCTCTTCAAATTACCACTTACTTTTTGTGTTAAAATTCATCCATACTATGAAAAGCATTCTTGTTATATTCAGACGAAATTAAATATTAATGCAGCCCAATGGGAATGTGAAGGGTAACTCTCCAAAATAACTTGGCCTTATTTCTAGTTAAAGTAATCCCAAATCATTCTTAAGTTATGTGGAGACAATAGTAGGGAAAAAAAACTCTTAAAAAAAAAAAAATTACATTTGTATATACAAACTGGCCGTCTGCCCAAATGCTTTGTGCTTCAACTGCTCTTAAAAGTTGTCATGCCGTTAAATATGCTGAAAACTAATGTTGTAGGGACACATTTCTGTCATTTCAGCACATCTTTGCAAATTTGGGGGCAGGTAAAGCCAAATCTTTGCCTGTTCAACAATTTGGGCATACTTGAGTTGATAAAACCAAACTGCATCAGCATCAGATTTTCTGACGTGGATTGATGCATCAGAAATCTCTACTTGCGAACGAATGAATGAATGCATGCTTACATTATCAAGTCATGTTTGATTCCAGTGACTTGTAGTCACAGTATTGAAAATGATGACTCAAGTTTGATTACCTGGACGAAAAATATGATCTCTCAGTCGGCTTGATAATTTGTCATATCCGCTTACAGTTGGAGACGCTGGCTGCATCTATTTATACATTTAATATTGCTCACATTTATGATTCTTGTGTTAAATTAATTTGATGGTGCTCCTGCTAGAAAGTTTTCAGCATCTCAGTCAAAATGGAAGGAAAGTGTGAGATCATTGTTATAAAACAGCTTTTACAGGAAGTAAAAGAAGTGATCATGGCAAGACAGAAGAATGTGCAGACAGAAACATAATCACACTTGGATTCAAATGAAACACATCTCTACTTTAGATAGATGCAACCAGTGCTGCTGATAAATATGTAATTTTACCGGAAATCCAATGCTGCTGTTTTCAAATTACCCACATGTCTATGCAAATACATCTAACGGCTATATTTATCTGCTTAAAATATAAATGTTAATGTGCAGGTCCACAAGTGTAGAAACTGAGCTTGTAGTATTGGCACAACACACATGTGGTGGACCTGTGAAGTCTGCACTTCGGTCTTTGGTGGCTACTTAATGCTGCCAGTTTCTGACATTTGTTTGTGAGGTTAGAAGACAAAATGTGGGCTGACCATTGGTACAGTTTCTGCTTCTCTTAAGGTTTTTCTCCCACTAGGGGAGTTTTTACCTGCCGTTGTTTATGTAATAATTGCTCGGAGGTCGTGTTCTGGGTCCCTGGAAAGAACCTAGAGACAACTTGTGTTGTAATAGACGCTATATAAGTAAAATTGAATTGAATTGAGTTGAATTCTCACAGAACGCCTCAGAACTTATACATGACAGGAACATACAGCAACAGCCTTTTGAAGCGTAATCAAACAAGTTTGAACCTAAATGGTAACCGATATGCCTTGCTGCTTCGTCATTTGCATGAACTGTTGTCATGGTTAAATGTTTTTTTTAGTTGTTTTTTTTTTTTTTTATCCAACGCCTCCTTTCTTGGGGAATAAAAGCTGTTTTTTGTTAGCATATCACACAGACTCTATTTGACATTTTAGACTGGGTGATTTCAGTTATACTCCTTATGCTTTATAATTTTACTGTTGGTTAATTTAAGGGTGCGTGACCAGCCCACCCTCAATCAGGGTTTTGTTTTTCTGCAGCAGATTCTTTAATCTTCTAAAATCTGGTGCAATATATTTCTTGTTGCTTTGGGCCTCCGTTAAGAAATTAAACATTATGACATAGACCACAAAATGTGTGGCGTCCACATATGTGCACGCCAGGTCTTAGGAGGTTACGGGTCACAATACAGTCTCCAAAATTGTTAGGAGGAAGCGGACGATTTGATGGACATGGATGATCCACTGTGGCAGCTGCTAAAGGGAGAAGCTAAAGGATGTCTTCATGTGGCATGATTTGGAATCCCAGCTATGTGATTTATGAACTAAATTCTCAAGAGTTTTTAATGTGCCTAACTAATCCTGTGTGACAGCAAAGTTGACAAAGGCATTTAAGCAAGTCTTGGCTTGAAAAGTGTTAGCGTGGTGGCTTGGTGGTTCGTATCCCAGCTGGGGCCTTAAGAGTTCCCCCAATGTTCTCCCTGTGCTTTCCACATTCAACACAACATACTTATTTGTCTATTTTGCAGATTCTAAATTGATCATAGGTCAATTTACTTTAGTAGTTGGTTGTTGGTGTGGCCTGGTGACAGACTGGCGACTTGTCCAGGGTGTAGCCCTGCTCTTGCCTGAAGACACCCGGGATAAGCTCCAGAAACCCGCTGCTACCCTGAATAGGAAGATGTGGATACGGACGCTGGAAGGCTTTGATGGTGCTCAAAACTGGGTGCATCAAATAATACTTTTGCAAATTACTGCCATCAACCATATCCTACTTCCTTCCAAGGCATTTTTATCTGTGCATCTTAAAATAAGTGAACTCTAATATGCAAGTTCACTTGTTTTACTGTTAAGCTGCCACATTTGACACTGAGGACCGGCACGGCATTGCAGAATCTAGGATGAGATTGCCTTGGGATGATTGTTGCCATAGTGAGCATCATTAACACAACCTTTTTGACTGTCATGGCAAAATAAAATGACTTTGAGAAACATGCATCACGAGTATTGTAAGTGTAAGTTGTTTTTGTTTGTTTGTAATAACTGGCTTATTTGACATGATGTGCCTTGAGATCTGTCATGATTTAGTGCTAAAAGAATGAAGCTGAATTCTGTTGAAAGTAATAAGGAAGGGGCTCATTTAAAAGATATTTGGTCATTGCTATAAGACATCTCTGTGTTTACTCTATCATTACTACAGTTATCACCCTGTCATACTGTATCCCCTTTTAAACTAGGAGCTACTACAAGCAAAGTAAAGTAAATTGATGGTGAACACATAAAAAGTCTCAGTCTGTGTTTATTTAACCCCACTTGTCACTCAGTCTCTGTTTATTTTCCTAATCCACCCCGTGCTATCGGTCTGTCCACAGCGGTCCTTCTGTACTTTTTCTCCACTGTATCCCTTCAATGTCCCTGTCAACACTTCCTTCCTCACTCTCTCCTACTCCCTCTGTCTCTCTCTTTCCATCTCAAATTAGTCCTGAATATTCATGAGGGTGTTATTTGCATTGCTGGCTCCTGAAAGAGGTTGAGTACACAAAGGTGACAGCCATCAACCTCGAGATAGCGCCAGTGTTTGTGCATTTTGAGGCTGCACATTTGTGTGAGGGCAAGAAAAATAGACGAGCAAATACAGAAGAGGAGAACGTGAAATTAGAAGAGACTGTAAGGAGGAGACTCAGAGAAGGAGATACAATGGTTCTGGCAGTCTCACTTGCAAAATGATTGACATCATTGGTGACATCTAATTAATAAGTCTCAAAATGTGTCTTCCAAATTTATTTTCAAAAGTTTTTTTTTTGTTTTTTCCTTTTACCTCATATGTTGATGACAATGATCATCTTTGCACATGTACCACATTTTGTGTGCTCACATTCCCAATTAAATGTCTCATAGCTAAAATATTCCTCATCTCTCCATGCTTTTTGACTCCTGGCACTCCTCTCTCTCCTTTCTTCTGTCCTTTGTATTCCACTATCGCTCTTGGAGTCTGGGTCTGCCAATGCCAATTTGGGAATGCTTGATATGCAAATGCCTGGTCATTTGTTTTGTTGGGCTTATTGTTCATGTCACTTCCTGTTGCCGGATAGAAGAGCCTTATTTAGAAACTGGTCTCCTCTCAACAGCACCTGCATTCCTCTGAGCAGAGTCTGAACAGCCCAACCTCACGGTAGGACGAGTAACAGCTACATTTGTCCACAGCACAAAATGCTGCAGTTCAGTCAGGTTTTACTGTATTTCTTACTCAGATAGGTACAGAGACCGTGCTCATGTTGTACCGCAGTAGGACATGAACTTGTAATGACTCAATGCTAGAAATAAGAGGTACAATTCAATCTTAAAAGGATGAAGAATGTGGATGACTCTGAAACAACTCAGAATACATGTAAAACCATGATTTCATTAAGAAAAAAAAATGTTACAAACCAGAGGACCATCAAGTAAGCAATGTCACCCCCTAAATGAAAAAGTCTGAAAAGTTTTAAATGAAACTTCTCCATTCAAAGGACTGGGGAGGTCATTTAACCCAAGCAAGCAAGAGAATGTATCTATGCATGGCTTTAATGGAGTTAAGCAAGAGCCAAGTCTTTAAATGGTTTGATGTTCTTTTGTTGTGGTTTATGAGTCAGTATTATATCTTCAGGTCAAGAACCTACACAGTAGTGGCTACAAGCATGATTTATAATCAAATCTATATTCATATCACTTATATCTGAGCTCTAAAACATGTATTTGGATAATAAAAAGATCTTACCATCTTTTCTTCGCAGAATAACCTTAGTAGTCCACTGACCCGGTGAACTACTATGAAAACTACAGATATTTTATTTTCTACCTATTTTCAGCTTACCAAGATAATAATAGGTGATGTGTTGTTGCAAAAGGCCCAGGTCCACCACGGCAGATAACAAATCAACCTGTAAACATTAGTTATGCCTTGGTTTTAGTCACGTGTGTTTCTTAAGTTTGTTTCCAAAGAAAAGATTTTTATATAAAGCAGCAGAGCCAAAAAATAAAGCAACGGGTGACTGCCTAGACTTTGGCCAGTCTGCTTTGAATTTCCCGTCAAACCTGTCCAGTCATGTGCTTTAGTCTGGCTGTGAGCTGTGTAGTCACTGAAGATGGCCTCCTGGAAATAACACTGCTATTCGTTATTCATGACATGCTCCGTACCCGTAGATTAGATCCAGTTTGATGGACCTTCACAAAAAACAAATTACAAGCTAAATCCTTCAAGTACCCCACCAAAGCAGTCACTTGGTCTTTTCTTTTTGCTACATGACCTTTGAAAGCTCAGAAGGATGATACGTCACAGGGCTCTGGCGCACTGACAACCGTAATCCAGTGAAGGCCTCTAATGTTTGTGATCTTGGGAAGATGAGCTTACTCAACTAGTGCTCTCATTGTCAAATCACTCTGGACAAGAGCATCAACTAAAAGCATACCACTTTAATAACTTATTTAGTTATTAATGAAGGAATTGAAGAACCTCCAAAGACATGTAAGGCTTCAGAGTATGTTACATCCTCAGGGAGCAGTATCAGACTGTGTCTCACTGCATTAGGTAGAGGAGTTTAAGTATCTTGGGCTCTTGTCCACGAGAGAGGGAGGCATGGAGCAGTTTGTACTGGTCAGTCGTGGCGAAGAAAACACTGAGCCAAAAGACAGGACTGTTTACCCGTTAATCTCGGTTTAGAGACCTTATGTGTGGCCTCGAACTGTGGGCAGCGATAAAAAGAAAAATATCACAGATAGAAGTGGGTGAAATGAGGCAGTGACTCTTGGAGTGGAGTCACTGCTCCACCACATCAAGAGGAGCAAGTTGTGGTAGATTGGGCATCCAGTTAGGATACCTCCTGGACACCTCTCCGGGGAGGTCCATCTGGCCCCTCCATGAGGCAGGACAGGACAGAGAGATTAAATCTCTTAGCTGGTTTGGAAACACCTAGGTATTTCCCCCCAAAGACCTCGAGTAGCTGGCAGTGGGAGAGGAGGTCCAGATCTCCAGAGAGGTCCAGATGCTTTAACTGCTGCCTCCGCGACCTGAAGCAAAAGCTGATGGACGGAGGGATGGGTGGCATGAGCCTGATGCTTTGTGTAGTTTATGGCTATCACCAGGCAGCATGAGAACCTAATTTATTGCTTTACAGATGGCTGATTGTTTCAGCCTTTACTATTTATATCTGTATTTATCATCGTACTGTTTTCTACAAGACAGTTTGGTCACAAGGGGCTGTTAATTAGTGAACTACAACTAAAATCACATTTCGAACAGATGCTTCTCGTTCTTGTGATATGGCATGAATACCGTGTCCTGCTCCATGATTGACCACCGTGCTTCATGTTTGCTCGTTTATCAGTGCTAATTTGCCAGCTAATCTGCCCATTAAGCTCAGTGAGAACATTAGCCTAGCAAATTAGAGCTGATGAATGGGCTATTATTCACCTCACTCTCTTTTTTTTCTGTTTCTTCTTTCTTTCTTCAATCCCTCTTTTGTTGCTTTCATTCTTTTCTTTACTGTATGTCTTTCCCCATCAGTATTTATGTTCTTGTCCCATTGTACGTACTGTGCAGTTTGGCTATTTTAAATCACCAAATCAGTGAATAATCTCACAGAATAAATAATAGAAAAAAAATATGTGACTAAATGTGTGATTAAAATGAATGGAAATGGAGATGCACGGTTTCAGTTCAGGCATGTGTAGGATTTAAATATATCAATGCAATTGGATGTTGCCATAGCTGTTGAGCAGCTTGTTGGAAAAACAAAGACAGCACAGATGCATCTGGACTCGAGTCTATTTTCTACCATATTTTCTTCTCCTTTGTAAACCCCCCTATTTCTAATCATAGCAGTTCTTTAAAATGTTCCAGCTTACACAGTCACACACACTCCATATTCCACATGCATTGTTTTTTGTAGAGTAGCATGTGTTATGTGGTTTGATCCCCTTTATTGTCTTCATGCTTTCTTCATTCAAGCTCTTACGGCAGAAAGCCCCAGAGCTCCTGGGCTTGCAAAGTTTTTTGTTTGCATATGTCTTGGGATAAAAGAAAACTGAGAAGTGAAGGTGAAGGATGAACTTGAGGAAATGAGGGATGTGGAGAAAAATGGAACAGGTCAGTACATACGAGAGAGAGCATTTAAGACGGGAACAGAAAACTGAATTGTGTATATGCTTAATTTTTCTGTTCCTGTATGAAGTCTCACAAGTCTTTTCATCTATTGTTTCTAACCAGCTTCCTCTTAGTCCCTGCATTTCTGCTCATTAGTATTCATTATGTGTCCTTTACAGCCAGTTAATTAATTTAAGTAGTCATCTTGTGATTAGTTGTTAAGCAGCCTTGTGGAGGGGTCCGTCTTTATCTGCCCATGGAACATGATATGCATATACAAATGCATATACAAAGAGCATCCAAGGCTTTGCCAGCGCCTCAAAACTGGAATAACTCCTTAACTTCAATGAACTAAACACTGCTACGTGCAGGAGTGAACCTGCAAAACCATTGGAACAATGATAAAGGCATACAGTTCTGGCAAAAAAAAGGTAGTACTGCAAATTGGTTTTTGTTTTAAAGATATGAGTATTGTGAAATGAGCAGTTTTGTTCTAATTCCTGTGAACTGCCAACAATATTTCAAATAAAACCATTTTTAAAGCACATAAAGGAAATGAAAACGCACCAAAAAAAGTTATTTATTGTTAAAGGAATATAATTACTTAAAGATAAGTACATATTCATTTTTAAACAAAGTGTTAATAATTATGATTAAAGTACATTCAGAAATCAGTAATTTGAGGAATATCCCTGAATTTTCAATCAGAGCACAGTTTCACCTCATCAAGAGGAAGATGGGTAGTTATAAACAATCAAACAGACAAACTGATGCAGTGATATATTTAATAATACATTGTGATGGTCTCTTAATTACTTCCAGAGCTGTAGATGATTCCTCTGGTGTGCAGTTTGTAAAGCGGCTCACGCTAAAACCATTGGCCACATTTTTTCACGTCGCTCCAAATGATGCTTAAAAAAGTGGTGTGAATTTTTAAGTCACTTTTTAGCACAGTTACACCAATATTTGTAAACTTGTACTAAATTTGTAAACTGTAAACATGCTAAATAGTTAAGTATCAATATTAACTGTTATACCTAAATGCTAAAAGTTTAAATGCTAAATATAAATACCAATGTTAGATATAAATATCAATATAAAATTTAAATCTAAATTCAAATACAAATGTTAAAACTAAATGTAAATGTTGAATCTAAATTTAAATGTTGAATCTAAATTTAAATGTTGAATCTAAATGGTAAATCTAAAAATCTAATCTAAATCTAAATGTTAAATCTAAATCTAAACATTTAATCTAAATGTTAAATCAAAATCTAAATGTTAAATATAATCTAAACGTTAAATGTTAAATCTAAATCTAAACATTTAATCTAAATGTTAAAGTAAATCTAAACGTTTCATCTAAATGTAAAATCTAAATGATAAATCTAAAGCTAAACATTTAATCTAAATGTTAAATCTAAATCTAAACGTTTCATCTAAATGTTAAATCTAGATGTTAAATCTAAAGCTAAACATTTAATCTAAATGTTAAATCTAAATCTAAATGTTTGAGATGAAACAAAATATTTAGTTAAAATGCAAATTCACCCTGCTGGTAACCATCCATCCATCCATTATCTATACCCGCTTTATCCGTTTCCGGGTCACGGGGGTCTGTCGGAGCCTATCCCGACGCATATCAGGCGAAAGGCAGGGGTACACCCTGGACAGGTCGCCAGTCTATCCAAGGCCACATACAAACAACCAATCACACTCACATGCACACCTAAGGAGAATTTAGACTGATCAATTAACCTACACTGCATGTTTTTGGACTGTGGGAGGAAGCCGGAGTACCCGGAGGAAACCCACGCAAGCACGGGGAGAACATGCAAACTCCACACAGAAAGACCCACCGGGCCGGGAATTGAACCGGGAACCTTCTTGCTGTGAGGCAACAGTGCTAACCACTAAGCCACCGTGCTGCCCCTGCTGGTAACCAGATGTGCCAAAATAAAAGCTTGAGGATGTCAAACTATGTTTATAGAATTAAAAAACCAACTAAAACCAGATTATTGGACAATATTAACACATGCATACACACACAATACATACACCAAAGAAAAACATGTTTGGAGAAATTAACTTTGACGTGTACTTTGAGTGTGACGTACTTTGAGTTTTTGATGTCTCTGGCCGTTGTGGCAAGCAGCGGGCTGTTGCTCAATTAGTACGCCAAGTCTGGACATGTTATCATGATAGTTTGTACGTGGCAAACACAAGTCAGGGGAGTACTTTGGACAAATTAGACGATTAGATCCTTAAATGGCACATTGTCCTACATGTTTTAAATATTTCCCTGCTTCAACGCACCCTTATACAAATGAATGTGCCATCAGCAGAGTTGTGCAGGCCTTGATGAGAAGCTGGTGACTACTATTGATTGGAATCAGGTGTGTTGATGCAAGGAGACATCTAAAAACCTGCAGGACAGTGGGCCCTGAGGACCAGTGTTGGGAAACACAGAGATAGGGGATCCTAATAGGATCTATGAAAGTGGTCTTTTTTGTTAATCAGCAGACTGATATTGAGAGGTTCTTTGCTGGTGATGAGATTCCAGATCAAGAACCGTCCATCAAACCTGAAGTCAGGCCATTGAAATGGAAAAGCACTGACATTCTGCAGAAACTTGACATGCATATATTTCAACTAGTCTTGGGGAGTAGGAGGTGATACCTGGCCAGTTAAACAGCATGCTTATCATGTGTATCCAGACGTATGTAAATTTGCTGAAAATGAGATTACCTTTATGTTGAAGTGTGACATCATTCAGCCTTTCCACTCCATTTCTTTTGGTAAGAAAGCCACAAACCACTTATTGTATACACTGTTCGGGATCCACTGGTGGTGTTAGTTTAGGTTTAAAAGGAAAAGAGTAGAAGACTTTTAAATTGGGATCTAATTTTGAAGGAATATGATGTTTTCCGAACACAGGTGAACTATTCCACATAAAAATAAAAATAATTAAATAAATGAATAAAAGAAACAAAACAAAAGCTGGAGTCTGAAGTCTGTAAATTCCATCTCAACGCTGGAACATGACTGAAAACATCTACGTTTCACATATCCCCAGAGGTGTCTGCTCATGCACATTTTAGCTCTCTTTTGTATTGATTACTGAAGTTTGACGGAGATTGTCAGCTGGACTGTTCTAGGGTCAGAAGTGGAAACTACCTCCACATTAAAGATAACGAATGACACATCTTTCTGCACCCATGTAGCAACAGAATTTTAATGTCCATGACAGAATCTGTCTGCTGATGATGATTATGCCACACGGTCTGTCACCAAAATCATTTCAGATCTTTGTGGATTCTATTGTTTAATAATTAAACACACTTTCGTATTTCTTCCTCAATAAATTTGTCCCTTTTTCTTTCTGACCTGACACAGATGCAAACTGGACTGAAAGATTTTCAGGCCAAACAGTTTTTGTGTCATTCAAAAGGTTTTGTGGGCAAGTTTCCTTTATGGCTTTACACACACTTTAATCCAGTGGAAATATCCCAACTTCCCGTTTTCCCTCCCATTTAGTTGTTAATACAGTCAACAGAGTTGGCGAGAACCAAACATTTTAGAAGAAAAAACCAAATGAGGGAGTGGGTTAAAAATAAGTCTAAGCCCAAGTAATATGCTGTTTGAACGAGGAAAAGGCCAGAAATAATGCAAGTTAATTGCTTCAGGTTAAAGAGGTGTGTGTAACATCACCATGTAGAAACAAAAGGGATGAAAGCAGAGTCTGCAATGAGTTTACAGGTTAGTTTCACAGCAGTTAAATCTAATAGGAGAATAAAAGGGCATGAAATGTTCTTCCTGCATAAATTTAACTCCTGTTGTTTAAAACAGGCAACGATGAAAAATAGATTTTAGTTTATATTTAGCAAAAAAAACAAAAAACAAACAAAAAAACTGTACAAGTCCCTTGGTCAGTAATGTTGCCTCTTCCTAAATACGTTGGATCAGAAAAGCTTATAAAACTTTATAATGCAGTGATTCTGTCTCCCAGCACTTCGAAGCATCCGGTCGTTGATGATACCAAGTGATGAATCATTTTATATTTTATGCCTTCTTAGTTCTTTTGCAGACACTTTTTAATGTATGCAACACTGTGGGCTTGTCATTTATTTGTTTCTTCTTTTTCAATATCCTTAATCCATTTTCTGTTTGGGACAGCTCATGTCTGCAGGCAGATAAGTTTGTCACCCATACCTTCTGTTTCTGCAGCCATGCGTTAATGTGTGCAGATGTGGTTTTACACTGTCATATTAAAAAATGCATGGACATTCCTGGGGGTGAAAAGAAAAACTGTGGTTGAAACATTAGATTTAAGGATTTATTGTTTTCTTATGCATTTTTTGCTATACCAATCATATTGCTCCTTAAAGACTTTCATGAATACTTTTGTTCCAACAAAAACATCACTAGATACACCATCCATGTACCAGCTTTACCCCCATTTTACTATAAAAAATGCCTAAATTCTTCATGGCTTAGACTCAACATGGTGTTGGAAATATTCCTCACAGATTTCAGAGCAAATTTACCTCATGGCATCACACAGTTGATGCATATTTGTCAACAGCACATCCATGATGTGTTCTGTTGGATTAAGCCACGGTGACTGTGGAGCCCAGTGGACTACAGTGAACTCATTGTCACGTCAAAGTTTTTAGTATAGCTGCTCCTACACTTTTTCGATGCACTGTTACTTTGCTCTGTTTTTATGCTTTAATTTGGTTTTATTAGTTATATTTGCAAGTTGTATTAATGATTCCATCCATCCATCCATTATCTATTCCCACTTAATCCGTCTCTGAGTCACGGGGTCTGTCGGAGCCTATCCCGACACATAGTAGGTGAAAGGCAGGGGTCCACCCTGGACAGGTCGCCAGTCCATCGCAGGGCCACATAGAAAGACAGACAAACATGCACACTCACATTCACACCTACGGGCAATTTAGTATGATCAATTAACCTACCCTGAATGTTTTTGCACTGAGGTTGTTTTAAAAATGTGCCGTAAAAATAAACTTGACTTCAAAAAAATAGGTGGAGATGATTTGCGCTTTGTGACACGGTATGTGGACATTGGTATCAAGGAGCCCAAAGAGTGCCAAGAAAAGATCCCCCACATTACAGCTCCACCAGCAGCCAGAACCGTTGGTGCAAGGCAGGATGGATCCATGCTTTCATGTTGTTTCTGACTCTATTATCTGAGTGTCACAGCCGAAGTTTTAAAAATGCATCAGACCAGGCAACATTTTTCCGATCTTCTATTTTCCAATTTTGGTGAGACTGAATTTTAGCCTCAGTTTCTTGTTCTTAGCTGACAGGAGTGGCGCCCTGTGTGGTCTTCTGCTGCTGTAGCCCATCTGACTTCAAGGTTCGATGTGCTGTGCATCCAAAGAGGGCTTTCTGTATTTCTTTGGTTGTAATGAGTGCTTATTTGATTTTCTGTTGCCCTTCTATCAACTTGAACCATTGTAAATCTACTGAATGTCATTTTTAACCAAAGAGAAGATAAAGACAAGTTTTTGTTCTTGGTATTCAACAAAGATCAGAAGTTAAAGCTCATCATAGATGTGTGCCTCTGAGTGTATGTTATTACAGAGAAATTAAGATATAAAGGGAGAGAGAGTCAGGGAAACAGAAGTGCAGGACAGACAGGCAGTAATGAGTACTCGTGTGGAGAGTGATAAGAGAGACAGAGGGGGAATTGGTCTGCATAATGAGTCCTGTAGCACGGAGGTGGCATGTGGGAGGGATGGAAAGAACGAGGAAGAGTTGGATGAATAAAACGGTTCCAGTGGAGAATAGATAAAGCAGCAGAGACGGATCGACTAACAGAGAAAGGCCTTAATAATGAGTATTCCAGGCTACAGTTAGCAACGTAGCAGACACAGAGGGCCAACGTGATAGAACATGAATGTGTTCGGAAAGAAGTGAAAACAAGAACCCAGACTGGAGAAAATAACTGATGCCTCAGTTAAAGGTCTGCACACCATGTCTGAAGGTTGGAGTATGCCAGTGTATTTTATCCGATGGTCAGATTATCAGTAGAGTCATTACAGAAGGTTTTGCACATTATTAACTTGTTTGTTGCATTTATGAGCATTTTAAGCCAAACAACTTTGCCATGATAGTCTTAGTGTTTCTGATAGGGAACTACTGTCAAAATGAATTGTTTGATTTATATACAACTAACGGTAGAAAGGGGATGCAGAATGTTCAACGCAACCAGCTGTTTGTTGTTTTGTTTCAGGTCATTTTCTCAGCTGAAAGTCCGGCAGACTCCGGAGGACTAGTGCTGCAACATTCAAGCCAGTCCGAGTTTGCCTTCACACTGAACTTGTGAAATGAACTGAACCTTTCAAACAATGTATTCACCTCCTCGCTTATGTTAGCGCTGCATCAGGAATTACCAAAGCAGATGACAAGACAAACAACCAAGAAGAAAAGTAGCTCGTAGCTCATAGCGGTTGTTTAGTGCAGTGCTGACGTCCTCTCTAGTTTGTTGGCAACTGTGATATTGTTTCTGACCATACTTCTATTAGTGCTTTGACCTCATCCTCACTCCACAGACCGCGACACATTTCTCCCTGAAATCCTGCAACACACGTTTATTTAGACAGTGTTTACCCACAATGCATCATAGTCCACTTCCTGGATTTAAGGCTGCTTGGTGTGGGCCGAGACCTACAGGTTTTAGGCGGACCAGTTTGCCGCTTTGATCCGCATCAGAGTTTGATTGCGCATTCACACCACCCCAAATGAAGAGGACTTTCTGAGGAAACGAACTCTGGTCCATTTAAAGCATCTATTTAAAAACAGTTGTTTGTTTGTTGGTTTTTACACTTGGTCATGTTACTCCGGTTATAAATATTTTCTGATTATCCAAACTAAGAACACAATAGACACACTTACCGCTGTCAGACATGCAATGTATTTAAATGATGTTAGAAAAAAATGAATTCTTACTATTGTCTGGCTGGTGCATTGTTATTTTTATTGGTGCAAGTGAAATTAAACTACATGAAACTGCTCATATTTGTATTCACACACTCAGATAATGGAGTCAGAAGTGGCCTAGACGCTCAGCGTTTGCTTAGAGGTTCCTGTGTGACATCCAAGTAACAGAAGAAGCCAACTTAGATAAAAATAAACACTTCAGTGTACAGAACATTTAAAATGTATAGATCTGTAAGCCTGTCTAATTTGTCATTTGACATTGCTCACATTTCCTAAACCAGAGTTTTATTTGTTGTGTTGGGTTTTGGTTTATAGGCCCACTGGAAAAGGAGGCCAAAGAAAGGAGACTGGTTAAACGGTCTTGTCTGGCTACAGCCAAAGCTCGAGTTAACTAGGCATGTAAATGTACAGATAGACTACTCATAGGTACTTAACAGCGTCACACTCGAACCTTCGACTGTAGGAGAGCATTTAATTGGTGTTCCAGTATCAGTTACTTTCACACGCTCCTCTCCAACCATTCAGACTTTCATCCCCGAGTAGAACAGCAAGTCACGCCAAATGCTCGATGCTCACAAGCCAATTCACATTTGCAATAAGCTTTCGGGTTTCATTCTGTTCTGTATGACAACAACATTGGTCAAGGTAAATAAAACCTAATGGATGAAACTGAATCTTTCACATGACGCCAGCCGATATTTTACACACAGTCTTTGACACACAGCCACTGAAATGTTCCTCTGTTGGCACTCTGCTTATCAGCATGGATCAGAATGAATGATACTGCACCTGCTGGCCCACTAGAAGGTGCACTTTGGCCAATCTGATGCATATTTATGTGAGACCTGATAATAGCCATATTATGGGATGATAACATTTAAATCAGGTTCACACACCATTTTGTAACCAAAGCTAGTTTTTTCCTGTTTAACTGAAGTAGGTAGGTATGTATGTGTATATATATATATATTTTTTTTCTTCTTCAGATTGATTTCTGCAGATGTTTTTCTCCTGATATACTAATCCATTATGTTTCCACAGCACTGTCAATCTTAATTTTAAATCAAACCAGTAATCTCTTTTGTTTTCGACCTGTTCATGAAAAGCAGGCTGCAATACATTTTATAGAGATTGAATATCAATAACCAGAAAGGCTGACTGTATACATATGCAAATGCTTTGGAGAAGTTATCCAAAAGACAAAAAAAAAAAGAAAAAAAGTCTCATTTATTCAAGTGTAGCCTTGATGTGTTTGTGGTGTCACTGAAGTATTCAGTTTTTGAGCGTAAACCCGACTGACTTCCAGAAAATCTTTCGACACCGTAAATGTGTGACTGATGTGCAGCAAACATAAATGTTCACACATGCAATTTCACACGCTCGCTTATTCACATACCATTTCGGCTTCAACATATAGATGAGACTAAGCTGCCAGGATCCCAGCGGTGCTTAAAGAATTAGATTGCAGGGAACAATGCCATGTGCTGCTTTGTGCTGATTCCCAGAAGCTGTCATACCATGATCAGCAGTGGGTGGCATCAGAGGAGACCAACATATCTACAGACGCTGATGTGTTTCAGGGACGAGGATAGGAGAAAGGAATAGAAAAAATAAAATGCAGAATAAAACACCTTATGCATATATACACGCAGATTTTCAGTACAGCCATGCCAAAGTACCCAACCACCTTTTCTTTCCTCCTCCACGACAGACGGAAGCAGGAAGAAAGTTGAGGATGAATTTTAGCAGAAAATGAAAAGAAACAGAGGGAATAGCAGGCAGATAAAAAAAGCAGTGATAAAGTCAAACACCCATACACACACAAAGATGGGTGAGACGCTGCTACATGATTATATATTATGTTCGGGGGGTTTTATGTGTGCCTAAACAAATGAACTATGCAAATTGTCATGTGTGCGTAGGTCGGACTCCTAGTAAACAGAAGGATATCTAGACAGCATGTACGTGAGATTCAGGTCGATGTGACCTTTAGTAACCAGACACACATCGACTGCAGCATTTTTGCTTTTTGGGATGTCCGTGTGCCAACATTGTTAATAAGATGTGGAACATAGTTTGATTTCCAGATTTGTGAGCTGAGTTTCAGCTAAATTACAATGATCTGATGCAGAGAGAAACCTTGCCAGGATCACAAAGCACCCTTGATGTAACTCAGATTTCATCTCATTTACTCAGCTGCAATTTCAAATGACATGCTGAGTTAAGTTAAAATTATGAGTTAAAAATAGCCAAAAGAATTACCTCAATGAAAATATGTCTGTGGGAAACCAGTTTTCTCTTAAATTGGGGAATGATTTTCCTGGATTTGACACCACATGCACATGTGCCACCTGTGAGATTAGTTAGATTGAGGCTGCCATTAAACACAAGATAAACCACAAGTGCTTTCAATCTTATCGGCTTTGACGTACCACAGTAGATATGACAATAAATTACGGAACATTTGAGGTCTTTGGTCAGATGGTACCTAGTTCCTAATATATAGAGTAAGTAAGCTGTTTTTAAAAAACAAAACAACAAAAAAAAAAAAAACATATGTGACCTCAATAAGAGTCAATTTGTGCATGAAGATGCAAATACACAGAACATTTGTAAGAACAATATTCATGGTTTGTCTCACCTTGTGAGGTAAGAGTTTAGATTAATGCAGTGTTATCCAATCATTTGAAGAAATGTTCCAGAGTTAACCGAACCTGTGGGTAAGGTCCTTTAGACAAAACATGTAAAGATGTGTTTAAAAATGACTGTACAGGAATATTCTTCTGCTCACTGCAACATGTAGATAATGTTTTACCTCTCACCATTTAATTTTTTTCTCCCCAGGACAGCCCTAATATGCCATTGTAGGATTTAGTTTTTTTCTCTAACCCTAACCACAGATGTTGTAATGCCTAACCAACGAAGACAGAAATGTATCAGGTCCTTGCACAACTCCAGGTCAAAGGCGGCGTTAAACTTCCGATTGTTACGCGAGATAACCAAATTCAGCTTCTACCTACCTACAAACTGTTGGCCAGGCCAGCATTTTGCAATTATATAAAATTACTTACTAGTAGTGCTAGTACCAGCAGTAACTTTGTGGGGTTTTTTTGCCTTTACTGTGAAACTCACATTTTGCGTTTTTGGTCTGCTCGCCATAATCTGTGTGTGTTTGTTGTGTGAATTCAGTGTTGAAAGTTGGGAACTTATTTGTCATAACATCACAATATTAATAAATTCCATACGTTTATGAAAAAAGGCATAAATTATGAATGCAAACCTGCCACGTTGCTCCCCCTTCCTGAACAGAAGTGATGCTAGTCAGAACATTGCCCAAATATACTGAGTCAATTACAGAAGCAACACTTTTACTAACATTTGCAAACACGCCTGCTTGACAGAATCTTTGTTTAAAGTTTAGTGCATACCTGCGCTAGGATCTCTTTCACTTTATTCCTCTCTGAAACAGTTAGACGTCCTGTGTGGCTTCCAGTCACTGATATACAAAAATACAGACAAAACCAGAAAATGAACTTTTTTTTTTTTTTAAATTCAGCAGTTCTTATCTTTCACCTCAACTGCTTCAATGTGGAGATTTTTCAATTTCACAATAACAGTGAAAACACATTTAGACAATCGGCAGATAGAGCCGTCACTTTTTTCAACGATCCAGCCATCTGTGGGATCTACCTTTTCCACCTCACCCCAACCCGATTTTTTTTTTTTTTTTTTTTTTTCCATCTCTCTATAACTAACGATCCATTCAAACTGTTACACATGCGGCAAGAGATACAAGCTGCCATTTTGGGAGATTTTCAAGTAATCAGACAGCAATGAAGCACAGAGGGTGTAGAGGATTCTACAGATTCAGCGACGGAGACGTGGGGATGAAAGTGGAAGACACCTATAGGGTTCAGTGTGGCGTTACATAAGAGCCTCAGACAGACTAATGGTGGAGAGAAGCGATGGGAGTTTGGAGCAACAGAGCAGGCAAGAAAAAGGAGTTTGATTAAAAAAAAGAGTTTGAAACATGGGGAATGAAATGTGAGGAGGATGAGAGGCAAGAGTAGGCGTTGACTGGAATTGCCTGTAAAAACTTGAGATGAGCAAAACGGAAGTCGTAAATGGGTGTGCTGTAAGAGAGAAGTGTGGAGGGATTAGAAGAAATGAAGCTACATTTTAAATGCAGCAGAAAGTCTTCTACAGTATTTAATCAGAAGGAATTGGCATGAGAATAAATTGGAGTTTGGAACAATCGCGATGTATTTCTGCCTTACATAGAGAATGAGCTCGGGGCCCGCAGAAACAAGTTAAAAACAGATTGTTCTCATGTTGTCACCATCTTGACAGTTTCCCAGTTCTTCGGTGCACATTTGCTTCTGTGGAAATGAGAGTGAACTAAAGCAGTTAAAACATCGGAAGTGCAGGGTGCACGGCACTTAAAATACAAGCAATTATCTGACTTCTTACTCAATGCTGGTGAAATTATCTGTCCACGCAAAAGGATGTTTTTACTTTATACTAAGTCTTGTTTCCAGGTTAAATCTGGTAGGAGTTAACGGGTTTGAAACAAACAAACAAAAAAAAAAACTGAAATTCAGATCAAACTGTTTAAAAACAGACTTGTTACAGCAAAGTGAAAGACACTGAAAATTGGCAAATACTCTTACGCTGCTATGGCCTAACATCAGTGATACTTTGCTTCATTTTAATGTTTTAAGTTTCAATATTTATTGACAAGTTAACTTAATAAATTAAAAAGTGAATCTGTGAGCACAAGCGGCTGAAATGAGTTTGAAATGAGAGTCGCTGCTCCTCCACATCAGCGTGATCGAGTGTTCAGGTGTCTGTTCGGGATTCCTGCTGGATGCCGTCCTGGCTGGTGTTTTAGACATAACCAATCAGACCCGGGAGCTGCTGGACATATTACTTCTCTCAGTTGGCCTGTGAAGGACTTGATGTCCAGCCGGTTGAGCTCGAGAAGGTGGATGTCGTGAGTGACGTCTGGGGGTCTCTGCTTAAGCTGTTGCCCCGGTGGCCCTTTCCTGAGCAGTAGACGGTGGATGGATGAAAGATTTTAATGAGGGTTACGTGGTCAATGATTAATAACAACAGCAGACAATAAACTGAAATGCAAAGGGAGCAATGCTGAGTGCTTGAATGGTGTCAAGGTTTGATGAACCAAATCAACATCCCATCGATTCGGACATTCCTGATTCACAACTGAGTGTCAGTGCTGATGAACATATTCCTTTTTTCATTCGTTTTTGAATATCTACATGTATTCACCAAATTATTTAATCTGTTTCAGTTGTTTGTTTTTTTTATGGCCGTTCTTTGATGTTGCTGCTCTGTCTGTTTTCCTTCTTCTCCCCCTGGTTTTTGTAACTAGGGAGTTGACACGTTTGCAGGGAGCAGGGGAGGACAGAGGGAGGAGAAGGGGAGGGTGAGACCAGGTACTATCTATAATGGCGCAACGAGGGGGAGGAGTGGGGGGAATTACTGAGCTCACTGTGTTGAATGAGGACTTTAAAATGACCAGTGAACAGAACGGATAGAAAATAGGGTATGGCGCTTGGTGAACGCTCTGTCAAGGCTTTTCTGTGCCTCCATGTGGTCTGGCAGAGGCTATTAGGAGTCCTAAGAAGTCACGCGGAACATCTTTTGCTATTTTGGAAGGTAAACCAACAATTAAAACTACCCTTCACTCCCTGATCTGCAGGTTGCTCGAGTCATGCTGCAGGTCTTTGAAAAATGGACAGAGGCGTACAACAGACTGGTTTTCATTAAAAAAAGAAAATACAAAAAGGACCGTTAGAAGCCAGTTCAGGAGCAAGACTGGCTGGCAGGAGCTTGAGCGTGTCTGACAAGTGTGCTGCTGCAGATTGTTGCTGACCGAGAAAGCAGAGCAGGTTCAGAAGAGTGGAGCAGGGAGTGTGGCAGTTGATTGAGTTTTGCTACTGCAGAGTGAGGTGGTGTGGAGCTTGGCGAGGCAGGGAGGTCACAGACTAGAGGAAGTAATGGTTCTGAGGGACATGGAAAAGAAAGCATTGGACAGGTGAAACAACACATGAAGACAGGATTTGAGCTGTAGCTGCATTACTAACGTGGCAAACTGAGCAGTCTGAGGAAGAATAAAGAACCGAGCCAAAGTAAATATACTACAGGAGCTTGATGAGTGAAACGTGTGGAGATTTACTGGCAACAGAAGCCGGATAAAGTGCCATGCACAGTCAGACACACATAAACTACACAACGCGACGCGACTGACAGGTAATTGGGGAGTCACTCTTACACAAACTGACAGAGGCTTGGTCACCCAACTGGTCTCTGAGTCACATTTTGTCAACAAAGCACACAAGGGAAATGAGACATACCCGCATGCAGAAGGGGAATTGATTAATTGAAAATGTTCTGAAGGAGGAAATGAGCGATCCGAGCTGTTTGCGCAATGATTTGTTTAGATCACGGTCAAAGAAAAGGAGAGACGAAGAACCTGGGTGAAGGAATGACTGACAGATGTGCACAGTGTGAAAAACGGTGTCGTGTGTTTCTACATGTGCTTCGAGTGATGACTTGTTCACTGCTCGCTGTGCAAATGAACGTGGATCGTTTTACTGAGTTGCTGTTTACACAATAATAAGTCATCAGTCCTATGTAGTTTGTCTGCTGTAAAATGAATAAAGAAGAAATAAGACAGAACTAGAGATTCTGTATTTGGTTGACTGCTTAAAAAAAAAAACAAAAAAACATCCTTAAAACATTTGTCCTTGACCACTGTGGAAAATAAGAAGAAAGATCCGGAAAAGACAAGGACTCCCAGATTCCAAGTGCACATACAGATCTCCACGCTGCGGCTCAGTCACAGTGAAACCACAGTGTTCCGGATACGGATTATTGAAAAGGAATGGTGGATGGATTTGCCCCAGACCTCACGAGTGAGGACCATGGTAACAACAATGTGACCTGTTTTAAGCTGGAAGTAAAGATACAGAGCTTCTCAGTTCCTCGCAGATCCATATTTACTTAGCAACACATTTATGTATCACTAACCATCAAAGCTCAAATTACAAACGTCATTATTTAAACGTATCTAATCTTAAGCCTGTAAACTCTCACTTTTACTTTCAGGAGCCATAAAGAGCATGCGATGCGCCAACCGGCACCTCGGTTCTCTCTCCATTAGGCTTTCACCGCCTCTATTAGTCACTTTAATGTTAACTCCATATTCCAGTGTAGATGAGTCAGCCTTTGCAAATAAATTGAGTCCAGCCATTGACTGAGGTCCTAAAAGTCTACGCTGGATGCTTTTGTTGAATGAGTTCCAAAGAGCTGGCTGTCAAAGCAGGGAAACCGCTATTCTTCAGGTTGGATGTTGAATTAGTTGATTCTGTCAGGCCAGGAGGGAGGGGAGCAGGGATGAGGGAGGAGCAGAGGAGTTGGGGTGGAGCTGTTATCACTCTGCAACACCTGGGCCAAAGACGGGCAGGGTGAGAGAAGGACGTCTGTCAAATACAAACACTGAAGTGGAGGCACACACATACGTGAAGCCGAAGAATTTGCAATACACATGCAAATGTGACATGAGCTGTATTTGTTTATGCTCGTCTCTGCACACTCTTAAAGGTCATTGTGGCTGAGCTGTCATTTCGCTTTCTCTCTTAATTCATCTCTTTGTAGGTCCGACACTCTCTGTCCTCTCACTGTCTTCTTCGGTCCTCTCTTCATTTCCACATAGTTTCCTTCGTTTTTTTTTCTCTGGCGCCTGAAATCTTTCATTCATCTGTATGTATTAAGATTATTTGCATTCATACCTTATTTTAATGCATTTTTGCAGCGCTCGTTTTGTACGAGGCTGACGGAACACCTGTCGGTCAAGCAACACACACTCATAAGCTTTTCTGCTCGTCTCCCAGGTTGGAAATATTTTACGCAGCCCCCTTAAAGACAAAACGTCCAAAGTGCGTGACTATTTTAAGAAAAAAAAAAGTTTCACAGCATAAATGATAAAAGTCATAAAATACACCAATACACACAAAAAAATCTGATTTAAACAGACTAACCAACTGGCAGTAAATATCAAACTTTTCAGCTGTTGAAGTCGTACGCAAATCACAGACCGTCCCATCACTTCTGTGGGTCATTACCCGGTTTTGGTCGCATGAATCAAGGTGTGATTGGTTGTTAAACCACCTGGGTATGAGATTAAAAGCTGCATTGTCAGTGATAGATGGGGGAAACCTGAGGCCGCCGTCTCTGTTTAAATGCTGGTTTTTCCCATTCGACATACTGTAGATTGCATCTTTTACTTCTCTCTCAAGCCCTTATTGTCCCCAAAAGTATGTCCCTTATCTTTGAGATGCAGGCGGACCGCTGAATCTTGATACGAAATGCTGCCTGTCTTGTGCCATGCATTCGTGGAGTTTAGTTTTACAGATGTGAAGGGCCACGCATTCCTCACTGCTCTGGGACTGCGTGTTCAATTTCGGTTTAGTTGTTTCGCTCCTGATGTGTTTGGAGAAGATCACACTCCACTTTTTACATCCATCCATTCTCTTATTTCTGTTGAGGGTCACCGGGATCTGCTGGAGCGTATCCCTGATCTCTTTGGGCAATAAGAATGAGGTACAACCCCACTTTATATGGTATACCAGGTAAATGTAATAAAGTGGCTAGTGAGTGTATAAGAAACAAAAGCGAAAATGGGCATCTCCAAATTGGGCTTTGACGCCATCTGAGATCTAAATGTCTCAGGCTACAGATGAGACTAAGAAGCGAACTTGCTTCGTGATTTGTGGAATCACATTGTCTGGCGCAAAAAGTAAACATTTATTGGTTTTATCTAAGTTGAATTGAAGGTTATCTGTCGTTCCTTGATGTCTGTCGATTGTGAAATTCTGAGTTTTTAAAGGAAGGGGGCAAGGCAATTTTATTTTTATAGCACATTTCATGTACAAGACAATTCAAAGTTCATTACATAAAAAGATTTAAACAGTGCATTAAAAAGTAAAAACATTAAAAAGTAAACTGAATATATATGCATAAATGTTATATACCCTGTTGCTGAAATGACTAGTAATCTCTCCTTAAGGGAATATTTGTAGTAAAACTAGATTTTGGCCTTAAATAAAACCCTGATTTGAACTGATTATAGAAAACACATTCAAATAAGAGACATTAGAACTGATTCTATAAGCACAACATTTGTTTTATTATACGTGACAGCATGTCTCTCAATTCTCATGTTGTTAAAACTCATTTCAGTTCACTGAGGTGACGTTTCTTAATTTTTACCACAGAATCGCTTTTTCTCTCTAGGTCTTCTTCTGTTTTTTTTTTTTTTTTTTTAATGAATGTCTCTTTTTCCATAACTGTCCTGACAGCTCCCATACCTACCGACACCAGTACTGACAGAAGCTCTTAGATCCAGATTAGCTGTTTACGTTGAGCAGTGTGAGAATGAGGGAGTTTCGGAGTCGTCTCTTTGACAGCTCTCCTCTCTGTGGACGATGAGCCGATGTGACATTACTGCTGTTCCATTCCTTTCCCGAGTCACACTTCAGATTCCAGCTGCCCTCTTATCATCCAGTCTGTACTCCCAGCTGTGTTTGTTGATCTAACCTGTTGTTTGCGAGTGTTGTTTATTTTCTGTTTTGTTTGTTTGTTTGTTTGTTTGTTTGGGTTTTTTTCTTTTTTTAAATGCCAACTTCTACCTTGGTAACTATTGTTACTTCTGTGGTAGACCTGTGATTTGGTTGCTTAGCTGAGAAAGTCTACAAATGGGTTTTTTGACTGTATTTTTGCAGGTTTTTCTGCTGTGGGGCTACTTAGAAGAGATGCCAAGACTCCTACAGATGAATTGGAGTAGATTTGTTTGTACATATGAGAGATTTGTTCACTTTCACTCAAATAGGATGCTCTAATTGAGTGATACTAGGATTCAGACAAAAACACAAACCAGCCTTCTGTGGTGATTAGCCTCAGTTAGAGAGAACGAGGTACTTTTGGAACTTTTCCATTCATAATAAATGAGGGGCTGAAGGCGCGGACTATTACATTTTTTATGAAGCATTTGTCGTTTTATTACCCTGTTGAGTAAGCAGTTCTCAATGAATGTGGTCTATATTGTCTGACTGGGGGTTGCACTGTTGCCACAAAAATAGGTTTTGTCGGCTCCTGATGTTTGACTCTCAAAGTTCTTTTTGACAGCAGCTGCTCTGAGTTGCTGCAGTGTTGTTTCAGGTTTAGTAACGTTGCTCCCCCGCAACAGAAAAAGGCAAGAATATTATCTTCAATGTCACATATTTATTCTTAGGTAATGGCACAAGAAGGAAAATATCTTAAAATTACCACTAATGTGCCAGGAGCTTCAGTACTGGAAACTGTAAATCATTTTAATTTCCTAATGCTTTTAGGTTTCATTCATGCAAAATAAAACATTTAAAAACTGACATCAAAGTTGATGGTTGTGGTCATTTTCCTCACTTTTCTGTTGGAGAAGCAACAAATCAAGGCCTTAGTGTTTCTTTGGTACAACCAGCAACCTGTTTAGATTTCAGTTTCTTTTGTCTCCTTTTTTCTTTTTCTTTCTTTTTTTTTACAATCTGATATCCAGTTGACTGGGTTGGACCCCATCAACATGTCTTGTTTTGAGCTCCAAGTCGTTCTGCAAGTGTGAAAGGCGATAAGCCAAGTGAACTAATTCAGTCTGATAACAAAAAGGAATTTGTGTGGAATAACTTTTTAGTTCTTTGAATACTAGACCATATTAGTAGTTTAATCTGTTTAGAACCAATTAACTGGTTTTTTGAGAAGGTGCAAGGTGTGATGCTATAAACTTGCATTCATTGTCAGCAGTTGATTTTCACCTCCTCTTGTTCCAAAATAGAAATCCAATGTCCTGCAATCCTGGCAAACAAACAAGTCATCTGAATACACCTTAAACTCTGTTAAGACACATAATCATGTGAATTGGAAGCCCTTCCCTTTATTTGCATAAGCTCTGGTTGACCGCTGAAGCTATGCTTTTATCATTCTGGTCTCTTTTTCTGCTGAAATTGATCGGCGGTGACGTTGCTTGACGCTACATTGCTAATCTTGGACGGCAGCCCAGAGGCCAAGCTTGACGTTGCTACGGCAGCCGGTCGCTCCTTCTGTGGCGATGCAGCCAAAGCTTCGTCAGATGCAGCATCAGCTGCAAGATATTTAAATATGCACTAATGCATCCGCCGTGCTAATGTAAGACTGAAATGTGATTGTAAAATTAATATCAAAAACATTCATCTACACTTGCACACCCCATTCACAACTTTATGTTAATTTGTTAATCAGCTCCTGCTGATTTCCATTTCCACAGCAGCACCCTCAGGCTACATGTAATCTTAAACTAATCAGAGAGAATTGTAACATTTACTCTCAAACTCTGTTTACACTGGTGCTTTTATAACATCCAGTGCACTTGATTATGCTTTCTAGGGATCGTAGTGGTGTAATATCAAGTTTTTACTGCTTCGCAGGACAAATGTGAGATGAAGGCATGAAGGGCAATTTCTGTAACAGGCACATTTCTGACTAGCAGCTCTCAGAATTTAAACATCACCCACAGTTTTCTTAAAGGAGCTAAAATATTATTTCAGCCTTCTTTGCATTTCCACTGAGGTGTAAGGTACAGGGCGAATTAGGTTCCAGCTGACATGCTGCTCACACAGCAGCCGGCGAAGCAGTCAAACCAGGAAGCGCACTTCAGCTGGATTAACTCGAAATCGGCTGGTTTCATTCTTCTACGGCTACTGGGTGGTTTTATTTGTACACCAGAACATAACCACTGGAAACTCTCATTGATTAACATGTTGTTTCACAGATTAACTTCTCCACTCTCTCCTCGTTACGTCTGCAGATTGCTCATCCATGACCTCACTCGTTGTCTTCCCAGTACACATGAGTGTACTGCTGTGGGATAACTTCAAGTACACAGATGAACCCGTTAAGATGCATATTAAACCTGATATGACTGAGACAAAATGGTTAAAAGAACTATTGGAAATACAAGGCCAGACTAGACAAGGCAGGACTGTCAGTGCTGACGACCTGCTCAGCAGTAGGCATAAAACGAAAACCAGATTTCCGGACGACTGATAGCATGTTCCTCACTCATGTATAATAGTGTAGGCCGGCAACAGTGCACACGAGCGTGTTTAAGCCATCATACATAGATAAGATGTTTATTTGTCTTATATATGAGGAAACAAAAACTGGCAAACAGCCAAACACATCCCTTTTGCACATTTTCCAGCTGTTTTCTCTATTATTACCCAACAGTCATTTTGCAGGGAACTCATATTATCGGAAGGCAGCTGCTCAGGCAGAGATAGGCGATGTGTGTGGGGCGGCGCCGCTGACGAAAAAGTAGTGTTGCCTGCATGTCTGTAAATGCGTGTTTGATATTAGGCGATTTTCTTATTTAGTATTGAGCTTTTTGCGGCAGTAGCTGTTTCAAAACAGCAGGAAATCCAATCAGATGTAGATGTTGGATTTGTTGTTTCTTTCCTCATCCAAGCTTTTGTTATTTTGTTTAAAAGCCACAAGAGTGGAGGCCCATTGATGGACGACAGAACAGTTAATAGAGCTTTCAGTGTGGCTCTTCATGTTTCAGCAGTTGGGTCAGTTGGTGAGAAATGTCAGACAAAGAGATGGTGAATCGGGAACGCTGCAATCTGTGGCTGAAGATAACAAATATGTCCAACTGGTGGACAAGTTCAAGTCACGGAACTTATCTGTGGTATCTGAAGGGAAGTACGGATTTGTCGCTGTCCAAAACTTTGTTTTCTGTCCCGTTTTCTTCACTTAGTACAAAGTGAAATAGGTTCTGTTAAAGGTTGTACGTTGTAATTTGGGTTCCTATGACATTTAGAACTTCTGATTTTCGATATTATTCCACACATGGGCGCAGGGGTCGATGCTGTTGAAAGAGACTGAGGCGAGTTCGCTGGTGAGTAGGGACATGTAGACGGATTTAACAGCAGCAAGCATTTATATCATGCAACTTTGATCCTCATTCATATTGATCAATGCCAAAAAAAACTCGTTTTACTTTAATCATGAGTTAAAAACTGTTAGCCTAAAACCTGTATTTTCTTTGTGTCGTGGTAAGCACTGCGTTTGGCCTCCTGCTCCCTTTGCTCTGTGCTCCATCTGTTGCTATTGGTTACCTTCTTAACACCAATCAGGGATGTTACTGCCAGTCAGACGTCCAAACGACACATGGAAGCGAGACACATGGAAGGTGCTTCCTTTTCAACCGAATAGTCAGTATTCAGTGGTGTTTAAGGTTGGCAGGGCTGACCCCATGTGGGGATAGATGCATGGGCTGGGTTGATCAGAGTATGGACTTTACAGGACCAGTCTGTGTCGGAAAATGGACTTTACAGGACCAACCTGTATCAGAAAATGGACTTTACAGGACCAACCTGTGTCAGAAAATGGACTTTACAGGACCAACCTGTATCAGAAAATGGACTTTACAGGACCAACCTGTGTCAGAAAATGGACTTTACAGGACCAGTCTGTCGGAAAAAATGGACTTTACAGGACCAACCTGTGTCAGAAAATGGACTTTACAGGACCAGTCTGTGTCAGAAAATGGACTTTACAGGACCAACCTGTATATACAAATTCTGCTTGCATGAGCAAAAAGTATTTTGGGAAAAATAAGATTTGTACATTTTTGTTTGTAAATCAAACTTAGTTTTTGACAGCTTTTCAGTAGTAACTCCAACTTTTTATTGTTAGGATCCGAGAAAATAATGTTTCCCCCCGAAAAAAGGTCTGAATAGAAGATTTTGATCATTTGTCATTTTGGATCATTTAAATGCATCTTGTGTTAATTCAAAATAACTTCAAGGTTTTTCCTGGGATTATGTGGAGTTTAAAAAAAAACATTTTTTTGTAATTATCTGTGTGCTTTTGACTTAGTTTTTAAGTAAATTGTCACAGAAAGTTGTAATTCAACCTGCGTTTGTATGTAATGAGAAGTTATCACTTCCGGGCTAAGTATTATCTTTTTTTGAACCTTCAACTACCATGTGTTGGTCTCTGAGTTAGTTTTTGCTGCCATTGGAAGGTAAAGGACGTTGGTGTGACTCAGTGGTTTAGGGAAAAGTATTTAAATATTTTGCACAGCAACACTGTATTTGAATAAAATATCCTGAAACATTTGGGTTTAAATCAGTGTGGAGTAAACAAGCTGATCTTGGTCTCTGCAGCGACTAATACTAAATCTATCAAAACCTGTCATCCTGTAAGATGCTTTCCTCCAAACGCTACCTCAGTTTTTGACAGGCCGCATCTATATTATTTTTCTTTTTTAATTTTATATTTTAGACACATCTGTTGCCGTGCATGCAGCTACATTCGTTGACACATAGCATATGGCTCTGAGTCTGCTGCTTTTGTTTTGAGAAAAATACCTTGACACTTTTGTCCAGAGTGGCATGCGTGACAGCGACTGCAGAATACTAACAGCATGGACCACTTGTAAATTCAGAAAATGCTGTTGATACAAACAGCAAACCCTAAAGTCTGCTTTTCCCAGACTTTAGGGTTGTAATCTTATCTTCTGCAGATAAAAAACCCCAAAACTACATATTACTATGACATAAAGAAGCTCATGAACCGGTAATTCTTAAAACCGTTTTTTAATTCTTGTATGTATTTACCCTCTTCAGTAGACAACCAGATATTAGTCGTCCTTTTAAGCCTTTTGAATATTCTTCCTGAAGCAATCTGCCAGTTTTAACCAAATATAAAGTTTAAACTATTTCAGGCCACATTTTCAAGCTTATGTTTTGAGGGATAGACAGGAGTCTATACATTTGCTTTAAAGTTTAACATTTCAGAGCTGAAATTAGTGTGGAACAAGAGATTCAGCAAAAGTTCATGGTGAGAAGGTGAGAAGTTTAGGGGAGGATTCACCACAAATCTCAGACTAACGGCCCGCTTTTGAAACCATTGTTTTCAATTTCAAGCGGATGACAGAGGAATAAACTCAAAAGCAGAAGCCTTGGTGTTCACTCCAAAAGATTGATTTGCAAATTACAAAACTGCAGAAAAACATAGCAAATGGATGCAGTTTACAGGATAGAGTAGTGAAAAGAAATGGTTCGTGCACTAAGGCAACTAATAAAAAAAACAACAAAACCTTTGTCTTTTGGTAAAAGCTCAGCCTGTTGACCTTTCCCAACATATTTTGAGTTATATTACTAAATTTTCAACAAATGAACGTGATCCTTGCAATAAAGGCATTGGGTACGCAGCTGAACTCTTACGATCCAGATATTCGTTCAGCAGGTGAGCGTCTGGTTTCATGTGCTGTTGCTGAGTATCTTTGTTTTGTTTTATTTGTTTCTTTACCTTTCGTTGAAAACGGCTGAACTCAATGAGCAGGTACACTTGGCACATGTCACTGCAATTATCAGGTAAACTCATGACACGACTTGACTTAACTTGATTTGTGAATCCTTGCAGATCCAGACTTCTGACAATCCTGTTCATCCCAACGTCCCACAGCTAACAGCTCGTTAGATGTTACAAAGGTTTCATCACTCGGCCTGATTTGTAATTTATCTTAGGTTAATGACCCACCAGTACCATACAGCATGTAAAAGATCTTTTTTTTTACTTAAAAAAAACAAAAAAAAACCTAAAGGAATCAAATCCTGGTATGAAGTCTGCTTCTCAGCAGGGGCGTGTAGAAATACGAACTGCTTATTAGTGCTTATTAGTTATTAACAAATGACATTTTTGACAAAACAGGACTCTGTCTTTATGTTTGCAAATACAGTGAAACCAGATTATTTAAAGGAAAAAATGACTTCTTAGAACAGTCATCACACATTCTATGGTATTTATAAAAAAAAGTTATCTTCCTCTTCATCTTCCTGTCTTTTTCTCTCTGCTGCACATAAATCTATCCCTCCACCATCAGCTGCTCCTCAATGAAACCCAGCGTCAACAGTCACCTCTGCAGTAATTTAGTCATACACAGACTTGTGTGAGTCTCACATGTTTACATGACCTTGTACTTCCACTAACTGAGCTTCTGTGGAGGAGAGAAGTAATTTGTGGGTTTGTACTTGCAGGTGTAAATGTGTATGTAGTAAAAATGTAGACCTCATTTCCTGGTGCATGCTGCACTATAATAAATAGCAGAGGCGTCTTTTCCATCCTTGACACTTGTTAAAGGGTGAAGATGTGTATTTAAAGTGTATTTGAAGGATAGGATTAAGTATAAGGGGAATTTATTGGACGTTCTCTGTTTTAGCAGAACAATTTGTTATCCTGTCCGTGAACATATTGTTTGGTTTCCTGGGTCAGTAATTCTTTGTGGAAAGTGTGAGCTATAAATATTCATCACATCATTCACATTCCTTTTTTTTTTTTTTGCCATTCAACATGTCTCTTTAGACAACAGAACAGTTTTAGTGTATTTTCTAAGGCCCTTATGGTATTTATTATGTAATCAAACTAAACGCCAGTCATTACAGAGCATGGCCACATTAAAAAAAGATGCGCTCAACAAAGTTAGGAGTTTGATTATTCTTCCTTCAACTGGTTGGGCATTTTTAAAACTTTTTTCTTTTTTAACTTAATTTTCAGTGGTTAACAATGTGACCAAACTCATATTCTCAAAATTTCCAAAAGATGCAAGAGAGCTGTGCTTTGATTAGTTGCGCTATCAGGGACTATTACAGAAAAGACCAAAGTACATTTTCTATTTTGAAATTAAATTAGTGATTCAAATAAGTAAGAGAAACCGCTGCAATGCTGTTTTGCTTTTTTGGTCCACTTCCTCTTTATTTTTCACTTTGAAAACTCACATTGAGGTGCCCATAAACAAGGAAATGCTATGAAAATAAAAAAAATAAAAATAAAATCAATTGCAATGCTCTGTGAGCTGCTCTTTGACCAACAGGGGAAGACCACGGCTGTGACTGTTCACGATCAGGGGAGAAATAAGGCTTTATTAATGTTTTTTGGTGCAAATAAAGCTTTACACTGAATTAGTAAGCAAGAATGAAACGATTCATGCTGTAAACCTGAGCTCGTGGGGCATGATAATTGATCAGCAGCTATGCAGTTTCAAGCTTGAGCAGCAAAATATAAGAGGTTAATAAGTACAGAGGGGTGAATAAGGCAGAGGAAAGGAGGGGACAGAAGAGGCCAGGGAGAAGTTAGGTTGTCTTCCCGCATTACCTAAAAACAGAAGGAGAAAGAAGCACTCGCAGACACTTGTCAGGCTCTGTTACTGTACACAGATCTGACAGAGGCAGCTTAGGGACGCAGCCCTGTCCATCATCTTCCTTGGTGAGAAACACATCCACACACACATATTCATTCTCGCACAAACAGCAAAGGCCCGACAGTTGCACCAGAGGACAATAGTGTGACTGTTTCCCTACATATGTGACTCCCTGCGTGCTTTTTTTATGGTTAAGCACGCCCATGAAGCAATCGGTTTACCAAGCCCTCACTCACACATCATCTCAGAATTTCAGCGGCACGTCGATGATACATAAAGCTGTATACTTAAATGTAAAACTTCATTTTGTTCACTCCTTTTAATGCACTGTTGATTGCAGAACAGAGCATTATTGGCACCGGGAAGGCAAAGGGGAATATGTGGATCTTTAGTGAATAACAGTGCAGCCAAGCTGAACCTTCTATGTGCTGCTTGGTGTTGTTTTGGAACAACGTGAGCTGTGAAAATTAATTAAAATTGAAAAGCTTTGTGCTGTGAAAAGAAAGCAAAGAACTAAAGAGCCCCGAAATGTTTTCGTGACCTGATGTGGAAACTCCACAGTGAAATGGTTATTCCAGCCCCTCACAGTACACGTGATCATATATATTTCTTTCTAAGACAGTTTCACACATGCACGGAAGTTATGTGAAATAAGCACAAATGACGCTGAGAACAACCCATTTAAATTCACTTTCCATAAGGAAATAAATCCATTCTGCCAATCTGTTTTCTTTAGAGCAAGTACTTGGCAACAGTGGGGGTTAGCAACAATACAAACGTCATTCCCATTTCCACGATAACTAAGCTCATTTAACACCATGTACTTGGACAGAAAATGCATATTTTATAGGACGCGCTACAAAAACAGCCCTTCTAGAAATACGCCTGATATTCTATAAATCTAGAAACATTTGTCTTATTTTAGCAAGCAAGCAAAAATGTCTTTCTTTGCCACTCGTGTAACTATAATTCTTAAAACGTTATTTTACAAAAAAGAACAAACCTTTTTTCTTAGTACAGAAAAACAAAGACAAGCTAGGCAGACTGCAAAAACTCACTTTTACGTAACTAAAACAACCTCTTTTCAAGAAAATAAGGACTGTTTTGGACTTTTTTGCTGCCTTTAGGAATTCTTACCTGATTAGCAGAGATATTTTTGTTTAAAATAAGACCATTTTGACTGGATTTATGGAACATAAGGCATATTTTCTAGTGAGGCTGTTCTTGCACACTTTAAAGTAGCACAAGGGAGGTTTTTAACACTGAATTATCAGTTTCATTGAAGGAAATATTCACATGCCATTTGGAAGTCTCCTGTCCTAACCAAATAAAGTTAGGTTAAAGTCCTACCCTGGATGTGTCTGGTGACAGCTGTGTGTTGTTTTACAGCACTATGTCACTCTGTCACAATAAAAGTATTTTAGAGAGCTGCAGTGGCTGTCACTGCAGAGATGGATCAGAGACTGAGGAAGGTGATGATGAAATAGAGGGAAGTAATTCTTGGACAGCATCACAGTCGTGACTTAACCCCCATGTCTATGAGAGCTAATTTAAAAAAAAAAAGTTTCTCTGTGCTTGTTTAAGTTTAAAACATATATCATCACTTTACAAATCTCTTATTGTGCGTTGCTTAAATTTCTTTGCCTCCAGTACGATTCAAACAATAGGATTGTCTAAATATGATGGAGCTGATGATAAGACCACCCAGCATTACAGCTTGGACCATACATGTCTAAAGTGAATAACAGTTGTTGTTATTATATTATTATCATATTGAAGTTATTGTCGTAACTTCTTCTTAGTGTCAATCAATTCCTAGTATTTTGAAAATTATTGTCAATTTGAATGGCAGACCACACGGTCTCTTCTTCTCTTTAGGCACACGGTTTGGTTGCCACACGACTCATTTTTCTTCCAAATGAAACATTATAGAGGCATCATGCATACGATGGAAGGTGGAACTGTGATTGACAGCATCATTGTTAGGTAACCGAATAAGTGCTACTATCATCAACAGTCAGTCTTTTCCTCCCTCTCAGCATCCATTTGATTTTTTTTGTGATTCTGCCTTTAGCATCGCGAGCATGGCTCTCCCAGGTCTTAACTCGAATTACCAGATACACTGCATACGGTACACGACATCAGCCAGAACACAATGACCACTGACGGGTGACATGAGGAAACACTGCTCATCTCGTTACAAAGCTGTGTTCAACCGGGAAACCTGCAGCGCACATCAGCATGAAGATTAATTTGGCACATAAAACCACATAAAACTTTGTGCAGACCAGTCACACACTCAACATGGTTCAAACTCACCAGATTGGTCTGATGAGTCTAAACAGAATTTGTAGAAAACCGTCTCAGGCTTCATGATTCATGGAGGATCATTTTATTTTTCATTTGTGTTCTGAGTGTAACTGTAGGACTGCATGTCAACAAGTGTTTAGATAATTTGCACTTTGATATTTTACTGTAAAGGAAAGAAAGTGCGGTGTTGGATATTATGTGATAACAGATGAACGAGTGGACCGAACCAGTTGTTGGTCCGTTGGAGGACTTGGAAGTTCAGTCCTGAGCCCCTTGACTGACTGACTTGTAGTATTTTTTGAATCACATTCTTTTCCTGTCAATCACAAAAAGGTGTGTTTTTCCCCTCTTTTTCTTATTTATTGTTGTGCATTCTTTTGGTGACACAAACTGATGCAGTAACGTTCCTTTCTAAGTCAATTACTTTGAATTTCATGTGGGTTGAGGAGAACAAAAAGTGAATGTTGGAGACTGAGATGATGACTGGAAATGGAAGAGATAGAATGAGGAAGAAGCATTGGTAGAAAAATCAATGCCAGACAGTTTTTTTTTCTTTTTTGTTTTAGTAAAAGAGGTTTTGTGATGGAATTGTCACTGTTTTTGACTGTGCGACAACAGATGTGTACGTACAAGCACACCGTATTCCAGTTACAGTATAAACATCAAACACCTCTTTTCTTGCACTCTATCACTTTCTGGAGCATGTAAACAGTAACACGATATGATATTGACAATCTGTTACATGTTACATCAAAACGGGGAAAAAAAAGTAATTTCTCAAAAATTTTGTGAGAACACAATTCCCTTGCAGCAAAACTTGTTTTATTAGGTCTATTATCACATGCACACAGAAACGTATATGCAAATACACTCAGGCACGTGTGGAGACGGCTTTCAAGAGAAGTACATGACATACTTGCAGGCAGTTTTGGCAAGACATGAACCACGGCAAATACAAGAAAGTAATAATGGGAATGGAGACAAAGCCGATTGGCACTTTCCTTCTTTCTGTGTTTTTCAGAGGCTATTGTACGTGTGTTAATGAGAAAATTAGCAAGCAGACGCGTGTGTGTGTGTGTGTGTGTGTGTGTGCATAAAATGTGTTAATAAACTGAAGGAGGGTCTCCTCAACATGATAAATAGAGCAAAACACTAAGTTGAGAGAAGAAAACAGGAAACGAAGAAGTGCAAGAAAATTTAACAGCAGCAAGCCTTGAGATTGAAGGATTGAGGAGGAGTGGAGGGAGGGATGAAGCAAGATATATGTGGAGGTAAGGGAAAAAACACAGATGGTTAAAAAGCTGAGGAGATGAAGAATGAGAGATTAAAGATGAGGCCTGCTAAAAAAAAAAGATTAACAAGGGAATGATGTGGAAGGAGGACATCCAGAAGAGGAGGAGAAGGACAGAGAAGGAGAGAATAAAAAAAGGAGTGTGAGGAATAAAGGTGGAAAAAGAAGTCTGTTTGAAAATCCTGAGGAGAGAGGAAAGAACGAAGAGGGAGGCTGTGTTAAAGTGACAAAAAGTGAAGACAAAAATGAAAAAAAAAGAAGATGACACAAGAGGGATTCAAAAAGAACAAAACAAAAAGTTGTGAACATCCTGAATATATTAAGAGGTAATGCAAAATTAAAAAAAAAAATATATAATTTAGACAATTAAAACAAAACACGATTCTGCAGACCTGTTCTTCTGATAAAACATATTGACTCTCATAAAAGCTTCTCCATTCTCTCCATTGTCTCCTTGCACACCGTTGAAGGCAAAACCTTGTTGTGTGAAATAGTTTTAAAAGACATTTTATACCAAGACAGTGTGGCACGTCCTAGAGATCAAAGAAGATGAGAAAGGAAATCAGGCCAAGGAAATGCCAGGCAAAGGAGATTAAAATTTCAGCAAATTCCACCTTAACTGTCACAGTATTAACTCAGCTGCTTTATTTATAATGTGCTTATGTCAACTTAAGATTAACCTCACTTTATCTTGTCTCTTCCTTTTTGTCTCTTTCTTTGTTTTGCTTTGTAGGGTGTGGTTCCAGTCAGGCATCAACTTCCTTGCCGTGAAACCCAGCAACCTCGTCTTATGGGAGATCAAACAGGAAATGGCACCGGGAAGCAGTTCGTTGGCAGTGATGTGTCGGAGGAAAGCCTCCTCTACAGCAGAGAGGTAGAACTGAAACTCAGACGTCTACTCCTACTTTTTTTTTTTTTTTTTTTTTTTTTAGCAGCCTCCTGTCAACCGGCAGCTGCTGCGCTCGTTCCAGGTACAAAGCATTTTCAGGTGCATGATCTGTCGGAGAGGGACTTTGATTATTCAGCTTCAAGGCCACGAGAATGATGGTACCCTACACTTGTTAATAAGAGTTCTTAGTTGTTTTTGCCGTGACATTTTCTTTGAAGTAAGAACTGCCAGTTCATTCAGACGTGGGTGATTGTGCGCCACAGCTAATGCAAGGTGATTTCACTGAACGAACAAACGCATCTGCAGATCATTCATAGCAGATGCGTATGAATTAAAAAGGAGAACATTTGGATCTCTGCATTCCAGTTTTCATTTTTAACCAACGATGAACTGACGCAGTATGCACAAGCTTCTACCATTCACGCCTTATATGATGCTGCTCTGCATTAACCATCTAAACACACAATTTTACATATATTTTAATATCTACAAATGTGACTGCAAACTCGTGTATTTAGGATTTTCAGTCATATAATTGCCTTTTTCTTTAACAATTAATAGTAGCTATGGATTTATTTCTACCATGGCAAACATTTGAACAACAAATCTACCAAATCTAGCCACAAAAAAATAAAAATACTGGCTTACATAGTACGTTAACCAAATCAAAATGTATGGTGGGATATGTCTTTATGGTTTGTGTATGTTTTTTACAACATAATAGAGTTGTATTGTAGGTATTTAATTATCTTTGCATGTTCTCGTGGGCTGGATAATGTGGTGAGTCGACTGCAGTCACTAACAGAAGACAGCAGTAAAAGGACAATTTACACCGTCTTAAGATCAGCTGTCGGTGTATGTGAACGCTGCCTGATGTGCTGCAGAACACAGCATTCACAACACATTTTTTTAACGTTAAACAAAATAAGCAAGAAAGCAGTCATTATCTATTTATTTACCATCATAAACATTGCAGGGTGTTTGAGTGTCATCAGCAGGAGTTTATGGCTCTTTCCCAGAAACATTTTAATGCTGTGTTCATAAAAAAACCCAGCATTCGGATGCACAGTCTGCGTTTGTGAACGTTACCTAATGTGCTACAGAACGCTGCATTCACAATAGCTGGTTTAAAAAGAATTCAAAAACGATGTTCACACCTCCGTTTTTAAACATTTTTGAATGTTTGGGTGTCACCGGACGGTGTTTATGGATTCCACTCGAACGACTGGGATGAATCCTATTTGGGTTTTGTGACAGATACTCGTCAGGATTTGAAAAACCTTGGACGGATACACAATGAGCATTCGCAATCACCAACTGCTGTTTGCAAAAACTTTTACAAAGACATGAAGGCGTCTCGGTGGTCCGAGACGTAATGCCGTGGCTCTGCGGGAACTCTGTCTGTGGAAAAGCAAACCTGTCTTAAAACAGTTGCAAAACTGAACACTTCTGATGTGTCTACCAACTACAATAGCTTCAAGTTGATCAAAAAAGGGCTTTCAGTGAAGCACCCCTCCTCTCTAGTTACAAATTCACTGACTGAGAATCTGTAGAGATCTGTATAGAGCAAACATGTAAGATTTAATTCTTTTGTTATCAGTTCATGTTGCTTTCTAAACAAAACCAAACTATTTTTATACAAATTTGTTGGCTACAAGAGACACAAAAACGACAACAGCATCAAATGTCAAGGAAGCTGACTCTTTCAACCATGTTGGCATTTTTTTTCCCATTAAACGGAAAGTGATGACATATCGTTTGTCCTCACCGAGTTGTTACGAAGCTGCAGTTGAGAAAAAAAAAACTTCCAGCCAGTGTTTCTTTATCTTGTGTCTGTTCTTGCAAGTTCTAGTTAGTGCAGCTGGTGATCAGCAGTTTTGTGAAATACACTCAAAATGAACACTCAGATTAATGGATTTAAGGGCATATGTACACCAAAGCCTCTTGACTTCTGTTAGGAATCTTGATGGAGTAAATCTGGTAACGAGCTTCTCGTTACCCTCACAAAAAAATAAAAATTAAAAGGCCTGATTTGACACATGGGACTGACCAACGTACAGTAAAGTGGGAAAATCAGCTAAATTCACTGCAATTCTGAGAAACAGGAGAATTGGAGCAATTTCTAAATGACTCCAGGCTCCAAGATGATCATTTCAAACAATTTTCCAGTACAAGCCATTGGGAGTGGCACCCACTTTGCTGAAGTTTCGAAGACGGTTGAGAAGAAAATGGCTTGGATAGTCACGACAAATGCAGAAGCTACCAAAGCTCAGGTCCCCCAGCTGAAAGCTACTGGGACACCAGTGACAGCGCCTACGTTGGAGCAACTTTAAAGTTTGCAGCTGATCACAAAGAGAGAGAAAATCCGTTTGAGATGTAAAAGCTCACAGAAGTGAGGTTGGAAAAAAGCATTGGTGTCATTTAGAAAAAGGGAAGCAGAATTTGAACGGATATCAGAGAACAGAGTGTTACAGCGCCGGACCAACCTTCAAGGACTATTGTCAAATAATTTGAAAGAGAAAATGTGTATTAATACTGACAGCATATTGGATTTTATTAATTTTATTTTACTGTCACTGTCACTCTTTAAAAGGGAGAAGAAAAAAATTATATATATATAGATATATAGATATATATATATATTCAGCATGCTCACTAAGCGATGTATTTAAAGCTGGAACTTCCAGAAACATTCATGGCCTTCTCAACCTCGCTCCCTCCCCCAGCCCCATTCCCCTGCGGTAGAGAAGCGTCATGTGCTTGTCAGGTTACCAGCTGTAGTGTATGAACACGAGTAATTTAACCACCTACGGAAACCCGAGGAGTCGGAGAAAAGTTACCTGAGAATAAATCAATAATGTAACAAACAAGTGTTTTTTTTTTTTTTTAATAATAAACCTTTGTCCATAGGTTTTTCATCCAGTCTTCATCAAGCGGTGGCGCACAAATGTTTACTCCAAGCATGAAGCTGGAGGGGAGGGCGTAGGGGCTTGTCTAGTGGACTGTGATTGACATTCTGTAACCACACCCCCTAGCTCTGATAGGAGGAGCTGCAACTTCACATTAATTATGTGTTCATATTCTTTCTAATACATTAAGCTGAATTGCTTTAATTCTTGAGAAAGACCCTTCTCATGACCATTCTTGAAAACTGTAGAGACAATTAAACACTAGTTTAATTAATTAACTGTGGCCTGCAAACGATGACTGTTGTTTTAAGCAACTATTACATTTAGCAGATGCTGTTATCTGAAGTGACCCACAATTGAACTACTCAACATGCATAGTTTTGGACTGTGGGAGGAAACCCACGCAACGCCACACAGAAAAACTCCTGCCAGGAATCAAACAGGAACCTTCTTGCTGTGAGGCGACTTTGCCAACCACCACTCCACCTTGCCTATGTACCAAATATCTACCTATATACAAGGGATTGACCGGCACAATATTTTATTTTACTATTAAATATCTCTCGACTTACTTTAAAGCTCCAAAATTGAAGCGTTATTTTGTTTTTTATTGTTTTCATTCGTTACCTAAACGGTTACCTACTGCTGTGTCCTTTCCTGAGTATCCAGATCTGGCTTACGGTTACAGACATGACCCTAAACATGTAATAATGAGACGGCTTTATTTAAAAAAAGAAAAAACAGAAAGGTGTGTACAAGACTCACCACTTTGGAATGTGTCACCAAATACAGTATGCTTTGATTGCTTTTATAATGCGTATATGTGTCCGGATTTCTTTCCCTTGCGTCACTTTCTCATATTTCAGTTCCTCCGAGCAATAATGTGGGAGAGTGAGATTTAAGAAATGGAAATGAAAATGAGAAACCTTTGGTTTGTTTGTGTCACTCTGAATCAACATCTGAATGTGTGTTACGTGTGACGATGCGGTACTGATGTCACATCCTTTGCTAGAATAGTCTGCACAAGATACCCCTATTTTTCCACATATGTGCTCTTCCAGTTCTTCTTCAACATGCTGGAGGGGAACAATCTTAGGTAACTGAAGGAAAGAGAGGATGTGTGATGGCGCGAGATAGCATAATGAAATACTCCCAGTACTGTCGGGTGCACATTGGCGGATTTGTTCACATCAAATATCTGACTGGATTTGAACAGAAAATGTGTAGTTGGAGTGAATGCAAATCTGTTTGTTTCATCTTCTGCCCTCATGCACCTTTATTTGTCTTTACTTCCACCTTTTTGTGGTCCTTTGTCACCATTTCTCCATTCATTTTCTTACACTCCTGCTGTCCAACATTTCCACCTTTATTTGTTCCTGTTCTTCTTTGTTAATAAAGAGCAGTAGGAATGAATAATTTCCATACCATGAAACTATCATTTCAGTACCCCAGCTCGCTTAGCACCCGTTGGCTACGTCTCTCTTTGATTGAAACGAACACAGAGTTTTTGAAACAAGGATCCTTGATTCCACAAAAAAACTTGAACAAAGAAAGCTTCTCAATTCTTGATCAAATCTCTCCTCCCAAAAAACGGGAATGCTGTCTGTACTTCATATGTAAAGATGTAGGCAAGTGTGGGCAAAAAATAACAACCCTTTTTTGTTGATTTTGTTGAGTTTGAACAGCCATATTTCCAGTCTTTTTAAGATGCAGGCAGAACAAACATCCAAGAGTAAAAAAAACCTAAATTAACGTTTGATTAGCTTCATATATGCTAGATAGGCTTAATTTCACTACATCAAAGGTTAGATTGATATCCTAAAAACACAAATGTAAACAGTCCAAGTGTCTCAACAAACAGGCCTGTAGAAACGTGTGCGATACACACCCGTTGAAGCGGGATGGTTTCCAAGAATCTACGTTTTAAATGTGAGGTACAACAGCAGTGAAGACTGTAGGTGGGAATAAAACAGACATCCTTCATTCTGGGAAAACTCACACTCATACTGTGTGCCGTGTGGAGCGTGTTGCCAACAGTTATGATCATAGACTTTTGTCGCTGGATGGGTGAGATGGCTAATTAGAAGAGCTGATTGTTTGGTGATGACATATTTACAAAATTATGACTTTGCGTCACAATGAATGAAAGGGTGGGGATGATTACCACCCGTGACAATTAATCTATGAATTGTTACTCTGTAATTTAATGTGATCTGACAGATCTGAAATGATGCATTGTTCAGCGTTTGTAAAGCAGGAAATCCATGAGCAATGGATGCAATGATTGGAACCAGAGCATGTGCTTTTCAGTGATGCCTTTATGATAATTTAAAGTATGTATACGGGTTTTCAGACACAGTTGTTGCCCCTTTTTATATTAAAAAAAATCTAAATTAAAGATCCCTATTCACAGTGGGGTTTGGATTCTTTACTGATTTTGTCATTATTAACAGTTACCTCTGTATTCCTCGGTATTTGGTGATTTTTGTGTTTTATTGGCTATAAATACAAAGCACCATCATATCATCTTACTGACTCTCGACTTAGTTCTGCCTCCTTGCCGATGCGCCCCTGCATGCCAGTGTGTGAAAAATGAAATGTAAAGAAATTTCTGGATGTGCATGAGTCCCATCTCCCTTAGAATTTGCCACACTCATCTTCCTTAAAGATATATTGTGATGTGTGATGTATTGTGATATATTAATATCATGTTCTTAAATGGTACAAGTCATTTTCCATTATTATCTTGCTGTCAATGCTGTTAGTCATTTTCCCATCTTCTCTGGAGTATTGTCTCATTTGCAAAATGTGCCTTTCCCTTCTATTCTGGTTATAGTCCTTTTGTTAACAACAAAAAAGTAGATCACACACAGGATGACCTTATTTTTTATGTTGTGTTAAATGAGGAAAATGTGCCATGGTTTATGATGATGCTGCCAGGATGGGAGCAGTGCTCTATTTCATGATCATGATTGGATATATAGATTAACACTGTTAATGGTCCTCATTCAATAGCAGAACTGGGCTAATGCACTGTCCATCCTCAATACAGTAATGTGCTATTTATCTGTGTGTGCATGCGCACTAAATAACTTTAACGTTTTTTCATTATCCTGAGCTAGTTGTTTGCAGTGGCAGCTGGAAGAGAAGAAAAGTTTAGTTCAACGATTATGCAGTATTTCCTGCAACAGCTGGACAATCGTTGAGCACATTTATACTGCTAACTGCAAGAACTGTAGAAAGCTAATCAATGTATTTGTATTTGAATGTATACACGAAGTGATTACAAAAGAAAAAAGAAAAAAATCCAACTTATTTTCATGACTTCTGGGGATTGAAAGCAAGTGTAACTTCTAGAAAATCAAATTTATGAAATAAAGCATCGAATTTAAGATAAAATTTTTATACTCTTTCAATAACTGATTAGTTTTGCCGCAGCTGAGGATTATCTGACTTTTACTTTTTGACACTTCATCTTCTGTGCATCCATTTGCTATATTCATGTTTCACCTTTCCGGGATTGTGGAGGCCTCAAGTCCATATCAAGGCTAACACAGGCAACTATGAGCACTTATCTCTGCACCAATTTTAGTCCATACAATACGATACTCCTTTAACAAACTGCTGTTATCTAGTCATGCCTGAAACCCTCACAAATGATTATATGACAAAAGTTTGTTCAAAAACAAAAGCATAAGGATTACAAAAGAAAGAATATCAGAGCATCTGAGGAAGATGAGGGTATCATACGGGCTTGTTTAGACCTGGTATTAACATTCATCCTGAGCTCTGATTACAAGTGGACAGTTCTAAGTTCACACCTGGTATTTATTTATCGGTTATTTCACAAGTTAAAATAATTGCATTAACATGTAGATGAGAATGTCCCTCCATATCCACAGAAGACTTCAGCTATGCAGGCGGCCCTTCAGCGTGGCTCTGAGCTCACTGAGTTTACATTCCTGAAAGACCATGATCACATGTGGCCCAGACCACCACTGAATGGGATTTATTTCTGGTCTGATTGGGTCAGTCAGTTAATACTCAGTCTGAACAGGGCCATGGATATGAGTTAAGAGTGTCTCAGTTCAACCCCTTGTCATGAACTGTTAGAGGATATATATAAAATAAAGTGTTAATAACTTAAAATGTAACGTATGACCTTCATCAGTGTTAAGGTTCTAGTGTTATCTTAGTGCTCCACTTCTGTTGCTAACGGTAAAATGATGAGAAACCCTAAGTAATATCTGAAATGCACCCTTTTCATTGTTGTAAAACCATGTTAAATTGATTTTTCTCCTGAATAACTTATGCAACTGTTAAATGAAAATCCAAAGATTTGTGAGCTGACCTGGCACAGCTATCCTTTTAGGACATCGTATTGACTTTCATTTATTTTGTACAGCCTAACCCAGATGCAGACGGCAACCTTTACCATGTCCAGTTTTCTGCCTAACCCGAATCTTAACCTAATCTCAATTCAGAGATTAAGAAATGACATCCTGCTTCATTAGAACTGGGCTTTTGTCGCCCCAGGGACAACTGGTCCCAACAAGCCCAGTGATTACTGAGTTAACAGCCGTTGTTATATTTCACATGTCTCTATAGGTAAGCCAGACTTAAACATTTAAATCAAACTCCCTAACCTTACCCCGCGTCTGCATAAAGAAATTACAGTAAAACAAACCCACACATTTGGAGGATGCGAAACTGCTGAGATCCAGCACTCTCCTGAATGGGTGACACAAGGTGAATCGCAAATTCAACTCACAGACACGGGTTGGAAGATTAATTTTTATTATGTTTGAACTGGTTTAAATCAACACTAGAGGAGGAACAGAAGCAGGGCGCGAGGTTAAGTGTGGTATGCTTTGAGTCGTTTATAAAGACACAATAACTTTACTGTGAGCTTTTGTTTGTTTGGGTGCTGGCAGCCTCCCGTGGATGCGCAGACAGACCCACACAGACAACAAAGACATGAGGCCAAGAAGTCTGCAGTCCCACTTGGCATGCTAAGGAATGAAACGGCAAAACAAAGGTTGGATAGAAGGAAGGGGGGGGGGGGGTATCTGCCAACAAGTAAATGAGTGGAGTAAGACAGTGAAAGTGAGACAGGTTTACAGAAATAAGCTCAAATAAAGTCCTGGCGTTGTTTTGCTGCTTCTCTGAGTGCTCGTCCCTAGAGAGGGGAAATAGAGCATTCCCCTTAGTTACACACATTTTCTGTTTCATTCATTGCAGTTTATGTGGGTGACAGTTTCTGACGGAGTATATATACTTATACGTTGCATGTTTTGTAGTAAACATGCAGATTTGAATTCACAACCAGCATTTATCACAGTGAAGGTGGACAATAGGCACGTCTGCTTTCAAATAGTCAATTTAGTTTTTTTACTGAAGTTCATCAGCAGAGATTCAATCAATGAGAGTTTGGGCAAAAACTAGTATTATATGTTGCATTTAAATATAAACAATGTTTTTCTGGCATGATGAAAATGCATGGTAAGGTTTGATAAGTGATGCCAGGGTTAAAAAAAACAACTAAGAAGTGGCATTAAGGAGAGACGCCAGGCTGTCAAAGGCACTACAGAACTTCACAGAAACCATGAAGTATCGGCAGTTCTGTTTGGAAAAAAATACAGGACTGAACGTGTATTCAGCACATCACTTAAGGGAGTCATGTTATAAAAGGGAATCCATTTTGTTATCACAAGCAGATCCCAATTCTATGAACCTCCAACTCTCAGTTCGGGGTTCTGTAGCATCACAGACGCAGCTCAGAGTAGACTTATAATCCTTCCATGTCATAAACAAACAGGAGCTTTAATCAGTCCATTTCATGTCCAAATTTGCATTCACACTTTCAGGCAAATGGGGAAATCTCAAATAAAGCACAGCCCTTGAAAGAGAAGGGTGGAGTCAAGCTTTATGGTTTACTCCACCCCCTAAATCTCACTTCTACAAATAAACGTACAGAAGCAGGGCTGCGGTCCTGTAATCTTGCAGGATTTTGACTAAAGCATGTCAGATATTTCCTGAGGAATCACAATAATTTCAGACAACACTGAAAAAAAAAAATACTGTGCATGTCTAGGTTTGAGTGACGTTTAGTGAGTGGATGAGTGATGTAATGACTAGTAGGTCTTGTAGTTTTTGACTTTTTATGAGTTTAGCCAACTAATCATTGATCATGTGATTGTAACTACTAATATGGACTCTCCTGTGAGGACAGCAGGCGAGGAGGGTGGTAGGTCAGTGGAGCAAAACCCTTTACAAAAGGTCAATCTTCTGGATCGTTCACTTGTGATTTCTGCAAGTTGGTTCTGAAATACAATAAATGTGCTTTGTCCGTCTGCAATGTCAGAAAAACGGTGGCAACAGTGTTAATCATCTGTATAAGTTAATCAAGGAACGGGGGAACATTGGTACTGTGCACTCTGATAACATAAATTCAGCCATGAGGAACATGTGAGATGCTTCCCAGTCATCTGGGCTGCACCAGACACACCTTTTAGCTGGCTGTATAAACCGGATTAGGCTGACCTGATGTAGTGAAGGAGAGCTGTCGGCCACTTTTGGCACGCAACGGTCAACAAAATGTCCCGATTGATGGAATTTCACAGTTGTCATGCTCCAGCGGCTGTTTGAACAAAGGCTTGCTGTGCAATCGGCGCTTGCACATGAAACAGTTACCAAACCAAGCGTGCAGAAGTTACTTGCCATGACGGCATCACATTGGGAGCTTGTGGAACAGTTAATTCCAGTGCTGCAACTGTTGGCAAACATCACTGAAATAGTGTGCAGCGACTTTCACGTGTGTCTGTCCTTCATATATTCAGGGATTTTCAAAACAGTCAGCACTGCTCAAGGTCTTGAAACATCTGACCTGGCAGCCGTACGCACTTTCAAAAACACAATCTGACAACAGATGGAAACGCAGTTAAAACGGGAGTCTGATCGTCTGACAGATTCTGTCTATCTAACAGTTTTCCCTTATGTCAGATCCTTGGTCCAAGCATCTTCGGTTCCTCTCAAAGTCTAAAAAAAAAAAAAGAAATAGAGACATAAAAACCTAATCAGCCTGCTTAGATTTCTTTATGTTTCCACTACTTCACCGACAAGTCGACAGGCTTTTGCTTTACATGATAGTCTTCTTTAAAAATATACAACCCCTAGTAATGACCTTTTTATTAGTAACCGTAGCTGGAAACTTTCAGTTCATAGATGGATTTTAAATTTCATCTACAATGTACAATTGTAAGGCCCGATGTTTTATCAGTTTAAATCAATACCACAGCAAGTAAATAAGTATGTGCAATTTTATTTATATAGCACCTTTCAAGATAAAAACCACAACGTGCTTCACAATAAAAACACCTGACAAAACGTAAAATATAAAAACAAATAAAAACCTAGGCAAACGCAAGTTTAAAAAGACGCGTCTTGGGCTGCTTTTTAAAAGAGATCAAGAGTGTTCAGATCTCCGGCTGAGGAAGGGCGTTCCAGAGGCTGCAGAGGCTCATGGGGAGCCAGAGCACCTGGGTTAGTCAGGCGGCACAAGTGAAAACTTGGAGATTTGGTTTTTAGCCTTGCAGCAGCGTTCCGGACAACCTGAAGACATTCCAGTGATTTTTTTTTTTAACTTAGCGTTTTAAAGCCCGACATTTGAAATATCACAAAAAAATCCAAATTTGTTTGTTTGTTTGTTAAAAAATCACACATTTATTTTAGGTGTTAATTATATATTGAATCAAAAACATTTCAAACTTTTCATTAAAACTATTTCTAAATTATTCTTTTTTTTTAATATAAATACATTTGGTACATGTACATATTTTTATTTTGTTGTCTTATTTCTTTTTTTTCATTTTCATTCATTTTTTTGGTCCTTTTTTCCTTTAAAGGGGATGCTACAAAGGTCTCAGATATGACACCTCTGGCATTAAAGTGTTGAAAAGTGAAAACCGAGTTACAATAATCGAGACATGATGAAATGAAGGCGTGAATGATCATCTCCATCTCACATCGTGACACAGTTGGACTCAGCTTGGGACAATTTTTTAACTGATAAAAACAAAAATGAACAAGCGATTGATGAGAATCCAAAGACGGAAGAGTTTACTTTCAAATCACTTGCTCTTCAGACTTATATATCTTGATATGTTAGCTTTATCGTGGCTTGAAAAAAAAAAGAAAAGTTGACAGGTTTTGCTTTGCACCAGCATGGGTAAAATGTTCTGTTTGTTAAATGTGTTGAGGGGTCCAGCCTCGCTGCACTTTGACTTCTCAAAGCGGTTCTATTTCCAGTAAATTCTAGGATACTTTTATGCCCCATCTTTCAACACGACTACCACTGAGTATATTTTGTTCTTGAAAAATAAAAATCATCCAAGAGTAAACACAATCACACGCAGAGTCTGTGGGGTTCCTTTAACACAAGAGCAGAGGAAATTACCACCCCGGTGGTAATAGTCTGTGTTTATTGCCCGTTCTTCCTTCCCTTTTCTCCATTCTGTTGATTGCAGGATACGAAATAGAGGGCAAAAGTGTTTATGCACACACATATCCTCACACGTGTTTTTGCTTGCTTTGCAGTGCCTTCAAGCATCACTGATAGTTTTCGTACTTTTCTTCTTCTTTTCTATAAAATTTGTTTTTCTTTATCCACCCTTTCCCTCATGTGTGTCCCACATGCTTGTAGATTCAACGCTCTGTTTTCATTATACTCATTTTCTGTTGCACACGTGTTTTGTTGCAAAAGGTTAAGCAGTAGTGTTTGCAAAAGGTTGAGCAATGTCTTTATATTCTTCTTGGATTGTGTCCCTCCGGAATACAAAAAACTCTCTTTTTCTTCTTTTTTTTTCTCTTTCACTGTGTCTTTGAGTTTGTGGATGAAAACTGTAAGGATGTCAGACTACTAAAGCTGATAAACATCAACAAGGGTTTAAGAAGAAGAAGACGGGGAAGATAAAAACAGGGGTTGAACAGGATTCAAACTGAAACAGCAGGGACGAGGCAAGTAGATTCAAAACCAAAGAAACTTAAATTAAAACATGCTACAGAGCAGGATGATCCAAGACGTCCAAATAATAATCAACTTCATTCGAAATGAGGAGCAGACAGAATAAATAACCAAACGGGCAAAGCAGCAAACTGGTAGCGATGACAAGAATGTGACAAATGAGCAAAGAAAACCAGCCAGCGTAGAGCGTAGTCGCGAGAGAGTCGCCTAACCATGCACAGGTGTGAAGCAGTCAGTAACGAAAAGCAGGTGTGGCACACAGGCAGGAACAACGTCGGGGCCTCAGAGACAGACGCGCTTTCAAAACACAACCGGAAGTTCATCCAATGTAATAACGGAGCGCATTTCAAAGCCTGAAAGCCAGAAAGAAGCAAACCTAAGTGGCAAAAACGCGGAAGCAAACCAAAATCACAGTTTACGAGCAGAAGGGAAAGTATTTAAAAAAATACTGACTCATAAAAATAACTACAGTGGTCGTTTTAAAACAACACGAAAACCTCAGAGCATCATGAAGTTTTCAAGTTCTTGTACTTTGATTGAGATCCATGGGTTTTTGAAACGATGCAGAAAATCCGCCCATGTGACACATTTCTTTTCTCCAATTCAGTAAGTACATTTAACTTCAAGATGGCTTCACAAAGTATACTTTTGTCATTTTCTGGGTTATGATGCATTTTATATGACCAAATTAATGTTCTATAACTGTCAATTACAGGAAAATAGGGGTATAAAGATAGTCGGGATTATGCAGGATTCTTTGGGACGAGGAGGGCATTTGTGTTCATTACATGTGGTTTGGTGTGCTCTGCTGCGTCTCCACTCTGTCACACCTCCGAACAACGACCTGAGCTGGCTAATTAGGACTCACAGATATGGATGGGGTTTATGCCTTGTGTAGCATCATTCTGTCACCAGCTAAAACCACCGTGGCCACAGGAGCCCATTCGGTTACAAGGCTACATTCACGTGCATACACATAAATAAGTGCAAATGTTTGCAGATGCGTGCATCTCTAAATTACTGGAACACAGAGTTCATTTTCACTGTAAAGCAAATGCACATGCGTTGTGCACGTATGATGGATGCACTCAAATCTATCCATGAATATAACTGATTATCCGTGCAAACACACTCTACTTTTCTAACCGTTTTTGTAGGCTAAGCTTTAAATAACCTTCAGTCCCATTGGCATATTCCTCTTGCTACACTACCCATTCCTCTCTTGTACCCATTCCCCCTCCCTTCTATCTCCCCCATTCTTCGTCTCCTCACCCTCAATGCCCCTGTTAAACCCCCTCGGGACCCTGTGTAGCGGGATGTGTAGCTAATTAAGGCGACCCACACGGACCCCTGCGTGTTCAAGTCCCTCTCCGTGGAGATGTTCAGTGTCACAGCGCGAGCAGCAGTACCGATGCTGACACTAACGCCTCGTCTCTCGCGCAGGTGACTGTGTGTGTTTATATGTGTTGACAATGAAGTGTCGGATTCTGGAGCTCTCCCAGTCCCATCCTCCCTTCTTTTCCTGTATTTATTTTCCCTACGTTCTCTCTGTTCACAGTGTCCCTATCTGTCGCTCCACACAACTTGTGCTCGATTCCTGTTCGCTCTCAACCACTCCTCCACCAACCCTTTTTCCAGGCGCCTCCATTCTTTCACTCTGCCCCCACTGCTTTCGCCGTACTCCGGCTCTTTAGGTGACAGGAACTCCGGGGTCCCACTGCTGCTGTTCTTTTCATCGTCTAAATCAAAAACCAAGCTTGTGTCCTTGACTTGAGAGCTCCCGAGCATACAAGAACGAACGACACAAAAAGACTGAAGGGACCGAGTGCCTCCTTCTCCCAGGAGGAGACTAAAAGGATCTGCTGTGAGAAGAGGAGGAAAGAAAGAAGATATAAAAGTTGCTTTACATTGATAGAATGTGGGGCACAACTTTGGATTTCAGTGAGCTGGGAGGGGATAGGGGAGTGAGGGAACAGGATGGAAGGGTTTTGGAAGAAATATTGTGTTCTTAGCTTTGGCAGATAATATATAGTAGAGAAAAAAAAAAGTGAATAGAGTATATTTTATGATACAAGAACACCGTCCCTCAAGGACATCAGTTTTCCAGTGAGCATAAACAATGGTTTATATCCTTTGCTGTAGGCTGTTTTTGACTCAACTCTTTCAGAAAAAAAGGTTAAAATGTGGCCTTGTTATAGGTGAACGAGTCTAAAAACATTTTTGACATGTGTTACGGCTATTTAAAAACAGTCTTTGAGTTTTAACCATGATTTCATCATTTCCACTTATTTTCAGGTGATTTACTTTTGTTAAAAAGAAAAAAAAGTTTTTTTTCTTTTTTAAAGTGATGTTTGAGATCAATGACATACTGAACAATTTTTGTAAAAATGCTACTTACAGCTGCTGGAGAGATTAGGGCAGATGACAGAAGGAGGGGAGCGTCAACATGTTTACTTCAAATGTTTTGCATCTTAAAGGCCAGCATGAAGAAAAAGTATAAAAAAAAAGAAAAAGAAAAAGGAGGACACAGTGGCAGGGTAAGGGTAGGGGAAACTAAATGTGTATAAAAATGATTTTACATCAATTTCTTTCGTGGCTGTAGAGAAAGTCTGTATTTTTAGAAGTGGAGGAGAGAGGAAAGTGACAGAAGAGTGGGTAAAGGATTTGAGGGAAATGGAAATGAGCAGCTGTACAGTCTGCCTGGTTGTCCAGATGTCTTTCACTGCCTAAACACAGACGGGGAAAAAGGGACAAGACAGGCAAGAGAGGGGGCAAGGTTGGGATCGGAGGAGTGAGGGGAGCTGGTCAATGAAACGATCGTCGCTGCTTTGATGCTCCGGCAAGCACTTCTGCACTTCACGTCTTCTTAGCATTCTGCCAAATGACGGAGGGGGGAAAGGAGATGCAGAGATGGATTGACAAAGATTAAGAGTTGATGCATTGTGGTTTGCTTTTAGAGCTGCAGGGAGTAGAAAGGAGATATGATCAGCTTCAAGGTTGCATCTTAAAATCCATTTATATAATGCTTCCAGGAGATGTGTCAATCACATTGTCATCGCTGTGTCTCAGCATCCCTCCCCGGAGTTTTCTGCTGATAAGATCACATGTTTCTGCTGACACACTTGTTCTTCCAAGGTTTTAACAACCCACTTTCTTTTAATTATTCCCAACCAGCTTCTGTAACTGGTGCCCAAAAACATGTGTTCCAGTTCATGTAGACCTATAAAAGTTTTTCCGTGGAGTCGTCAACACTTCAGTGTTCAATTTCATTATTTACTTCCACTGTGCCCTTTAACAATGCACATAGCTACAGCTAATCCCCTTTTTTTAAGGTCATTAGGGACTTTTTTGTCCTTTCAGGTTATTTCTTCTTCAGGTTTTAGCCACCAGTTTGGTCGTGTTACTCCATTTGAAATCCAAATTTCAAATTTTCTTAAAGGTCAACAATACACTGAACAATTGTACCACTCTTTCAGGTCAATGGAGGGTAAAAAAATCTGATAAGTTTTTCCACTTTTTTTTTTTGCTTTTATTCATCTTCAGTCTTAATTAAAAACTACAAAATACTGAATCATTTTAATTATTTTCACCCATTAAATGCCAATTTGATTGCATGGTAACACTGTTTTCATGAAAAAAATGACATAATTGGGTACCGTCATGGTAAAAAAACAAAAAAAGATTGAACATTTTGTCCAAAACGTATTCCTAACATTACAGGATGCGTGACATAATGTGTAAAAGCTGTGGGAATAAACAATGTGGTTTTAATGGGACTCGGTGGGACGTTCTTTTGTAGCTTTTAAATCTGACACTGGAAAAAAGACAATTCACCAATATCAGCCATAAAAGAGGACAAGAAAGACTATGACTTCTCAAAATATAAACTGTTTCTTCCTATACAGACATGGCAAAGATTTTTCATATTCACACAGTTCTTCCCAAATAAACCTATATTTTATACTTTCTGCCCATAGATTTCCCTAAATGTGACATACTAGAGCTTTAATCTCTTTAATGCTTTCCTGTTTCCCCAAAACAAGTAAATTAATTTTGCCCGTATGGAGAAACATAGTGTTTGACATTGAGAAAAATCAAATGAGTAAAAATAAAACATCGTGCATTTGCATGCTGGTATGTTGCATCTCCCGTCTGTAACTGGTTCTTTATAACTGACAAGATCAGCTGTCCTCACATCTTCCACACCTCCCTCCTTCCAGCTTTCGCTCAGTATTTTTTTTCGTTCCCCTTTTTTCTTTTTTTTTCCTGCTGCAAATCCTTTCTATCAACTTTTTTTCTTATCTTTGTGTTTATATGCAGCTCATTCTGCCTCTCCTTCTCTCTCATTATCTGTTTCCATCTCCGTTTCAGTTTCTTAACAAGCTGCTTCCTGTCTGTCTGGCACAGCTGTTGATTACCTAATTACCTTGCTTCTCACAAACCAACACAAACACACACAACCACATAAGCAAACATGCACATTCTTCCCTTCAAGAACTGCTGGGGCTGAAGCTATTGATCACAATAATAAAAGCTTTATGCTTGACTCAAACTTTCTGTTTTGTGGAAAGGAAGATTGATTTGTGTGCATGTGTGCCACCCTGTGTATATACGCATGTGTCTATGTCCTAATTTCCGCTCATTCCAGTGAAACAACGTGATGTATCGCCAGTATGTTGAATACAACATCATATGAATTCTGGGGCACAGTTGAATTATTGCTGACACTTTTACTCTTTCTTTTTATGGCAAAATAAAAATGCCGTGCTATTGCTGAGCGAACTAATAGAGAGGGTATTGACATATGTAAAAACAAGCATAGTTAAATTATATCATGTCATGATTTTAATTAGCAAATGCATTTTCTGCTGATTAACTCTTTTTTTCCCCGCTGCTTTTATGGCCAAGTGTAGCTGCAGCGTCATGCTGGGAGGTAAGCGGTTTCAGTGGCTTAGGCAGAGTTTCCTGATCACCAAGCAAGAAATAATGAATAAATAATAATAATAATAATAATAAAGACAGGACGCAGAGGTATTTATACTTGATCGGTTTTGTAAAGAGAGTTAAGTTTTGTTGTTTAATTGATTTTTATGAAATAATGGGGAAAGGTTTTTGTGAGGGAGGGGAAAATGCCATATAGAGTATACAAACCCAAAAATGTGTGTTTTCTGTAGATCCCTAAGGTCCTGTCAAATCAAACTGTCCACTATCAACAACTAGGGGCAACAACACATAGATGCGTTTCCATTAGCAGCAGCTCCACACAGCAAAGTCACCTGTGTTAAATGAACACTAGATGTGTGCATCTAGTATTATATACTAAGTTATTATGAGCATATTTTCATTTAAATAGTCACATTCAGTGTTTTGTCTGTGTGCTTTCATGAAGCTTTGAGAAACAAACGAACAAGAAAAGTGAGTTTACTTTACCATTAAAACATCTGTCGGAGCTTATTCTCGTCCTGTTCCCCGTCATATCTGTTCAATCAGCAGTAGGTTTGTCAAAGCCTACTTTGGTGGGTGGAGGTCTTCCCTCCCAGGTCTGTTACCGTATACTTGCTTTTTAAACAAGCATAGAAGATATTCAGTTCGATTTAACTCAAAAATATTTTATTAATGACCGAAAGAAAATTAAAAGGACTTTCTTTGCAAAGCATTTCATTAAGAGATCAAGAAATGACATCAACTCAGAGGGAAGAATGGCTCGGTCTCAGTGACGCGCGGGATCGTCCAACGTTTTCACCCAACTCGACCGCAGCTAAAACTACAAAATAGTACCCGATCTGCTATGCGACCTGCATTTATTTCTTTAAATAAATAAAATATATTTAAATGTTATATGAATATATATAATATGTTTTTTATGTAAACGTTCCATTACGCATATAGTGTGTAGACGTCTGTCCAAGATTTTACTGCATAAATGAGGCATTACTTCTTGCACCAGCATTATCACCGGGCTAAAACCTATTGGCCAAACTTAAAAAGGACTTTTCCATCTGTGACTAACTCTTGGATATCTCTGAAACCTGTTGTTGCTGGACAAAATCAGCCATGGTTGAGAAACTTTGTTGTTAACACAACTTTTAAACATGGATTCATTCCAACAAAGTAAACATGAGTTATATCTGAATTAATAATCATATTAAAATGAATAAATGAATAAAAAATAGCCCATCTAAGAGGCTTGGCTACATTAGAAGTTCAAGGTATCCTGGTATTGCATTTTAAAAGACAAAAAAAGGGAAAAACAAGTGATGTTGTTTCCCTGCGCTAGGAATAATCATGGTCCGTCTTAACCTGAACGTTCGGATATCATGCATATTTTTATCTGACTTGTTACCTGCAGTCTGCGGTTGACCGTTCAGTTGTCTTTCAGATTGGACGGGTTTTTAAAGTAACCACATTTTTATACGGGTTAAACATCTGTACTTATCAGTTTCTCATAAATGACATCCAAGGCGTGAGAAATAGTTGGATCAGTACCTGCTTTCCCCACTAGAAATGACCAATCAGAAGTTGCTTTCTTTTTTAATCTTTTTTTTTTAAATCCCAGGTGCAGCTGGATTAAAGGTTTATGTTAAACAGAAGACTCAAATCCATAAAAAGAAACAGCACTCGTTCAGCTGTTTCACTTAAATGATTTCACTTAACTTTGACTTGTTACCTAAGTTAGTTGGATAACATCAATTTCCATTCCTTAATGTCACCATCTTTCTTTCTCATTTTCTTGTGTCCCTTTCAATCTTCTCCCCCTTTTTTCTCCACATAATTAAATTCATAGATATTTTGCTGGCACAAAAATGCTTTCTGTCAAAGGAAAAAAAAAAAAAAAAAAAAAAAGGAACACAAACCAGATGAAATGGGTTACCTACTAAATGAAATGACAACCCTGACTCATTTTACCCTTTCACACCCTCTCTCTCTACCGCTATTGACTTTTCTACCTCTTTTTTTCTCTAACTCCGGGCCACCTTATCCCAGGAAACCTGCTTATCTTTTTTTCTGTAGTCCGTATTTCTCTCTGTGATTAACAGTCCTGATTATGTGTGCCAGGATGCCCATTAGCTTGGACACATGCAAAGGCCCAGACCCTCTTTTATATTAAACACATTTCGGTTTTCACTGTAATGCACAAACATGCTTACACACCCACACACTTTTTCCTTTACACACAGAGGCACTAATGCTCTTGAGACTAATTATCCGTCAGGTGTGTCATCTTACATTTATTTGAGCCAGTGAAGTGCTAACAAGCATTTCTCTTTCCTTTACCTTTACATTTACTCTGCTTTAACCATCTGTCTTCCTCTTACATTCTGTACTATTTTCACGTCTGTCTCACAATTTTCCTCGTCCTCTCGCTGTCTTCCTTCCTCTCCACCCAACACTGCTGAGGCAAGGGTTTTGCCCGTTATGTTCGGTGTCAGATCCAATGAAAAACTGTCAGACAAGGGGGTGAAAAAGAAGCACCAGGCTGCATTAAAATCAGACAGAAAGACCAGTGTGGATTTGTGTCTGCTGCAATTTTGTGGTTGTGGAAAATGATGTCTGCAGTCATATCATAGCCTCTCCAGTTGGTGACGACAAAATTCATTCATTCATTCATTCATTCATTCATTCATTCATTCATTCATTCATTCATTCATTCATTCGACCCATTTCAGTGCATCACAGAATAACTGACTCTTTCCAAAGCTTGGCATGAGGCTCTTATTCTGGTCACACCGGTGACAGTTTTGAAAGTTATGTGCAAGCAGCTGTTGCTAAGCAACCACATAATTGTTTGTCAATCTCTTGTCCTCCAGTGTTACTGATAACTGTCTGTGATATTGATCAACAGCAGCTACTGACTTATCTTAACAGGGTTTAATCTCACGCGGATCTTTCTTAGCACTCCAATGATGACTCCATAGCCTGGCGTGACTTTTGTAGCTGTCATTCAAAGCGAAGTGGATGTACTGTTTTGGAAACAAGAAGGAAAGGATACTTGACATGAAAATGTCTTACTGATAGCAGCACTTCTGAAATGTCTCTCAAGCAGCTGGCATGAACGTATGTCCCTGCATGTGGATGCACATTGTGCTCACAATAGTATTCATTTGTACTCACATGAGTCAAATACCAAGGCAAATGAATGCACACAGCATGGTAGAAAATTACATTCTTTTGTCCACGGCTACTTTCTTAGGACACGTTTGATTGTTATTGTTAAACAATAACAATCAATTGTGAAAAAAAGTCATTTGAAGAGGGCAGACGTCTTTAAAAATTGTGACTGAGGAAAGATCTGACACCATCAGGAATGGACTTCGACCAGTCAGATCAATGAAGCACTGACCAAAACAGGCCATCAGTTAAAACAAGATGTCAATGCTGACTCCTGTCGCACCAAGAACTTGCTAATACTTGCCAGTGTACGTCACACACCGGTTTGACCTTTTGTGTTTTTGGTTTTAAACAGATAGATGGAAACCTGGTGCAATGGATTCCCTTTTGAAATTGATGATGCTATCATGAAATGACATTTTAGCTTGAAAGGTGGATTATCACAATACTTTATCAGGTCATTTGTGATGTTTTGTGGTAATTTGGTTCAAATAAAAGCTGACATTGAGTGTTTGCATGGACAAAAATATTCAGATATTAGTCAGATTAAGGCTATATCCACAAGTAGATGAAACACATCATTTCAAAAACGTTCTTCGTGAGATGTGTCAGTAATTGTGTGTTTCAGAAATGTTTCAGGGAGTAATAACGGAGCCATGCACATGGCATCTTCAAATCTTTTCACTTTGGATCCTGGTTTCAAAAGTGATTGTTTACAGACCCCCAAGACGCAGGCTTTGTATGGATGATACGCTGGTGTCTAGGTTTGAGCTTGTCTTCATGTGGATGGGGCCTAAGATAATACTCTGGGGAGCTACCACATAGACAGCACCTTAATCTAAATAAGACCATTTAGAATCATCAGTCAACCTAACACACATGTGTTTGGACTGTGGGAAGAAAAGCCATGCAGGCATGAGGAGAACGTGTACATGCAACACAGGAAGACTGCTGCCGAGCCCAGGAGTTGAACCAGGAACCTTGCTGCTGTGAGGCAACAGTGCTAACCACTAAGCCATGGCCCTGTTTTATATATAATTAATACAGTTTCTTTTATTAAGATTAAGATAATTTGTCCAAAAGCACAATCTTCATATAATTTAATTGGTCTGATCCTCGACTGTTAAAGTCAATCAATTATACATTTTGTATGTATAAATACAGAATGTGTGCTAAACACATGGAAGGACAACCTCTCCGCACAATCTGTTTTCATTTTGTTGTTCTGTGGTCATTAGCATATTACAAAGGACACAAACTAAAATGAGCTTTTCAATTCAATTTATTTATTTATAGCGTCTATTACAACCCACGTTGTCTCTAGGCGCCTTCCAGAGACCCAGAACATGACCTTCGAGCAATTAATACAAAAACAATGGCAGTGTGTAGATAAGTAAAGTTTAGTTTAGTTAAGTAAGGTTTACATCCTTTTTATTCTTTTGGGCTTAAATGCATTTTGTAGATTGAACTCTGAGGGGTAGCAATCTGTATATCAGTTAGACTCCAGAGGACATATACACAAAGGTTTTCGCTCACCTGCCTTGACTCACATATGAACTTCAGTGACATCCCATTGCTAAACCATAAGGTTCAATATGATGTTGGTCCAACCTTTGTAGCTATAACAGCTTCAACTCTTCTGGGAAGGTTTAGGAGTGTGTTTATGGGAATTTTTTACCCTTGACTTCTTCCAGAAGCACATTTGCTAGGTCACACTGATGTTGGACCAGGAGGACCGGCTCTCAGTCTCTGCTGTAATTCATCCCAAAGGTGTTCTGTCGGGTTGAGGTCTGGACTCTGTGCAGGCCAGTCAAGTTCATCAACACCGGACTCTGTCATCCAGGTCTTTATGGACCTGCTTTGTGCACTGGTGCACAGTCATGTTGGAAGAGGAAGGGGCCAGCTCCAAACTGTTCCCACAAAGTTGGGAGCATGGAATTGTCCCTTTCACTGGAACTAAGGGGCCAAAAAACAACCCCACATCAAAATCCCACCTCCACCAAACTACACTTGGAACAATGCAGTCAGACAAGTACCGTTGTCCTGGCAACTGCCAAACCCAGACTCCTCCGCCAGATGGAGAAGCGCCATTCGTCACTCCAGAGAACACGTCTCCACTGCTCTAGAGTCCAGTGATGGCGTGCTTAAAGCCACCACTGAGGTCCTGAGAGCGACCGATTCTTTCACAAATAGTAAAAACAGTCTGCATGCCTAGGTGCCTGATTTTATACACCTGTGGCCACGGAAGTGACTGGAACACCCGATTCTGATTATTTAGATGGGTGAGCGAATTCCTTAGGCAATATAGTTTATAACCATTGTTTGACATTGCACTAGATGTGATGTCACGACACCATACACAGTAATGAGGAGTAAAAGCTCCATGGTCCTATGACGATAAGTCAGAGAACAGCAGCATTTCTGTAAATGGTTGCACTTTGCCTTTATTGAGAAAAACACCATGCACTAACCTGTAATTGTTGTCCTCTTAGCATTTGCCAACAGCGTCATTTAGATCTGCAGTAACACCTATTTGCTTGAACCCTGCAGTAAGCGTGGAGCTGCTGTTTTGTTTGAAGACTGGAGTGTACTTGTGCTACTGCCACCGAGGTAAATGGCAGACAAACATAATTGATTCACCCTGTGACACTAAGGATGAGGCCAGCTTTCAGGGATTCATAACATAAGGTAATATGAGTTGTTAAAGTAATTTGCGGAATCGCATTAACTATTTAGAATGTATGTGTGCAGCTCAGATGAGCTGGCAGAGGCCACCATGCGAGGTAAACTTCACTTCCTAAAGCTAAACATTTCTTCTGCTCTGATTAGCACATTAGTGACAGCAACAGGCAAGGGACATCAGCAGAGCAGCTACAGTAGCAAAAAGGGCATCAGCAAGGGCATTCGGTGACATTTCATGCTCATTCATTGATAACCAATGCTTGGCTAAAAGGACATAAGTGGCCGATAATGTGCTTTTAGAGAGTCTAGGGTTTGACTATAATGGGGTGTCACACAGCAAATTAGATGGAAAAAAAAAATAAAGTCATGCCACATCTCCCTATTACATTTGAGGGCCTATAGTAATACCACACACACTCAGAAAACTTCTCTTCAATCAGTGCTGTGTGAAGGGCAGAAGTGCAAGAAATAACTAAAAAAAAAAGAGGATTTATAATAAAATACAACCCTCAACCCTCTGCTTGCTCAAGGCAGGACTGGGCAATTTCATTGCGCATTGGCATTTTGTTTGTAAGTACAAATGCAGAGGGTCAAAGTCGATGTGCTGCTGATACACCTCAGAGCCGATAACAGAGATGGTCTCTTACATAGCTGAATTAGAGGTGCTGCGTGAGAAAGAGGCTGTAGGCTGGAAAATATTGCTCCAACCAACAACATTGTTGTCACTTAGATGATTCCACAATGTCAGATTGATGTTTGGTGCTGAACCAGCTCAATTTGGTCTGTTATGAACAACCGTACAGACACACTGGCAGCTCCAACCGGAGCGTTTCTTTTGCAGGGATTGAGCATGTCAGCTGCTTAAAGATCACTCTGGAAAAAGAAAAGAAAAGAAAACAACAAATAAATAAGAAGGAGAGGTCAAAAGAGCAAGAAAACATGGCAATAAAAACTTTGTCGAACTGACTGAGATGAAGGTTTTGTACAGAGAGAATTTACATTGAAACTTTTAATCTGTCATAACAATGTGCGGGAATTCTGTGGCCTCAAGCTGGGCATATGACAAAGATTAGTCTCAAATGACCCGTGCACACGGACACTGACTCTCCCTCCCTTGCTTTCTGTGCATACAATGGGCAGAAGTAATACGAGTACTTGTGTGTGTGAATGTGTCATCTACATATAACCAGACCCATGTACGAGCATGCATTTGTTCCACCCCTGTGCTTTGATTGAAAGGTGCACGCAAGATTTATCCTCCCACAGCTTCTATTCTTTGAATACCTCTACTTAAAAGTTCATGGGAGATTAATTCTTCCTTTTTTCTCTGTACAACACACAAGGGCTTCTTTTAAGCTTCCTTTGACTTCTTTCTGATACCTCTGCTTCTCTTAACAGTCAGGTACACACAGATGTACCTGTATCTCCATCTCGTGGGAATGTAATAGGATTCACACGTACAATATGCGTGGATGGGTAGTTTAACAGTCTTTGCCAGAGGTAAATAGATGTGCTTTAAGTAGCAAATCTATTAATCAAACAAAATAAAATAAAAAATTAAAAAACCTTCTAAGTCCAGTAAGTATGTAAGTCCATTTGGTTCATTGGTCCAGTATTTGTACTTCACTGTATTGGCATGTGTGGATAATGGTTTAAGACAATTCTAGATTTGGACACATTAGTGAGTTTTAATCAACATAAGATGGAGGATTAGAAGATTCGGACCTGAATGATGTAACATCTGATGCTTATGGCCTGGATCAGGTTCAAGACAAAACTCCTGTTGTAATGTTGTAGTGAGCTTTCTTTTTTGATTCCTAGATGATACAGCAAAACTGCATCCAGGATAGCTGCTGACGCCACGAGATGTACATGCAAATTAAGAAATAAGATAAGATAAGACTGGACTTTATTGATCCCACAAGGGGAAATGTGTGTGTTACCACAGCTTAAGTACAAAAAACAGAAGTGTAAGCAAAAAAATAAAACAAAAGTAAGATAAAAATACAATACTATATACAACTGTAGCTGGTATTCTATGTATCTATGGATGAATCACTTGCAAAAGCGTTCCTTCCTGCACCAGCGGAGTTTCCGTCTCTGACTAAAGGAGCTGCTCAGTGCAAATGTTCACTATTGTTCACTATCTCTTGCTGGCGTTAATTCGCAGGGCATTAGTCTCACACCAGATGACAAAATCATTGATGACCCCCCCGTATTCCTATTCGTTCCCATCTGCTATGTATCCAGTGATGGCCGTATTATCTGAGAACCTTTGCAAGCGGCAATGGTCGGAGTTGTACCTGAAGTTTGAAGCGTACAGACTAAACAGGGAGAGTGAGAGAAGGGTGAGAGAACGGTGCCCTGCAGCGCCCCTGTGCTACAAACTACTACGTCAGACTCACAGTCATGGAGCCTGACAAACTCTGGTCTGTTAGTCAGGTAGTCGATGTTTCCATGCAGTCAGCTGCTCGTCCACTCCGCCTCCCTCCAGCTTCCCTCTCAATAATGCTGGCTGGATGGTGTTGAAAGCACTGGAAAAATCAAAAAACATGACCCTCCCAGTGTCTGTCTGCTCTAGGTGAGAGAGGGATTGGTGCTGCAGGCAGGACTTCAGCTCTGGGGTCACCCACGGATGGCACCCACGGTTTGAGAAACCTTGTACCTTCTGGGTTGGCACAGTGTTTTCGATATAAATCGATATAGTCCGTGATGCAATGGGTGAGGGCGTCAATGTCCCTCACAGTCCTCACTGTGGGGCCTGCAAAGTTTTTGCCAGTCTGTACATTCAAAGCAGTCTCTGAGGACTTCACTGCATTCCTCAGACAACAGCCGTACCACCTTCTTCGTGGGGGGTTTCCAGTTGACATACTGTGTGAAGTTATGGAGAGTGGCAGAGAGTGAGGCATGGTTGAAGTCCCCAGAAATAATAATGAGGGACTGCGGATGTGCTGTCTGTAACGGACAGTGGTGTGAATGTCCTCACAGGCTGCCTTAGCGCCGGCCGAGGGCAAGATGTAAACGTAAAGACAACAACAAGACAAGCCAGGTGTTATGGCCGGACGCTAACCGATAACTATTCAATGTCACTGGTGCAGTGCTGTTCCTTCACAGTGATGCATCCTGGATTACAGCTTCTCTCATTATCGTACATCGCTAGTCCCCCTGCCTTCCTCTTACCACTCTCCCTCGTGCTCCGGTCCACTCTCACCAGTTGAAAGCAATCCAAAGTTACGACAGAGTCTGGTGTGTGATCCGTGAGCCAAGTCTCTGGGAACAGCAGGAGGCTGCTCTGCTGATACTCCCACTGCAGTCTGGTTAGCGCCGTTAGTTCTTCCACCTTCCATCCCATGAGGATTGATCGAATGCTTGGTCTGTCCTCTCTCAGTATTTCGCTCCAGCCCAGCATCCTCTCCTCCGACGCCGTAGCTCCTTTGTAATCTCGGGTCGCTCTTCTGGGAAGACCCCCCTGTTGTTCAGCCATAACAGCTGATCCCGGCTGTACACAATGGAGCATCTCAAAGGTTCTCCAGATGTGCTGGTGAAAAGTCCCAAAAAGTGTGGGAGGCATGCTACTACTCTTACGAAACGTTGTGGGTATAACACAGAGGTGACAGTTACACAGAGGTACAAATCCCAGAGATGACCTAGGCGCCATGCATAGCCTATGTGCCTAGGTGCTAAGCAGAAGCATGCTTCGGCATATTTTAAGTATCTGAATATTTCTTTATGGGGGGGGGCACTGCGGCCGATGCGAAACATTTCTTTTTGTGATGATAATGGCATTATATCATTTAGCCTATGCATTTGCAAATGACTGGTATATTTTGAGATGCTGGATGTCGTTGGACCTTGTGTACATGGTGACGTGCCTCACTAAACTGTGTCCAATCCATTCACCATGCTCCAGGTGCAGCCCAACTGTGTTCTAGAAATGTCTTTGTGGATAATTGAAATAGCCAGAATGCACCTGACCACAATTTGTGGTTCATATGAGACGTTTTGTCATTCAGTTTTCTTTGGACAAGCAGTTTAAAGCAGATATTTTATTTATTTAAAAAGTAATTTTTAAAAACGGAGTCCTGGATCCTTTTTAAGTGACCTTATTTAGTTGAAATAAACACAAGAAACTCATGGTTCGAAGGTTTTTGTATAATTCTTAAGTGACTCTATTTAGACAATACTAAAAAGCAAGACAAAACATTTATTTTGCACACTGTGGCTCACTGAGTTCAAATAAAAGCAGAATCGTGTCTCATGCCTGCCATTCTTGTCCAAACCTCTCCATCTGTTTTGTCTTTCTTTCAACCCTCTTTGTGGCTTTTTCATATTTGATAGATTCTCAGTCTCCGTGTGGCTCTTTCAGATGGTCCCTTCTTCTCTCTTGCCACAGTTCTTCTTGACCCTCTTTCACCTCCCTGTCTTTTTTTCTCTCTCACATATTCATGAAGATTTGTAAAGAGTTCTTTATGCCTTTTAATAATACCTTCACCACTTAGAAACCACTTAGAAACATTTAGATAATTTTTTTTCCCTTTTACCTCAGTGTGCAAAGAAGAGGCTGGAAAGACTCAAAGAGACTCATGTGGAGTCTGTTAGAAGTTGTTGGCATGCCTCGATTTTACATGTGAATAATGGCGACCAGACACTAAACAACTTTGCAAAAACATTTGAAAGATTTTTAAAAGACTAAATACAACCCACTCTGTGATGAAGTGAGGACACCCCTGTCCGGGGTGTCAAAGAGCACTGGATACTCTCCAGGAGATTCCCGTGATCCCTAATAGGAATGGGCAGGCATAGATAATGATGGATAGATGGATAGATATGACCCTTTCTCTCATTCCTCAATTGAACTCATATAGACAACGTTGTGCCATACAGTATATTT